>JAYESA010000019.1:136755570-137475570 GCA_036927795.1 Iris macrosiphon | reverse complement strand
GATAGACAATAATCCCACCATCCTTTTAAGACGCCGGTAAAACCGCAAGTAATAAAACTAGCAATAGCTTTATCTGTGTTATTATTTGTACGGCAAACCGTAGCAAACATGAGCATACGATGCATCTGATCACAAATATGTTTATCAGAACATCCATCTATGTTCCATTCTTAGATATTTCCTCCACTGTAATTATTTTGAATGATATTATCATTTTTTCATATAAAACGTCCATTGGTGTTGGACGTTTGTAATAATTTTTTAAAGATTTGACTTCTTGTGTTGCTGCTGTATGGGCAGAATCATACTAGAAGCTTGATTTATAATAGTATCATTATTTTTAAATGAATTTTGAATAGCATGTATCTGAGTAGGATCTAAATGATCGTCAGAATGCTAAGAATAGTTTTCATTGGATTTAATATCTGAATCATCAGCTATGGAAGAATTTTCGTCAAGGACCGCAATAGTATTAGTTGTGTTCTGAGAAGAACTTTTCCCTTTTTCCTTAGTGAAATATTTTTCACTTAAGGTAGTAGCTTGAAGCTTCTTAATTAAGCTTTTAATGTCTTTCTCAGTAACTTCTGGAGAGGATAATTTAAAACCGCTAGTATCACTAGTTAGTTTTATTGGTATATTGCTTACCTTTTTAGAGGTAGAAACTTTTGGCATAGTTTTAGGTAATTTGAGAATAGAGTTGACCTTGAGAAGAATTTCATCAGGGGCAGTTTCCATTCAAACCAATTGAGAACCAATGGTCTGAATGTATGCATTAGTATAGTTATTTTGCTTCACTATTTTCTGAAGCTCTTTTATTTGTTCTTCCTTATGATCGATAATTCGAATAAAGGAAATAGCATCAACTTTTTCAGAATTAACCAAATTTTTTAGAGATTCATTTGGTGGATATAAAGCACGGACACGTTTTCCCGTATCAGTGATCCAATTTTTATAATCCTCTTCTAGCATATTAATGCTAGTGAGTTCTTGGTTGATATAGTTCTCAATAAACAATTTATCAAACCATTTTATTTTATTTATCTCTTTGAGATGTGCATAGTATTTATCTTTGAATTTATAACGTTGATCAAGGGTATAATTCTTTTCAAACCAAGCTTTGAATTGAATTTCTTCATCATAAGCTCGACTATAATTTTTCGAACATTCTTGTCCTAAGTCCAGTCCCAATAATTGGGATCGTTGGAGGGATCATTATTATTAGTTAATGTTATAATATTTAGAGAATGAGTGCCAAAACTAGCATCAGAAGAATAAACAATATCAACGGGGTCAACCCATTCTGTTTTATATTCTGGTTTGGCAATGTTATTTTTTATTTTTATATATTTAATTTCATCTTCCTTCTTAGAAGTCTAAGAAGAATTTTCTCCCTTTTCAGTAATTGAAGGGGATCAAAAACTAGAGGATAAAATTCTAGCTTTAATTTGTGGAGTAAATCTAACTTTCACATCTCCATCGGGAGTTTGGATTATCTGATCTAACTCAGTATCCATTATGGGTGTAGGCGGAATAGCCTGATTTAAAACCCATCTATCAGAAAATTGAATTTCATTTATTTGATAATTTTATTAGCAGCAACATTTGATGTTAACAAATTTGTTTCAATCAAAGTCGTCTTACCAGGTTTGGTAATATGTCTAGCTTTAGGGGCTAATACTATATATCTATGTATCTATATATAATATATTGTATCTATATATATATCTATATATATCATATACATACATATATATGTATATATATATATATATATTATATATATGGATCTATATATGTATTAGCCCCTAAAGCTGTATATATATATATATATATATATATATATATATATATATATATATATATATATATATATATATATATATATATATATATATATATATATCTTATATATATATATGTGTATCTATGTATTTATATATATATATATATATATATATATATATATATATATATATATATATATAAAAGTTATATCGAGATATAAAAGTAGGCAAGTGAAACCTGTTACTATACATGATCTTCAGTCCAAAATAAAGACTTTGAAAATTGAGATAAAAAATCTAAAGTCTCAAGATCAGCAGATCCAGAAGAGATTGGATAAACTTGAACTAGATAATATGTCTAGAAATATAACTAGAACAATTGAAACTGGTAAATCTTCTGCTAGTTCTTCCCACTTTCAAGAACAAGAGGGGGAGAATTTGGAACAGATAGAACAAGAAGAAGAAGTTAGGAACAATATATATATATATATATATATATATATATATATATATATATATATATATATATATATATATATATATATATATATATATATATATATATACTATATGTATTATCTATATATGTATACTATATTGTATCTATACACGTATCTATATATGTATCTATGTATTTATATATGTATCTATATATATGTGTATCTATATATATACATACATCTATATATATATATATATATATATATATATATATATATATATATATATATATATATATATATATACTATATATGTATGTATCTATAAATAAGTATCTATAAATATATCTTATATATATATTATTTTATATTTAAGTTTTTATATAGTTATTTGTCCCATCTATAAACCAGAAATAGCATAAAATTGACCTAGAAATCTAGTGAGTTAAATCTATTTAATTATATTTCACCAATTAATGTGAATTATTCATGATATAGGTTATCTGGACCCCGCACACACTTTGACTTATTTCACCCGCTATGGACCCCAGGCGAGTACAGTCTCTGATGGTTTTCTTACTGATAATTTTTATAACATATTTAGTATTGTTGTACTTGATTCCTGATACGAAGAAAATGGACTAGCATATCTTGTATTTTTAGACTTTAATCTTGTGTAATATTTGATATTCGTATGATTCATGTATGCTAATCGGGGCAAGAAAATGCTAGTTTATATGTGATCATACACTTAATTCTGTACAAATATAATTCCTGTGCAAAGGCTAACCATACACTTCACGTATGATTAATCGGCTCCCATTGTGCAATCTTAAGCCGATCACATAATCAAACTAGTATTTCAAAATACTTAGTGACTATAGATTTCCTTTTTGATACATAACATATTTTCTGTTTATTCATTTTTTTCTGTTCATTTCTTACCATGCCTTGATGTCAGTTTATTTATCCATTATGTACTACTTTTTCTATCATTATTTTTTTTAGTCCCTATCATGTATTGAAACTGCTATTAGAATTATACTCGTTCAATCTTGACTGAATAATATTTTATGTAGCACTTAGAAGGACCTGTGTCCCATATATTATGGATTTTTAGAAAATAGCTTCGAGCCTGATTTTACCTCCTGAAGGATCGAGGAAGGCCGCAAGCGGGAGACCTAGTTATGACAATAGTTAAAGTTTACAGACTTACTATAGTTGTATGATTTATGAAATACAAAATTTTGTACTATAACCTTTATATACATATATATACTATAACATGTTTTCACCTACCTTAGTTTTATGATTGAGTATAATATTGTTCCCTTTATATTATGAGGTATTGGTTATACAGTACTAGTTTCAGATAGCGTTCTACCATCGACAGTATGACGTAGGCTGGGCGTACCGACGCACTCATACCCAAACACCCGGGTGCGGGTCATGACACATTTTTATGGTGGCCCATGCAGGTCAGACTTCGCAAGAAGTACGATGTCATAGTAGTACTTAGGACTAGAGTACTATTATGAGCCTGCAATAGGATATAGAATATTAGGAATATGAAATACTCAATCACAACTAGGAATTCCATCACTGAATTAAATTTACTGATCTTGATTACTCTAACTGATTTGACATCTTCCTTAATTCTTATCCTTCTCGAATAATATCTTATCTTGTGTCTTAATAATATCTTCTTATTATTTTATCATATTTCAGAATGACACCTATAACATATTCTAGAAGGATACGTGAGACTAGAGCACCTGGTTATTCAAGAGCAGCTACAGAAGCCGCTCCCATTGTCTTTGAATATCTTTCTTCTCTTCCTTCACTTCCACCCCAAGGAGGTGTATAATCGAACACTGGAGGCATGCCCACTGAAAGAACATATTTATATGAGCTCTTCAGATGTATGCTGGAGGCGCAGAGGGCCCAGACTGAGGCCCAGAGGGAACAAACAAAAATGATGCAAAAAAGCATTAAGAGTTCCTATCATATGGCTTTGGCGTCTATGGAGAAGTTTGAATCTCACTAACAACAACCTGTTTAACATAAAATGGATAATATATTGGACTTCAAGAAGATGGCTCATTGGGAGTTCAAGGGAACTGAAGGGATCCTATATGCGGATGAATGGCTCGATGATATCGAGCAAATTATGCGGGTTGCTCGGATACCGGAAGACCTGAAAATAGAGGCTGTAGGCTTGCAGCTTCACGATATCGCCCGCACTTGGTTCAGAAATGAGCCCAAACTTGCTGATCCAAACCTAACTTGGGGCCAGTTCAAATACCTTTTAAAACATAAGTTCTTTCCCGTAGTTGCCCAGGGAGTTCTTGAGAAATAATTCCAGAACTTGGAGCAGGGTAGTCTCTCAGTAGATGAATATGCTGTAGAGTTCGATAGGCTGAGCCAATTCATAGAATATATGGTTAAAGATTCGGAGGACCGAGCTCATAGATTCCGGCAAGGCTTGGCTCAGAAAATTTGAGTTATTATTCCCTCTAGTATCACGACTTTTGCTGGAATTATAGCAGAAGTCCAGAGGATCGAGGTGGACATGGGCTTTAAACCCAAGCGGGACCAGAATGCGTTCGAAGGAGGCAGCAGCACGGGACCAGCATAACGTTCCTATTTTCAGCTGAGGACTTTCCAGCATTAGCAGCAACATTGTCCTCCAACTAGATTTTTGGCGTAGCCGCATTCTCAAAAACAGATCCAGAAGACCCATTTTTTGCCATTTTTGCAAGAAACTGGAACATTCCTGGAAAATATGCAGAAAAAGAATTGGAGTTTGTCTATACTATGATCTGCAGGACATCATGTGAACAACTATCATATTCGAGGTGCAAAAAATAAAAAGGGACCAGCTAAGCCACATGTGGCACAACAACAGAGGGGACCTCCACTTCCAACACAATAACATCAATTTGTCCAATACCAACAGAGGGGAGCTCCTCATCAGGGCAGAGCTTTCACTATAACTGTCGAGGAAACTGAGCCCACTGGTGATGTTATAGCAGGTTCCATTCTTTTCGATTTTGTTCCATCTGTAGCATTATTTGTGTCACAACCCGCACCCGATGTAAGGGTATAAGTCATGAACAATGTCCAGTCTACGCCGCAGAATCGGCGGTAGAACGCTGTTTGGGTAATCTATCTAACAATGTAATGAGCCACCAATAATAACAATATTCTCAATCACAGATCTAAGATAAAAATGAGCATGAATCAGATAAAGAATAGAATAGTCACATACAACTCATGAGTCTAAAATAATACATAAATGAGTTTGAAAGAAATACTAACAAAGTAAGCTTGAGACAAATTCAGTACAAAGAATACTAAGAAGCTACTAAACTCGGATCATCTGTCTCAGTTGGGATAAGTCCCTCCTGAGCCAGGGTCTCTGACTCTAAACCCACAATATTCTGAGGTCCATAATGTATAGGGTACCACTCCTCAGTGTCATTTGGGAAAAATATATCCAGTCAGGAAAGGAGCAGAGTATATCTCTTACGGCAGTTCTAATCAATGATAAAAACTACGTAACAGTAAATAAATATGAATATACAAGATGCAACAATAGATAAAAGAGATACACAATAAGGAAATACTAGAATAAATACAATAATGAATAATATGTCAATGAACAAGAATACTAATGACTAAGTGAGTGAGCACTAGCTTTAACATATGACCGGCTTGAAAACTTGTACTGGAATAATGGCCTGGTTAGTCATACGTGTGGTGTATAACCAACACTCACAGGAAAATAATACTTTTACATGAAGGTATGATCACATATCTACACTAATACTCCCCAACTCCGACTGGTATAATAGATCCAACCATGGTACGCTATGGCACGAGATTTCCCAAGAAGATATATAGTCTTCTCGAGAACCAGTGTCTGTATATGTACTAGATAAATAATGAAACAATACTTGCACAAGATACACCATATACCAAGGAATAATATCTCATGACGAGATCCGGATATACCAATCTGTGTAACCATCGTATCAAGAAAACATGGATATCTATACTAAATACAATGAACATATAGGATATCATAAATGAAAAACTATCAAAGAATGTACTCGTCTGAAGTCCAAAGAATAGTCTCACAGATGTCTGATACGGTACTTTGAAGACCTAGATATGGAATACAACATCAATACAAGATTTCAGAAAGAAAATAAGTTAAACTAGTCAACTTCTAGGTCAACAAGTCAACTCTAAGACCAACTATGGTCAACTATGGTCAAACTATGGTCAAACTAGGTCAACTATGGTCAACTACCTATTCCTAGGTTGCCAAAAGTCAGACACAAAGATATTGGGTTCAAATACTAAAGTCTAAGTCATAAAACAATAACTTAGGATACTAGGATACCGTATCTCCGGATACGTAAAATAAGGGATATAAAATATCTCACACACACACAAATATCAAACAATATCACCTATATAAAATCCTAATACATTAAATGGATACCTTGGTTTCGAACAAACTTGGTATCACAACACTAAACCCTAATCTTGATACCCAAACCCAATACCTTGGGTATCCCCAATTACCTTGGTACTTACCTTGGTATCTCAAGGTAATACCCCAAACTTACTCATGCTAACTACCCTTATTACTAATTTATGCTACACTAAATATTATACATATAGTATATTAAAATACAACTAGCAATTAGGAACATATTTACTTATATAATAACTACCATATATATATATATATATATATATATATATATAATACTATTAGAAACTGCCGAACTGTCACTAAAGCCACTGCCTGCTGTCGCTAAAGCCACTGATACTGCTGATACTCTGCTGTTTTAGCGACGGTTCTCTGCTGCCGTCGCTAACTGCTGTCGTTGTTGCTATGCTGTTTGCTTCCGCTGCTGCTGCTGCTGTGACGCTTGCTGCTGTCGCTATAGCGGCTGCTACTGTTGTTATTTCTGCTGCTGTTGCATTCAGCGATGCTTGCTGTCGCTGTTGCTCTCGCTGCTGCTGCTGTGTTGTTAGTCTTGCTGCTGCTGTTGCGACGCTCCTGCTGTCGCCAAAGCTCCTGTCCTCTATTACAATATATATTTATATATACAATATATATATAATATATATATTATACATAAAATATATATAATACATAATGTATAATATGTATATATATAATACACTATATATAATACCACTAAGTATGTAAACATATATAATCTTCCACAATATATGTACATAATAATACATAGTAACATAATATACACATATATGGTATCATATATATATAACTTCACATATACGTACACATACACATACACATACACATAATCATACATAATATATATAACATACATATATACATATAAATATAACAACATATACATATCTATTTAACATATATATATATATATATCTATATATATACACTACAATATATAAATATGCTTACATGTAGAAGAATAGTTACATACAATATACACACATATAGTATATACATAGATACATAGATCTAAGACACAATATTAGATAAATACATATACACAGCATTACATATATATATATATATATATATATATATATATATATATATATATATATATATATACATATATAATTACACTTCTCCAAGAATAAGAACACAAAAGAATTAGATCTACAATTAAATTATACATCTCATGGAACGTATCACCCGTAGGATACACATGCGACACGAGTCCACCATACATCCAAATGTACCCCGAAGGATACGAACAAGTCATAAATATTATTTATGAATAATACAAAGAGTCAAATATAATTCTACATGTTCGTGTCAAAATGTGACATGCTCAAAGTCCCGTGTCGGAGGAAACCCCCCAAATCAACATGTATCACCAAATTATTGGGATACGACCTATACATACCCAATTATGGACACGACACTAGCCCTAAACACACAAGCATATGCCAAATTGATCTATAGGATCAATTGACACACACAACAAATGTCAACCTCGGAATTCCCCCAAAATTGACACAAAAAGTACCATAACTTTCATAATAGGCCTCCTATGAACACAAAATCAAATCCTATGGGTAGCCTATGCATGTGAGTTGATTTCTCATGGTTAAATCTCAGATTTAGAACCTAATTTAAGGGAAAAAACTGAATTATACCTATTGAGAGATGGATTCCCAATGAAACCTCCAAATATGACGAAATTGGGCTCTAACATGTAGATCCTTACTCCTCTTTGTAGATCCTTGCTTCCTCCTTCTCGATCCTTGCTCCACTAGCCTCCAATAGTGATTTGGGAAGGAATTGGGATAAAATTTGGTAGGGAAATAAAGTGGGAATGAAGGAATTTAGTTGAGAGAAATTCTAAATCTAGTTTTGAAATGAAAAGAGGAGAGAGAAATCAATTCCCCCTCTTTAATAGGCCGGCCCCCTCTACCCCTTCCTCAAGCTACTATGTAATGTCCATTATACCCCTTGGGGCCTCTCATGAAGAAATAATTAATGAGGGAAGCTTTTAGTCTAATGGTTTAATTAATTTAATCCATCTCCTAAACAATGGGCATTCTAATTGGGCTCAAATCTAACAATTAAAACATGTTGGTCCATGAGTCTAAACTAAACTAGTTAGGTCCACTAACACAAGTCCAAAATAAATAACTAACATATAACAAAAATTAAATAATACAACAAATAATTATTATCATGCACAATATTTAATTAATTATAAAATTACTAAAATACTCTTTCCTAGAAAATGTGGTAGTGACAAGTCTACCCTCCTTAAAATAATTTCTTTCTCAAAATTCAAAGATGAAAACTACCTCCAGAAAATAACAAAACATAACAAAAGAACAGAACTAAGGAACATAACTTAACTATGAAAGAATATAACATAATTAGGAAAGAACATACCTCAAGGCACAAACAAATATGGATAACGCTCTCGCATTTCATCCTCCCTCTCCCAGGTAGACTCTCCCGGAGAGTGATGCCTCCATGCGACACGCACCAAAGGAATAGTCTGGTTCCTCAGCACCTTCTCTCTCTGATCCAGAATCTCAACTGGCTGCTCTGGATAGCTAAGAGTAGGGCCCACCTCTATCTCCGAGTGATCCAATACATGACTAGGATATGCCATGTACCATCTTAACTGCGATACATGAAACACGTTATGCACTTTCTCCAATGCAGGTGGTAAGTCTAGTCTATAAGCAACTGCACCGATCCTCTCTAGAATAGTAAAAGGTCCAATGAATCGTGGACTAAGCTTCCCGCCTCCACCGAAGCGAATCGTGCCTCGTATCGGAGAAATACTCAGAAACACCAAACCACCCACATAGAACAAAATACCAACTTAAGAACTTAATCTATAATAAACAACCAATAACATGCACAAACAAAATCTAAACTATACCTCGAACTCCAAAGGTCTCCGATGGCTATCGGCTCAATGCCGCTGTCTATCCTGCGCCACACGAAGTCTGTCTCTGATTAACTAAATCTTCTCCGCTGCATCTACAACCATATTTGGCCTAAGCAAAACTCTCTCTCCAATATCGTCCCCTGACAAGGGAGTACGATACCTCCGATCGTACAAAGCTTCAAAAGGTGACATCTCTATACTAGCCTGGTAGATATTGTTATAAGAAAACTCTACCAAATGGAGATGGTCCTCCCAAGAACCCCCAAAATCTAGTACACAAATACGTAACATATCCTCGAGAGTCTGAATAGTCCTCTATGACTGCCCATCTGTCTGGGGATGATATACAGCACTGAACTTGAGCTGAGTGCCCAAACTCGTCTGCAAATTCCTCCAAAAATAAGAAGTAAAACGACTATCCCGATTTGAGACTATGCTGACGGGAACTCCATGTATCCTAACGATCTGCCTCACATATATTTCTGTCAGCTTCTCCATAGACAAACCCACATTAAAAGGCAAAAAGTGGGCTGACTTGGTCAACCTATCAACGATGACCCAAATCGCGTCTTTCCCTCTTGGAGATCATGGAAGTCCGGACACAAAATCCATAGTAATGTGCTCCCACTTTCACTCTAGAATAGGTAATGACTGAAGTAAACCTCCTGGCCTCTGTCTCTTGGCTTTTACCTGCTGGCACACTAAGCATCTGGATACAAACAGTGCCACTTCCCTCTTCATGCCATACCACCACACACTCTCTCGTATATCCCGATACATCTTGTTGGAACCTGGATACATAAAATATTGAGAGTGATGCACTTTCTGCAACACCTTCTCACACAGCTCCCAACTAGGCACACATAATCTAACTCCATGCCTCAAAGATCCATCCTCAGTAATGGTGAAATCATCCTCCAATCTTGCTCTCAACTGAGCTCTGATGTTCCTCAGAGATACATCCTCATACTGGGCTGCCTTAATTTTGCCTATCAAATCTGAATATATCTATAATCCCCATATCTGTATCGTACAACCAGGAACTATCACCTCAATGCCCAAACTCTCTAAGTCCTCCAACAAATATCGATCCTACGTCAAGAATATAGCTACCGGATACCTGCTCAAGGCATCAGCAACTTTATTAGCTTTCCCAAGATGATACTGCAAAGATATATCAAAAAATTTCATCAGTTCCAATCACCGACGCTGCCTCATGTTCAACTCCTTCTGCGTAAAAATGTACTTCAAGCTCTTGTGGTATGTGAAGATATCCACACGCTCTCTGTACAAATAATGTTTTCACAACTTCAGGGCGAAGATGACTGCTGCCAACTCCAAATCATAGGTAGGATAGTTCTTTTCATGAGGACACAATTTTTTGGATGCATAGGCAATCACTTTCCCATTCTGCTGAAGAATACAACCCAACCCTTTCCCCGATGCATTATTATAAATAGTGAAACCTCCAGATCCTGATGGCAATGTCAAAATCGGAGCAGACGTCAACCTCTTCTTCAATTCCTTAAAAGCAACCTAGCAATCCTCCATCCAAACAAACTCTACATCCTTCTTGGTAAGTCTGGTCATCGGCTCAGCAATCCTCAAAAAATCTTGCACAAACTTCCTGTAGTAGCCCGCCAATCTCAAGAAACTCCTGATCTCTGCTACCAAACTTGGGGTGTTCCAAGATTCCACTGCTGCGATCTCCTTCGGATCTACTAAAATACCATCACCAGTCATAACATGCCCCAAGAACTCTACCTTGTCCAGGAAGAACTCACACTTGGACAACTTCCCACACAGCTTCTCCTTCCTCAGCACATCCAACATAATCCTTAAATGCTCCTCGTGCTCCTCCGGTGTCTTCGAGTATATGAGTATATCATCGATAAACACCACCATAAACTTGTCAAGGTACTGATGGAACACCTTGTTCATCAAGTTCATAAATACCGCTGGTGCATTAGTCAATCCAAACGACATCACTATAAACTCATACTGACCATACCGAGTTATAAAAGCAGTCTTCGGTATGTCCACCGGCTTTACCTTCACCTGGTGGTAACCTAATCTCAAATCTATCTTAGAAAATACCTTGGCACCACTCAACTGATCGAACTGATCATCAATCCGTGGTAAAGGGTACTTATTCTTGATAGTGAGATTATTCAAAGTCCTGTAATCAATGCACATGCGCACTGATCCATCATTCTTCGGTACAAACAATACCGGGGCTTCCCACAGTGAAAAACTCGATCTGATAAATTCCTTATCCTGTAATTAGTCCACCTGCTTCTTTAGCTCGACCAGCTCGCTTTTGTTTACTCTATAGACATGTTACAAAATTGGTTCTGCACCTGGCACCAAGTCTATAGAGAATTCAATATCTCGATCTGGCGGCAACCCTGGCAATTCCTCAGGAAACACATCCAAGAACTCTGCTATCAATGGATGCGACAACTCCTTGTCTTCCACCATAGCACCACAAATAATGCCTTCTTTCTGCTCTGTAGCTCCTCTAGCAAACTCGAACTCTGGCTCTCCCGGCGGACCAAACAAAACTCTACCTCCTCTATAGTCTATGCTAGCACAGTGCCTACTCAACCAGTCCATCCAGAGTATAATGTCGTACCTCGGAAGTGATATTACAAGTAGACACGCACTAAACTCCCGATCTCCTAGAGTAACTCTCCGATCCTTGTAAATATCATTAACTAGGATAATGTCTCCCCCGGTCATGATCTTGCAAGTCCTAAGCAAAGACTCAGCTACCAAACCATGCTTCAGAGCAAAAAATACAGATATAAAACTATGGAAAGCACCACTATTAAACAAAGCTAAAGCTGGAATGAAATCAAGAAGAATAAAACCTGCGGTGACATCTCCGGTGGGTTCGTCCTCCTCGACGGTCATAGCAAACACTCATCCCTGACGTGCACCTCTCTGCTGCTGATAATGGACATAACGTTGCTGCTGTGTCAGAAGCGATCCCCTCGGTTGTATTGCAGGTGGTCTCATCTGTGCCCTCAGAGCTGAAGCTGCTCCCTGAATTGCACGACGAGGACACTCACTCGACTGATGCCCTACAGTACCACAATACAAACAAACTCCCAACCTCTTCCTATAGACTTCCCAGATATGACCGAGCTTCTTGCAGAAATGGCAGAAAGATTGCTGTAACTGTCTCTGCTGCTGTGGTGCCTGGTGAAAAGGTGCCCTAGATGGAGTTTGGTGCTGCTGAGGATGCTGGAAAGGTCTGGACTGGAAATGAGGACATTTTGTAGATACTGCACTGCGGTTGGCCCCCAGAAAAGAATTACGATCTCTCTTGGGCTTCAAACCCAACTCCCGCTCAACCTTGCGTGCCTCCGCAAGTATCTCCGAGTAGGTCTCATAAAAAGACGGAATGAGGATCTTCACTTTCCAGTTTAGACTCTCACAAAAATGAATAGCCCGAACTTCCGACTCTCTCACCAAATACTCTGCAAATCGGCTCAACCTGTCAAACTCCGCAATGTACTCCTCTACAAATATGCTCCCCTGAGTGAGACTCTCAAACTGCATCCCCAAGTCTATCCTATCTGCCTGAGCGAAAAACTTTTTCTTGAAGAGGTCCTTGAATACCTCCCAAGACTGTCCCGCGTTAACAAGAATCGGCTCATTCCTGAACCAAGTGCGAGCAACGTCGAACAGTTGAAGTCTTATTACCTCAACCTTCAGATCCTCAGAAAGACGGGATACCCTCATAAGACGCTCAATATCCTCGAGCCAATCATCAGCATAGACGATGCCCTCCGTCCCATTGAAGACCCTAGGCTCCTGCTTCTTGAAGTCCTGAATATTTTCTGGCCGAAGCTGAGCAACCTGAGGAACATCCTGCTGCTGGACCGGAACTCCTCTCTTAACTACGGCACAAGCAAGTTGATGAGCACTGTCGATGCCCTACCGTAAAACGTCGGTCTGCCTCTGACTGAGCCCTCTGTTCCTCGAGCATCTCACGAAATAGTGTAAATATCTATGTCGCCTCTGCTGGCACAGGAGGTGGAGGTGGAAGACCCTCAGATACAGTTGGCACAGTCCTCTGAGTAGGTGGTGGACCTCCGAAAGAAGCTGACACTCTGAATACTCATATTACACATATGTTTTAGATTTCTTATTTAATGCAATGACTCACACGTGTATTATCGCAACTAAGCCAACTTAATCTATATGAAGGTCACTGGCATAGCCATTCAGGACTAGTCTCTCTCAGAACTGAGAATTCTATTGAGATAGATTTGTATACCAAGTGTACGATGCCATACCTTGGGCCCTCTACCGATATTTGCGTTACACCAACCCGGCGGAGCATCCTATAGCCGTTTGGTCGTACAAATACTCTATGATTAGTCCTAGGCCGGCACGATCCCGGTGCCCCGGTGATCATTCGAGGAATCCACTGCACGAGTTGTCCGTGACCATTTATGATTATTTTCTTTATCTTTATCTTTTCTTTATCTGTGCAACGATGGTGGTTGTTGACGCGGTAGGCCATTACTAGCTACAAGCCATCCCGAGCGATCCTTGGATTATCGACTGGGTTGGCGGCGCTCCATGCAGCATGGGTAGCGAGCCCCGCTACACGTCCCCGACATACCCGTTTATAATCTATCTTTTTTTCAATCTTTCTTATCACTTCTTCATATTTTCAATATTAAATTATACGATTTTCGGTACAGAAAACTGCCCTGGCTAGCGTTTCCATGTTTCTATTACTTGGCTCGAAAATGACTATTTTTATGGTCTTCCTGCCTCAAGTGAGTGAACCATACTTAAGTGAAGTGCATCAATTCGTGTGATAAATTTTATAGCTAGCATTGGAACGAGACAAATGAATACTAGTTAGCACATAAAGCAGTCAAGCATTGCATCAGTATAAAACATAAACATAATAAGAAATGCACGGCATGCTCTACTAGAAACATCATCCGTTATACTAGCCCGATCTAAGGGGCAGTGTGAGGAACCATATATAATCCAAGTTTCATGTCCATGTTCTACACAAGCAATACAAGATGTGATTATTCCCTTAGCTAGGTGCGTGTATTCTTTATTATCATGCAAGGGTGATTCATCTAGCGACTAATATGTATCGTCCATGTTTTATGGTATGCAGGCTAAGCAAAGACAGGTTCATCGTAGCCACCCACCTTAGCGATGATTTGCCTCGACCGAGCAATACTCTGAGTGCATCTTTGAAAGTCTAAGTTTGAACTCCTGAAGGGCCAAGTTTGAACTCTTTGCCTCAAGCGAGTCTTCTCGCAGAGAAAAATGGGATGGGTCGTTGCATTTGTGCCTTTTTAATCGGCTATCCGCATTGATGCGGAGCGGATCACACAAGTTAGTAAACTCGAGGATTTCATCATTGATAACGGGGTTGATAAATTAGTATCTAATAAAGAGTAAGATATTAACCATTATATATACACTAAAGGATGAGTAATGTTCATAGATGTTACGGTTCTAGGCCAGATATATTTCATTGTATATATTAGATGACAAATTCTAACAAGGTGGACCATGTGTAGTTAGATGAAGAGTATATTCGGGGTGAACTAGACTTAAGGTATTTTAGACTTGAGGTAAAGCATGGTATTTGAGGACAAATAAGGTTCTTAAGGAAATATAATATTAAGCAATAGTAAAGTACTTCCAAGTTATATCTATATTTGGGAAATTGAGGATTAAGCATAGGTGTAATTTAATAACTAAGCAAATAGGTTATATATGTATAGGAGGATTAGAACAGTAATTACTTTGGAGAATGAATGACGAAGATTACAATCAAGGAATATAAATTAAGAATAACGATGAATTCTATAATAGGTATAAATTCTCCCAAGTAGGGACCCAGCCTTAGGTCACTACTACCTAGTTATTTATTAATAACTGGATTATGTTGACCCTAGCGAAAGATTTCCTAGCTTAACGAGATAGGACTATTTGTGGTTGTGATGTATGATATGTGATTTTTATGTAATATGATTCCTAGGATTGGTTTGAGTGCCTATTTTATAGCGAGTTATGGCTAGTATGTTATATTGGAGGAGTACACTTTGGATGGAAGGATCTTGAGACAATAGTTATTTAATTGGAGCTATTAAAAAATATAAATAGATTAAGATTTCCTAGAAGGAAATTGATATAATTAAAATCTCACTCAAAATTCGAGGATGAATGATAGAGGTAAAAAAAAGGAATGGTGAGAACGATACGCCTAGTGACTTAAATCAGTAGATAAAAAGGATTAAATAAATTCTTAGGTCGACATGACTGCTGGTGGATGGTATCAAGGGTTTCATTACGAGAATATACTTGCTAATATAGAGATGGATAATAGACGTAGATGATTACATGTAGATTATAATACTACTTGCAAGAAATCATAATGGACTTCAGGAATTATTGGAAAATATAGTCGAGGTCATTGTTCACAAGGTAGAGAAACGAGATAGATATTGCTACAACTACAAAGAAAGAATTAAAACCGGGTGCTGAATATTTTGAGGGATAAGCATCGGTAAGGGTAAGGAACTAAATCTTGATGATGATATACATCTCTACAAGGACTAGTATATGGTTGTAGACAAAGGAATGCGAATATTATATATGAGTAGGTGAATGACAAAAACAAAATTTTATATCATGATTACTACGTTGCAAACCTATCAATTAAAACCAAGGAGCCAGGGCGGGATGGTTGCTCATGCTTCAATAAGGTTTTCAACCGCCTTGGACCAAGATGCAATGATGAGCCAAGACTTTCCAGACCCTAGAAAAAGGGCCTAGGGTGAAAGGGCACCCAGGCCAATACAACTCCGAATAAAGACCAGACTCTGATCGAGAAGGATGTGTATTATATTCGAGATTTCATAAATAGCGATTGGATCGGTTGGAATGAATTATTGTTTTGATTTGATGATCCCTAAGGAATTCTAGATTGTAAGCTTTTAATCAATAAAGAATTAGAACAATGGACTTGGCATACCTATCTTCAAGTTTAAAATGCTAAGTGAGGTAGAGACGCTATGGGTGAAATATGATTTTGAGCTTGAGGGATCTTTTGATTTTGAATGTATAATAAATCTATGGAACTGTATAATTTTGACTGTTAAGAGTTTCAGGGTAATACTTGGGATTATAGTAAGTGGTGTCAAGGGTATAAAATTTCTTAGAGGTTATATTAGATTAGCTTATCGGTCAAGCATATTTGATTCTAGAACTTATCGAAGATGAATACAAGTAGTCAGACTCTCGAGGAGTTCACTCTTGAAGATAAAATTTGTTGGAAGAGAACATAGTGGTTATAATTATAGACTAAAGGACTTAGATTTGACACTTAAGAGTTAAATGCGTAGCATTAGTAGATTATGTAACCAAGTATTTATTAGAAAGATCAATCCATGGGTTTAGATTATAGGATGATTCATAAAGAAAGAGGAACACAAGGACAAGAATTGAAATTAAGAGTACGATAAAATATCTTTGATTAATCTGGGATTGCAGCATATGAACATACCTACTAGTGATCAAGGAAGCATTATTTTGAGCAAAGAAAATTCATTACTCCAAGGTTTTAGTGATCTATGAAATAGAAATAATTGAGCAATAAAAGTTTAATTTGATGAAGGGATAAGACTCATATTTTAGTTGCATTTAAATTTTGAGGATAAAATTATTTTATGGCTGGTAGGATGTAAGTCACCTTCTTAAATTTAATTCTATTTACTTATCTAATAAATATATATCCATTTTGATTTAGTAAGCAATTAAATCTATCTTTATTAGGATTTAATGGTCGCCAAATAAGTACTCCCTATGATTTAAATGGTTGTGCCATCTGTATTTTTGTCCATTTTTATGACTGATTGACATCATATCTATCCAGGTGAATAGGATATACATGTTGTATGTTATGACATCTGTATTTTTGTACGTTTCTATGACTTATTGACATCATATGCTTGGTAATACTTTCTCCCTTCTGGTTATTAAAATTATGCGCTTGGATTTATCTTTCTTTGTGTTTATATCTGAGCCTTGTTTTCTTAGGCGCGACATCGTTCCTTCTCCCCCAGCCCTCAAGGAAGTGATTCTCCTTTCTCATTGATACACTGAATGCGATGTCCTTATAAGCTACAAAATCCCTTTGGTTTTTATTACTTTTAACCGTTGATGATGATGTCTCTAGAATGACTTGGTTTCTTGCTTCATAATCGTACTTGGATTCTACCCGTTTTTTAGATTTTTTTTTCATAATGAAATCAAACCTCAATTCATTACTACTATTAAAACTTTTTGTACTGGTAGTGCCAGTAGTGCCAAATAATACCTTAGCCAAGATTGCCAAAGCGTCTATGCAGACTATAATATATTCATTAAAAGCTTTTATTCACAATACACTAATAAGATGGAGTTACCAAATGTAAAAATGTCACTTACTAAAGGTGGCCTACTCAAGGAGGCCTGATCTCTCCTACTTAATATTTCTCAAGTATGGAAGCTTTTTCCTTCTTACTGCTTGCCACCTTATGGGGCACATGCTCTACACAATCCTTTCTATCATTTTTTCTTAACCAAGAATGTTCGATCTTATCAATCAAAGTGTTTGGCTGTAATTGGTATGTTCATTGCCATGGATCCAGATGTCCTAGATATAAGCTTGCTCCTCAAACTGCTAACGTAATTTATAGGTTATTCTCATACCAAAAAAAGGCTATGTCTGCTTCTCCCTATCCCATGACAAGTTATCATTTCGGTTGTCACTTTTCTTGAGCAACAAACCTACTTTGACTTACCATCCTCAATGTCCTTAGCTCCTCCTCGGCTTCTTCACCCTACCATTAACTCGATGATCCATCAATCGACATTCCTATATAACAACACTTGAAGAACACCAAGTCTACAATCGTAAGATTAAGAGACCGTGCCATTCGGATCCTATGCCCCCCCACCTTCTCCCGTACCCATGTTGATTTTTTGCCTCCATAAGACATGCTTGATGATTGCCTCATTGCATTGTTAATAAGCCACGATCTTCTACTATGCATTCTCTTTCTCACTTTGTTTCTTATCATCGATTTACACTACCAGAATAAGTCAAATTAGCGACGTCTGGAAACGTCGCTAAATGGCCTAAAAATGTCGCTAAAAAAATTAGCGACGTAATTAGCGACGTTTTAATGAAGTAGCATTTAAGCTAGTCGCTGACAGGAAAAATATTGCAAAATATCGCTATAGCGACATTTTCTAGCGACGTATTTGTGTCGCTAATATTTTTCATATTAGCGACGTTTAGCGACTCAACGTCGCTAAATTAGCGACGTATTTGTGTGTCGCTAAACGTCGCTAAATTTTTTCTGTTTAGCGATATTTTGTAACACATTTAGCGACGTTTTATTGACCTGACAAATACTGCCATGTTAGCAATTTAGCGACATTCAACGACGTATTTAGCGACGTATTCAGCGACGTATTCAGCGACGTATTTAAACGTCACTAAACGTTGCTAAACGACGCTAAACGTCGCTAAATTTTTAGTAAAAAAAAGAATATAAAATGGTTTTCAAACCAATCTTTCTGTAGTTTATGAATTCACAATTTATATAAATAGACCCGAAGCAACCTTCCGTTGAATTTTCTGGGTTCGCTGACCCCTTCGGTGGAACACTCAACATCGGTAAATTAACATACATTTAATATGAATAAAACAAATACACAGACTTATAGTAGTTCATAAAAATAGAAAGACCCGGAGCAACCCTCCATTGAATTTTCTGGGTACGAAATATCACAAAAGTATATAAAATATCACAGTCACACAATAAACACAAAATAAAATTATCACAGTCACATAAAAAGCATAATATAAAAGTATCACAGTCACACAATAAGCACAATAAAAGTATCACAGTTACACCATAAGTCTTATCCAATTTCTCAATCTCTCAAGGAAATCCAATACGCTGGGGCAGAATCCAGTCCCCTCAGATACTTCACATAAGCAAAGTCTAGGTGATCAATCTCCGCTATAGGTGCTGGGTGACTGGAACTCTCCCTCTGAGCTGGTGCCTGCCCAATAGTATAAGGTACCACTTTCTCCTTAACAGTTGGAGTTGCCACTTCCTCCTTAACAAACGCTTCCAATTTAATAGTAGGAGGTATCACTTCCTCCTTAATAGTCACTTCCTCCTTAACAGTAGGAGGTACCACTCTCAAGCGACGTGCATGTGCTCAGGTCATGGGTGCCATCTAGTAAGATATATAGAAACAAAGAATATAATTAATAACAGATATAAATATATGTATCCATATAATTAAAATAGATGTTACATTCTATATTAAAAATATAGTAATGTATCGGTATCAGCCATATCGGGTCGGTGTCGGCCGATACTAAGTTCAAACTCGTCCTCTTTTCCAAGCTTTGGTGCCATACTGGATAGAGTTGAACGAGGATGGTGTTATATATATATTCAAACAACAACAATAAAATATGTATTGTAGTTTTTTAGAGGTCTCATAATAATCTTTATTTTTTTAATTTTTTAGACTAAATGGTTGTAGCTCATTCCAATGGGCTGGATAGATATAGTTTTGCTTTAGCCCTACCTCTGCGGAATCTATTTCTTGGTTATGAATTCATTTAACCTGTAGCTGATGACTGGCTTTCTTGGTTGTGTTCATGTCTCTTAGTCGTGTGGTAGGATGGTATGAAAGAAGGGTATTTGGCTTATATCCGGGACACATGCAGGGAAGGTGCCGACCCAATTCACACTGAAGTCGTGGTCAAATTTCCTGATGTGTTTCCAGACGAGATACTCGGGATGTCATCGGACCGAGAGATTGAGTTCTGTATTGATACCTTTCTGAATATAAGATTGATCTCTAGAGCCTCGTACATGATGGCACCCACAGAACTAAAGGAATTAAAGGTCCAACTCCAGGAATTATGGGATTGAGGATACATTTGCCCCGATGTCTCTACATGGGGTGCACCCGTGTTATATGTAAAAAAAAAGGACGGTACGATGCGACTGTGTATCGACTACCGTGAACTAAATAAGGCCATAGTTCAGAACAAGTATCCTTACCTAGAATCGATGACCTGTTCGACCAGCTCCAAGGTGCGACAATGTTTTTGAAGATTGATCTCCTCTCAGGCTATTACCAGTTAAAGATTAAGCTAGACGACATCCCTAAATCGATATTTCGTATGAGATATGGACACTATGAGTTCTAGGTTATGCCGTTTGGTTTAATAAATGCCCCTACTGCCTTCATGGATATGATGAACCGAGTCTTCCACCCCTACTTAGATAAGTTTTTAGTCATGTTCATCGATGATATCCTATTATATTCAAAGAGCAAGGAAGATCATACTACCCATTTGATAACAGTACTACAGACCTATTCGCCATTAAATTTGATTATTTCAATAACAAACTAAAAAAAAGTACAAAGAGGTCTAAGACAGATAATCTAAATACAAATTTTTAATTATGGGGTGTTACGATGGACAAGAGCGCTATGACGGCTCATTTACTCCGTTGATGATCCGACGTAGGGTGAGGAAGCTTATGTTCTCTCTTTGCTCATCTCGGTATGCTCTCTCTATGTGTTGGGCGACCCCTCTCTATCTGTCCTCCTTTTTGGATATGTCACCCGGGTATATATAGTCATCCTTGGGCGCGCATATGTTGGGCCGTATGGATGGTAGAGGGTGCCACAATTGCCTTCTGAATATGGTACAACTATAACCGTGAGCAGGCCAAATTGCCACGTAGGCACTTATTGAGATTTTTTGTTGCTGATCTAGGTAGTTCTCGTCCTTTGTGGACGTGACTTGGTCAGCTTGACACATAGTTCGTACTTGGTTAGAGAGAATCACTCTTGTCGTAACAGTAAGATTTGGTTTTCATAGAGTCTGAAACACATGTGGCCAAAGACGTATGGGACGCATGGAGTTTGGGATGCCTGGAGCCAGAGACGCATGGAACATATGGAGCCTGAGACGCATGGGGCCAGGGACTCATAGGACGCATGGAGTCTAGGATGTACGGGGCCAGAGACACATGGTGCAGCATAGAGTCTGGACCGCATGGGACCAGAGACACATGGGACCGTATGAAGTCTGGACGAATAAGGCCAGAGATACATGGGACCGCATGAAGTCTGGGACATATGGGGCCAGTTGTGCTGTACACGTGGCACTGTACATCCATCGAGAGTGAAGTTCTGTGCTGACATGAGACTTTTGTCGTTTAGTATATTTACGTCTTTTGAGGCATTCAAAAAACCCCTTTTGTTCGTATTCTCTGTCAGAGATATTCCTTTTGCTAGGATAATGTGTCAGGTCTATCCGAGGCCAAAGCTTCTTTGTCTGATTGGGACGTATGGATGTCGCCTTTCTAGGCCGTATGGTGACTCTGCGGCCTGGTTTTACTTTGGGACACATGACTGTTGGATGCATGGATGCATATTTTCTATGCTTCTACAGGACCACCTTCAAAGTTTTTAAACTGATAAGTTTAAAATACTTTGAATAAGAAGCATGGTAGAAAAAGCACTTTTGGTCGTTTGGATATTGTGTCGCATGGACATTGGGACCGCTTGGTCGCGGGCCGCATGGCTGAGTGCCTCCATGATGTTACTTTTGCATTAACTGACAGATTTGTTTCAATCCTAGAGCGGATCTCCTTTTGGATTCTGACCCGCCTCCTGACGTGGGGCACGAGGCGATAGTTCCAGAAAGATTAAAGAGGATCACGAAAGTTGAGACATCAGATTCATCCCTATAACTACTTGGTTCATCGCCTCGATCTCTGCACGCGGTTCTTGAGGCCTATAAATAGGCGGCGGGGAGGAGAGAGAGAATGTTATCTCTGCTTCCTTTCTTTCTCCTATAAGGGATGTTGAAGGCTGCAGCTCTTTTCGTCGAGGAGTTTGCCGGGGACGGCCTTGATCTGTGGCCTCTTGATAGAGGTAAGGGAGCCAAGCTTCTCATGTTGGGGCTGCCAAGGACACTGAGACACCTGTGTACAGTGTTGTTGCATGGATGAGAAATTATCTAGAACACGTGCATACTCTTTACACAGACTTGTCATGTGGATGAGAGGTTATTGTGAACATGCACGGGCTTTTCTTATGAGTCTATCTCATGGAAGGGTAACCATCCTGCGTCAGTTAAGACTCTGCCGCATGGATGAGGCCTTGACCTGGACATGCGATGGCTATGGCTCCGTCGCATGGATGGAACCTCATGGGTCGGCTAGTGTCACCCTTACTTTTCCAGCTAGGGGTAGTATGGTAATTTGGCCTGGATATTTTTTTATAGGAATATAATATTAAATATAAATGTGATAATTGTATTAATTATTTAATTATATTGAGCTAAAATTATTTTTGACTAGTATTAGTTATTTTATTAGAGGCTTGTGTTAATTAGTTTAGTTAGAGAAACTAGCCAATATTTAGACTTGACACATATAGACCTATTTAGATTTATCATGATAATTAGTGATCCCAACTTGAACCCAAGCCTATTAGTCATTTCCACTAATTAATTTAAGGAGATTAGTTAATTATAATTAGTTAGAGACTCCCAATAATATTCACCCTTAATTATTCCTCATAATTTACCATGTAGGGGTAACTTGGACATTTAATTTTGCTTGGGGAAGGGGAGAAGAGGTCGGCCACTATTAGAGGGGGGTTCTCCTCTCTCTTTCTCTCTCTCTCTCTCTCTTTCTCTCTCTCTCTCTTTCCTCATTTATATTGTATTTTGCTCCCAAATTCTAGATCCTCAATTTTCTATTTTTTCTCCATTGGTTTTCTATAAAATTCACCACCATTTCCTTCTCAAATTCACCACTCTTGGAGCATTGGAGCTTGGAGAAGCAAGGAGAACAAGGAGGAGGAGCTTTGGAGCTAGAGATCATGTCCGGATCGTGTCCAATTGTATTTTCATTAGGAATCCATCTTCCAATTGATAATTTCTGAATTTCTCTCTTATTATAGCTTCTTAATCATGTATTTGACTATTAGAAATGACCCCATGGCATAGGATTACCTATAGGAATAAGTTCTATGCTATTTGGCTATGTATTGTGAGTTCTATATGGTATTTTATGTGCATGTTGGGGAAATTATGAATTTGATACATCAATTGTGTGTCATGAGACTAATTAGATCTAATTAGACTTAGATCGGGATCATGAGACTATGTACGTATCCACAATTGGATACGTGTAGGCCGTATCATGGTATTTTGTGATACGATGTGATACGGGGCCCAATTTTGGGGGTTTTGCACAATTCTCTTCAATTTCTATTATAACAAGTTATATTGGTCATGTATAGATGTTATATATGTGTAGGATTGATTAATTATAGAGAATTTGGGTTTTGGTGTTCCAATTGAGTGTGTATCATAAGTGTAGTGTGTGTGGGTGTCGTGCAGTGAAGAGATAGGATAGAAGTTTGCAGCTAGGTGGTAGTAGTAGTAGTAGCAGTGCACTATCTTGGGGACACAGTAGTGACTGTACCAGATTGGAGGCTCGTGCACAGGCCCTGTGCAGTCAGGTGATTGTTTGTGTATATGTGTGGTTGATATGGATGTGTTAGAGTTGTAGAGGGAATAGGGGAGATCTATCTGAACAAGAGCATTGGCAGTGCTGTTAACAACAACAAAATGAAGGGAAGCAAGTAACAACAACCTAGAGCAATACAAGCTCTGGCCATTTAGGCACTATAGTAAAATTACTTAAGGAGTTGGTCACTGAGAATGTATAGACGAGGATGAGTCCAATAGCAATGTCATACACTGTTATGCTTAGACCAAAGGGAAACTCGAATTCCAGTGTGTAGTTACCAGACAGTAGGGGGTTTAGGTTCAGAGTTCATTACATAAGTTCGAGGGATATTGGTTTCCAGTATAGCACTAAAAGTAGTTTAAGTGTGGTATTATTCCCTTGTATGTCTGGTATGAGATGTTATCTCAGTAGTAACTAGTGTATAGGGGTGTGTAGCTTGGAGAATACTTGGGAGTTGTTGTGAGTGTTTGGTATTGGATTTGGGTAGTAGTATTTGAAGGTTGAGAAGAAATGAGTGTGAGGGTGAGTGAACTCTGATACCAGTGTATCTGAGTGTGTGAGCATCCTAAGATGTTGTCTGCAGCAACTGATACTACTATGGTTGCATCAGACAAACTAGAGATTGAGATGAGCTCGAGTATGGGAGTTAAGGTTCTAAGTCAAGGTATCTAGGAGAAGTTATTAGGTGCAGAATTGAAAAGAGTATTGGTATAAGTTTTAGACAGGTTTGAGTGAAGTGAGGTGTGTGCAAGGCATGGGTTAGATGTTAAAGTTATGAATTGAGGTAAAGAAGTGTCTAGTTTGAGTGTTAGAGTTAATTATTAGTGTAGATATTGATATATTAAGTATCAAGTTAAGGTATTTAGGTTAGTGTCAGGATACCAAGTATGGGTTAAGGTACTACAGCTGGGTCAAGGTAATGAATTAGTAATTGGGTAGTAGGTATATAGTTAAAATACTATATGTTAAACTATATACATGAGTTAGATAGTTGTATTCATGGTATATAAAATCTATATCTATAGATATTAACCTAGAAAATTAGATACAACCTAGTATTTACTAGTTTAGACTTGTAATCATCCTAGAAGCTAGGTATGGACCTAAAACCAAGGTAATGACCTAGTTTGACTAGCATGACTTAGAAATGGCCTAGAAAGCATACCATAGTGAATTTTAACTTATTTATCATTCATTACACCTATATTGACATGTTGTTTCCAAAATAGGACTGTGTGAGACCAGCTTGGGAATCGAGAGACCCACTTTGCTCAGGACCTGAGACGAGTATATTTCTCTGTTAGTTTTTATTTCATAATAGTGTATATATCTCATGTCCTAGAACTGTATACTTGATTCTGACATAGTGGTTACACGGACTAGTACTATATTGATCATGTCAGGAGATATTATCCCTTACCGTGTTTAGCGAATACTCTTTCACATGTATTTCATCGTATGTATCGAGTATTGATTTCAGTGTACTTCGTGTTCACACACTGCTCGTGTTCAGTGTGCCCATATTCGTGTTCGTAATGTGTCGTGATTGGATCCATAAGTATTGGTTGGGGATGGGGGAGTAGGAGTTGGTTATGTGATCAAGCCAAAGTGTATTCGTGTACATGTCGATTATATATCATACGTGTAATCGAGTTACCATATTGTATTCGTGTTCAACCCAAATTGATCACATAATGAACTTGTACTCTATGGCACAATAGCTAGTTTTATCTATTTTTTTCATTGCAGATATTCTATTGCATATTCTTCATTATAGAATATTACATGTTCACTCTAGTTTATTTTATTATGATATTTAGTTATCTTGTATTCTTTTCTATTATCTGTAATATATGCTCGATTATGTATTTGAAACTGCTTTCAGAGGTATGTACTTTGTTCCAATTCTGACTGGATATATTTTCAGATGATTGGCTCGTAGACCAGTGTCCCACATATTACGGACCGCAGGACGGCGTACCATTATAGGATACTCCTTTAGAGCAGGAGGACCTAGTACCAGAATATTAGAAAGTTAGATTATCTGTTTAGACTTGTATTAGACTTTTATTGAGGTTATTGGCATGTATATACTATTTTAGGCTTGTGGATGTGTTGTGACTCTTTCTTTCGTTATTCCATCTCGTGCTTTATCTTTCTTTGTTTGCATTATGATTGAGAATAGATTATCATTATCAGATACCATATTGTTCCTCCGTATGGAGTTGAGATGATTGACATGTACTATATATATATATATATATATATATATTGTATGAGATATTTAGATCGTAGAGTTGACCCAGATAGCGTTCTACCGCCGATGTTACGATGTAAGCTGGGCGTTGCTTACTACTCGTGCCCTTATTCCTGGTGCGGGTTATGACACATTTTTAGTGGCGGCCCATGCAAGTCATTCCTAGAGTTGCAAGTAGAGCGATATCGTGGTAGTTCTCACCTAGAGTACTGCTACGAGCCGGCTTTAGGATATAGGATTTAGGCTGAGAGTATACTCAATCACAACTAGGAAATAATTCTAAATATCTGTTTTGCTATCCTTACTTATTGAATGTGCTTTACTTTGAATAATTCTGTCATTCTTTGATGATATCATATCTTACTCAATAATGATTTCTTTATTCAATCTATCTTCAGGATGCCATTGAAGACACGTTTCCAGCGCTCAGGTGCATTGTCAGCAAGGTCGGTCACTTCGTCGCCTATGAGAGCAGCACCAAAAGACACTATTCCAGCTGCTATATTCCAGAGATCCGCTTCACAGATCTAGGTGGGCATTTTTGTAGCAGCTTTCGGAGGTGCTCCACCTCTGGTAAAGAGGGAAGCGCTGACAGTTTCAGGAGATCTTCCACCCCCACCATCCGCAGTCGATCAGACGTAGATGTTTGTGCTATTTCAGCAGATGATGGAGGCGCAGTAGCGCCAGTCAGAGGTTATGAGGCAGGGCATTAGTAATGCTCATCAGATTACGCTCGCAGCAGTCGAGAGAGTCGCCTTAGTCCAGCTACAAACAGCACCACCTCAGTTCACCCCGCAGCAGCCGAGGCCAGGGACTATCATAGATTTTAAGAGGATGGGGCCGAAGAAATTTAAAGGCATTGAAGGGATTATTTATGCTGATAATTGGATAGAAGACATTGAGCGGAACCTGCGGCTGGCACAGATTCCAAAAAGGTTGCAGGTAGAGGCCGCAGAAGGTATGCTATTTGATATCACATTGACTTGGTTCAGGACAGACCCCAGGATCTCAGCAGCATGGCTTACTTGGAAATATTTTAAGGAGCTCTTCAAGGATTTTTTTTTCCAGATGTGGCTCTGACAGCTCTAGAAAGCCATTTTTAGTACCTCATTCAGGGAGGTATGATGGTGGATGAGTATGCAGCAGAGTATTGCAGATTAGGCTGCTTTGTGGAGGGGCAGAACCCGAGAGAAAGGGACAAGAAGTTCAGAAAGGGCCTGAATAAGGAGCTCCTCATTTATATTGTATTTTGCTCCCAAATTCTAGATCCTCAATTTTTTATTTTTCCTCCATTGATTTTCTACAAAATTCACCACCATTTTCTTCTCAAATTCATCACTCTTAGAGCATTGGAGCTTGGAGAAGCAAGGAGAACAAGGAGGAGGAGCTTTGGAGCTAGAGATCATGTCTGGATCGTGTCCAATTATATTTTCATTAGGAATCCATCTTCCAATTGATAATTTTTGAATTTCTCTCTCATTATAGCTTCTTAATCATGTATTTGACCATTATAAATGATCCCATGGCATAAGATTACCTATAGGAATAAGTTCTAAGCTATTTGACTATGTATTGTGAGTTCTATGTGGTATTTTATATGCATGTTGGAGAAATTACAAATTTGACACATCAATTGTGTGTCATGAGACCAATTAGATCTAATTAGACTTAGATGGGGATTATGAGACTATGTACGTATCCATAATTGGATACGTGTAGGCCATATCATGGTATTTTGTGATACGATGAGACATGGGGCCCAATTTTAAGGGTTTTGTACAATTCTCTTCAATTTCTATTGTAGCAAGTTACATTGGTCATGTATAGATGTTATATATGTGTAGGATTGATTAATTATGGAGAATTTGGGTTTTAGTGTTCCAATTGAGTGTGTATCATAAGTGTAGTGTGTGTGGGTGTCGTGCAGTGAATAGATAGGATAGCAGTTTGCAGCTAGGTGGTAGTAGTAGTAGTAGCAGTGCACTATCTTGGGGTCACAGTAGTGATTGTACCAGATTGGAGGCTCGTGCACAGGCCTTGTGTAGTCAGGTGATTGTTTGTGTATATGTGTGGTTGATGTGGATGTGTTAGAGTTGTAGAGGAATAGGGGAGGTCTGTCTGAACAAGAGCATTGGCAGTGCTGTTAACAAAAACAAAATAAAGGGAAGCAAGTAACAGCAACCTAGAGCAATGCAAGCTCTGGCCATTTAGGCACTATAGTAAAATTACTTAAGGAGTTGGTCACTGAGAATGTATAGACGAGGATGAGTCCAATAACAATGTCATACACTATTGTGTTTAGACCAAAGGAAAACTCAAATTCCAGTGTACAGTTACCAGACAGTAGGGGGTTTAGGTTCAGAGTTCATTACATAAGTTTGAGGGATATTGGTTTCCAGTATAGCACTAGAAGTAGTTTGATTGTGGTATTATTCTCTTGTATGTCTGGTATCAGATGTGATCTCAGTAGTAACTAGTGTATAGGGGTGTTTAGCTTGGGGAATACTTGGGAGTTGTTGTGAGTGTTTGGTATTGGATTTGGGTAGTAGTATTTGAAGGTTAAGAAGAAATGAGTGTGAGGGTGAGTGAACTCTGATACCAGTGTATCTGAGTGTGTGAAAATTCTAAGATATTGTCTGCAGTAACTGATACTGCTACGGTTGCTTCAGACAACCTGGAGACTGAGATGAGCTCGAGTATGGGAGTTAAGGTTCTAAGTCAAGGTATCTAGGAGGAGTTATTAGGTACAGAATTGAAAAGAGTATTGGTATAAGTTTTAGACAGGTTTGAGTGAAGTAAGGTGTGTGCAAGGCATGGGTTAGATGTTAAAGTTATTAATTGAGGTAAAGAAGTGTCTAGTTTGAGTGTTAGAGTTAATTATTAGTGTAGATATTGATATATTGAGTATCAAGTTAAGGTATTTGGGTTAGTGTCAAGATACCAAGTATGGGTTAAGGTACTAGAGCTGGGTCAAGGTAATGAATTAGTAACTGGGTAGTAGGTATATAGTTAAAATACTATATGTTAAACTATATACATGAGTTAGATAGTTGTATTCATGGTATATAATATCTATATCTATAGATATTAACCTAAAAAATCAGATACAACCTAGTATTTACTAGTTTAGACTTGTAATCATCCTAGAAGCTAGGTATGGACCTAAAACCAAGGTAATGACCTAGTTTGACTAGCATGACTTAGAAATGGCCTAGAAAGCATACCATAGTGCATTTGAACTTATTTATCATTTATTACACCTATTTTGACATGTTGTTTCCTAAATAGGACTGTGTGAGACCAGCTTGGGAATCGAGAGACCTACTTTGCTCAGGACCTGAGGCGAGTACATTTCTCTATTAGTTTTTATTTCATAATAGTATATATATCTCATGTCCTAGAACTGTATACTTGATTCTGACATAGTGGTTACACGGACTGGTACTATATTGATCATGTCAGGAGATGTTATCCCTTACCGTGTTTAGCGAAAACTCTTTCACATGTATTTTATCGTATGTATCAAGTATTGAATTCAGTGTACTTCGTGTTCACACACTGCTCGTGTTCAGTATGCCCATATTCGTGTTCGTAATGTGTCATGATTGGATCCATAAGTATTGGTTGGGGATGAGGGAGTAGGAGTTGGTTATGTGATCAAGCCAAAGTGTATTCGTGTACATGTCGATTACATATCACACATATAATCGAGTTATCATATTGTATTCGTGTTCAACCCAAATTGATCACATAATGAACTTGTACTCTATGGCACAATAGCTAGTTTTATCTATTTCTTTTCATTGCAGATATTCTATTGCATATTCTTCATTCTAGAATATTATATGTTCACTCTAGTTTATTTTATTCTGATATTTAGTTATCTTGTATTCTTTTCTATTATCTGTAATATATGCTCGATTATGTATTTGAAACTGCTTTCAGAGGTATGTACTTCGTTCCAATCCTGACTGGATATATTTTTCAGATGATTTGCTCTTAGACCAGTGTCCCATATACTACGGACCGCAGGACGGCATACCATTATAGGATACTCCTTTAGAGCAGGAGGACCTAGTACCATAATATTAGAAGGTTTAGATTATCTGTTTAGACTTGTATTAGACTTTTATTGAGGTTATTGGCATGTATATACTATTTTAGGCTTATGGATGTGTTGTGACTCTTTCTTTCGTTATTTCATCTCATGCTTTATCTTTCTTCGTTTGAATTATGATTGAGAATAGATTATCATTATTAGATACCATATTGTTCCTCCGTATGGAGTTGAGATGATAGTAGAGTTGACCAAGATAGCGTTCTACCGCCGATGTTACGATGTAAGCTGGGCGTTGCTTACTACTCGTGCCCTTATTCCGGGTGTGGGTTATGACACATTTTTAGTGGTGGCCCATGCAAGTCATTCATAGAGTTACAAGTAGAGCGATATCGTGGTAGTGCTCACCTAGAGTACTGCTACGAGCCGGCTTTAGGATATAGAATTTAGGCTGAGGGTATACTCAATCACAATTAGGAAACAATTCCAAATATCTGTTTTGCTATCCTTACTTATTGAATGTGCTTTACTTTGAATAATTCTGTCATTCTTTGATGATATCATATCTTACTCAATAATGATTTCTTTATTCAATCTATCTTCAGGATGCCGTCGAAGACACGTTCCCAGCGCTCAGGCGCATTGTCAGCGAGGTCGGTCACTTCGTCGCTTATGAGAACATCACCAACCGACACTATTCAAGCAGCTATATTCCAGAGATTCGCTTCACAGATCTAGGTAGGCATTTCTGTAGCAGCTTTCAGAGGTGCTCCACCTTCGGTAAAGAGGGAAGCACTGACAGTTTTAGGGGATCTTCCACCCCCACCATCCGCAGTTGACAGACGTAGATGTTTGTGCTCTTTCAGCAGATAATGGAGGCACAGTAGCGCCAGTCAGAGATTATGAGGTAGGGCATTGAGAATGCTCATCAGATTTGGCGTGCAGCAATCGAGAGAGTCGCCTTAGTCCAGCTACAGACAACACCACCTTAGTTCACCCTACAACAGCCGAGGCCGGGGACTATCATAGATTTCAAGAGGATAGGGTTGAAGGAATTTAAAGGCATTGAAGGGATTATTTATGCTGATGATTGGATAGAAGGCATTGAGCGGAACCTGCGGCTGGCATAGATTCCAGAGAGGTTGCAGGTAGAGGCCGCAGAAGGTATGCTGTTTGATATCGCATTGACTTGGTTCAGGACAGACCCCAGGATCTCAGCACCGGGACTTACTTAAAAATCTTTTAAGGAGCTCTTCAAGGATTTTTTTTCCAGATGTGGCTTTAACAGCTATAGAAAGCCATTTTTAGTACCTCATTCAGGGAGGTATGACGGTAGATGAGTATGCAGCAGAGTATTGCAGATTAGGCTACTTTGTGGAGGGGCAGAACCCGAGAGAAAGGGACAGGAAGTTCAGAAAGGGCCTGAACAAGGAGATCAAATCACATACGAATGGAGACCCCACTGCTACTTTTGAGAAGATTCTGAGATAGGCACAGCAGGAAGAGGATGATCTAGAGCTTGGCTCTAAAAGGCCGAGGGACATAGGAGGATCCAGTTGTAACACTACTCCAATAAAGTGGCCTCATTTTCAGCAGCACCACCAGAGGCACTTCCAGCAGCCGAGGCAGCAGTACCAAGGACCAACTAGAGCACCAGTACAACAAACACACCAGATCCAGAGGCCAGCTATTCCTTGCCCATTCTGTAAGAAGCAGGGACACAGATGGGATACGTGCAGGATAAGGTTGGGCCAGTGCATATTCTTCGGATCAGGAGACCATCAGTTGAGAGCTTGTTCTAAAGCTCCAGCTCATCCAGTTCAGGATGGAGCTCAGGCACAGAGAGCACCCGCGAGACCACCAGTGGGACAACAGAGAGGACCTCCTCTACCACCACAATAGCAATAATTCGCTCAATACCAGCAGGAGCAGAGAGGTGCCTAACGACAGGGGCAAGCTTTTGCCTTGACCATCGAGAAGAAGGAGCCAGTCGGTGATGTTATCTCAGGTTCAGTCTATCTTGATTCTTTTCTAGCTCATACTTTATTTGATTACGGTGCTTCATATAGTTTTGTATCTGTACCTTTTACTATAAAACATCACCTTAAGACTGAACTATTGGCAAGGACTTGTAAGATCATGAACGGGGGTGGCATTATCCTAGTCAGTGATGTTTGCAAAGATCGAAGAGTTTCTTTGGGAGGTCGAGAGTTGAGCATGTGTCTACTCGTAATGCCACTTTCGAGCTACGATATAGTACTCAGGATGGAATGGTTGAGTAGGCACCATGCTAGTATAGATTATCGTGGAGGCAGAGTTTTGTTTCAGGTGTCAGGAGAGCCAGAGTTTGAGCTCGTCAAAGGAGCAACAGAGCAGAGCAGAGCAGAGCAAGGGAGACTTCTGTGGAGCTATAGTGGAAGAGCAGGAGCTGCCATATCCATTGATTGTAGAGTATATGGACATCTTTCTGTAGGCATTATCGGGGTTGCCACAAAAAAAGATGTAGAGTTCTCTATAGACTTGGTCCCAGGCGCAGAGCCGATATCACAGCACGTCTATAGGGAACAACAGTGAACTAGCAGAGTTGAAGAAGCAGGTGGATGAGTTCCAGGACAAGGGCTTCATCCGCTCCAGTTCATCACCGTGGGATATTTCGATATTATTTGTACCAAAGAAGGATGGGTCGGTATGCATGTGTATCGACTACATGGCACTCAACAACCACACTATCAAGAATAAATAGCCGTTGTCGCAGATTAATGATTTATTTGATCAGTTGAGCGAAGCGAAGGTATTTTCAAAGATAGACTTGAGGTCGGGTACCACCAGGTAAAAGTGAAGAAGGAAGACATTCCGAGACATCTTTCAGGACTCGATATTAGCAGTTTGAGTTCTTGGTGATGTCGTTTGGGTTGACTAATGCCCCGACGATATTAATGAATATGGTATTTTATCAGTATTTGGATCAATTTGTGGTAGTATTCATTGATGATATATTGATTTATTCGAAGACCCCGGAGGAACATGAGAAACATTTGAGGATAATTCTGGAAACCCTCAGGAAGGAGAAGCTTTATGGCAAGCTTTCGAAGTATGAGTTCTTCTTTGATAAGGTTGAATTCCTCGGACATGTTATTAAAGGAAACATGATCTCAGTAGACGCGAAGAAGATATCAACAGACGAGTCATGGTCTACCCCAAGTTCAGTGACGGAGATCAGGAGTTTTCTTGGATTGGGAGGATACTATTGGAGATTTGTTCAGAATTTTTCAAGGATCGTTGAGCCGATGACTAGACTAACCAGGAAGGACGTTGAGTTCGTCTGGACTGAGGATTGTCAGGACGCTTTTGAGGAGCTATAGAAGAGGTTGACTATAGATCCACTATTGATATTGCCATCAGGGACATGAGAATTTTTTATATATAGTGATGCATCGAGTAAGGGTTTGGGTTGTGTGTTACAGCAGAACGGGAAAGTAATTGCCTATGCTTCCAGGAAATTACGTCCGCATGAGAAGAACTATCCTACCCATGACTTGGAGTTGGCAGCAGTTATTTTTGCTCTTAAACTGTAGAAGCACTACTTGTATGGAGAGTGAGTAGAGATCTTTACAGATCACAAGAGCTTGAAGTATGCATTTACACAAAAAGAGCTCAACATGAGGCAGCGACGGTATTTTGAGTTGATGAAGGACTTCGATATTGCTTTGCAATACCATGTAGGAAAGGCCAACGTAGTCGCGGATGCCTTGAGCAGGTATCCAGTGGCTATGTATTTGATGAGGGACAAACATTTATTGGCCGATCTTGATAGCTTGGGTATTGAGGTATTAGTTCCTGGAGTTGCAGCATAGATATGGGGACTTCAGATACAGTCAGAGTTGATGGACCGGATTAGAGCCACACAGTTCGAGGATGAGTCTCTGAGGAACATCAGAGCGCAAGTCCTGATAGGATTGGAAGAGGACTTTAGTATTGCAGATGATGGATCATTGCGGTACGGTACCAAGTTGTGTGTGTCGAGTGGAGCATTGTGCGAGGAGGTACTTCAAGAGACACATCGATCTCAGTACTCTATGCATCTAGGTGCCAACATGATGTATAGGGACATGAGAGAGCATGTTTGGTGGTATGTTATGAAGCAGGAGGTTGCTAGCTTCATATCCAGATGTTTGGTATGCCAGCATGTAAAGGCAAAGAGACAGAGGCCAGGTGGATTGCTTCAGCCTTTATCCATTCCAGATTAGAAGTAGGAGTATGTGATGATGGACTTTGTTTCAGGTCTTCCGTATTCTCCAGGAGTCAAAGATGCGATTTGGGTTATCGTAGACAGGTTGACCAAATCAGCCCACTTTCTGTCATTTAAAGTGGGTATGTCTACGGAGAAGCTCGCGGAGATGTTTGTGCGTTAGATAGTCAGATTGCATAGAGTTCCGGTGAGCATAGTCTCGGATCGGGATAGTCACTTCACGTCCCACTTATTGAGGAGTTTGTAGGCTAGCTTGGGCACCCAACTCAAGTTTAGTACCATATATCACCCTCAAACAGACAGGCAGTTGGAGAGGACTATCCAGACTCTCGAAGATATGTTACGCACTTGTATATTGGATTTTGGAGGCTCTAGGGAGGATCATCTTCACTTGGTAGTGGATGCAGCTTATAACAACAGCAACCAGGCCAGTATTGAGATGTCACCATTTATGGCGTTGTATGGACAAAGATGCCGTACTACATTATTATAGGATGATGTTGGTGAGAGAGACTTATTAGGACCAGAGATGGTCGTGGATGCATCTGAGAAGGCGCATGACAGACAACGGCATTGGGCCGATAGCAACCGGAGACCATTAGAGTTTTATGTATAAATTTTGTTTTGTATTGCTTATGATTGCTTGTTTTAGTTAGAGTGCTAAGGTTGTGTTTCATGCTAGATTGACGATCTGGTTTTCTTGAGGATTTCTTCGACACGGGGCACGATTTACTTTGGTAGAGATGGAAAGCTTAGTCCATAGTACATCGGAACCTTCAGTGTTCTTGAGAGGGTCGGTGCAGTATCCTACAGACTAGACTTGCCACCTACATTAGAGGAAGATCACAACGTGTTCCACATGTCATAGCTGAGATGGTACATGGAAGATCCTAGCCATGTACTAGATCACTCGGAGATCGAGGTTGGTCCGACTCTCAGCTACCCAGAGTAGTCCGTAGAGATTTTGGATTGCAGGAAGAAGGTGCTGCGGAACCTGATGATTCCTTTTGTGCACATCACGTGGAGGCATCACTTGCCAGGAGAGAGTACCTGGGAGCGAGAGGCCGAGATGCGCGAGCGTTATCTTTATCTGTTTGAGCCGTGAGGTATAATTATTTCTTGTTTGTATTGATTGCTTGATAGTTAGTTCTTCCTTAATTTCGAGGACGAATTTTTTTTTAAGGTGGGTAGGATTATCACCCTCACTTTTTTAGCTAGGGATAGTTTGATAATTTGGCATGGGTATTTGTTTTTAGGAATATAATATTAAATATAAATATGATGATTGTATCAATTATTTAATTATATTATGCTAAAATTAATTGTGACTAGTATTAGTTATTTCATTAGAGGCTTGTGTTTATTAGTTTAGTTAGAGAGACTCGCCAATATTTAGACTTGACACATATGGACCTATTTAGGTTTGTCATGCCAATTAGTAAGCCCAACTTGAACCCAAACCCATTAGTAATTTTTACTAATTAATTTAAGGAGATTAGTTTATAAAAATTAGTTAGAGACTTCCAAAAATACCCATCCTTTTTTATTTCTCATAATTCGCCATGTATGGGTAACTTGGACATTTAATTTTTCTTGAGGAAGGGGAGAAGAGGCCGACTACTATTAAAGGGGGGTTCTCCTCTCTCTCTCCTCATTTGCATTGTATTTTGCTCCTAAATTCTAGATCCCCAATTTTTTATTTTTCCTCCATTAATTTTCTACACAATTCACTACTATTTCCTTCTAAAATTCATCACCCTTGGAGCATTGGAGCTTGGAGAAGCAAGGAGCACAAGGAGGAGGAGCTTTGGAGCTAGAGATCGTGTCCGGATCGTATCCAATTGTATTTTTATTGGAAATCCATCTCCCAATTAGTAATTCCCGAATTTCTCTCTTATTATAGTTTCTTAATCATACATTTGACCATTAGGAATAATCCCATGGCATAGAATTGCCTATAGGAACAAGTTCTAGGCTATTTGGCTATGTATTGTGAGTTCCATGTAGTATTTTGTGTGCATGTTAGGGGAATTAAGAATTTGACACATCAATTATGTGTCATAAGACCAATTATATCTAATTAGACTTAGATTGGGGTTATAGGACTAGGTACGTGTCCACAATTGGATACATGTAGGCCGTATTAAGGTATTTTATGATACAGTGCGATATAAGACCCAATTTTGGTGGTTTTGTACAATTCTCTTCAATTTCTATTGTAGCAAGTTGTATTGGTCATGTATAGATGTTATATATGTGTAGGATTAATTAATTATGGAGATTTTGGGTTTTGGTATTCCAATTGAGTATGTATCATAAGTGTAGTGTGTGAGGGTGTCGTGCAGTGAGGAGATAGGATAGCAGTTGTAGCTAGGTGGTAGTAGTAGTAACAGTGCACTATCTTGGGGTCACAGTAGTGACTGTACCAGATTGGGGGCTCGTGCACAGGCCATGTACAGTCAGTTGATTATTTGTGTATGTATGTGGTTGATGTGGATATGTTAGAGTTATAGACGGAATGGGGGAGCTTTGTCAGAATAAGAGCATTGGTAGTGATATTAAAAATAACAAAATAAAGGGGAGCAAGTAACAACAACCTAGAGAAATACAAGCTCAAGCCATTTAGGCACTGCAGTAAAATTACTTAAGGAGTTGGTCACTGAGAATGTATAGACGAGGATGAGTCCAACATCAGTGTCATACACTGTTGTGTTTAGACCAAAAGGAAACTCGAATTCCAGTGTGTAGTTGTTAGACAGTAGGGGTTTTAGCTTCAGAGTTCATTACATAAGTTTGAAAGATATTGGTTTCTAGTATAACACTAGCAGTAGTTTGAGTGTGGTATTATTCCCTTGTGTGTCTGGTATCAGATATGATCTCAGCAGTAACTAGTGTGTAGGAGTGTTTAGCTTGGAGAATACTTGGGAGTTATTGTGAGTGTTTGGTATTGGATTTGGGTAGTGGTATTTGAAGGATGAGGAGAAGTGAGTGTGAGGGTGAGTGAACTCTGATACCAGTATATCTGAGTGTGTGAGCGCCCTAAGATGTTGTCTGTAGCAACTGATACTTCTATGGTTGCATCAGACAACCTGGAGACTAAGATGAGCTCGAGTATGGGAGTTAAGGTTCTAAGTCAAGGTATCTAGGAGGAGTTATTAGGTGCAGAATTGAAAAGAGTATTGGTTTATATTTTAGACAAGTGTGAGTGAAGTGAGGTGTGTGTAAGGCATGGGTTAGATGTTAAAGTTATGAATTGAGGTAAATGAGTGTCTAGTTTGAGTGTTAGAGTTAAGTATTAGTATAGATATTGATATATTGAGTATCAAGTTAAGTATTTGGGTTAGTGTCAGGATACCAAGTATGGGTTGGTGTTAGGATAACATGTATGGGTTGAGGTACTAGTGCTAGGTCAAGGTAATATATTAGTAACTGAGTAGTAGGTATATAGTTAAAATACTATATGTTAAACTATATACATGAGTTAGATAGTTGTATTCATGGTATATAATATCTATAACTATAGATATTGACCTAGAAACTCAGATACAACCTAGTATTTACTAGTTTAGACTTGTAATCACCCTAGAAGCTAGGTATGGACCTAAAACCAAGGTAATGACCTAGTTTGACTTGCATGACTTAGGAATGGCCTAGAAAGCATACCTTAGTGCATTTTAACTTATTTATCATTCGTTACACCTTTTTGACATGATATTTCCTAAATAGTACTGTGTGACACCAGCTTGGGCATCGAGAGAACCACTTTGCTCAGGACCTGAGGCGAGTATATTTCTTTATTAGTTTTTATTTCATAATAGTGTATATATCGCATGTCATAGAACTATATACTTTATTCTGACATAGTAGTTATACAGACTGGTACTATATGGATCCTGTCAGGAGATGTTATCCCTTACCATGTTCAGCATGTACTCCTTTATATGTATTTTATGGTGTGTATGGGGTATTAATTTTAGTGTACTTCGTGTTCACACACTGCTCGTGTTCAGTGTGCCTATATTCGTGTTCGTAATGTGTCGTGATTGGATCCATAAGTATTGGTTGGGGATGGGGTAGTAGGAGTTGGTTATGTGATCAAGCCCAAGTGTATTTGTGTACATGTCGATTACATATCACACGTGTAATTGAATTACCATATTGTATTCATTTTCAACCCAAATTGTTCACGTAATGAACTTGTACTCTATGGCATAATAGCTAATTTTATCTAATTTCTTTTTATTACAAATATTCTTTTGCCTGTTCTTCATTCCAGTACATTACATGTTTACTCTAGTTTATTTTATTCTGATGTTTAGTTATCTTGTATTCTTTTCTATTATTTATTATATATGCTTGATTATGTATTTGAAACTACTTTCAGAGGTATGTATTTTGTTCCAATCCTGACTAGATATATATTTCAGATGATTGGCTCATAGACTAGTATCCCACGTACTACGGACTGCAGGACGGCGTACCATTAGAGGATACTCTTTTAGAGCAGGAGGACCTAGTACGAGAGTCTGAGGAGGTTTAGATTATCTGTTTAGACTTGTATTAGACTTTTATTGAGGTTATTGGCATGTATATACTATTTTAGGCTTGTGGATGTGTTGTGACTCTTTCTTTCATTATTCCATCTTGTGCTTTATCTTCCTTACTTTGTATTGTGATTAAGAATAGATTATCATTATTAGATACCTTATTGTTCCTCCGTTTAGAATTGAGATGATTGACAGGTACTATGTATATATATTGTATGAGATATTTAGATAGTAGAGTTGACCCAGACAGCGTTCTACCGCCGATGCTGCGATGTAGACTGGGAGTTGCTCACTACTCGTGCCCTTATTCTGGGTGCGGGTCATGACAGCTAGGATCTGTCAGATGGACTTCATATTGCCTTTGTTTACTAACGCCTTATGTTCTTCTTGTGTAGGCTTTGTTCTCCCTTGTACGGATCATAATGGAGCATGAAAGGATATCATCACACCCGTTGTATGGGATGAAAACCAACTTTATGCGGCAGTTCGCCAAGAACTGCTCCAAGAGATGAGGACAGTTTGACAAGAACTAATTCAGGAGATGAGGATGAACATCATGCATCACGCGCTGAACTATTCTTGTTCATGCAGCGTACTAGCTATATTTCTCCCCTCTATGCGGCTTGCTACTAGTTGGGAGATTGCGGCATCGATGACAGGATTTGGATTAATTATCATTCCTGTCATCGGTCTTCCCGTCTGTTTATAGAGCATTTGCCCATGTTCCTCCCTTGCTATCAATTAATATGGATTACTTTTCATATACTGAGATTTATACTGTGGAGGAATGATCCAGAAAGCATTAAGATCTGCTGCTGGGTCCACTTGTGTCTGTGGCAGAAACAACACAGGGGCACCTTTTAATGGAAGAGGTTCTTGTCGGCGAGAACCCATGAAAACCCTGAAAAGGGATTCCCATTTTATGTACCCGAGGCCTTAATATTAATGAAAACCCTTGAAAATGTAGTGGATTCCTATCATATGTAATCATGATCTTGAATAAAGGTTTCTCTTTTTTCAGAATTTCTTCCTTTATTTGTCTTGTTGTGTATTAATTTTGTGTGAACTTTGGATATTGTACTATAGGTAATATGGACATAGTATAATATCGCCGTCTGTCTAGGATGTCCTACTAGGGGACTTAGGTGGACCTATTATTTTTCGCGAACGTGGAGTACAAATAATAAGTTCAAAAATAATCCCTATAAGAGGTAACATGGATGTGATAGGTTTTGTGAACCTATGTCACGACCAGCACTTGGAATAAGGGTACGAGTAGTGAGCAATGCCCAGCCTACGCCGCAGCATCAACGGTAGAATACTGTCTGGGTCAACTTTACTATCTAAATATCTCATACAATATATACATGGTACCTGTCAATCATCTCAACTCCAAATGGAGGAACAATATGGTATCTGATAATGATAAACTATTCTCAATCACAAAGCAAACTAAGAAAGATAAAGCGCAAGATGGAATAACGAAGGAAGGAGTCACAATACATCCACAAGTCTGAAATAGTATATATACATACCAATAACCTCAATAAAAGTCTAATATAAATCTAAACAGTAAGTCTAAACTTTCTCAGCCTAAAGGAGTATTATCTAATGGTACGCCGTCCTGCGGCCCGTAGTACATAGGACACTGGTCTATGAGCCAATTATCTAAAAAATATATTCAGTCAGGATTGGAGCGAAGTACATACCTCTGAAAGCAGTTTCAAATACATAATCGAGCATATACAACAAATAATAGAAAAGAATATAAGATAACTAAACATGAGAATGAAATAAACTAGAGTGAACAGGTAATGAACTGGAATAAAGAACATGCAATAGAATAATAGCAATGAAAAGAAATAGATAAAACTAGTTACTGTGCCATAGAGTACAAGTTTATTATGTGATCAGTTTGGGTTGAACACGAATACAATATGGTAACTCAATTACACGTGTGATATATACTTGACATGTACACGAATACACTTGGGCTTGATCACATAACCAACTCCTACTCCCCTATCCCCAATTAATACTTATGGATCCAATCACGATACGTTACGAATAGGAATATGGGCACACTGAACATGAGCAGTGTGTGAACACGAGCAGTGTGTGAACATGAAGTACACTAAAATTAATATTCTATACACACGATAAAATACATGTGAAAGAGTACCCACTAGACACGGTAAGAGATAACATCTCCTGATAGGATCCATATAGTACCAGTCCGTAAAACTATTGTGTCGGAATCAAGTATACAGTTCTAGAACATGTGATATATACACTATTATGAAATAAAAACTAATAAAGAAATGTACTCGCCTGTGGTCCAGAGAAATGAATGAGTCTCGGTGTCTAAACTGGTGTCACACAGACCTATATATGAAATTCTATGTCAAATTATGTAATAAAGTAAATAATGTTAAGATAATCTAAACATGCCTCTCTAAGTCCATTTCTAGCTCACTAGGTCAACACTAATCAATTATAGGTAATACTAGTCTATACATAGGTTTCTAGGTCCTACCTTGAAGGTATTAGCTATACTAGTTAATATCACTACGTATCATGTATATATACTATATAGGCTATAGATAACAATATATATTACCTTAGTTTATTACTACATGGCCTAGCTTAGTATCTAACACCTAACTCATATTTATACTAAGCACACTAGACTAAGATACTAAGTATTACTTAGTACACACTGACACTTGGTACTATAGTTCCAGGTATCAACATGGCCCTCACCCATTCACTTGGCCTATACCCCTATCACCTCATTAATAACTTATAAGTATCCTAATACAATGCCTTAACACTTATCACGACCCGCACCCGATGTAAGGATGCAAGTCGGAAACAACGCCCAACCTACACCGCAGAATCGGCGGTAGAACGTTGTCTGGGTAATCTATCTAGCAATATAATAATCCACCAACAATAACAATATACTCAATCACAGAACTAAGATAGCAAATAGCACGAATCAGATAAAGAATAGAAAAGTCACTTACAACTCATGAGTCTAAAAATAATACATCAATGAGTCTGAAAGAATACTAACAAATAAGCTGGAGACAAATCCAGTACAAGAAATACTAAGATGGTACTAATCCTGGGTCATCTATCTCAGTCGGGATAAGTCCCTCCTGAGCCAGCATCTCTGACTCTAAACCCACAACATCCTGAGGTCCATAATGTGTAGGGTACCAGTCCTCAGTGTCATATGGGAAAAATATATCCAGTCAGAAAAGGAGCAGAGTACATCTCTAACAGCAGTTCTAATCAATGATAAAAACTATGTAACATTAAATATATATATGAATATACAAGATGCACAATAGATATAAGAGATACACAATAAGGAAATACTAGAATAAATACAAGAATGAACAATATGACAATGATCAAGAATACTAATGACTAAGTGAGTGAGTACTAGGTTTAACATGTGATCGGCTTGGGAACTTGCACAGGAATAATGGCCTGGTTAGTCATACGTGTGATGCATGACCAACACTCACAGGAAAACAATACTTGCACAGGAAGGTATGATCACATATCTACACTATAATATTCCCCACCCCCGACTGGTATAGTAGATCCAAACATGGTATGCTATGTATGGTACGGGATTCTCTAGGAAGGTAGCAAATCTCCCCGAGAATCAGTGTCTGTACATGCACAAGATAATTAATGAAACAAGACTTGCACAAGATACACTATATACAAGGAATAACATCTCAAGACGAGATCTGGATATACCAATCCGTGTAACCATCGTGTCAAGAAACATGGATATCTATACTAGATACAATAAACATAGAGGATATCATAAATGAGAAACTATCAGAGAATATACTCGTCTGAAGTCCAATGAATAGTCTCACAAATGTCTGATATGGTGCCTCGAAGACCTAAATATGGAATACAACATTAATACAAGGTTCTGAAAAGGAAATAAGTTAAACTAGTCAATTTCTATGTCAACAAGTCAACTCTAAGTCAAAAGTCAAACTATGGTCAACTATAAGGTCAACTATAGTCAACTATGGTCAACTATGGTCAACTGCCTAATTCTAGGTTACAAAAGTCTAACACAAGAATATTGGGTTCAAATACTAAAGTCTAGGTCACAAAACCCATATCTTAATATTAGGATACCGTATCTCCGGATACGTAAATCCAAAAGGAAAACATCACATACAAATGCTAAAACAATATAAAATCTTAAAGACAAACATCAAATAGGTACCTTGGTTTTGAACCAACTTGGTATCACAACATAAACCCATAATCTTGATACCCAAAACCAATACCTTGGATATCCCCAATTACCATGGTACTTACCTTGGTATCTCAGGGTAATACCCCAAACTTGTTTATACTAACTACCCGTAATATACATACACACTATACTATTTATTATACACATAGTATACAATAAACACTATTAGCATATTAGGAAATATTTACATATATATATATATATATATATATATATATATATATATATATATATATATATACGTATATAATAATAGGAAAACTGTCAAACTGTCGTTAAAAACTCTGTCCTTTGTCGCTGAAGACTGCTGTTGATGCTGATACACTGCTATTTTTAGTGGCAGATTCCTGCAGTTATCTCCAAAAATCGTCGCTGTAGCTTCTGATACGGTGCTGATACTCTGCAGTATCAGTGACAGATACCTGTAGTTGTTGCTAACTGCTGTCACTATAGGACGGCTGCTGCTGTGCGTTTATTGCTGCTGCGACACTTGCTGCTGTGACACTTGCTGCTATCGCTAAAGCGGTTGTTGCTGTGCTATTTTTGCCTGCTGTTGCTGTTGTGACGCTTTTGCCCGCTGCTGTCACTAATAAAAATATATGTTTATATATACAATATATATCTAAATACCATATATATATAATATATATAACACATTATATAAATAGATACTACTATATACATAACTATAATATATAACACTATGACTATATAACATATTTATAATATACATACACCTCCACATATATACATGTACATATTAAATATATATGACAATAACATACATATGTATAGTAATAAATATAAATAACAACCCATATATGTATACGTATATATAATCATACAAATGAATGCATATATATATATATATATATATATATATATATATATATATATATATATATATACATATGTATAGTAATAAATATAAATAACAACCCATATATGTATACATATATATAATCATACACAAAATGAATGCATATATCATATAAGTAGGTATATAACTACATATATATATATATTGTAGCTTGTATATTTATATGTATGTGAAGATATATATATATATATATATATATATATATATATATATATATATATATATATATATATATCTTCACATACATATAAATATACAAGCTACAATATATATATATATATATATATATATATATATATATATATATATATATATATATATATATATATATATATATTTATGTAATGTTGTATTAGATCTATGTATTGTATGTAACTATTCTACATAGATCTAAGACAACATTACATAAATATAAATATATACATACATATATATATATATATATATATATATATATATATATATATATATATACAATTACATTCTCCATGAAATAAGAACACAAGATCATAGATCTATAATTAAATTGCACACACATGGGACGTATCACCCCGTATCCCACTAGATGTAGGATACGCTTGCGACATGAGTCCACCACACATCCAAACGTACCCTGAAGGACACGAACAAGTCATATATATTATTTATGAACAATACGAAGAGTCAAATATAAATCTACGTGTCCGTGTCAAAATGTGACATATACAAAGTCCCGTGTCGGAGGAAAAATCCCCCAAATCAACACGAATCACCAAATTATTGGTATATGACCTACACGTACCCAATTATGGATATGACACTAGCCCCAAACACACAAGCACATGTCAAATTGATCTATAGGACCAATTGACACACACAACAAATGTCAATCTCGTAATTCTCCCAAAATTGACATAAAAAGTACCATAATTTTCTCAATAGGCCTCCTATGAACACAAAACCAAATCCTATGGGTAGCCTATGTATATGGTTGATTCCTCATGGTCAAATCTCAGATTTAGAACCTAAATAAAGGAGAAAAACTAAATTGTACCTATTGGGAGATGGATTTTCAATGCAACCTCCAAATATGATAAAATTGGCCTCCAACTTATAGATCCTTGCTCCTTTTTGTAGATCCTTGCTTCCTCCTTCTAGATCCTTTCTCCACTAGCCTCCAATGGTGATTTGGGAAGGAATTATGATAAAATTTAATTGGAAAATGAAGTGGGAATGAAGGAATTTGGTTGAGAAAAATTCTAAATCTAGTTTCCAAATGAATAGAGGAGAGAGAAATAATTTCCCCCCTCTATATAGGCCGTCCCCCTTTCCCCTTCCTCAAGCTACTATGAATTATCCAATATACCCCTTGGGGCCTCTCATGAAGAAATAATTTAGGAAGGAAGCTTCTAGTCTAATGGTTTAATTAATTTAATCCATCTCCTTAACAATGGGCTTTCTTAATGGGCTAAATTCTATCAATTAATTCATGTTGGTCCATGAGTCTAAACTAAACTAGTTAGGTCCACTAATACAAGTCCAAAATAAATAACTAACTAACATCTAACAATAATTAAATAATACAACAATAATTATTTATCATGCACAATATTTAATTAAATATAAAATTACTAAAATACCCCTTTCCAAGAAAATGTGGTAGTGACAAGTCTACCCTCCTTAAAAATAATTTCGTCCTCGAAATTCAAAGACGAAAACTACCCCTAAAATATAACAGAACATAACAATGAACAAAACTAAGGAACATAACTAACTATGAAAGAACATAACATATTTAGGAAAGAACATACCTCAAGGCATAAACAAATATGGATAACGCTATCGCATTTTATCCTCTCTCTCCCAGGTAGACTCCCCCGAAGAGTGACGCCTCCATACGATGCGCACCAAAGGTATAGTCTGGTTCCTCAGCACCTTCTCTCTCCGATCCAGAATCTCAACTAGCTGCTCTGGATAGCTAAGAGTAGGGCCCACCTTTATCTTCGAGTGATCCAATACATGACTAGGATCTGCCACGTATCATCTCAACTGCGATACATAAAATATGTTGTGCATTTCCTCCAATGCAGGTGGTAAGTCTAGCCTATAAGCAACAACACCGACCCTCTCTAGAATAGTGAAAGGTCCGATGAATCGTGGACTAAGCTTTCCGCCTCCACCGAAGCGAATCGTGCCTCGTGTCGGAGAAATCCTCAGAAACACCAAACAACCCATTTAGAATAAAACACCACCTTAAGAACTTAATCTATAAAAAAACAACCAATAACAAGCACAAAATAAAAATCTAAACTATACCTTAGACTCCAAAGGTCTCCGGTGGCTATCGGCCCAATGCCGCTGTCTGTCCTGCGCCACACGAAGTCTGTCTCTAATTAACTGAACCTTCTTCGCTGCATCTACAACCATCTCTGGCCTAAGCAAAACCCTCTCTCCAATATCGTCCCATGGCAAGGGAGTACGACACCTCCGACCGTACAGAGCTTCAAAAGGTGACATCTCTATACTAGCCTGGTAACTGTTGTTGTAAGCAAACTCTACCAAATGGAGATGGTCCTCCCAAGAACCCCCAAAATCTAGTACACAAGTGCGCAATATATCCTCGAAAGTCTGAATAGTCCTTTCTGACTGCTCATCTGTCTGGGGATGATATGCAATACTGAACTTGAGCTGAGTGCCAAACTCTCCTGCAAACTCTTCCAGAAATGAGAAGTGAAATGACTATCTCGATCCGAGACTATGCTGATGGAAACTCCATGTATCCTAACGATCTGCCTCACATACATCTCTGCCATCTTCTCCGTAGACAAACCCACCTTGAAAGGCAAAAAGTGGGCTGACTTCGTCAACCTATCAACGATGACCCAAATCACGTCTTTCCCACCTGGAGATCGTGGAAGTCCGGACGCAAAATCCATAGTAATGTTCTTCCACTTCCACTCTGGAATGGGTAATGGATGAAGTAAACCTCTTGGTCTCTGTCTCTCGGCTTTCACCTGCTGGCACACTAAGCATCTGGACACAAACTGTGCCACTTCCCTCTTCATGCCATACCACCACACACTCTCTTGCATATCCCGATAAATCTTGTTGGCACCTGGATATATGGAATACTGAGAGTGATGCGCTTCTTATAATACCGTCTCATGTAGCTCCCTACTAGGCACACACAATCTAACTCCATGCCTCAAATATCCATCCTCAGCAATGGTGAAACCATCCTCTAATCATGCTCTCACCTGAGCTCTGATGCTCTTCAGAGATACATCCTCATACTGTGCTGCCTTGATCCTGTCCATCAAATTTGAATGTATCTACAATTCCCATATCTTTATAGCAGAACCAGGAACTATCACCTCGATGCCTAAGCTCTCCAAGTTCTCCAACAAATATCGATCCTGCGTCAAGAACATAGCTACCAGATACCTACTCAAAGCATCGACAACTACATTAGCTTTCCCAGGATGATACTACAAAGATATATCAAAATCCTTCATCAGCTCCAACCACCGATGCTGCCTCATGTTCAACTCCTTTTGCGTAAAAACGTACTTCAAGCTTTTGTGGTCTGTGAAGATCTCCACACGCTCTCCGTACAAATAATATTTTCACAACTTCAGAGCGAAGCTGACTGCTGCCAACTCTAAATCATGGGTAGGATAGTTCTTTTTATGAGGATGCAATTGTCTGGATGTATAGGCAATCACTTTTCTATTTTGCTGAAGAATATAACCTAAACCTTTTTTTGATGCATCACTATAAATAGTGAAACCTCCAGACCCTGATGGCAACGTCAAAATAGAGGCATACGTCAACCTCTTCTTCAACTCCTCAAAAGTAATCTGGCAATCCTCTGTCCAAACAAACTCTACATCCTTCCTAGTGAGTCTGGTCACCGGCTCGTCAATCCTTGAAAAATCTTTCACAAACTTCCTGTAGTAGCCTGCCAATCCCAAGAAACTCCTGATCTCTGCTACCGAACTCTGGGTCTTCCAAAATTCCAGTGTTGTGATCTTCTTCGGATCCACTGAAATACCATCACTAGTCACAACATGCCCCAAGAATTCTACCATATCCAAGAAAACTCATACTTGGATAACTTCCCATACAGCTTCTCCTTCCTCAGCACATCCAACACAATCCTCAAATGCTCCTCATGCTCCTCCGGTGTCTTCGAGTATATGAGTATGTCGTCGATGAACACCACCACGAACTTGTCAAGGTACTGATGGAACACCTTGTTCATCAAGTTCATAAATACCGTCGGGGCATTAGTCAAACCAAACAGCATTACCATAACCTCGTACTGACCATACCGAGTTCTAAAAGCAGTTTTCGGTATGTCCACCGGCTTCACCTTCACTTGATGTAGCCTGATCTCAAAACTATCTTAAAAAATACCTTGGCACCACTCAACTGATCAAACAGATCATCAATCCGTGGCAAAGGATACTTATTCTTGATAGTGAGATTATTCAATGCCCTGTAATCTATGCACATACACAACGATTCATTCTTCTTCGGTACAAACAATACCGGGGCTCCCCACGGTGAAGAACTCGATCTGATAAACCCCTTATCCTGCAATTCATCCACATGTTTCTTCAGCTCGACCAGCTCGATGTTGTTTACTCTATAGATATATTGCAAAATTGGTTCTGTACCTGGCACCAAGTCTATAGAGAATTCAACATCTCGATCTGACGGTAATCCTGACAATTCCTCAGGAAATACAACCAAGAACTCTGCTATTAATGGATGCGGCAACTCCTTGTCTTCCACCATAGCTCCACAAATAATACCTTCTTCCTGCTCCGTAGTTCCTCTAGCAAACTCAAACTCTGGCTCTCCTGGTGGACCAAATAAAACTCTACCTCTTCTATAATCTATGCTAGCACGGTGCCTACTCAACCAATCCATCCCGAGTATAATATCGTAGCTCAAAAGTGGCATTACAAGTAGACACGCACTCAACTCTCGGCCTCCCAGAGTAACTCTCCGATCCTTGCAAATATCATTAACCAGGATAATGCCTCCCCCGGTCATGATCTTGCAAGTCCTAAGCAAAGTCTTAGCTACCAAACCATACTTCAGAGCAAAAGAAACAGATACAAAACTATGGAAAGCACCACTATCAAACAAAGCTAAAGCTGAAATAGAATGAATATGGCACATGATGTAAGACACTCAAGGAAAGGACAGTTTAAGAGATCAAGTATCAATATCAAAGGAGAATAGTTGAATCAAATTTTTTTTCCTAGATGTGATTGAGTATTCCCAGCCTATAGCCTACATCCTATATCCTATCGCAGGCTCGCAGTAGTACAACTAAATCGTCGCCCTACCACGACATCGCATAACTTGCGAAGCTTGACCTTCATGGGCCACCACTAAAATGGGTCACGATCCGCACCCGATGTAAGGATGCAAGTCGGAAACAACGTCCAGCCTATGCTGCAGAATCGGCGGTAGAATACTGTCTGGGTAATCTATCTAGCAATATAATAAGCCACAAACAATAATAATATACTCAATCACAGAACTAAGATGGAAAATAGCATGAATCAGATAAAGAATAGAAAAGTCACATACAACTCATGAGTCTAAAAATAATACATCAATGAGTCTGAAAGAATACTAACAAATAAGCTGGAGACAAATTCAGTACAAGAAATACTAAGAAGGTACTAATCCCGGGTCATCTGTCTCAGTCGGGATAAGTTCCTCCTGAGACAGGGTCTCTGAATCTAAACCCACAATATTCTGAGGTCCATAATGTGTAGGGTACCAGTCCTCAGTGTCATCTGGGAAAAATATATCCAGTCAGGAAAGGAGCAGAGTACATCTCTAACAACAGTTCTAATCAACGATAAAAACTATGTAACAGTAAATAAATATGAATATACGAGATGCACAATAGATATAAGAGATACACAATAAGGAAATACTGGAATAAATACAAGAATGAACAATATGACAATGATCAAGAATACTAATGACTAAGTGAGTGAGTACTAGGTTTAACATGTGATCGGCTTGAGAACTTGCACAGGAATAATGGCCTGGTTAGTCATACGTGCGGTGCATGAACAACACTCACAGGAAAATAATACTTGCACAGGAAGGTATGATCACATATCTACACTATAATACTCTCTACCCCGACTGGTATAGTAGATCCAACCATGGTATGCTATGGCATAGGATTCTCTAGGAAGGTAGCAAATCTCTCTGAGAATCAGTGTCTGTACATGCACAAGATAATCAATGAAATAAGACTTGCACAAGATACACTATATACAAGGAATAATACCTCATGACAAGATCTGGATATACCAATCCATGTAACCATCATGTCAAGAAATATGGATATCTACACTAGATATAATGAACATAGAGGATATCATAAATGAGAAACTATCAGAGAATGTACTCGCCTGAAGTCCAATGAATAGTTTTACAGATGTCTGATACGGTGCCTCGAAGACCTAGATATGGAATACAACATCAATATAAGGTTCTGGAAAGCAAATAAGTTAAACTAGTCAATTTCTAGGTCAACAAGTCAACTCTAAGTCAAAAGTCAAACTATGGTCAACTATAAGGTCAACTATAGTCAACTAAGGTCAACTGCCTAATTCTAGGTTGCAAAAGTCTAACACAAGGATATTGGATTCAAATACTAAAATCTAGGTCACAAAACCCATATCTTAATACTAGGATACCGTATCTCCGGATACGTAAATCCAAAAGGAAAACATCATATACAAATGCTAAAATAATATAAAATCTTAAAGACAAACATCAAATAGGTACCTTAGTTTTGAACCAACTTGGTATCACAACATAAACCCATAATCTTGATACCCAAATCCAATACCTTGGGTATCCCCAATTACCTTGGTACTTACCTTGGTATCTCAGGGTAATACCCCAAACTTGTTTATACTAACTACCCGTAATATACATACACACTATACTATTTATTATACACATAGTATACAATAAATACTATTAGCAAATTAGGAAATATTTACATATATATTAAATACAATATATATATATATATATATATATATATATATATATATAGGAAAACTGTCAAACAGTCGCTAAAAACTCTGCCCGCTGTCGCTGAAGACTGCTGTTGATGCAGATACACTGCTGTTTTTAGTGACAAATTACTGCAGTTGTCTCCAAAAATCGTCGTTGTAGCTTCAGATACGGTGCTGATACTCTGTAGTATCAGTGACAGATACCTGCAGTTGTTGCTAACTGCTGTCACTATAGGGCTGCTGCTGCTGCTGTGCGTTTATTGCTGCTGCGACACTTGCTGCTGTCGCTAAAGCGGCTGCTGCTGCTGCTATTTCTGCCGGCTGTTGCTGTTGTGATGCTCTTGCCCGCTTTTCCTAATAAAAATATATGTTTATATATACAATATATATCTAAATACCATATATATATATATATATATATATATATATATATATATATATATAATATAACACAATATATAAATAGATACTACTATATACATAACTACAATATATAACACTATGACTATATAACATATTTATAACATACATACACCTCCACATATATACATGTACATATTAAATACATATGACAATAACATACATATGTATAGTAATAAATATAAATAACAACCCATATATGTATACGTATATATAATCATACACAAAATGAATGCATATATCATATAAGTAGGTATATAACTATATATAACTATATATAACTATATATATATATATATATATATATATATATATATATATATATATATATATATATATATATATATCTTCATATACATATAAATATACAAGCTACAATATATATATATATTGTAGCTTGTATATTTATATGTATGTGAAGATATATATATATATATATATATATATATATATATATATATATATATATATATATATATATATATATAGTGATACATATATATAACTATACATATATATATATGTATGTACATATAATCATTCCTCATATATAACACACATTATATAAATATAATCATAACACACATAATTAAACTTAACATATACATATCTATATCTATATATATACTACAATATATATATATATATATATATATATATATATATATATATATATATATATATATATATATATATATATATATATATATATATATATATATATATATATATATATATATGTAGAAGAATAGTTACATACAATATATATACCTATAGTATATACTTAGATACACAGATCTAAGACACAACATTACATAAATATATATATATATATATATATATATATATATATATATATATATATATATATATATATATATATATATATATATATATATATACAATTATTTTCTCCATGAAATAAGAACACAAGATCATAGATCTATAATTAAATTGCACACACATGGGACGTATTACCCCGTATCCCACTAGATCTAGGATACGCTTGCGACATGAGTCCACCACACATTCAAACGTACCCCGAAGGACACGAACAAGTCATATATATTATTTATGCACAATACGAAGAGTCAAATATAAATCTACGTGTCCGTGTCAAAATGTGACATGTACAAAGTCCCATATCGGAGAAAAAAAATCTCCATATCAATACGTATCAACAAATTGTTGGGATACGACTTACACGTACCCAATTATAGACATGATACTAGCCCCAAACATACAAGCACATGCCAAATTGATCTATATGACCAATTGACACATACAACAAATGTCAATCTCGAAATTCTCCCAAAATTGACACAAAAAGTACCATAACTTTCTCAATAGGCCTCCTATGAACACAAAACCAAATCCTATGGGTAGCCTATACATATGAGTTGATTTCTCATGGTTAAATAGATTTAGAACCTAAATTTAGGAGAAAAAACTGAATTGTACCTATTGGAAGATGGATTCCCAATACAACCTCCAAATATGATAAAATTAGCCTCCAACTTGTAGATCCTTGCTCCTCTTTGTAGATCCTTGCTTCCTCCTTCTAGATCTTTGCTCCACTAGCCTCCAATAATGATTTGGGAAGGAATTATGATAAAATTTGGTAGATAAATGAAGTGGGAATGAAGAAATTTGGTTGAAGAAAATTCTAGATCTAGTTTCCAAATGAAAAGAGGAGAGAGAAATAATTCCCCCCCCTCTATATAGGCCGCCCCCCTTTCCCCTTCCTCAAGCTACTATGAATTGTCCAATATACCCCTTGGGGCCTCTCATGAAGAAATAATTTAGGAAGAAAGCTTCTAGTCTAATGGTTTAATTAATATAATCCATCTCCTTAACAATGGACTTTCTTAATGGGCTAAATTCTATCAATTAATTCATGTTGGTCCATGAGTCTAAACTAAACTAGTTAGGTCCACTAACACAAGTCCAAAATAAATAACTAACATCTAACAACAATTAAATAATACAACAATAATTATTTGTCATGCATAATATTTAATTAAATATACAATTACTAAATTATCCTTTTCCTAGAAAATATGGTAGCGACAACACTACCTTCAGTAATACTCATCTCCCCCACATAATCATAGATTACCTGTCCCTCATACTCAGATATAAACAGTGGTTTCACTCATAATTCCATATATACTCTTCTTGATACCACCTGTCACTACCACATTTTCTAGGAAAGGATATTTTAGTCATTTCCTATTTAATTAATTATTGTGCATGGTAAATAATTATTGTTGTATTATTTAATTATTGTTAGATATTATTTATTTAATTTGGACTTGTATTAGTGGACATAACTAGTTTAGTTTGGACCCATGAACCAACATGAATTAATTAGTTAGACTTAGCCCATTGTTAAGGAGATGGATTAAATTAATTAAATCATTAGACTAGAAGCTTCCTTCCTTAATTATTTCTTCATGAGAGGCCCCAAGGGGTATATTGGATATTTCATAATTACTTGAGGGAGAGGTAAGGGCTGGCCTATTAAAAGAGGGAGGAAAATTCTCTTCTCTCTTTTTCATTCCAAATCTAGATCTAGAATTTCCCACTACCAAATTTTCTTCATTCCTATTTCATTTCCCTACCAAATTCATTCCAATTCCTTCCCAAATCACCATTAGAGAGTTGAGAAACAAGGATCTAGAAGAAGGAAGCAAGGATCTATAAAAAGGAGCAATGATATACAATTTGGAGGCAATTTCATCTCAATTGGAGGTTTCATTTGGAATCCATCTCCCAATAAGTATAATTCAGTTTTTCTCCTTAAAATAGCTTCTAAATCTGAGATTTAATTATGGAAAATCAACCCATATGTTTGTACTACCCATAGGACTTGGTTTTGTGTTCATAGGAGACCCATGGAGAAAGTTATGGTGCTTTTTGTGTCAATTTTGAGGGAATTCCGAATTAATATTTTGTTGTGTGTATCAATTGATCCTATAGATCAATTGGGCATGTGTTTATATATTTGGGGCTAGTATCGTGTCCACAATTGGGTACGTGTAGGTCGTATCCCAACAATTTGGTGATACGTGTTGTTTTGGGGGTTTTTCCTCCGACACGGGACTTTGTACATGTCGTATTTTGACACGGACACATAGATCTATATTTGACACTTTGATTTGTTCATAAATAATATTTGTGACTTATTTATGTCCTTTGGGGGTGTAATTGGATGTGTGTTGGACTCGTGTCGCATGCGTATCCTAGATCTAGTGGGATACGGTGTGATACTCTCCATTTGTGAGGTATTTATGTGTAGATCTAATTATTTGTGCTTTAATTCTTAAATTATAATTAAATATATATAGATATTATATATGTATTATAGTGTATTTATTATGGTATTTATTGTTGCATAGATCTATGTATTATATATGTAGCTTTCTTCTACATGCATTTATATATGTTACAAATTATGTTAGAAATATAAAATATATGAAAATGTTTTATAAAATATATATATGTGTTTAATTAAGTATTATATTATTTATAGTTATTATGTGATTATTTATATATATGTGTGGATGTATATTTATTAACATATTTATGTATGTGTACTTTTAACTATGTTGTAGTATGTACATTAGTACATATGATGTGTTTTATAGCTATTTGGTATTTATATATATATATATATATATATATATATATATATATATATATATATATATATTTACTATCCTTTATAGCAACAACAGCTATTAATGACAGATTATGTCATTAATACCCGAGAGTAGCAGCAGCCGCTGTAGAGGACAGCAGCTATTAATGATAGATCCTGTCATTAATAACGTAGCAGCGGGCGAGAAGCATAAGCAGCAGCGGCGACGGTTGGTATGGTGACGGTTTCAACCGTCACCAAAGGGGTGGCAGAAGTGCAAAAATGCAGCAGCAGTAGCGACGGCGATTCAGTGACAGCCTGAACTGTCACTGAAAGTCTGTTTACTGAAAAATTAGTGTTTTTCAACACTGTTTTCAGTGACAGTTAGACAGTTTTTAGTATATAGTTTATATGTTATATTTATATATATGTGTATATATATATGTGTGTTAATTGTGAGATATAATACTAGTATTGTTATGTTTCTTAATTGTATAATATTAGTATATATATATTATATTATGTATGAGGGTAATTACTATGTCAAAGGTATTGAGTATTACCTTGTGGAAACCAAGGTAAGTGGGATACTCAAGATACGGGGTTTGGATATCAAGTTTGTGACTTTGTGTGGATACCAAGTTGGTTCAAAACCATGGTTCCTATTTGTTTGTAATTAATATTCTATATTATTATACATTATTGTTGATATATATCTATTGTGAGGTTTACCTTGGATTCACGTATCCGAAGATACGGTATCCTAATATTTTAGGATGTGGTTCTATGACTTAGATTTTAATATCTTGACCCTAGATTGTTGTGTTAGACTTGTGCAACCTAAAAATAGATAGTTGACCATAGTTGACCATAGTTGACTTATAGTTGACTATAGTGGACTTTTAACTTAGAATTGACTTATTGACCTAGAAGTTGACTAGTTTAAACTTATTTTCTTTTCGGGACCTTGTATTAATGTTGTATTCCATATCTAGGTCTTCGAGGCACCGAGTCAGACATCTGTGAGACTATTCATTGGACTTCAGGCGAGTACATTCTCTGATAGTTTCTCATTTATGATATCCTCTATGTTCATTGTATCTAGTGTAAATATCCATGTTCTCTTGACACTATGGTTACACGGATTGGTATATCCGGATCTCGTCATGAGATGTTATTCCTTGGTATATGGTGTATATGGTGCAAGTATTGTTTCATTGGTTATCTTGTACATGTACAGACATCGATTCCCGGGAAGACTAGCTATCTTCTTGGGGAATCTCGTGCCATAACATACCGGGGTTGGATCTATTATACCAGTCGGGGGTGGGGAGTATTAGTATAGATATGTGATCAATATCCCTATTGAATAAAGTACTGATTACTAAATAGTGTTGATCATACACCGCACATATGATTAGCCAGGCCGCATTGCATCTTGCCCAAGCCGATCACATGTTAAGCTAGTACTCACACACTTAGTCATTAGTTTTATTGTTTCATTGGCATATTGTTCATTATTGTATTTACTTCCAGTATTTCCTTATTGTATATATATCTCTTGAATCTATTGTGCATCTTGTTTATCCACAGCTATTTACTGTTACATAGTTTTTATCATTAATTAGAACTGCTGTTAGAGATGTACTCTGCTCCTTTCCTAATTGGATATATTTTTCCAGATGACACTGAGGAGTGGTACCCTATATTTTATGGACCCCAGGATATTGTGGGTTTAGATTTTGAGACCCTGGCTCAAGAGGGACTTATCCCAACTGAGACAGTTGACCCTGGGGTTGTAGCTTCGTAGTATTCTTTGTATTGGATTTGTCTCCAGCTTATTTTGTTACTTCTTCAGACTCATTGATATATTATTTTAGACTCATGAGTTGTATTATGACTATTCCATTCTTTATCAGATTCGTGCTCATTTCTATCTTAGTTCTGTGATTGAGTATACTATCATTATTGGTGGTTTATTATATTGTTAGATAGATTATCTAGACAGCGTTCTACCGCCGATTTCGCGGTGTAGGCTGGACGTTGTTTCCGACTAGTACCCTTACACCGGGTACGGGTTGTGACACGTTTTTGGTGGTGGCCCATGCAGGTCTAGCTTCACAAAGTATGTGATGTCGTGGTAGTGCGACAATTTAGTTGTACTACTGCGAGCCTGCGATAGGATATAGGCTGAGATACTCAATCACATCTAGGAAAATTCTTTTGATTCAACTATTATCTTTTAATATTGATACTTGATCCCTTAAACTGTCCTTTTCTTGATGTCTTACATCTTGTGCCATATTGATTCTTTCTTTCGCTTTGTCTCAAGATGGTGCCTAAGACTAGATTGCAGCAGGGGAGAGCAGTTTCTGAGAGGTCTGCGACATCCCGAGGGCCTGTACCAGTCACTTTTTCGGTGATTGGAGTGTCAGCTGCTTTCGGAGGTCCACCACTATAAATACCCTAAATTTTCAGAATAAATGTTAATACAAATTTTTCCAAATTTTTGGAATTTTTAGGAATTTAAAACGAAGGTGAAGGTGATCTCAAGAATTTTAAATGCAGTTTATTGGTGTTAAAATATTCTGGAAATAATGTTTTATGGTGTAAAATGGAAAACCGGTCCTGTGGTAATTTTTGGTGAATTTATTGGACTCCGGAGTAGAGTATAAAGCCTTTAAGACTATTGGCTTTTTAAACCGAACCAAACCAAGCTCGAACCAACCCAGACCAAACCCACCATAGCGGGTCAGACCCGAACCGCTGAAGAACCCGACCCGCTGTAAACCCTAGGCTGCCGTGAACACTGTAGCGACTATAAAGTCTTGGCGTTCGTGCCCTAGCAGCCACCTATATCTTTTCCTCGCCGTCGATCTCCTCTCAGCCGGTCGACTCTAACACCCCATCCTTCAACCGCCCGCTCGACCCGAGACCGGTCGCCGCCGCTCAAGCCCCGACGTCGATCACCCGGTCGACGCCGACTTCCCCTCAAGACCCCAGCGCCGCTGCCGCCAGGCCGAAGACGACCTCGAGTCGACACAGCCGTCCCCGGTGAACAACCCCGCCGCTTTCCCCATCGCCCACGACCTAGCCCTAGACCCAACTCCACCCTGGACGCCGAGCAGCCGCTCGATCCTCGCTTGCGGCCGCCGCGAGTTCCTCTCCGTCAGCAACGCAGCCTTAGTAAAGTCACGTAGCCATCGACCTGGACGAGAGCAGCGGGACTCCACAGCAGACACCAGACACACCGCGAGGACACGACCAGGACACAAAGTGACTCTCGGACACGTGAAAAACAGATTCACGGGGCCCTATTCAGGTACCGTTTTCTCCCTCATCGTAACTCCATTTTAGTTTCCGTCAGTTTCTACGCGTAGACAGTATAACCCTCTCGGTGCCCGTGCAACTCGCTCGGTGAATCGCGTCCTGTGGTGATCGTACACCGCGATCCAAAAACAGAAAAAATAATGCCCTGTTTCACCCCGAAACTGAGTGCGCCCCGCCAAACGGGACGACTTGGTCGTGTGCGGTCTTCACAGATACGTGCGCATCGTTGATACGGTCGTGTGGGATTTCACAAAAGTCGATTCGGAGGTGCGTGCACCCCGGAATCAACGCGTATCCGCGAACAACACCCCGTATCCGACTTTTCTGGAACACACTGTAACTTTGTGTACCCACGTCGGATCGAGACAAAACTTGCGCCATCGGACTCGTAGCAATATGCTGGTCCTGTGACCCAAGTTTGGTCCAATTCTGAGAACGTTGACAAAATTGCGTATCGTGGGCCACACAGGCTCCACTTGACGGGCGATTTCGTGATCGGCTCATCGAAATCTAATTCTGGAAGTTCCGTTGGGTTCGTATCGTCGTTCCTGACTTGAAGACACTGAGTTTGAGGAATTTGGAGACCTTTGGCCCTGACCCGCTTTTCGGTGCAAAGTGGCCCACATGTGGATCCCGCTTTGGCCCGGAAATGACCTTTTTGCCCCTGTGTCCAAATTGGACGTACGGACAGGCAATTCTAGCAGTTTGACACCTTCTGAGACTATTGGTGATGTTTATTACAGCTTTTGGAGTAGCACCTGCCGGATCCACCGATACAGGGACAGTTGTTGGTATTCGGACATCAGGCAAGTGTACCTTGCCAAACTTTGCAGTCTTTATATCTATTTTTCTTGCTTTATTATATTTCTGTGCATGCTCAACCTAGGACTGTGTGACGTACTTAGCGTCCGATTATCAGTCGGGTGCCAACACTGTACGCAGTGTTGGGTACTGTCATTTAGAGATGGACTTTCGTGACACTTGTTATTCTCGTACTTGTCTTATCAAGTACCATATGACCCAGGACACTTGACACTGTTCATGAGGTAGGATATTCCTGAGATCTTTGTGGTGATTCTGTATAGGATACAGGGCTTGACAGAGATACTATATGCTTAGATACATATGACTTATTACATTAGTGATGATCCCGCTTGACATGGACATGAGACGTTATGGTCATGATATACGTGGTTACATGGGGAGGGGAGAGACACACAGGCTACAGGCTGTTTCATATATATATACTACTACTATTGTGAGGCCGTAGACTCTCGTAGCAGAGCTAGGCACATTACTTATTATTACCACTACCGGCTCCCCGACACAGAGCTTGTAGTGGCTCAGCCTGAGTACTCGTGTTGCTCTCACTTGCATTTTCACTTAGATGGTTAATTACTTGCCCTATTTATTTCATTATCTGCTGCACTGTATTTATTATTGGCATGAGCTTTCTTGTACCTTGCTATGTCCCCTGAGGACCTAGATCCGGATTATGTCCCCAGGATTTGAGGACGAGATCTATCCCGAGATATACGGGACCGGAGCAGGAGCTGATCCAGGAGCTGTACCGCCATCCGAGGACGAGGTGTTAGCCGAGGACTTCTCCTGAGCATCCATGTTTCTGGCTCAGTATTTATTTATTTATTTCAGTCATTTATTTCTGGTCTGTTGAACCACTGTACTAGTTGTTTATCGGGTTGATCCCCGAAGTACTTTATTGAGACTGATGGATGATTTACATTTCTTTATTTACTATGTGGATCATATTTTATATCTTGTGTGGATGAGATTAGTTGTGCCATGATTGTCATAGACTTGTTATTTTACAGCTTAAGTATGCCCTGATGGATCCATTAAATTGGGTTTGTCCATCAGTGCGTGCTGCTGGCTATTACCACGTATCCGGTCCCTCGGTATTTTCGGACTGGGGCGTGACATAGTTTTTGTGGTGGCCCATGCAGGTCTACGACTAAATCGTTTGGTTTTAAATTAGGGACCGAACCAGCCTGCCCTAAGGATATGATAGATTGTAGGATCTCATCCATTATTTAAACCATTATTGAACTCTATATCGAACTCGAAATTGTTACTTGAACTGCATCCTGTGTTGATTCCTTGGTGCCTTCTTACAGTTTATCTTTTGGTTGCAGATAAATGGATCCCAGGAACGGAGACGAGATTCCTTTGGATACGCCACACGACGCTGTGGTTACTTATACAGACGGAGTGACCCCAGGGGATGGAGGACAAGCATCGCAGAGCGATCAGACCGGTCAACCTAATCCAAGGTTCCGGAGAGATGACATCCCACCTCTACCACAGTTCACTCCCCTGATGCCAGTTTTCTCGCCCGGACAAGCCATGGACGGGCAACAGATGTTCCAGATAATGTATGCCATGATGCAGGCCCAGCAGCAGATTCAGCAAAAGGCCCATCGCCAGGAGACAGAGTATCTGAGGACCAGCCTGGTGTCCGCATTGGAGCAGGCAAATCCACCAATGAGGCGAACAGCGACGGGATCTATCACCGATTTCCGTCAACTCAAGCCTCGTACATTTTCTAGCAAAGAAGGGCCCACAGAAGTTCATGAATGGCTCACTAACATCCAGCATCAATTGGAAGCCGCTGAACTTCCGAGAGAGAAGGGGATGACTGCAGTCAGAATGCCGTTAACTGATAATGCGCATCACTGGTGGCTAGCAGAAGAGAGGAGGCTCGGACAGGACCGAGTCACTTGGGAAGAGTTCTCCAGACTCTTCCAAGAGATGTACATTCTGGCAGTTGCACGATCAGAGCTCAGAGACAAGTTCAACCGCCTCATCCAAGGCAGTATGATAGTGGAAGAATACAACGCGGAATTTATACGCCTAAGTCACTTCGCTCCAACCTTGATTTCGACAGAGGAAGAGAAAGCTAAAAAGTTCTTTGATGGACTGAAGTTCGAACTTCAGAGATTGATTGGCTCGGTCGCACCGACATCTTATACTGAGGTCCTTGCAGTAGCACGACGCATGGAGCACGTCACTAGAAGGGAATCGAATCTAAAGAGGCCAAACACATCCGCACCAACCAAGACAGTATCTGGAGATTCTGCAAAATGATTCCAGAGGAGTATACCGGAGAGAGCAGCACATAAGACCATATCTATTCCTACCTGTTACCACTGCGGCAAGGTAGGACACATTGAGAGAGAGTGCAGGCGTAAGTTAGGACTATGCCTACTTTGCGGATCAGACCAACACTTTTCTAGAGACTGCACTAAACCAAGAGAGGGAGCACCGAGACTGGCCTTGCCTGCACCACGACCAGCTCATCCAGCAGTAGGAGCATAGCAGACAGGAGCTGGAGGAGTTAGACCACCAGCTACAGGGGGCTATCAGCAGAGACCACCACTAGCACCACAGGCAGCCCTATTTCAGCAGCAGCAGCAGCAGCAGAGAGGTCCAGCTCAGGGAAGAGGCCAGGCATTCACATTAGCCGTTGAGCAGGAGGCTACAGCAGGCGAGGTCATCGCAGGTATTATTTTAGTAGCTTCATTACCAGCTGTAGCATTATTTGATTCTGGAGCATCGTATTCATTTATAGCAGCTAGCTTTGTAGCCACCCATAGAGTAGCTACCGCACCCCTTCCGAAGATGAAGAGGATTCTTACGGGAGATGGAATTATTTCGGTTAGTGACGTCTGTAGATCATGTTCTGTAGTAGTTTATGGCAGAGAAATGAGAGCTCAATTTCTAATCTTTTCTATGCCTGACTATGATGTCGTACTTGGTATGGACTGGTTAAGTCAGTACCATGCGACTCTTGATTGTCGGCTTGGAAAGGTTATATTTAGACCGCCTGGACATCCAGAATTCGAGTTTCTTCGAGGAGCAGTAGAGCAAGGAGTTCAGCCTACTCTTAGGGTATTATCTGTAGAAGAGGAGGCAGGTTACCCAAGAGTCATATCTGAGTTTGTGGATGTATTTCCCGATAATCTTCCAGGTTTACCGCCTGATCGGGAAATAGAATTCATAATAGACTTAACTCCTGGAGCAGAACCTATCACTTCATCAGTATATCGGCTGGCACCTAAAGAGTTAGTGGAGTTGAAAGAACAGGTTGATGATCTTCTGAAGAAGGGTTTCATTCGGCCCAGTGTTTCACCTTGGGGAGCACCCATATTATTTGTGCCAAAGAAGGATGGAATAGTACGGTTATGCATTGACTACAGGGTACTGAATGCTGTGACCATCAAGAACAGGTATCCCTTACCACGCATTGATGATCTATTCGATCAGTTGAGTGATGCAAGGGTATTTTCGAAGATTGACCTTCGATCTGGCTATCATCAGATTAAAGTAAGGAAGGAAGACATACCGAAGACAACTTTCAGGACAAAGTATGGACATTATGAGTTCTTGGTAATACCGTTTGGTTTAACCAACGCGCCAGCAGTGTTTATGAGCTTAATGAATAGAGTCTTTCATTAGTTCTTGGATAAATTCGTGGTGGTGTTCATTGATGACATTCTCATATATTCCAAGAATCATGAAGAGCACGAGGAACATCTCAGAATCGTGCTGGAGACCTTGAGACAGGAGAAGCTATACGCCAAGCTCAGTAAGTGTGAGTTCTGTATGGACAAAGTACCTTTCTTGGGACATATCATATCAGGAGAAGGACTTTCAGTTGATCCGGAGAAAGTCGCGACAATAGAGACTTGGCCTACACCCACATCAGTTGCAGAGGTGAGAAGTTTTCTCGGACTTGCGGGATATTACCGAAGGTTTGTAGAAAATTTCTCGAGGATTGCAGAACCGATGACGAAGCTGACACGTAAAGACCAGGAGTTTATATGGACAGAAGACTGCCAGAAGGCCTTCGAAGAGTTGAAGAGAAGATTGACAACAGCACCTGTCTTGACTCTTCCTTCAGGGACAAGAGATTTTGTTGTGTACAATGATGCATCAGGCAGTGGATTGGGATGTGTTTTGATGCAACATGGCAAAGTCATTGCTTATGCATTAAGACAGTTGAAGGTCCACAAGAAGAACTACCCGACACACGATCTGGAGTTAGCAGCAGTTATATTTACATTGAAGATATGGAGGCACTACCTTTATGGGGAAAGGGTAGAAATCTTCACCGATCACAAGAGTCTGAAGTATGTATATACTCAGAAGGAGCTTAACATGAGGCAGAGGCGTTGGCTTGAATTGATGGTAGATTTTGACATCGATCTGCAGTATCATCCGGGAAAGGCGAATGTCGTCGCAGATGCGCTCAGTAGGAAGCCTACGGCTTATTTCTTGACGATGCAGCCCGAGTTATTAAAAGATCTACAGGATCTTCAGATAGAGGTGGTCTTACCAGGACAGAATGGCTTGATGGCTAATCTTGAAATTAAGTCATCACTCGTGGAGAAGATTAAGGAGGCATTGCCCACCGATGCTAGATTTAGAAGGTTGAAAGAGAGGACAGAAGCAGGCATGCAGACAGGACTTCGCATACACGAAGACGGGACATTGAGGTTTGGAAATCGCCTGTATGTTCCAAATGGAGAATTGAGACAAGAGTTAATGACTGAAGCACATAGCTCTATGTACTCTGTTCACCCAGGAGGAACCAAGATGTACCGAGACTTGAGACAGTACTACTGGTGGTATGGAATGAAAAAGGAGATTGCGAGATTTGTGGCCAAATGCTTAGTCTGCCAGCAAGTAAAGGCCGAACATCAGAGGACTGCAGGTATGTTACAGCCGCTTCCTATACCAGAATGGAAGTGGGAGCACATCACGATAGATTTTGTCACAGGATTTTCGAAGAGCCCCAGCGAAAGAGACACAGTATGGGTTATAGTGGATTGACTCACTAAATCGGCACACTTCTTACCATTTAGAGTTGGACAGTCCACAGAGGTACTAGCTGACATGTATATGCGATAAATTGTCAAACTACATGGAGTGCCTGTTAGTATTGTATCGGATCAAGATTCGAGATTTACCTCTCATTTCTGGAGAAGCATGCAAGAAAGTCTGGGCACCAGACTCAAATTCAGCACCGCTTACCACCCACAGACAGATGGCTAATCGGAGCGCACCATTCAGATCTTGGAGGACATGTTGTGATCATATATGCTAGACTTTGGAGGATCTTAGGAAGATCATTTGCACTTAGTGGAGTTCTCCTACAACAACAGTTATCAGGCCAGCATTCAGATGGCACCATTTGAAGATTTATACGGAAGGAAATGCAGATCGCCTATATGTTGGAGTGACGTTGGTGAACGTTAAATACTGGGTCCAGAATTGGTAACTCAGACAGTAGAAAAGGTAAAACAGATCCAGAATCATCTTTGAGCAGCTCAGGACAGACAAAAGCATTGGGCAGATACGCACAGACGTCCCCTAGAGTTTAAAGAAGGAGAGCACGTATTCTTGAGGATTTTGCCCACTTGTGGTACTATCAGATTCGGGAGCAGAGGCAAGTTGAACCCAAGGTACATTGGGCCATTTGACATTCTAGAGTGCGTTGGTGAGGTGGCATATCGTCTTGCATTACCACCATCCTTAGAGGGAGTGCATGACGTATTCCACGTCTCACAGCTGCGCAGGTACGTGACCGAGCCAAGTCACGTAGTCGATCATTCAGAGATCGCAGTAGGCTCAAGCTTGAGATATAAAGAACAACCGGTTGGCATCCTCGACATCAGTGAGAAGACATTGCGGGGACAGACAATCAGACTAGTTCGTGTAGCATGGAAACATCATTCCCCTGAAGAATCGACTTGGGAACGAGAAGATAGTATGCACCAGCGTTACCCCCACCTGTTTGAGGAGACAGTTGTAAACTAAGTAATCTTGTATTTCCATAACTCTTCCATTATAACTTATTCTTTGATTGCGAGGACGTAATCCTTTTAAGGAGGAAAGATTGTAAACACCCTAAATTTTTAGAATAAATATTAATACAAATTTTTCCAAATTTTTGGAATTTTCAGGAATTTAAAACGAAGGTGAAGGTGATCTCAAGAATTTTAAATGCAGTTTATTGGTGTTAAAATATTCTAGAAATAATATTTTATGGTGTAAAATAGAAAATTGGTCCTATGGTATTTTTCGATGAATTTATTGGACTCCGGAGTAGAGTTTAAAGCCTTTAATACTATTGGCTTTTTAAACCGAACCAAACCAAGCTCGAACCAACCCAGACCAAACCCACCATAGAGGGTCAGACCCGAACCGCTGAAGAACCCGACCCGCTGCAAACCCTAGGCTGCCGTGAATACTGTAGCGACTATAAAGTCTCGGCGTTCGTGCCCTAGCAGCCACCTATCTCTTTCCCTCGCCGTCGATCTCCTCTTAGCCGGTCGACTCTAACACCCCATCCTTCAACCGCCCGCTCGACCCGAGACCGGTCGCCGCCGCTCAAGCCCCGACGTCGATCACCCGGTCGACGCCGACTTCCCCTCAAGACCCCAGCGCCGCTGCCGCCAGGCCGAAGACGACCTCGAGTCGACACAGCCGTCCCCGGTGAACAACCCCGCCGCTTTCCCCATCGCCCACGACCTAGCCCTAGACCCAACTCCACCCTGGACGCCGAGCAGCCGCTCGATCCTCGCCTGCGGTCGCCGCGAGTTCCTCTCCGTCGGTCGACGCAGCCTTAGCAGAGTCACGGAGCCATCGACCTGGACGAGAGCAGCGGGACTCCACAGCAGACACCAGACACACCGCGAGGACACGACCAGGACACAAAGTGACTCTCGGACACGTGAAAAACAGATTTACGGGGCCCTATTCAGGTACTATTTTCTCCCTCATCGTAACTCCGTTTTAGTTTCCGTCAGTTTCTACGCGTAGAAAGTATAACCTTCTCGGTGTCCGTGTAACTCGCTCGGTGCATCGCGTCCTGTGGTGATCGTACACCGCGATCCAAAAACAGAAAAAATAATGTCCTGTTTCAGCCCAGAACTGAGTGCGCCCCACCAAACGGGATGACTTGGTCGCGTGCGGTCTTTACAGATACGTGCGCATCGTTGATACGGTCGTGTGGGATTTCGCAAAAGTCGATTCGGAGGTGCGTGCACCCCGGAATCAACGCGTATCCGCGAACAACACCCCGTATCCGACTTTTCTGGAAGATGCTGTAACTTTGTGTACCCACGTCGGATCAAGACAAAACTTGTGCCATCGGACTCGTAGCAATACGCTGGTCCTGTGACCCAAGTTTGGTCCGATTCTGAGAACGTTGACAAAATCGCGTATCGTGGGCCACACAGGCTCCACTTGACGGGCGATTTCGTGATCGGCTCATCGGAATCCAATTCTGAAAGTTCCGTTGGGTTCGTATCATCGTTCCTGACTTGTAGACACTGAGTTTGAGAAATTTGGAGACCTTTGACCCTGACCCGCTTTTCGGTGCAAAGTGGCCCACATGTGGACCCCACTTTGGCCCGGAAATAATCTTTTTGCCCCTAAGTCCAAATTAGATGTACGGACAGGCAATTCTAGCAGTTTGACACCTTCTGAGACTATTGGTGATGTTTATTACAGCTTTTGGAGTATCACCTACCGGATCCACCGATACAGGAACAGTTGTTGGTATTCGGACATCAGACAAGTGTACCTTGCCAAACTTTATAGTCTTTATATCTATTTTTCTTGCTTTATTATATTTCTGTGCATGCTCAACCTAGGATCGTGTGACGTACTTAGCGTCCGATTATCAGTCGGGTGCCAACACTGTACGCAGTGTTGGATACTGTCATTTAGAGATGGACTTTCGTGACACTTGTTATTTTCGTACTTGTCTTATCAAGTACCATATGACCCAGGACACTTGACACTGTTCATGAGGCAGGATATTCCCGAGATCTTTGTGGTGATTCTGTATAGGATACAGGGCTTGACAGAGATACTATATGCTTAGATACATATAACTTGTTACATTAGTGATGATCCCGCTTGACATGGACATGAGACGTTATGGTCATGATATACGTGGTTACATGGAGAGGGGAGAGACACACAGGCTACAGGCTGTTTCATATATATATACTACTACTATTGTGAGGCCGTAGACTCTCGTAGCAGAGCTAGGCATATTACTTGTTATTACCACTACCGGCTCCCCGACACAGAGCTTGTAGTGGCTCAGCCTGAGTACTCGTGTTGCTCTCACTTGCATTTTCACTTAGATGGTTAATTACTTGCCCTATTTATTTCATTATCTGCTGCACTGTATTTATTATTGGCATGAGCTTTCTTGTACCTTGCTATGTCCCCTGAGGACCTGGATCCGGATTATGTCCCCAGGATTTGAGGACGAGATCTATCCCGAGATATACGGGACCGGAGCAGGAGCTGATCCAGGAGCTGTACCGCCATCCGAGGACGAGGTGTTAGCCGAGGACTTCTCCTGAGCATCCATGTTTCTGGCTCAGTATTTATTTATTTATTTCAGTCATTTATTTCTGGTCTGTTGAACCACTGTACTAGTTGTTTATCGGGTTGATCCCCGAAGTACTTTGTTGAGACTGATGGATGATTTATATTTCTTTATTTACTATGTGGATCATATTTTATATCTTGTGTGGATGAGATTAGTTGTGCCATGATTGTCGTAGACTTGTTATTTTACAGCTTAAGTATGCCCTGATGGATCCATTAAATTGGGTTTGTCCATCAGTGCGTGCTGCTGGCCATTGCCACGTATCCGGTCCCTCGGCATTTTGGGACTGGGGCGTGACATGGTTTTTGTGGTGGCCCATGCAGGTCTACGACTAAATCGTTCGGTTTTAACTTAGGGACCGAACCAGCCTGCCCTAAGGATAGGATAGATTGTAGGATCTCATCCATTATTTAAACCATTATTGAACTCTATATCGAACTCGAAATTGTTACTTGAACTGCATCCTGTGTTGATTCCTTGGTGCCTTCTTACAGTTTATCTTTTGGTTGCAGATAAATGGATCCCAGGAACGGAGACGAGATTCCTTTGGATACGCCACACGACGCTGTGGTTACTTATACAGACGGAGTGACCCCAGGGGATGGAGGACAAGCATCGCAGAGCGATCAGACCGGTCAACCTAATCCAAGGTTCCGGAGAGATGACATCCCACCTCTACCACAGTTCACTCCCCAGATGCCAGTTTTCCCGCCCGAACAAGCCATGGACGGGCAATAGATGTTCCAGATGATGTATGCCATGATGCAGGACCAGCAGCAGATTCAGCAAGAGGCCCATCGCCAGGAGGCAGAATATCTGAGGACCAGCCTGGTGTCCGCATTGGAGCAGGCAAATCCACCAATAAGGCGAACAGCGACGGGATCTATCACCGATTTCCGTCAACTCAAGCCTCGTACATTTTCTGGCAAAGAAGGGCCCACAGAAGTTCATGAATGGCTCACTAACATCCAGCATCAATTGGAAGCCGCTGAACTTCCGAGAGAGAAGTGGATGACTGCAGTCAGAATGCAGTTAACTAATAATGCGCATCACTGGTGGCTAGCAGAAGAGAGGAGGCTCGGACAGGACCGAGTCACTTGGGAAGAGTTCTCCAGACTCTTCCAAGAGATGTACATTCCGGCAGTTGCACGATCAGATCTCAGAGACAAGTTCAACCGCCTCATCCAAGGCAGTATGACAGTGGAAGAATACAACGCGGAATTTATACGCCTAAGTCACTTCGCTCCAACCTTGATTTTGACAGAGGAAGAGAAAGCTAAAAAGTTTTTTGATGGACTGAAGTCCAAACTTCAGAGATTGATTGGCTCAGTCGCACCTACATCTTATACTGAGGTCCTTGCAGTAGCACGACGCATGGAGCGCGTCACTAGAAGGGAATCGAATCTAAAGAGGCCAAACACATCCGCACCAACCAAGACAGTATCTGGAGATTCTGCAAAATGATTCCAGAGGAGTATACCGGAGAGAGCAGCACATAAGGCCATATCTCTTCCTACCTGTCACCACTGCGGCAAGGTAGGACACATTGAGAGAGAGTGCAGGCGTAAGTTGGGACTATGCCTGCTTTGCGGATCAGACCAACACTTTTCTAGAGACTGCACTAAACCAAGAGAGGGAGCACCAAGACTGGCCTTGCCTGCACCACGACCAGCTCATCCAGCAGTAGGAGCATAGCAGACAGGAGCTGGAGGAGTTAGACCACCAGCTACAGGGGGCTATCAGCAGAGACCACCACTAGCACCACAGGCAGCCCTATTTCAGCAGCAGCAGTAGCAGCAGCAGCAAAGAGGTCCAGCTCAGGGAAGAGGCCAGGCATTCACATTAGCCATTAAGCAGGAGGCTACAGCAGGCGAGGTCATCGCAGGTACTATTTTAGTAGCTTCATTACCAGCTATAGCATTATTGATTCTGGAGCATCGCATTCATTTATAGCAGCTAGCTTTGTAGCCACCCATAGAGTAGCTATCGCACCCCTTCCGAAGATGAAGAGGATTCTTACGGGAGGTGGAATTATTCCGGTTAGTGACGTCTGTAGATCATGTTCTGTAGTAGTTTATGGCAGATAAATGAGAGCTCAATTTCGAATCTTTTCTATGCCTGACTATGATGTCGTACTTGGTATGGACTGGTTAAGTCAGCAGGAGGCTACACCGGGTACGGGTCGTGACACGTTTTTAGTGGTGGCCAATGCAGGTCAAGTTTCGCAAGTTATGCGATGTCGTGGTAGTACAACGATTTAGTTATACTACTGCGAGCCTGCGATAGGATATAGGATATAGGCTGAGGTACTCAATCACATCTAGAAAAATTATTTTGATTCAACTATTCTCCTTTGATATTGATACTTGATCTCTTAAACTATCCTTTCCTTGAGTGTCTGACATCTTGTGCCATATTAATTCTTTCTTTCGCTTTGTCTCAGGATGCTGCCTAAGACTAGATCGCAGCAGGGGAGAACAGCTTCTGAGAGGTCTGCGACATCTTGAGGTCCTGCACCAGTCACTTCTTCGGTGATTGGAGTGTCAGCTGCTTTCGGAGGTCCACCACCTACTCAGAGGACTATGCCAGCTGTATCTGAGGGGCTTCCACCTCCACCTCCTGTGCCAGCAGAGGCGTCACAGATGTTTATACTGTTTTGTGAGATGCTTGAGGCACAGAGGGCTCAGTCAGAGGCACATCAGAGGCAGATCGACGTTCTACGGCAGGGCATCGAGAGTGCTCATCAGCTTGCTCGTGCTGTAGTTGAGAGAGGAGTTCCGGTCCAGCAGCAGGTTGTTCCTCAGGTTGCTCAGCTTTGGCCAGGCAATATTCAGGACTTCAAGAAACTGGAGCCTAGGGTTTTTAAAGGGACAGAGGGCATCGTCTATGCTAATGATTGGCTCGAGGACATTGAGCGTCTTATGAGGGTGTCCCATCTTTTTGAGGATCTGAGGGTTGAGGCGGTAGGACTTTAACTGTTCGACGTTGCTCGTACTTGGTTCAGGAATGAGCCGGTTCTAGTTGACGCAGGACAATCTTCGGAGGTATTCAAGGACCTTTTTCAAGAAAAAAGTTTTTTGCCCGGGCAGACAGGCTAGACTTGGGGAGACAGTTTGAGAGTCTCAGTCAGGGGAGCATGTCTGTGGAGGAATACGCTGCGGAGTTCGGTAGGTTGAGCCGATTTGCAAAGTATCTGGTGAGAGAGCCGGAGGTGCGAGCTATTCGTTTTCTTGAGGGTCTAAACTGGAAGTGAAGATTCTCATTTCGTCTTTTTATGAGACATACTCGGAGATACTTACGGAGGCACGCAAGGTTGAGCGGGATTTGGGTTTGAAGACCAAGAGAGACCGTGATTCTTTTCTGGGGGCCAACGATAGTGCAGTATCTGCCAAACGTCCTCATTTCCAGTCCAGACCTTTCCAGCAGCCATAGCAGAACTAGACTCCAGCTAGAGTGCCTTTTCACCAGTACTTAAACAACAGAGACAGTTACAGCAAGCTCCATGCAACTACTGCAAGAAGCCTGACCACATCTGGGAAGTTTGCAGGAGGAGGCTAGGAGTTTGTTTGTATTGTGGTACTGAAGGGCATCAATCGAGGGAGTGTCCTCGTCGTGCAGTTCAGGGAGCAGCTCCAGCTCCGAGGGCACAGACGAGACTACCTACAGCATAGTCGAGGGGACCGCTTCCGACACACCAGCAGCATTTTATCCAGCATCAACAGCAGGGAGGTGCTCGGCAGGGACGAGCATTTGCTATGACCGTCGAGGAGGATGAACCCACCGGAGATGTCATCGCAGGTTCTATTCTTCTTGATTCCATTCCAACTTTAGCTTTGTTTGATAGTGGTGCTTCCCATAGTTTTGTATCTGTTTCTTTTGCTCTAAAGCATGGTTTGGTAGCTGAGTCTTTGCTTAGGACTTGCAAGATCATGACCGGGGGAGGCATTATCCTGGTTAATGATATTTGCAAGGATCGAGAGTTACTTTGGGAGGCCGGGAGTTGAGTGCGTGTCTACTTATAATGCCACTTCCGAGCTATGATATTGTACTCGGGATGGATTGGTTGAGTAGGCACCGTGCTAGCATAGATTGTAGAGGAGGTAGAGTTTTGTTTGGTCCGCCAGGAGAGCCAGAGTTCGAGTTTGCTAGAGGAGCTGCAGAGCAAGGCGAAGGCATTATTTGTGGAGCTATGGTGGAAGACAAGGAGTTACCGCATCCATTGATAAAAGAGTTCTTGGATGTGTTTCCTGAGGTGTCACGCCCCAGTCCCAAAATATCGAGGGACCAGACACGTGGCAATGGCCAGCAGCACACACTGATGGACAAACCCAATTTAATGGATCCACCAGGGCGTACTTAAGCTGTAGTACAACAAAAAGGGTCTAGATATACTAATCTCATCCACAGAAGATAAAATATGATCCACAGAATAAGAAATATAAATCATCAGCCAGTCTCAACAAAGTACTTCCGGGAACAACCCGATAAAATTTGACACAATGGTTCAACAGACCAAAACATAAATAACTGAATAAAGTAAATACTGAGCATGAACATAGCTGCTCAGAAAAAGTCTTCAGCTAACACCTCGTCCTCGGATGTCGGTACAGCTCCTGTATCTGCTCCTGCTGCTGTCCCGTATACCTCGGGATAGATCTCGTCTGCAAATCCTGGGGATAAAATCTGGATCCAGGTCCTCAGGGAACATATCAAGGTACAAAATAACTCAAGCCAAAATAATGTAGTGCAGAGAATAAATGAATAAATATAGGTAAAATATGTAACCATCTATGTGAAATACAAGAGAGAGCATCACTAGTACTCAGGCTGAAATAATTACAAGCTCTGTGTCGGGGAGCCGGTAGCAGTGATATCATGTGGTTGTCTAGCTCAGCGAGAGACTGAGATGCCGGCATAATATAGTCAACCTGTAGCCTGTGTGTCTCTCCAACAATAAATGAAATAATAGGGGAAAACTAAATAACCAGCTAAGTGATATGCAAGATAAGAGCAGCACTAGAACTCAGGCTGAAACCACTATAAGCTCTGTGTCGGGGAGCCAGTAGCAGTAATAATGAGTAATGGGCCAAGCTTGGGTTTAGAGTCTTGCGTCTCACAATAATAGGGATTATATATATATGATCAGCCTGTAGCCTGTGTGTCTCTCCCCACCCAATGTAACCATGCGTCTCATGTCCATAATGTCTCATGTACATGGCACGCAAGATCATAGCTAATGCAGCAAGTCATATAGTATCTATGAATATAATGTCAATATCAAATCCTGCATCCTATACAGAATCACCATGAATATCTCAGAAAGATCCTGTCTCATGTATAGTGTCAAGTATCCTGGGTATAATGTACTTGATTAGACAAGTACGAGAATGTAAAGGGGTCACGAATGTCCATCTCTAGGTGACGTTACACAACTCTGCGTACAGTGTTGGCACCCAACTAATAATCGGATGCTAAGTAAGTCACACGGTCCTAGGTCAAGCATGCACAGCAATATAAATGAATCAAGAAAAATATATAACAAGACTGCAAAGTTTTGCAAGGTACACTTGCCTGGGGTTTGAATACCAACAGCTGTCCCTGTATATAGTGGATCCTGTAGGTACTCCTCCAAAAGCTGAAATAAACATCACCAACAGTCTCAAAAAACATCAAATAGCTAAAAATGCCTGTCCTTAAGTCCAATTTGGACACAGGGGGCAAAAACAATATTTTTAGGGTCAAAGCGGGGTCCACATGTGGGCCGCTTTGCACCGAAAAATGTGTCAGGGTCAAAGGTCTCCAAATTTGTCAAACTTAGTGTCAACAAGTCAGGAACGATGATACAAATCCAACAGAACTTCCAGAATTGGATTCTGATGAGCCGATCATAAAATTGCCCGTCAAGTGTAGCTTGTGGGGCCTACGATACGCGATTTTGTCAATGTTCTCAGAATTGAACCAAACTTGGGTCACAGGACCAGCGTATTGCTACGAGTCCGATGGCGAAAGTTTTGTTTTGATCCGACGTGTGTATACGAAGTTACGATGTGTTCCAGAATATACGAATATGGGGCGTTGTCGACGGATACGCGTTGATTCCGGTGTGCACGTACATCCAAATCAACTTCTGTAAAATCTTGCACATCCGTATCAACGACGCGTACATTTCGATAAAGACCGCGTGCGACCAAGTCGTCCCGTTTGGCGGGGCGCACTCAGTTCCGGGGTAAAACAGGGCGTTGGTTTTCCTATTTTTGGATCGCGGTTTACAATCACCACAGGACGTGACGCACTGAGCTGGTTGCACGGGCATCGAGAGGGTTACACAGTTTACGTGACACAACTGACAGAACGGAAAATGGAATAACGAGGAGAGAGAACGGGTTACCTGAATAGGGCTCCGTGAACCAAAAATTCTCGTGTCCGGGATGCTGTCTCGTATCTTGGTTCGAATCTGCCGTGTCCGGGTCACAGGGATGCTGCTGTGTCCGGGTTGGCCATGTCCGGGGCTAGGGCAGCGGGTCGTCGGCTGTGGGCATTTGATGACTAACCTCCCGTCGGAGCAACGATAGAGAAGCACTGGTATTTGTTGGACGAGACAAAGAGCGTGTCGGCTTAGGAACTGGCCACCCGATCGGGATATAGAGGAGTTTAACGAGAAGTCCGGCGGTTGGCCGCGGGGACTGGATCGTGGAGTCTCCGGTGAAGGGGAGAACTCGACGGTCATGGGGGTTCGTAGCCGTCGGGGAGATGAAGGCTCGGGATCCGGGGACAGAATGGCGGAGGAGTTCAGAGATCGGGGGCGAGTCCGGCGAGTCGAGGCGAGGGCCGGTGCTGGGTCTGATCATCGTGGCGGATTCGTTCGACGAAGGAATGGAGGCCACCGGTGGAGTAAGTTTCGTCGATCGCCATGGCTGAGGCTTCGTTGGGTCAAGGCGGAACCGTGCGGCCGCGGGATCGAAGATCACGAGCGTCGACCGTCGGATAAGCAATCGTCGAGGTGGAGGAGGGTTGGCTGGATGAGACTCGACGAAGTGAGCGGTGGGGGTCGGGCCCAGGCGAGTTTAGGTGGCCCGTCGGTTGAAGGAAGGGAGGAACAGTTGTAATCCCCCTGATTTTTCAGTAATTTTTAATTTAGTTTTTCACAATTTTTCTGGAATTTTTTAGGATTTTTAACCTAGGTAATTGGTAATTAAATAATTTTTAATTACTATTAAATAATATTAAAATATTATAGAAATAATATTTTATGGTGTAAAATACAAAACTGGACATAGGGTAATTTTTGGTGAATTTATTGGACTCCGGAAACCCGTTTAAAGCCTTAAAAACTATTGTAGAAATTAAACCAATTTAAACCTGACTGAACCCGGTTCATTTGAACCAAAATAAACCAAACCACAGTGAACCAAAATGCTCCACTGAACCAACCCAGCTTAACGGGTCGATCGGGTCGGATACTTGAAACCCGACCCAAATCCATACCCAAACCCAAACCCAAACCCGAAATGACCAAACCCTAGATGCCGGATTCACTGTAGCGGCCTACATATACTCCTCGACTTCCGTGTTGACCCCGCCGCCAGACCTCTCTCTCCCTCTCATCTCGCCGTCGCCGCCGCCCTATGGACACCCCGACGCAGTCGGCTCCCCGACGAGCGACTCCCCTCGAGCCGCCCAGCCCGACTTCCATTTCGCCGCTCCCCGCCCTGACCGGAACCCTAGCTAGCCGCCAGTGAACTCCCCGCATGCCGGAGCCCTAACTCCCCAAGCCGCCTCCGCCCAGTTCCCCTCGTCGACCCCTAACTCCCCAGGCCGCCGCACCCCCAGACCCCGACGACGTCCTCACCTCGCTGCCGCCCGACCTCCTGTCCCCCGCCTTAGACCTCGCCGTCCCTTCTCCGCCTGTCATCAGCCACCGAGCAGACCCACCGGCCCGACTCCGGTGCAGCGGTTCACCTCCAGATCCAGAGCCCCTCGCCGGCCTCCCCTTACCTGCAGCCTCCTTCGACTCCCTCCGGTCGCCAGCAACCTCCCCCACTCCGGCATCGTGCCCTAAACCTAACCCTAGGGCGGACACAGCAGACGCAGGACACGAAGGAGACACACGAGGACACGTAGAATTTAGCGTTAATGGAGCCCTGTTCAGGTACCATTTTCTCTCACCTCGCAACTCTATTTTAGTTTCCGTCAGTTGCTACGCGTAGACTGTATAACCCTCTCGGTGCCCCTACAACTCATTCGGTGCATCGCGTCCTGTGGTGATCGCACATCGCGATCCAAAAACAGGAAAATAATGCCCTGTTTTACCCCGGAACTGAGTGCGCCCCGTCAAACGGGATGACTTGGTCGCACGTGATCTTTATCGAAACATGCGCGACGTTGATACGGACGTGTGGGATTTCGCAGAAGTCGATTCGGATGTGCGTGCACACCTGAATCAACGCGTATCCGCCGACAACGCCCCGTATCCGCCTGTTCTAGAATACATCGTAACTTTGTGTACACATGTCGGATCGAGACGAAGCTTACGCCATCGGACTCGTAGCAATACGCTGGTCCTGTGACCCAAGTTTGGTCCGATTCTGAGAACGATGACAAAATCGCGTATCGTGGGCCCCACAGGCTCCACTTGACGGGCAATTTTGTGATCGGCTCATCGAAATCCAATTCTGGAAGTTCCGTTGGATTCGTATAATCGTTCCTGACTTGTTGACACTAAGTTTGACAGATTTGGAGACCTTTGACCCTGACACGCTTTTCGGTGCAAAGTGGCCCACATGTGGACCTCGCTTTGACCCGAAAATGTCATTTTTGCCCCTGTGTCCAAATTGGACGTAAGGACAGACGTTTCTAGCTATTTGATATTTTTTGAATCTAATGGTGATATTTATTTCAGCAACCGGAGTAGTACCCGCAGATCACACTGAGACCAGAGCTACAGTTGGAGCCAGGACCCCAGGCAAGTGTACCTTGCCAACTTTGCAGTCTTGTTACATATTTTCCTTGATTCATTTATATTATTGTGCATGCTTAACCTAGGACCGTTTGACTTACTTAGCGTCCGATTAATATTTGGGTGCCAACCCCGTACGCGGAGTTGTGTAACGTCATCTAGACATGGATACCGAGACCCTATACTTCTCGTACTTGTCTAATCAAGTACATCATAACCCAGGACACGTGACACTATTCATGAGACAGAATTGTCTTGAGATATTCGTGGTGATTCTGTATAGGATACAGGTTTATGACATAGACATTATATTCATAGACATTATATGACTTGCTGCATTAGTATTGATCTTGCGTGTCATGGACATGAGCCATGTGATTACATTGGGTAGGGAGAGACACACATGCTACAGGCTAATTTTATATATATATATATATAATCCATAGTAAACATATAGTAAAATATATAGTAGACTCCGCTATCGGCTCCCAGACACAGAGCTTGTGATGGTCTCAGCCTGAGTACTCATGATGCTCTCACTTGCATTTTCACATAGATGGTTACATACTTACCCTATTTATTTCATTATCTGCTGTACTACATTTATTTTGGCATGAGCTTTCTTGTACCTTGCTATGTCCCCTGAGGACCTGGATCCGGATTATGTTCCCAGGATTAGCTGACGAGATCTATCCCGAGGTATATGGGACCGGAGCATTAGCATTAGCAGGAGCAGGTGCACACCTTGGCGCAGAACCAGGATCTGAGGACGAGATTGTACCAGAGGACTTCACCTGAGTATTGGCTTGAGATACTCATTTATTTCTATCTCTAGTTATTTTATTTCCAGTCTATTTCATTGATGTACCAGACTTATTCTCGGATTGTTCTCCGAGGCACTTTTATTTAGACTTCTTGATTTATATTTATCTGCATTTATTCTAGCTTTGATCTGTGTTTTATCTGTTGTGGATGAGATTAGTATAGACTGTGACTTATATCATTGTACCTACTTATTGTTGTATTACAGCTTAAGTATGCCCCGATGGATCCATTAAATTGGATTTGTCCATCGGTGTGTGCTGCTGGCCATTGCCACGCGTCCGGTCCCTTGGTATTATGGGACTGGGGCGTGACAACAGTAAAGGCAAGGGTGGGGGTCGGCTGGAATTAAATCTAGGTTTTGGTTGGGGATTTTTTGTTTAACCTAGAAAAAGGAAAAAGAATATAATTGTATATTTATACATGTAGGATTTGGGCTTGGGTTAGACCTAGGATTTGGGCTGGGTCAATGCTCTTTGGGCTTGGCTTCGGCTCTCATGGGGAGGTTGGGTGTTTGGCACGGGTTTAATTCGGTTTAAATGTACATTAGTTTTTAGGGCTTTAAAAGTGCTTCTGGGATCCAATAAATTCACAGAAAATTATCCTATGTCCAGTTTTTATTTTACACCAGAAAATATTATTTTCTAATATTTTAATATTAATTAGCATCATCTAAAAATTCTTTAATCACAAAATACCTTAGTTTAAATTCCAAAAAAATTTACAAAAAAACTGCGAGAAAATTTATTTAAAATTTTTGAAAAATCAGGGGGCTTACAATCTACCCAACTTATAAAAATTTCGTCCTCGAAATTAAAATTAAGCTACGATAGAAGACAAGGATGGTATAAGATTTTCATTGGTTAAAATGCAAGGCTAGGTTTAACGGAGTGGGCGAAGTTGCGCGTTGCATATTCCGAAAATCATGGAAAAAATCCACATGAGCGAAAATAGGTTTCTTCCGGTGTCTTGTCAATGATATGGACACCTAAATGCTCTTTTGCATAAAAGTGCCCAACCATTGAAATATTGCACAAAGATGGAAATGGAGGATGGGCATGTCTAGGACAAGGATGTGAAATTTGTAGGAAGGCAGTGACTAGTGAAGTGCTCCAATTATCGAAGCAATGGTAAGGTGCGCCAAGTGATACCATGTTGTAAAACTAAATAAAAATACCGTGTTCTATTTCTAAGTGGATTCGAGCTAGCCTCAGTCTCACTATCTCAGCCAAGTAGGTCTAATTCTTAGGTGAGGGGGTTTCATAATCCAGCCAACTTAAAACAATGTCGTCCTCCAAATTAAAATAAGGCATAATCTGTTAATCCTTCATGTACATAAGGCAAGTCAATCACAATCTCCTTACGATAATTAAAATCCTAATCATATCCATTGCAATCACTTCAAGGTTAAGCTGACCAATGTTCCAATCAAAATTCAACCTATGGTTATCTCTTCTCGCTTTTTCAAATTATCCATATCCAAATTTAAATTAAATCCATATAACATCTTCAAGATTTAAATACGCAATTAAATTTACCTCACGATCTCTAACTATCATAATCTCCTCTAGAAGTAATTAGAGTCCAATATTATCCCATTTTCACTTATAAATTTTTGTATACTTCAACTCTTTAAATTCCATTCACATCCTCAATATTTCAAATAGGTAGTCCAACCATCAAAATTTTATTTTAACTCAAATCATCAAATTAAAAATAATTTAAATGTCGTCCACCAATGCTCAAATATGAAATTCTATATTTATCCTCCAAATTCAAATTGATGATTCTACCTTCATTGTTCAAAAATTTAAATTATGTACTTAAGGTATAAATATTGGGTCCTTAATATCAATTCATTAATCTCCATCATCTTAGTCATTCTTCTAAATTTCTCAAAATTAAAATGGCTTGAACCTCTCCCAATCTAATCTTACTCGATCACAATCTAAAAGAAATTTCTCTCGAGTTGACAATGCACTGCTACCCAACTTAGAATTTATCCATCAATCAAGAAAATATTCCTTAATTTGTTTACTCATGTCCTTCAATCCTCGAAACTTCAACGCCGATCATATCACATATGATATGTCCTTAATTACGAAAGAATAATCCTCAAGTATGTGATCGGCCTATGGGGTATATCTAGTACTCTCTGTGTATCAAACTTATACCAAGCACAAGGTTTCGTCTTTCCGAAATAAGGAAAGACGGAATACAATAATAAAGAGTTCAAGGGGGAGGTAATCGATTAGTAGTATGGGGGTCAAGGTGTTTAAAGATTTCAATAGGAATTGTCAAGGCAGTTGTGGATTGAAATCCAATTTTGGGTAATTCCTCTTCACATGCTCGCATCGGTACAGTCATATAACAGATACAATGTGCTCAGACATATCTAGAGGGCAAGTACATCCATCTACTAATCACTATATATCTCAATCCACATAAAGTAGTTATACGAAGGGCGAACCAAGCGCACTATGGTTGATCAGACCGTAGTACACTGATTCTGAAATATATTAGTGTACGCGTCCACTAATACATATGTCATGAACAAGCTTGATGAAAGAATAAGCTTGCAAAACTAGGCTATAAAATAGCAGCATAAGTCAAGGTAGTACAGCAATTATAAGTACGCTAGATAATGATGAAAGGAGGTACAACTTATTCAAGTTCACAAAAACAAAATAAGCAACAATAATAAAAGACTCTATAATCTCTACAGTTATCATACAACCTCCTTGTCTAAGTCGCTAGTCGGCCAAATAGATGCAAGGACCTCTAGATTCTATTGTCTGAATAACCATTGTCGTCTTATGCTAGCATAAAATTAATACCATTCAGTTACACTGCCTCGATGAGTCAAGTAGACTATGTGGTACTAGGTGGTGAGACATACTACCCAACTTATAAGAATTAAACTAATACTGTGACAGTCTTAAGAGGATCCTGCAAAATAACCTTGCACATATAAATAAAACAGAAACTCTTATTAGGGTATATGAGGAAAGATCTTGGTACTTATTAGGGTCTCCTATTGCATTATATAGGTAAGGGTCACCTTATATCTTAATCATAGTGCTCATAGAACATGCGTCAATAGCGAGAAGGGAAAGGTTACTAGTCTCAAGGGAAAGGGATTATAACTTGTATCGAGGTGGGGGTACAACTTACATGATTTAACACTAAAGGATAATCATCGGGTCATAATCTACGAGATTAACTCAAACTTATCGAACTCTAACTACCAAGCACAAAATTTTCAACTTCAAAACTACAGCTATAATCCTAGCAAACTATGGGTCCTTAACAAGGAATAAAATTACTTGGCCTACTATCAGAAGTATCAGGTGGCACGAATTGAAAGACGGAGGAAAGAAGAACATATTTTAGTCGTTGCGCATTAGCGAACGTTAAGGTCGCAGATGAACAACATTGGAAATTGAAATATGGGGCTCTAGATAATATCATAGTTTTCTAAGGTGAAGGTGGCGAGCAATTCTTCGTGTTTGAGGTATGATCTCATGGGGAATGTCATATTCGTTGCTCTGGGCTTCCTGAGGTACTGTCTGCTAATATCACGACAAGAACCTATATCCTAACACTATCTCACTATGCACATTAGGTTCAGTCCTTACATTCGATCTCGGATTCCTATTGGTTCCTCAAGACTGGGGTCAAACATTAGGATCAAATCTCTAACTAGCTCTTAGTAGTGCCTATACTACTCTTAGGTCATTCATGACTATAACAAGGAATAATGTCAAATTATTCTATAGGTGAGGGACGCTAGGGTTCATTAAGCGTTCTACTTAGGGGTGTGTCAGTATCCTAGCTGTACTCTTAATAGGGAGGTTACCCTACTTATCATTCTATCAATAGGGACTTCTATATTATAGGAGAAGGCTACACTCAAGGAACTAATGAGAAGGCACATGAATCAAGCATGATGCAATTTTTTTAATGGAATGGATTGGAAGGAGGAGGAGAAGTCATAGTCAGTTGTGGATGAGATCCTATACTCTAATCCTATTTGCAGGCTTGCTCGGTCCCTAAGTTGAAACTAAAGCAATTTAGTCGTTGACCTGCATGGACCACCACAAAAACCATGTCATACCCCAGTCCCAAAATATCGAGGGATCATACACGTGGCAATGGCCAGCAGCACACACTGATGGACAAACCCAATTTAATGGATCCACCAGGGCGTACTTAAGCTGTAGTACAACAAAAAGGGTTTAGATATACTAATCTCATCCACAGAAGACTAATAATCAGATGCTAAGTAAGTTACACGGTCCTAGGTCAAGCATGCATAGCAATATAAATAAATCAAGGAAAATATGTAACAAGACTGTAAAGTTTGACAAGGTACACTTGCCTGGGGTTTGAATACCAACAGCTGTCCCTGTATCAGTGGATCTTGTAGGTACTCCTCCAAAAGCTGAAATAAACATCACCAACAGTCTTAAAAAATATCAAATAGCTAGAAACGTCTGTCCTTAAGTCCAATTTGGGCACAGGGGGCAAAAACGATAGTTCCGGGTCAAAGCGGGGTCCACATGTGGGCCGCTTTGCACCGAAAAATGTGTCAGGGTCAAAGGTTTTCAAATTCGTCAAACTTAGTGTCAACAAGTCAAGAACGATGATACGAACCCAACAGAACTTTCAGAATTAGATTTCGATAAGCCGATCACAAAATCGCCCGTCAAGTGGAGCTTATGGGGCCCACGATACGCAATTTTGTCAATGTTCTCAGAATCGAACCAAACTTGGGTCACAGGACCAGCGTATTGCTACGAGTCCGATGGAGCAAGTTTTATTTCGATCCGACGTGTGTACACGAAGTTACGATATGTTCCAGAATAGGCGGATACGGGGCGTTATCGGCGGATACGCGTTGATTCCAGTGTGCACGCACATCCAAATCAACTTCTGCGAAATCCCGCACGTCCGTATCAACGGTACGCATGTTTCGGTAAAGACAGCGTGCGACCAAGTCGTCCCGTTTGGCAGGGCGCACTCAGTTTCGGGGTGAAACAGATTATTGGTTTTCCTATTTTTGGATCGTGGTTTACGATCACCACAGGACGCGACGCACCGAGCGGTTTGCATGGACATCGAGAGGGTTACACAGTCTATGCGACACAACTGACGGAACGGAAAACGGAATAACGAGGAGAGAGAACGAGTTACCTGAACAGGGCTACGTGAACCGAGAATTCTTGTGTCCGGGATGCTGTCTCGTGTCCTGGTTCGAATCTGCCGTATCCGGGTCACGGGGATGCTGCTGTGTTCAGGTTGGCCTTGTCCGGGGCTAGGGCAACGGGTCGTCAGCTGTGGGCTGTTGATGACTAACCTCCCATCGGCGCAACGACAAAGAAGCACTGGTATTTGTTGGACGAGACAAAGAGCGTGTTGGCTTAGGAACTGGCCACCCGATCGGGACATAGAGGAGTTCAACGAGAAGGCCGGCGGTTGGCCGCGGGGACTGGATCGTGGAGTCCCCGGTGAGGGGGAGAACTCGACGGTCATAGGGGTTCGTAGCCGTCGGGGAGATGAAGGCTCAGGATTCGGGGACAGAATGGCGGAGGAGTTCAGAGATCGGGGGCGAGTCCGGCGAGTCGAGGCGAGGGCCGGCGCTGGGTCTGCTCGTCGTGGTGGATTCGTTCGACGAAGAAAAGGAGGCCACCGGCGGAGTAAGTTCTGTCGATCGCCATGGCTGAGGCTTCGTTGGGTCGAGGCAGAACCGTGCGGCCGCGGGATCAAAGATCACGAGCGTCGGCCGCCGGATAAGCAGTCGTTGTCGCACCCCGATCCCGTAGGGGCCGATCCCGTAGGGCCGATCGTCCTCGCTTGGTCCCTACGGAACTATTCGTCCTCGCTTGGTCCCTACGGAACCGTTCGTCCTCGCTTGGGCGCGATGCCGTGCAAGCCTAAGTTGCGCTTGCACCAGGCAAAGTACCTGCACAAGACATAAGAGAGACAAAAATATACATATATATAGGCACAAAGTAAAAATGCAGAGAACCAAAGTTGAACACATTTGATAGCACACAAAATACTTCCATTTTATTGAATACTAAAGATTTGGATTACAAAATGCTTGCTTGGCTGAGTTACAAAATATGCCTTAGAAGGCTTACAACTCTTTTTACATTCCCAAAACTAGCCACAACGCCCATTACATTATGCCCTTGTAGTAGGACCAAAATAACCAAAACATCTAGCAGAAAAAGAGTAGCCCACTAGAGAGGTAAGCAGCAGAGGGAGCAGCACGAACACAGTCCTAAGGAAGGTGCGCACACGCTGATTCAGGTTGAGGATGCTTGCCAAACTCTTGCTTCCAGTACCTGGATAATTGTCCACAAACATGGGTCAGTACTACCACATGTACTGGTGAACGACCGTGGCCAAACTCACCTTAGAAATCCACACTAAGTAAAGCATATGAACCTAGCATTATTAAGTGGTCTTTCTGGTTGTCTAGTTTTATTTTAAGAATTCATGCAAGGAACATAGACAATATATCGCATATGTATATGATAATCTTACCCACGGCCGAGCGGTTATCCCTGCAGCAGACACACAAGTTAGTCACAAATTGCATATGAATAACTTATGAATCAATAAAGGCATCAAGTGTTAGATATGCAAGAAGGTAAACCTAGCATGCGCCCTAACTATATGATGGTCCCCTCCACGGGATTAGTAGTTGGGACATACAAGCCCATCTAACTAATAGACGAGTCTCGGTCTCCCCAAGGACGTACAAGCCTCAGGTATCTAGATCTCTTTCCGGCCGAACGATCCCCAGTGCCCCAGGAACCGCTCGAGAGATAATCCTTGTGCACAAGTTGTCCTGACCAAATGCATGAATGCAAGCCCTATCAGAAAAATATGCTATCATGCAACTGATGAACAATGCACAACAAGTCTATCTCTTTTTCTCATTTTCTAGCTCAAGTCTAGAGTCTTCTCACCACAATTCTCAATGCACAACATACAAGGGATAGTTAAGCATTCCATAAGCAACTAGTAAATTAACAGTTCTATACTTGAAGCATGCAATACTTTCTTTCTCTTTTAGCTTATCTTTTTAGTGAGGCAACATATTTATGTGAACTAGAGATTCTTTATTAGGAATGCAGACTTAAAGGATTCATCGAAGGGCCTAAGCCACTCACCGAATGAATCGAACGAGAGGATGGGGAAGCCTTAAGCGACGTTCACTCTTTGGTTATGTGTCCTGAAAATGCAACAATACTTGATTAGCATACTTTGATCTCTTTCCCTTACGATTCGAAAAGAAAGCGCAAGCGAGAAGGCGAAATCATGAAAACCAAGTCATCGAAAGCAACTCTAAACACAAAGCAACACAAAACCAAAAAGCAAAGCAACCAACGAAACTCTTGGACTCATTTCAATAGAAGTCGTTCCATTAATTGGAATGTTTCATTGCACTTCGTCCGTGTTGATTTATCGGTAAGGTTTTCCCGAGACTCGATTCTCAACCGAGTCGAAGCAGCGTAGTGTTCCTTAAGTAACCGTTCGGAGCGGGGCGTTACAGTCGTCGAGGTGGAGGAGGGTTGGCTGGGCGAGACTCGACGAAGTGAGAGGTAGGGGTCGGGCCCCGGCGAGGTCAGGCGGCCCGTCGGTTGAAGGAAGGGAGGAACAGTAAAGGCAAGGGTGGGGGTCGGCTGGAATTAAATCTAGGATTTGGTTTAGGATTTTTGGTTTAACCTAGAAAAAGGAAAAAATATAATTGTATATTTATACATGTAGGATTTGGGCTTGGGTTAGACCTAGGATTTGGGCTGGGTCAATGCTCCTTGGGCTTGGCTTCGGCTCTCATGGGGATATTGGGTGTTTGGCACGGGTTTAATTCGGTTTAAATGTATATTAGTTTTTAGGGCTTTAAAAGTGCTTCTGGGGTCCAATAAATTCATAAAAAATTATCCTATGTCCAGTTTTTCATTTTACACCAAAAAATATTATTTTCATAATATTTTAATATTAATTAGCATCATCTAAAAATCCTTTAATCACAAATACCTTAGTTTTAAATTCTAAAAAAATTTACAGAAAAATTGCGAGAAAATGTATTTAAAATTTTTGAAAAATTAGGGGGCTTACATGAGGAATTGCCAGGATTGCCGCCAGATCGAGATATTAAATTTTCTATAGACTTGGTGCCAGGTGCAGAACCAATTTCGCAGCATGTCTATAGAGTAAACAACAGCGAGCTGGTCGAGTTGAAGAAGCAGGTGGACGAATTGCAGGATAAGGGGTTTATCAGATCGAGTTCTTCACCATGGGGTGCCTCGGCATTGTTTGTACCGAAGAAGGATGGATCGGTGCGCATGTGCATTGTTACAGGGCTTTGAATAATCTCACTATCAAGAATAAGTATCCTTTACCACGGATTGGTGATCTGTTTGATCAGTTGAGTGGTACGAAGGTGTTTTCTAAGATAGATTTGAGATCAGGCTACCATCAAGTGAAGGTGAAGCCAGAGAAAATACCGAAGACTGCTTTTAGAACTCGGTATGGTCAGTACGAGTTTATGGTGATGCCGTTTGGTTTGACAAATGCACCGACGGTATTTATGAACTTGATGAACAAGGTGTTCCACCAGTACCTTGACAAGTTTGTGGTAGTGTTCATCGACGACATACTCATATACTCGAGGACACCGAAGGAGCATGAGGAGCATTTGAGGATTGTGTTGGAGGTGCTGAGGAAGGAAAAGCTGTTTGGAAAGTTGTCCAAGTGTGAGTTTTTCTTGGACAAGGTGGAGTTCTTGGGGCATGTTATGATTGGTGATGGTATTTTAGTAGATCCGAAGAAGATTTCAGCAGTGGAATATTGGAAGACTCCGAGTTCGGTAGCAGAGATCAGGAGTTTCTTGGGACTGGCAGGCTACTACAGGAAGTTTGTACAAGATTTTTCGAGGATTGTCGAGCCGATGACCAGACTCACAAGGAAGGATGTAGAGTTTGTTTGGACGGAGGATTGCCAGGTTGCTTTTGAGGAGTTGAAGAAGAGGTTGACGTCTGCTCCTATTTTGACATTGCCATTAGGGTCCGGAGGTTTCACTATTTATAGTGATGCATCGGGAAAAGGTTTGGGTTGTGTTCTTCAGCAGCATGGGAAAGTGATTGCCTATGCATCCAGGCAATTGCGTTCTCATGAAAAGAACTATCCTATCCATGATTTAGAATTGGCAGCTGTCATATTCACTTTGAAGTTGTGAAAACATTATTTGTACAGAGAGCGTATGGAGATCTTCACAGACCACAAAAGCTTGAAGTACGTTTTTACGCAGAAGGAGTTGAACATGGGACAGCATCGGTGGTTGGAACTGATGAAGGATTTTGATATCTCTTTGCAATATCATCCTGGGAAAGCCAATGTAGTTGCCGATGCTTTGAGCAGGTATCCGATAGCTATGTTCTTGACGCAGGATCGATATTTGTTGGAGGACTTGGAGAGCTTGGGCATTGAGGTGATTGTTCCTGGGTGTGCTATAAAAATATGGGGACTGCAGATACACTCAGATTTGATGGACAGGATCAAGACAGCACAGTATGAGAATGTATCTCTGAGGAGTCTCAGAGCTCAGGTGAGAGCAGGATTGGAGGATGATTTCACTATTGCAGAGGATGGATCTTTGAGGCATGGAGATAGATTGTGTGTGCCTAGTGGGGAGCTGCGTGAGGAGGTGTTGCAGGAAGCGCATCGCTCTCAGTATTCCATGCATCTAGGTGCTAACAAGATATATCGGGATATACGAGAGAGTGTGTGGTGGTATGGCATGAAGAGGGAAGTGGCACAGTTTGTATCCAGATGCTTAGTGTGCCAACAGGTGAAAGCCGAGAGGCAGAGGCCAGGAGATTTACTTCAGCCATTACCCATTCCAGAGTGGAAGTGGAAACACATTACTATGGATTTTGTGTCCGGACTTCCACGATCTCCAGGAGAAAAAGACGCGATTTGGGTCATTATTGATAGGTTGACCAAGTTGGCCCACTTTTTGCCTTTCAAGGTGGGTTTATCTACGGAGAAGCTGGCAAAGATGTATGTGAGGCAGATCGTTAGGATACATGGAGTTCCCGTCAGCATAGTCTCAGATCGGGATAGTCGTTTCACTTCTCATTTCTGGAGTAGTTTGCAGGAGAGTTTGGGCACTCAACTCAAGTTTAGTACTGCATATCATCCCCAGACAGATGGGCAGTCAGAGAGGACTATCCAAACTCTCGAGGATATGTTGCGCACTTGTGTACTAGATTTTGGGGGTTCTTGGGAGGACCATCTCCATTTGGTAGAGTTTGCCTACAATAACAGTTACCAGGCCAGTATAGAGATGGCACCTTTTGAAGTTCTATATGGTCGGAGGTGTCATACTCCTTTGTCTTGGGATAATGTTGGAGAAAGAGTTTTGCTTGGGCCAGAGATGGTTGTGGATGCAGCAAAGAAGGTTCAGTTGATCAGAGACAGACTTCAAGTGGCGCAGGACAGATAGCGTCATTGGGCCGATAACCATCGGAGACCTTTGGAGTTTGAGGTATAGTTAGATTTTATTGTGCTTGTTTTTGGTTGTTTGTTATAGATTAAGTTCTTAAGGTGGTATTTTGTTCTAGGTGGGTGGTTTGGTGTTTCTGAGGATTTCTCCGACACGAGGTACGATTTGCTTCGGTGGAGGCGAAAGCTTAGTCCGCGATTCATCGGACCTTTCACTATTCTAGAGAGGGTCGGTGCAGTTGCTTATAGACTAGACTTGCCACCTGCATTGGAGGGAGTGTACAACGTATTTCATGTGTCACAGTTGAGATGATACGTGGCAGATCCTAGTCATGTATTGGATCACTCGGAGATAGAGGTGGGCCCTACTCTTAGCTATCCAGAGCAGCCAGTTGAGATTCTGGATCGGAGAGAGAATGTGCTGAGGAACCAGACTATTCCTTTGGTGCGTGTCGCATGGAGGCATCACTCTCCGGAGGAGTCTACCTGGGAGAGAGAGGATGAAATGTGAGAGCGTTATCCATATTTGTTTGTACCTTGAGGTATGTTCTAGTTATGTTCTATTCATTAGTTAGTTATGATTCTTTAGTTCTGTTCTGTTATTTTTTTGGAGGTAGTTTTTATCTTTAAATTTCGAGGACGAAATTATTTTTAAGGAGGGTAGACTTGTCATAACCACATTTTCTAGGAAAGGGTATTTTAGTCATTTCCTATTTAATTAATTATTGTGCATGGTAAATAATTATTGTTGTATTATTTAATTATAGTTAGATATAATTTATTTAATTTGGACTTATATTAGTGGACCTAACTAGTTTAGTTTGGACCCATGGACCAACATAAATTAATTAGTTAGACTTAGCCCATTTAGAAAGCCCATTGTTAAGGAGATGGATTAAATTAATTAAATTATTAGACTATAAGCTTCCTTCCTTAATTATTTCTTCATGAGAGGCCCCAAGGGGTATATTAGACATTTTATAATTACTTGAGGGAGAGGTAAGGGCTGGCCTATTAAAATAGGGGGAAAAATTCTCTCTCCTCTCTTTTTTATTCCAAATCTAGATCTAGAATTTCTCACTACCAAATTTTCTTCATTCCCATTTCATTTCCCTACCAAATTCATTCCAATTCATTCCCAAATCACCATTAAAGAGTTGAGAAGCAAGGATCTAGAAGGAGGAAGCAAGGATCTACAAAGAGGAGCAAGGATCTACAATTTGGAGGCAATTTTATCTCAATTGGAGGTTTCATTGGGAATCCATCTCCCAATAGGTATAATTCAGTTTTTTCTCTTAAAATAGCTTCTAAATCTGAGATTTAATCATGGAAAATCAACCCGTATGTATGTACTACCCATAGGACTTGGTTTTGTGTTCATAGGAGACCCATGTAGAAAGTTATGGTACTTTTTGTGTCAATTTTGAGGGAATTCCGAATTGACATTTTGTTGTGTGTGTCAATTGATCCTATAGATCAATTGGGCATGTGTTTATGTGTTTGGGGCTAGTGTTGTGTCCACAATTGGGTACGTGTAGGTCGTATCCTAATAATTTGGTGATACGTATTGTTTTGGGGGTTTTCCCTCCGACACGGGACTTTGTACATGTCGTATTTTGACACGGACACATACACTTTGATTTGTTCATAAATAATATTTGTGACTTGCTTGTGTCATTCGGGGTGCAATTGGATGTGTGTTGGACTCGTGTCGCATGCGTATCCTAGATCTAGTGGGATACGGTGTGATACTCTCCATTTGTGGGGTGTTTATGTGTAGATCTAATTATTTGTACTTTAATTCTTGAATTATAATTAAGTAAATATATATAGATATTATATATGTATTATAGTGTATTTATTATGGTATTTATTGTTGCATAGATCTATGTATTATATATGTACTAATAGAATGTATAAATATATATGTAGCTTTCTTCTACATGCATTTATATATGTTACAAATTATGTTAGGAATATAAAATATATGAAAATGTTTTATAAAATATATATATGTGTTTAATTAAGTATTATATTATTTATAGTTATTATGTGATTATTTATATATATGTGTGGATGTATATTTATTAACATATTTATGTATGTGTACTTTTAACCATGTTGTAGTATGTACATTAGTACATAGGATGTGTTTTATAGCTATTTGGTATTTATTTATATAGATATATATATTAGATATGTATTTGGATTATATATATAGAAATATATAATTATTTATTTTGATTTTTATATATATATTGATATATATATATTATATATATATATATATTTACTATCCTTTATAGCAACAACAGCTATTAATGACAGATTCTGTCATTAATACCCGAGAGCAGCAGCAGTCGTTGTAGAGGACAACAACTATTAATGACAGATCCTGTCATTAATAACGTAGCAGCGGGCGGGAAGCATAAGCAGCAGCAGCGACGATTGGTATGGTGACGGTTTCAACCGTTACCAAAGGGGTGGCAGCAGTGCAAAAACGCAGCAGCAGTAGCGACGGCGATTCAGTGACAGCCTGAACTGTCACTAAAAGTCAGTTTACTGAAAAATCAATATTTTCAACACTACTTTCAGTGACAGTTAGACAGTTTTTAATATATAGTTTATATGTTATATTTATATATATATATATATGTGTATATATATACATGTGTGTTAATTGTGAGATATAATACTTGTATTGTTATGTTTCTTAATTGTATAATATTAGTATATATATATATATTATATTATGTATGAGGGTAATTACTATGTCAAAGGTATTGAGTATTACCTTGTGAAAACCAAGGTAAGTGTGATACTCAAGATACGGGGTTTGGGTATCAAGTTTGTGACTTTGTGTGGATACCAAGTTGGTTCAAAACTATGGTTCCTATTTGTTTGTAATTAATATTCTATATTATTATACATTATTGTTGATATATATGTATTGTGAGGTTTACCTTGGATTCACGTATCCGAAGATACGGTATCCTAATATTTTAGGATGTGGTTCTATGACTTAGATTTTAATATCTTGACCCTAGATTGTTGTGTTAGACTTGTGCAACCTAGAAATAGATAGTTGACCATAGTTGACTCATAGTTGACCATAGTGGACTTTTGACTTAGAATTGACTTATTGACCTAGAAGTTGACTAGTTTAAACTTATTCTCTTTTCGGGACCTTGTATTAATATTGTATTCTATTTCTAGGTCTTCGAGGCACCGAGTCAGACATCTGTGAGACTATTTATTGGACTTCAGGCGAGTATATTCTCTGATAGTTTCTCATTTATGATATCCTCTATGTTCATTGTATCTAGTGTAGATATCCATGTTCTCTTGACACTATGGTTACACGGATTGGTATATCCGGATCTCGTCATGAGATGTTATTCCTTGGTATATGGTGTATATGGTGCAAGTATTATTTCATTGGTTATTTTGTATATGTACAGACACCGATTCTCGGAAAGACTAGCTATCTTCTTAGGGAATCTCGTGCCATAACATACCGTGGTTGGATCTATTATACCAGTCGGGGGTGGAGAGTATTAGTATAGATATATGATCAATATTCCTATTGAATAAAGTACTGATTACCGAATAGTGTTGATCATACACCGCACGTATGATTAGCCAGGCCGCGTTGCATCTTGCCCAAGTCGATCATATGTTAAGCTAGTACTCACACACTTAGTCATTAGTATTATTGTTTCATTGGCATATTATTCATTATTGTATTTATTTCCAGTATTTTCTTATTATATATATATCTCTTGAATCTATTGTGCATCTTGTTTATCCACAACTATTTACTGTTACATAGTTTTAATCATTAATTAGAACTGCTGTTAGAGATGTACTCTGCTCCTTTCTTGACTGGATATATTTTTTCAGATGACACTGAGGAGTGGTACCCTACCTTTTATGGACCCTAGGATATTGTGGGTTTAGATTCTGAGACCCTGGCTTAAGAGGGACTTATCCCAACTGAGACAGTTGACCCTGGAGTTGTAGCTTCGTAGTATTCTTTGTACTTGATTTGTCTCCAGCTTATTTTGTTACTTCTTCAGACTCATTGATGTATTATTTTAGACTCATGAGTTATATTGTGACTATTCTATTCTTTATTTGATTCATGCTTATTTCTATCTTAGTTCTGTGATTGAGTATAATATCATTATTGGTGGTTTATTATATTGTTAGATAGATTATCTAGACAGCGTTCTACCGTCGATTCTGCGGCGTAGACTGGGCGTTGTTTCCGACTAGTACCCTTACACCGGGTGCGGGTCGTGACACCACCCATATTGATGAATACACATAGGAGTACTAATACTACACCAATTTGATACCTATGCCCTTATATTGTAAAGACACCCTCAACACTCTAATTCCCCAATATAAGTTTGGAACACATTCAAACCCTCTGATACACCATCACATGATACTTGTTTACCTATGACACAGTTCACTTCTTCATTGGTACATAAGGTTTTTACTATTTTGCATTCCTGCACATCTCACCCTCAACTTCCTTTAACATCCTAGCTACTCACTGGATACTCACTGGGGGTATGATACTAACTAACACTCTAACTAGCCAATATCACATTGGTATCACTCCAAGTATCTGGACTTAAACCCAAACTAACCTCTGAAGAATTTGCACACTGCTACCCCATAACTACAACATAACTACTCTCTACTTATATTCTTTGAACCCATAAGTGTTGGCACTAACATTGATACTCTATCACATATACACACCCTCATCCATTCACTTGGTTGCTATTTTTGATGGCTTTGCTGCTGCCACTGCTTGAGCATGCTGCTGCTACAACTGCTCGGCTTGAGCATGCTGCTGCTGTAACTACTCTCTCATCTCCCACACCCAATACAACACACAAGGGATTATATATATATATATATATATATATATATATATATATATATATATATATATATTATACCTATAAAAATATATTTTAGTGTCAATTGATCAAACACTTAGAGTGTGTACTTGTGATATTCGTGATACAGGTCCAAGTGAAAGGCCAAAACCCAAATTCTCCATAATTAATCTATCCTACACATATATAACATCTATATATAACCAATTTAGATATATTAGAAATTGAAGAGAATTGTGCAAAGTATCCAAAATTGGGCCCCGTATCACACCGTATCGCAAAATACTATGATACGGCCTACATGTATCCGTTTGTGGACACGTACCTAGTTTCATAACTCCGATCTAAGTTTAATTAGATCTAATTGGTCTCATGACACTCAATTAATGTGTCAAAATTGTAATTCTCTCAACTTGCACACAAAATTCTACATAGAACTCACAATACATAGCCAAAAAGCCTAAAATTTGTTCCTATAGGTAGTCCTATGCCATGGGGTTATTTCTAATGGTCAAATGCATGATTAAGAAACTATAATAAAAGAAAAATTCAAGAATTACCAATTGAAAAATGGATTCCCAATAAAAATTTAATTGGACACGATTCAGACACGATCTCTCGCTCTAAAGTTCCTCCCCTTTGTGCTCCTTGCTTCTCTAAGCTCCATGGCTCCAAGAGTGATGAATTTGAGAAGAAAATATAGGTGAATTATATAGAAAATCAATGACAAAAAATAGAAATTGGGGATCTAGAATTTGGAAGCAAAATACAATACAAATGAGGAGAGAGAGAGAGAGAGAGAGAGAGAGAGAGGTGTACCCCCCTCTAATAGTGTCCGGCCTATTCCCCCTTTCCCCAAGCAAAATTAAATGTCCAAGTTACCCCTACATGGTGAATTATGAAAAATAATTACGGGTGAGTATTTTTGGAAGTCGCTAACTAATTACAATTAACCTAATACTCCTTAATTAATTAATGGTAAAGATCTAATGGGCTTGGGTCCAAGTTGGGCTAACTAATTGTCATGACAAATCTAAATAGGTCCATATGTGTCAAGTCTAAATATTTGGACTAGTCTCTCTAACTAACAAATGACACAAGTCTCTAACTAATTAACTAATACTAGTCACAAATAATTTTAGCTCAACATAATTAAATAATTTAATACAATTATCACATTAATATTCAAAATTAAATTAGTAAAAATCAAATACCAATGCCAAATTACCAAACTATCCGTAGCTGAAAAAGTGAGGGTGACAACCCGTTACTTTTTGTGCACCTGAATGCAAGTAATAGATTTGGAACAAGTCCTACCAGAGGTAATATGGACGTGGCAGATCTTATAGAATTAATACTGCTGGCGTACCTCGGTAAGTATGGGTGATAAGTGGAGATAACACCCGATATCAGAGGTAATATGGACATAAATACCGATAGCCAAGACTCAGGAGGTTTGCTCAAAGGTAATATGGACATGACAAACTCAGTCGGGAAGGAAGGTTAGGACAGTAGTTCAGAGGTAATATGGATGTGAACCAATGTCCAAGAAACTTACTAAGGAGTGATTTTGTGGGTGTGGTCTATCCGAGAATAAAGATAGACCTAAGGATTGATCCACTGGGGAGATTATCAGGAAGATAGCTAAGAGGTAAAGTTAAAATGGCTAGTGTATAACGAGATTGGTTTGAGTGGTCACTGCAGGAGTGTGCAAGTGGACCTGAGGACTGCTCTACAGGGGATCTTTTGAGGATCCATTATATGTTATGTATCCAAGATTCCTGGATACAAATAATGGCTTTTACAGAAAGTTGTAAAGGAAGGGAATATATTGTACATAGGCCCTTGCATGGGATGAAGAACCAAGAGTGTAAAGACTGTACGTCTTGATTGCCCTGCTGGGGATAGGGGGTACAAGTCTAGCTTAGACATAGTATTTTTTTAAGAACTTGTCGTTAATAGGCATCATGAGCAAGTCGTCGTTGGATTTTTTGAGCCGGTAGGCGCCGTTGGAGAATATCAATTCTACAACGAATGTGCCTTCCTATTTGGGTTGGAATTTGTCGGCCTTCTTGTGGGTCATAACCATCAGCTTCCTTATGGTAAGGACAAGATCACCCATTTGGTAGGTCCTCTTCTTTACCTATTTATTGAAGGCTCCCGAGAGACGCGTTTGGTAAAGCTTAATGCGCTACTGAGCTAAGAGACATTTTTTGTCGAGTGCTTCTAACTCTTGTAGCCATCGATGGTTATTATCGTCGACGGTTAATTGGAGGGAGAAATCTACACGGAATAAAGGGATTTGGATATCGAGCGGGAGGACCACTTCGCTTTCGTACACCAGAGAGAAAGGTGTATTGCCAGTAGCTGTCTGGACCGTTATACGGTAGGCCCAGAGACATTCACCCAGCTTCTCATTCCAGTCTCGTTTGTTGCCTGATACAAACTTTTTGAGTAGCTTTATGATATTCTTTTTGAAGGCTTCTGCCAGGCCATTTGTTGCCGGTTTTTAGGCGGTTGACGCTACATTCTGAATTCAATTTTTATCGCAAAACTGGTAGAATGTATAACTTACGAACTGTGGACCATTGTCGTGGATGATCCTTTGTGACAAGACGAAGCAATATATGATGTGATGCTTGATGAAGCTGATCACGTTGGATGTCTTGACTTCAACGAGGGGTACAACTTTTGCCCACTTGGAGAAGTAGTCGATGATGCCAAGATAAACCGATGTCCCTTAGCCGAATACAGACTGATCGACCCTATAATATCTATGCCCAGGCTTCGAACGGCCAGGATGCCATGGCGGTCGAGGGTTGGTGGATGAAGTCAACATGGATTTGGCACACTTGGCATATCTTTGTGTAGTCAACGAAGTCTGCTACCATTTTTGTCCAATAGTAACCCATTTGTGGAGGTGGTCATGTAGCTTGATCTCTGGCTGATGGGCACCGCAAACCCCATCGTGAGCCTCATAGAGAGCCTAATTTGCTTCTACATTCGATAGGCATCATAATAGAAGACCGTCGTATGAGTGGCGATACAATATTTTGGTAGCCGTATTATAATAGAATCGGATGAAACATCTTCTGGCCGAAGTGGCTTCCTTGGGGTTCTCGGAAAGAGTTTCATAGACCGCGTAGTCGATGAATGGAAGTCTCCAATATTATGAGTTAGAGATTATCTCTACTAAGTAGCTCAGGCACTGATAGAGGTTATTTTTTGGACATACCAGCTTTCGACCGATCACGGTGATCAGTTCATGAGTATTGATCGGAATAACTAGCGAGGATACGAGTCTGGCTAGGGCGTCCTCCTTGATGTTTTGCAGTCGAGGGACATGCTCTATGAAGAACCCCTCGAAGGTGGTGATTAATCCAAGCACAGCTTGGTGGTACAGAATCAAGTCCTCGTTTTGGACTTCGTACTCACCTTGGACTTGGTTGATTATCAGTTTGGAATCACCGTAGGCTTCCAGGTGGTCAACTTCCACTTATTTAGCGAGTTGTAGTCCCATGATGAGAACGTTGTACTCTGCCATATTATTGGAGCATGGCTCTGTAAAAAAGTAGGCACGGTTGATAACAAGATCATATGGAGAGATCAATACTATCACGACTCCAGCGATGATGCAGCCTTTGGGCCCTGTTCTCGAAGCACCGTCGAAGAACATTCGCCAAACGGCTTCTGCGTTTGTCATGATGTTGGAGTCTGCGACTTCATCGGGGATCTCCTCATAGAGTTTCAAAGTTTCTGGCACCGGATGGGCTGTAAGAAAATCTGCCAACGCCTGACCTTTGACCATCTTCTATGGGACGAATACCATGTCATATGGTGACAACAGTATTGCCCATATGGCTAGGCGAGTGTTGAATACTCCAGGTTTTGTCATAAGGACCTTGAGGCAATTAAGTCATGAGATCACGTGGATAGTTTATCCTGCCACGTAATACCGGGTTTTCTGGATGGCGAAGACTAGAGCAAGGCGCTCCTTCTCGATGGGATTGTACATGTGATCTGTGCCGGCCAACATCCTACTGAGATAGTAGATGGCCTGCTCGTGACCTGCGTCGCTTGTCTGGGCTAGCAGAGTGCTGAAGGACTGATCCATTGTTTGCACATATAGCAGTAAGGGTCTTTCTACCACGGGGCCACTATTACTGGGGGATTCATGAGGTACTCCTTGATATTGTAGAAAGCGTGTTGGCATTCTTCATTCTAGATAAAGGAGACTCCCTTCTTCATAAGCTGAGTGAACGGCCGACAACCGAGAGGTTTGATATAAACCTCTTGATGTAGGTTAGTCTTCCTTGAAGGCCACGAAGTTCTCTGAGGTTCTTCAGTGGGCACATTTCAATGATCACTTTATCAGGGTCTACATGGATACCCTTTGAAGTTAGGATGAAATCCAAGACTTTTTGATGGAGACTCCTAGGAAAGATTTGGTAGGGTTCATCTTGAGCTGGTGCGTATGCATAAGGTCAAACACAGTTTTCAAGTCCCTGAGACGATCATCTTTGGAGCTACTCTTGACAACGATGTCATCAACGTAATACTCGACCGTCTTACGTAGATGCTCATGAAAGATGGTGCTCACAGCCCACTAGTATGTAGTGCCCACGTTCTTCAGACCGAAGGGCATAACTGTATAGCAGTATACTCCTGTCGGCGTTTGGAATGATGTATGCTTCTTATCTTAACATCTTGATTTGATTGTAGCATAAGAATCTGTCCAAGAAGGACATACGCTCGAAGCCAAAGGTGTTGTCGATCATTATGTCTATGATCAGAAGGGGAAACTCATCCTTATGGCATGCCAAATTCAGATCACGAAAGTCAATTCAGATACGGATCTTTTTGTTCTTTTTGACGACGGGTACGATTTTGGCTACCCAATGTGGATATTGTTCTTCGTGGACGAAGCCACTAGCTATCAGTTTGTTGACTTTAGTTTTGATGGCATTCATAATGTCTGGCCGGAACTGTCATTGTTGCTGCTTAACAGGCTTAGCGCTCGGCGAGATATTAAGATTATAAACCACAATTTATGGGTCCAGTCCCGGCATATCTTCGTGGCTCCAAGCAAAGGTATTAATGTATTCCCTGATGAGCTGTAGCAGGTGTTCCTGATCCACATCAGTCAGACTATTGCTGGTGAAGATAGGTTTAGGGGTGGATTCATCGCCTAGATTGACTTGTATGACTTTATCCTCGGTAGGAGGTTCTCGTTCTTCTAACCGCATCTTCCATTGTCCATCCAGACGTTGGACCCACGATTCAACTTCAAAGAGTTCCGGTGGATCATCGTCGTCTTCTTCAGGGTCAGCTGACACCATGTTGGCAGACAATATTTGCTTGAGCATATCCCCGATACTGATGTCGAAGTCCCAAAAGGAAGGCTCTGAAGAGTGAGAGTGTAACTCATCTTCTTCATCCGATCCTTCGGGGGTTGTGGGAGGCGTACCATACCTAAAGCCATGCTTGGTCTTATGACAGTAATCCTTGGATTTGCATGTCGGTACGGTGAGTCGTACATGCAGTCGTCGACCTTTACTGTAATTCAGACCTTGATTTCTTTTAAGATCATATTCCATCTTCTGGATGAGGCGTTTGGCTTGACCACTGAACCGATAGAGTTATATTTTGCCGGTATCGGGTTGTGGCGCTTGTTCCTCAGGGATGAAGGACCGAGGGAATTCAACCCTGCCAAAGATGATGGATTTGTCTTCCCTCCTCCTTGCTGGAACCATAAAGTAGGATCCTTGGCTAGGGAGGATCGAGTTTACTGTATAGGTAGTAGTCACCTATGTCTGCAGGCGCATGCCTAGATCGTGCTCCATAGAATACTGTGTGCTTATGTGTGCAGCTTCAGAGTAGTTCAAAGATAGTCCTTTATTTATAAAATAAGGTATCTCTTCCTTAGGAATTATATCGTCCATAGAAGGGACATTTGCGTGAGCAACTACGTACTCCTCCAGCTCGTCCTTCTCGAGATCTACCTCCAATGCGAGCGACGGCTTTGGAGGTTCCCTGTGCAGCTTTTCTACCAGAGGCTTGGACATTGTAGGAGGCAGTGAGGCATCCTTCAGAGGTTAACTCGTCCTGTGAAGGTGAACGACTAGAGGTTCAGACATGGTGGATGGTGCCGAACCTTCCTTCGGGGGTCGATTCGTCCTACGAAGGAGGACGACCAAAGGTTTGGGTGCCTTCTTGTGTAGTTTTACAATGAGGAAAGAGGTTGTGTCAGTGAGTACGTGCCTTTAGACGGAGTCTTAAGGGCTCTTCTAATGTTGTCCCAGCCTCTGCTTCATCATCGGCGTCATTGCCACCTTCATCTTGGTAGGCCTGTTTGTATAGGATCGAGTCGGAGTAATAGGTTTCGATCCCTTTGAACGGATCGACATCAGCCAACTCTGTTTTGACCGTGCCGTGTTCGTCAATGTACTTCAGACACTGGTGTAGGATTGATGGCACGATCATATGTTCATGTATCCATGGGCGTCCGAGCAAGACACTGTCACTACCACATTTTCTAGGAAATAATATTTTGGTTATTTCATAATTAATTAAATTTTATGCATGTTATAAATTTCTTTATTATATTATTTATTTATTTTTAGATGTTAGTATATGATTTTGGACTTATGTTAGTGGACCTAACTAGTTTAGATTAGATCCATGGACCAACATCAAATTCTAGTTTGAATTGAGCCCAATAAGAAGCCCAATCATTAGGAGGATGATTAATTAAGTAAAATAAATTAGACTAAAACCTTCCCTCCTTAATTACTTTCTTATGACAAGCCCCAAGGGGTATTTTAGATATTTTATAGTAGCTTGGAGAAGGCGAAAAGTGGCCGTCCTAGTATTAGATGGAGGTAAAATTCTTTCTCTTTATTTTTTATTTCAAATCTAGATCTAGAATTTTCTCTTCCAATTTTTTTCATTCCCACATCAAATTCTACCCAAATTTTATTCCAATTCTTTTTTAAATCATCATTGGAGGCTATTAGAGAAATGATCTACAAGGAGGAAGCAAGGATCTACAAGGAGGAGCAATGATCTACAAGTTGGAGGCTCTTTTCACTCAATTTGGAGATTTTATTGGGAATCCATCTTCCAATAGGTATAATTTAGTTTTTCTCCCCTCTAATTAGACTCTAAATCTATATTTTAATCATTAGGAACTACCCCATATGCTAAGACTACCCATAGGAATTGGAATTAGGTTCATAGGAGGCCTATGGAGAAAGTTATGTGGTATTTTGTGTCAATTTTGGGGGAATTCCGAGATTGACACATCTTGTGTTTGTCAATAGTTCAATTAGACCAAATTGACATATGTTTGATTGTGTGTGGCTTGTGTTGTATCCATAATTGGATACGTGTAGGCTGTATCCCGATAATTTGGAGATACGGATTGATTTCAGGATTTCTTCTAACACGGGGGTATGAGCATGTCATATTTTGACACGGACACGTAGATGAGTAGCTAGCTCTTCGTATTGTTCATAATTATGATTTTAGACTTGCTCGTTCCTTCGGGATATATTTGGTTCTGCACGGGTGTTGTGTACTTCACATGTTTGTTTTTTTGCATTCAATTCAAATTACCTTGGTTATAGATATTATAATATTGTAATTATAATTATTATGTGAGATATATGTATATATATTTATATGTATGATCTATAATTCTTATTGATGTGTTAGTGAGCATGGGAGAGTAGGAGTTCATGTGCATCTCTAATATGGTTATATGTACATATATGTATAATGATATTATAGTTATATGTATATATATATAGTGTTATATATATATATATATATATATATATATATATATATATATATATGTGTGTGTGTGTGTGTGTGTGTGTGTGTGAGAGAGAGAGCTAGAGGGGAGAAGAAAACATGAAAAACAGTGAAGAAAGCAATGAGAAAAGCAGTAAAAAGCTGAGGAGAAGCAGCATAAGCAGCAGCAACAAAAGCTGAGAAGCAAAAAGCAGAAGCAGTAGCAGAAACTGCAGCAGAAGCAGAAGCAGCAGCAGTAAGCAGCAGCAACAGAAGCCGAAAGCAGCAGCAGCAATAGAAGTAGAAAGCACCAGCGACGGTAAGCAACAACAGTTTGGATAAGTCAGTTAGCTTATTTGATTAGCTAGTAAGTTAGTAAGTTAGTATATATATATATATATATATATATATATATATATATATATATATATATATATATATATAAGTTAGCTAGTTTATATTAATAATCTAGTAGGTTATGTATATATTATAAATAAGTTAGTATATATATATTTGAGATATATACACATAAGCACTAGTTAATATTAGTTAGTATTATTTATAGATTACCTTGAGATACACCAAGGTAATGAGAGTTGAGATATCTTGGGTATGGGTATTGAATATCCGAAGGGTTTTGTTAGTATATAGTTTAGTATAGTATTGTTATAAGTTTAAAAACATATTAGTGTATAGTGAGGATTATGGGTAGTAGTTATATGTTAGATATTAAATTACCTTATGATACCAAGATAATGTCAAGGTATTGGGTTTTACTCAAGGTGTTGAGTTTGCACATCAAGATGGGAGTGTAAGTGGTGTGATACCGCTTTTGGTTCAAAGCCAAGGTATCCACTTAGCATTAGTTTATCTAGGAGTGATATATATTTTGTCTTGTATATATATATTATAATATTTTCAATAATAAATTACGTATCTTATGATACGGTATCTTGTTGGTTTCCTAGTATCCGAGTATAACTAGTATGACCTAGTTACATAGTGTATGGACCCAATATCCTAGAGATAGACTCATACAACCTAAAAATAGCTAGTTTGACCAAGTTTGACCTAGTTTGATTATTTTGACTTAGAAATGGCTTTATGACCTAGAAGTTGACTAGTTTAACTTATTTTTATCCCAAAATCTTATATTGATGTAATATTCTATAATTAGGTCTTCGAGGTACCGTACTGGACATCTTTGATACTATTCACTAATTTTTAGGAAAGTACATTCTTTAATAGTTTTTTAGTTATGATATCCTCTATGTCTCTTGTATTTTGTGTAGATATCCTTGATTTCTTGACACGATGGTTACACGGATTGGTATATCCAGATCTCGTTATGAGATATTATTCCTTGGTATTTACGGTGTATCTTGTGCAAGCCTTATTTCCTTTTTCTTTTTGTACAAATACAGACATAGGTTCATGAGAAGAGTAGCATCCTTCTTATGGAATCTCGTGCCATAACGTACCATGGTTGGATCTACTATACCCATCGGGGGCGGAAAGTATGTAGTGTAGATATGTGATCATATCCTCCTTGTGCATGTCTTGTTTCTTGAATAGTGTTAGTCATACACCGCACGTATGATTAACCAGGCCATTATCCTTGTACAAGTTCCTAAGCCGATCACATGTTAAAGCTGGTACTCATTCACTTAGTAGTAGTATTTCTTGTTCATTCCTATGATTTTCATTCTTGTATTTATTTCCAGTATTTCTATGTTGCATATATCTTGTACATTCATATTGTATCTTGTATATTCGATCTATTTATTGTTATATTGTTTATATTATTTATTAGAACTGCTGTTAGAGATGTACTTTGCTCCTTTTCTGACTGGATATATCTTTTCCAGATGACACTGAGGAGTGGTACCCCACACTACGGGCCTCAGGACGTCGTAGGCTTAGAGCCAGAGACCTTGGCTCAGGAGGGTCTCATCCCGACTGAGACAGATGACCCAGGACTCATAACACAATAGTTAGACTCTTTTTATACTGAATTTGTCTCCAGCTCAGTTATTAGTATTTTTTGATATGACTCATTGGATATTATTTGTCTTGTTAGCTGTATTGTGACTCTTCAGTTCTTTTATCTTATTCGTGCGATTGTTCTATCTTATTGATATGTGATTGGGTATTCATATTTCATTATTATATCTTGATTGCTAGATAAATAGTTTACCTAAACATCATTCTACCGTCGATGCTGTGGCGTAAGCTGGACGTTGTTCACTACTCGTGCCTCTACACCAGGTGTGGGTCATGACAGACACTATAGGATATATTTACGTCAAAGAGGTAGCAAGTAACCTCTGTTTTCAAGTCGTTAATCTGGCATTTCAGGCAAATCATGCCTAGATGGTAGCACCTGCCTGCGTTGAAGCCAGTGATGGCAGTATTGGTAGCTTCCAAGCGATACATCAGAATGCCCAAGGTCTGAAGCAGACTCGCGAGATAATGCTGATTGACAAACCGGGATCGATGTACTTCCGGTCCACCTTAATGGCACCAATCTACCCTATGTAATACAGGGGGCGATCGTGCCGATTATTCTTTAGTAACATGTCCTATTGTGAGACTGTAATACTGGGCATTACATCCATGATATTATTGGAGTGGGGGCAAGCAGCTGGATCTTCAACTGGTGTCTTAACCTGCGCCAAATAGGTATCGATATTTTATAATGCCTCGCTAAGAGCAGTCCGAGTGTCTTTGGAGAGTCAGAGAAGCTCGAATAGAGACAACTTCGCTGGAATATTGGCGAGCTGGGCCAAGATGTCGAAGTTGTAAGACTTTTTCAGCCCCTAAGCTGAATCTTTGCACAGCGGCTTGTCGAAGCGAGTGTCTTTCTGCTTAGACTTGTCTACTGCTAGAAGCTGGGATAGACCCAGATTATATGCTGTGGGTACGACTATTGGAAGTGCACCATCGTCAGAGATGTCGTACTCACATTAGCATGGCAGGCCTGATCTTGTTGTTCCTACTATGGCTTCCTCAAATGGGAGAGAAACTGTGTGGTAGGACTTGGACTTCTTGTCCTTGGACTTGGTGGTAGAGGATGTTGTCTGCTGCATCAATTATAGAGCAAGATCAGGGTGAATCCATATGACCTCCCCACGTGGCACGGTGAGAGGTATCAGTCCGACCGTTTGGTCAAGAGCTGGCAGAAAGATTGACGACCTCCATCGTTGCCTAGGGAATTGGGATTACCCCATCCTGGGCTTCTGTAGCCGGGAAGCTGTCAAACTGGAGCCATACCATATTAGTGGCAACCATCTTATCATCGATATCCAAGGTGAGGGCCTTGGTGTCGAGCAGACGTTGGATGTACTGCTTCAGCGTATAGCAGTCACGCGTCGCATGATGGATGTAACGATGATAATGGTAGTACTTTGGATTATTCTCCTCGGCTACCTAAGTAAGGTGTTTGATGTTGGGTAGCCAAAGCTTACCACCCTTCATCAGTACGTTGAAGATGGGCATGACGTCATCATCTTTGAAGGAGTAGGTCCCTTTGGACTTTGTAACCTTAGCCGGCTTTTGCTCGGACTTCTTGGTTAAGTTGGCCACCAAGGCCTGTTTTCCTTTTCCATCGCGACTGCTATTGCCGTTGTTGCTGTTGTTGGGATAATTTCCCCTATCATCGGTGATAAGGATCTGTATTCCCAAGAGCCGGGCATCTTTGACCTTCTTCTGAGCACTAACAACACTTATGATGAATGTCGTCCAGTCTTTAAAATGATCGTCACACATCTAGAGGCTGACTACTGAAAGTAAGTTTCGGTAGCACATGTCCATCAGTGTCAACTCGAGATTGCCTGGGGTAACCTCAACGCTGCTTGTCGAAAATAATCGATATAATTTTGAGCGAGTTTTCTTTCCCCTTGGGTGACATCCATTAGGGAGGACATCGTCATGTCACTTCCTTTGTTATAGAATATTTTAAGAAAAAGACTCTTGAGGTCGTCGAACGATGATATATGAGGAGTGCGTTACTGCGAGTTAGGTGCCCTATTGCAGTCTCAAAGTAGCTCATGTATTAAAGGGGGGAAGTCTTTCCGTCGAATGGGTTCAAGTTGAATGGCTCGTACTTGGGTGGGTACGACACATCCCTCCACTCGCGGGGTTATGGTTATTGTATCCTGAGCTCGGGTAGTGAGTCCCGACTGCCCATAAAATCTAGGCGAGCCCAGAGTTCCCGAACTTCCCTCGTTGCTTCTTTGGCTTTGTCTCTGGTGGAAGGGGCGGATGAGCCAGACAGAGGGTGATTTTTGCCTATGTGTGGAGCGGTTGTGTCGGATTCTGCGTTGGTCCCAAGGTCCAAGCTCGCTTTTCTAGAAGCCCTTGCTGGTTGGAAAGTCATATTTGCTTTAATTTCCAGCATTGCCTGAGTCATGGCTTACATTAATGAACTCAAGAGCCTCGAGGCATTATCGGTCGCTGGGGCCTTCATGATCGTCCCCTGCCATGTATACAGTCCTCAAATGGGAAGAGATGGACGGGACAATGGATGCCGCACTTTCTGTCTCAGATTCTTGCCGGGAGTAGTCACCAGGTAGCATCATCTCCTCGGATTCAGAGAGAATACTACCCCCAGCGTAGGAGGCTATGTTATTTTGACGAGGGTGCCCAATCCCAGGGACATCAGAGTTTATTCTTTGGGAATCTCCACCTTCTCGGAATGCCGAGTTGTAGTATAGGTCCGGGGGATCACTACCCCCAGCTTATGCAACCCTCAGGGGTCCTGAGGAAGAACTACCCCCAGGGGCCGATAGCTTTTTCTTCGAGCGGGTACCTTGGAAAACACCTTCCGCGGGTCCCGCTATTGGTCCTCTTGGTAGTCGCCTTCTCGATGCGTTAGTTGAGAGTAATGGACTAGAGGTGTTATGCTTCCTTCCTCGTACGGTGGAAGGGTCCTTCTGAGTAGAGTAACATAAGGCGAATGGTAGTTCCTCCTCCTCTGGTGTTTGCACCTAATTTTTGGGTTATTGTCGGCTAGGTGCCTTCGGATGCAGTCATTGGAATGCGGACTGCCTATTTGTTGGCACTGCTACTTTAGCACAGCAGTGTTGATGATGATGTTGTCAAATGGGTATCCTGGAGGGGACACCTCATATTCCATATTTGCTTCCCTCACTTTGCGCTTGTGGTTGATCACGTTGCACAAATCAAGCGAGGGCTGATCTACCTTTACACCCTTGTTATGAGCTCGGGTAGACCGAGCACACGGGTGTTTAGGTATTGCTTTTGCTCCCTGATCTAGGGTTCGTAAAAGAATTTTCCCTAGATCGTTAGTGGAAGACTTTTGAGATAAACCCTGCCTATTTGCTGTTGCAGACTGGACGAATGGGGCAGCCTTATATAACTTTCCATCAGGGGCCTGCATAACGGTTAACAGTGCCCGCTGATGGTCAGCCAAATGGACAGTTGCTTGATCTTGACGAGCTCGCACTGCCCTAGACTTTTTTGACTTAGCACGCACAGGCGCATAGTACGAAGAGTCCAAGTTTTGGTTTTCCTTGAAGCGGTACATGGGAGCACGACTAAACGAGATTCTGTCAAAGAAAGAGCTTCTGGGGGTGTCAGAGACGCTTGCAGCTGAGCTGGAAGCTGCATACTATTTTCTTCTCTGCATCCTTCAGTGTGGCCGCATGGGCCATGTATCAACCCTGAAACTCTTGGCATACGCGTCACACGCTTATTCAGAAGATCATCTATACGTGGGTGACAGTTATTATAACCGTCGCGTAAAAAGTGCCATACTCTCCACTATCCGGCTTCTACGCCGACTGGACGGTTACTGTCACTAAAACCCTATAAATAGAGACCTCTATTGACAGAGGTCCAAGGTCAAAAATTGATTTTTGGAGAGAGATGAATCCAGAGTACAGACAGAGAGTAGTGATTGACGATTTTGGCATCGGGCATCCACTCCCTCTTGCATTCTTTGAAGCATCTCCTTCTTCTATAACATTTCTTCATCATCGTGTGGTCCAAGGGACAAAGTGATCGACTGCAGATCAGACTCCTATAGCAATATTTACCCAGATTAAAATTTGTACTTGACATCCTCGTATAGGATTAATTGTACTTCTTGTTTGTAAACCTAAGAAAGGATTTTGTATAAACCTAGTTTTATTTCTTCCGTTTATTATCAAACACAAGATGGCGACTCTGCTAGGGAGCTCTTTCTCATCTGACGAGAAAGCAATTGCTCAACACGATGTAGTATCAGTAGGATCAATGAAGAAGACCATGGTCGTCCAGTTCGACCAATTCGCCTATGAAGATATGCTTCGAGCAGGGGGTAGCTCTCACTCTCTCTCTGTCTAAGACAACAGGAAACTGCGTAAGGTGTGGATGCCCCGGACATCTTCTACCATTCCTGCCGACTCTCTGATCTCTCCGACCAACGAGGTTGTAGCATCGCTCCCTCCTCGCCTTGTGTGTAAAACTCAGTCTCCCATCGCTGACGGGGCAGACAAAACTTCTGGCAATGCCTCAGCGCCAATCCAGAAGCATACATCGCGCATTGTGCATAAAAACTCATTTTCCGTCGCTGATGGGACAGACGTAGATTCTGACAAGGCCTCAGCGCCAAGTCAGAAAATTCAAATACGCTCCGCACATAAAAATATCACTCTCACTCAAAAGGAGGTAGAGAGTCCCGGTAATCTCCGCAAGGGAAAACAAGTGGTAGACTTCTCAAATTCTCGGCCTTTACGCCAACAAGAGAAGAAGCTGCCCGCTCACCAAATTATGCGAGAATCTGACAGCCGATTGAGGACTTCCTCATATTTATGCCAGCCTGAACAAAATCCTAGACTACGCCAGGTCCAGCCCCTCGGCGTAAAGAAGACCCAGTCTGCGGATATATACGCTCCTCGAGGATCATGTGCTGCTCATATGGCTGAACTGCTGTATTCCTACGGCAGGGAAAGGGTTGGGGTGCCCAATATCCGTATTCCAAATGATATAAACAGGAAGAATATGCCTTCCTCCTCTTTTTATTTTATTAATACTCCTGACTTGCGTGAATTTTTGATCCAGAAACGCAAAGACAGGAGTCATAACCAGGATTCAGTTTCCCTAACTGTCAAACGTGGGAAGATCATGTGGGAAGATGCGTCAATATCTAAAGTTGTCATGACATATGGGCCACATGAAGAATCTATCTTTATTGTTCCCCCAACTTGTGACGACCAGCATCCAATAGTCTTCGGTCGCATGCGGAGCAGACCGATTGTACAAGAAGAATCTCGCGAATCTGATGCTGGGAAAATACAAATCTACAGGTATAGCCCACAAGCTTTGAAGATTATACAAAGCATGGGTTATGATTTAAAGTTGAAACAAGGCCTCAACTATGGAAAATGCAGACGAACACCGTTGCATAGTAATCCTTACTGTCAACAAACTCGTTTTGGGTTGGGGTATACTGCATCTCTTGCAAATTCTAAACCTTCAAAGGCAGGTTATTCTAAATCAACTTCAGTGGACAAATGCCACGACATGTCTGGAGGTAGCCTACCTCGACAAAATAGGGCACCATCCAAAACTGGGGGTTGAATCCCTTCTGAGTCCAAAGATGATACAACGATGACGATCTTCCCAGAAGACCATAAAACTCAGGCATCAAGAGCCCGAAGGCCGAAAGGGACTTTCTTCTTCAATGAAGATGACATCATTGAAATCTTCAATATGTTGATGAAGGAACACAAACTTCGGCTACCCAACATCAGATACCCTGAGAGGGCTGGCAAAGTCGATGACCCAGATTATTGTCTCTTCCATCGGTACATTCATCACCCAACAAGGGCATGCTATGTACTAAAAAGGAGAATCCAGGAGTTGATCGACGCCAAAGTTATTACTTTGCATCTGTAAACGAGTGGACGATCACTGCAAATTGACTTCACTTTTTACGTGACAATTTGCTCCCTCAAGAAAATACTGGATGATGAGTCCTTAAAGTTTCTCCAGTAGATTCTTCAGGTCCATCCCCACTCAAGAAAATCACTCTACAGTGAATTTTTTGGACAGGAGTTCACGTCCATATTACCTCTGAACTATTGTCCAAACATGTCGTTATCTCCCCAGCTGAGTTTGTCATGTTCATATTACCTCTGAACAAACAATCCTGATTTGACTATCGATTATCATGTCCATATTACCTCTGATATCGGTTATCATCTCAACTTAACATCCGTACTTAACTCTAAGTACGCCAGTGGTGTTAGGTCCACAAAAACTGCCATGTCCATATTACCTCTGAGCAGATATGTACCTCCATCCCCAATGGAGTTACAATTCAAAAGTTTGTCATGTTCATATTACCTTTGAACAAACTTTTCGATTTTTCGGCTATCGATTATCATGTCCATATTACCTCTGATATCGATTGTCATCTCAACTTAACATCCGTACTTAACTCTAAGTACACCAGTGGTGTTGAGTCCACAAAAAACTGTCATGTCCATATTACCTCTGGCAGGGCTTATCCTAAACTTATTACTTGCACTCTCGTGCGCTAAAAGTAATAGGTCCATAAAAAATTCCCCTGTGGAATGCCCGCAATGGAAAAATGAAATGTTCATGTCCATATTACCTCTGAACTATCCTCATTTTCCCAGCGAAGAAAGAGTCAGTCTCTATTCATCCCTACAGAGTCGTATTTTATTGCGTCTATATTACCTCTGTCAGGATTTGTCTCAAACCTATTACTTGTACTAATGTGCGTAAAAAGTAATGGGTCTACTAAAAATCCCCCAGTGGGATGTCTTCAACAAATACGGTATCGTACTACGTCCATAATACCTCTAGTACAATATCCGAAATTTGTCCAGACAATCATAAAGAAATGGAGGATCCTTATATGAATGCAAACGGCACTTACAGATTAGCGAAGCCTAATAGAAATTTGGCAATGGCTACTATCAACTGCAAATTCCCGAAGAAGTACTAAACTTTAATCTCCTTCGTTTAGTGGAGTATGACGAAGATCTTATTCTGACGATATCATGCACAAAGGTTAGCTGGATCATATTCTATCAGGTTTATGTGACCTCCGAATAGATATCCTTAACTAATTTGTAAGCCTATCATGTTAATGATATCTCTAATAGCGTTTGGTATACAAATTTAGTCGGATTATATTTTTTCAGGTTCATGTTAACTCTGAATAAATTTACATTCAGCAAAACCTTAACGAAAGAATGCCATGTTAATGGTAACTCTGATATCACTTTCACCCTAGCCTATCACATTCTAAAATGATAGGCCCACAAAGTCAGAAAATGTGTCTTTATTATCTCCGAGAAATTACAGAAGAAACAAGGAAGGTACATCATTTGGGAGGAGCAGTTAAGTCGCGAATCTGTTGCGCCAAAGTAGCCATTCGCTCATCCCTGGAGTTCAAGACGTCGGCACGAGCCCGCTCCAATCTTGCCGCCACATTGTTCAAAGCAGATAGCTCGGACCGAGCATGTACAAAACCTGCGTGGATGACACCCACATGTGTCAGGTTCTGCTGAGCAGTCTCCATTCGATCCTTCAGCACATCTCGAGAGGCCGACAAAGAGAGAACCTTCTCATCTGCTTGATATAGCTCATCTTTCAATTTATGGACCCTCGCTGTCTCTTCCTCATATTCGGCTTCACACTGAGTCAGCTGGGGAATGACATACTCTAATTCGGCACGCTCTTGATCCATCTCCTGCTGCTGTTCCTGGACGGATTTGTTCAGAGATTCTATTTGCCCAGCAAGCTCTGTAGTCAAGGAGTCATACCTAGCTTGAACGAGACCGTCAATGCTGCCTCGAGATAGCTGCAAATAGTCGTTAATGGGTTATTCCAAACCATTAACTATCTGCTCCAGTGTATCAGCTCTCCCAGCGTCGTTGAATTCTCTGATCGGCACTATCGCAAACTGGGAGGATCTCCTCAGAGCCTCGAAGCCTAGATTCTTCTCCAGCACCATTGATATCAGCATTTTCAAGGTGGTATAGAAAATACTAGTATACTGCTCAATTAACATGGCAAGATCCGAATGGACACTAGGAGTGGCTATAATATCGACGAATTCCCCTCCAGGAATGACTGCAGACGATGTTGCCACAGTCATCACCTCAACAGATGGTGCAAAAAAAGAAGAAGCGCCAACAACGGACGAAGTGGCCGACGTACTCAAAGGAGGCATTGTCGTAATGACAGGCTCATCCTCCTCTCGAGATATCGAAACCATTTCGGGCGAGCCGACACCCAAAAATGTTTCCTCTTCAAAGTCAGGCACCTCCGTGTCATGGACATGAGCGAAAATAAAGCCGAAAGTTAGGTCGACGCTGTCCTTCCCGTAGATGTCTTCCCCTGAAAAGAAGACAAGAGAAAGTTAATATCAACTTGATGTTAATTTTTCTAAAAAGAGGCATAAAGACGATATTTACCCATGGCCGATGGTGTGTATGTCACGTCTGTAGCCAGTACAGCTAAATTATTTCTTAATGATGCTAAGCGAGCTGACATACCTGGAGAGGAGGGTACACCAAATGATGACTGAGGGTAGTCATCCAAGTCTTCATCCAGATCCAATCGAGGTTCATCAGATGGAATCTCGCTGGGTATACTTACAGACGCGACAGAAGTTTCTCCCGTTGCTGATCTGGATAAAGATATCCTTATTTGGCTCGGCCTCGAAGGCGATCTCGTTCCACTACCTGAAGCGGTAGCAGCGACAGCAGCCTCGAGCAAAGATTCTCTGGTACTGCCAGCCGGAACTGTGGAGGTTCCCTCTCTAAAAGGCGAGGAACCTCTAATCAAAGAATCATCCCCAACAGGGGAAACAACAGGCTCACTTCTTGGAGCCTTATGACTGGAAGTCCTGTCAGGACCACTAACAGTCTTTTTTTTCTTGCGAGGGGAAGTCTTCTTCAGAACAGGAGCCATTCGCTTACCAGATATAACCAGAGGCTCTACAGGCGGAGGTATTTCGCCTCTCGGTACTGCCAACAAAGGCTCATCTGGATTCACATAATCTTTACCCTCGTCAGAGGAAACTGATAGGATTTTGTCTCTTCTGACGGACTTAGAAGAGGGCATCCTAAAACTTTCACGCATATCAAAATTGCGATGGAAGGTATTGGTTGCCACATAAAACTGGGCATACGAATAGAGGATGCGCAACTCCATGGAGAGTGAAGTTGCGGACACAGTAAAAGCTGCTCCAGTACAACCCATTATGAAGTATCGCCATCCTCTCGCTCCATCAATGAGTCCACCCCTGGACTTGAAGCTGGTGACGGCATTGCCCACATGCAATTGGTCATACCCAAACTGCCTGGCGAACCGACTAGGCAGGTAGGGCTCCAAGAAGCATTGGTCTTCACTTCTGTATAATAAATGGGAAGGTCTAATGCAGACCAACCAATTAAAAGCTTCAGGAGAAAGAATGGTCTTCCCTTCACCTGAGTCCTGAAGCCTGCTTCCATGTTGATTGAGATGTACAGAGGGGACGGTACAGAAAAGCTTCTAGCTGTGACTAAAATTTAGTGCCCGCCGACAGTCTACAACTGTGGTCACATTCCAGGTAGAATTCTTGTAATTCAACAAGAAATTACTCCCCGAACTACTGCCAGAGCCGGGAGACATCACCCTGGGGTTATGGAGAATTAACCATCCCATCAAATACAGGAACGGTAATTCTACCCTGGAAAAGCTGTCATGCCGTGTTTCATCTGCAAGCAGCCCATCAGTAATGGCCCTCAGGCCAGCTTGTATGCTGCATACCATGGCAGGGAGCAAGCCTAGTCTTGTCTCGAACACCAGATGCACTGCGTGCCATAAGGTGTTGCGGTGAATGCGATCCGAAGATGCAATGCCTGGTACTACCAATCGGCGTAGCCACACAGAGAGGAAGCCAGCCAGTTGAGCTTCTTGTGACAGAGGCCTGCGGCAATGCCTCAAATAACTGTACGCTTTAGTGCCTGTAGGATATTTCCCTATCCCTTCGTCGAGAATTTTATCTGAAGCCCCAACATCTTCAATAAGGTCATCGACTACTTGAGCACTAAGCATGCTCAGAAAGCTCAAAGGCCTATCCCTGCTATCCACGACTTTATCTGGCTTAGCAGCCCTGGCCTGATGGAAGAAGAGGTAGGATGCCCATTTATTGGTATGAGTCAAATCAGAGGGCTCATTATAGAAGGCAATGCACGCTAAATAGTGACACATCAGCTCCTGGTACACTGCCACCACCCTAGGGTCTGTATCTCCCAGCTCCCGGTTTATGGAAACATACTCTTCATAAGGAGTATCCCCCATTGGCAGTCTTGAAATCTCTGCTATTTCGTGAAGGACCAATCCCAACTCCCCCAGTGGAGTGGCGAAAGTCCCAGTGAGCGAGATATATCGCTCCATCAGAGCCAGAAACAGGTTGGGGTTGAGAGGTAATCCAATACTGGTAACACTCACAGCCGCGTACAGACCAATGCTCTCCAGTTCAGTCTGAAAATGCTTTAGGGCCCAGGCAGCTAAACGAGCCTATCGAAGATTTGTAGGGGTAACCTACCCATTGGTCCGAGGATTAACCTTGGGGTATACTCCTCTATGCCCCATGAAGTCATTACAGAAAGTCGGTAATTGGACTGGTTGGAGCAGTGAAGTATCTTCACTCGGGATACTGCCCGGATACAATCCCCTGAACGGCATGATTGGGCCGGAAGGGCGGCTTACAAATGACCCTTGGTCGGATCCTTTCTGGTAAAATATCTTCCCCGGCTGGCCGTGAAGATTGGGAGTCAGGGTCCACGACATCCTCCTGGGATACATGGCATAGAAGAATGCCGAGATAGGATAATCCCTCAGCATCTTGGGCAGGTACATGACCATGCCCCCAACAGTAAAAACCCAGTCTTCCTTCTTGGGATTCGTCTGGAATTGTTTATCGATCATATCCCTGAAGAGGGAAGCTGGTTTTATGTATTTTGTCCCGTCTATGTACGCCAGGGGCTCTCCGTTGATTATGCTCAACAGCATTCGCTCTCCTTGAGACGATATCAGGATTCCCCTTCCTTCAGGATATTGGGGTCCAGAAATAGGAAATGTCACATGGGACAAATCCTCCAGGTAATTGGAATGCAGCATCCCAGCAGCAGAACCCATCACCTCAGCCAACGGAGATACATGCAAGTGAACTACAAAGTACAAGAAAAATACGTCAGTTTCTATACTAGACCTCACAATCTTGCAGCTTATGCCAAAGAGCAATAGTTTGTGCTTTTACGCCAAGACTGTAAAAATTTGAGTTTTTTTACGCTGGAATTTTATTCCGAGGCATAAAATCTAAGATTGGCACTATACACAAAAATCTGACAGTCTGTGTTTTACGCCGGTCTGCCAAAGTTTGAGTTATTATACCAGAATTTTCATCTAGAGCGTAACACTCAAAGTTTGTAATATACGCCAAATTTTGACAGTAAAAGCTCTTACGCCAGACTGCGAAAATGTGGAGTTTTTACGCTGACACATTAGAAATATGGGCATAAAAAGATAAAATATCTCTGTGCATCATCTTCCTCAAAGAAGCGTTCAGCACAGAAAATGACCTTGCGCATTCACGTACAACGTGTGCGAAGGGTTTTCTTCGTTCTTGTTATCCCAAAAGCTTTACCTATAACGCCCGGTGCATAGCTCGACGCTGGGACACTTCGTTCAGAGCGGGGCTCGCCCTGTCCGATGGGAGTCGCTCTTGCTTGGGCAGAGGAGCGAGAAGAGGAGGCAGCCTTCTTTTCCTTAGAGGATCAGATTGGTTTTGGTGCCATTGCTAAAAACTCAGAATGCTAAGAGAAGAAACAAAAGAGAATATTCAAAGAGACGGAAGTTTTTTTTTTGCAAAAGACAGGTGAAGAGTCTTCTCTCTGAAAGCCTTAGGGTATTTATAGAGTTCAGATGGACTCCTCAAAACCCTAACAAAATCCGATATTTAATATTCGGTTATGATTGGGGACTACGTCAGCCTATTACTCAGGGAAGGCGGACAGTCAGCGAATTCAAAAAGTTTTCGTGCAGAGCAGATTCGTTATTTTACGCCAAGGAGCTTTTTACGCTCAGGAAGCTACGAATCTATGGTTTTACGCTCAGAGGCTATAAGTATATGGTTTTACGCCCGGATGCTTTTACGCTCGGTAGCTTTTACGCTCGAGAGGCTACAAACCTACGACTTCACACTCAGAAGCTACAAATCTATGATTTCACGCTCAGAAGCTTTTTTCGCTCAGAGGCGACAAATCTACGACTTCACGCTCGAAAGTTTTCTTTTCAGAGGCTATAAATCTATAGTTCTACGCCCGGATGCTCTTATGCTCAGCAGCTTTTATGCTCGAGAGGCTACAAACTTATGATTTTACGCTTATCTATACTACAGATCTATGACTGTCCGCATATCTTAAAATACGCAGGCCAGAGTATGCGTATATCTGAACAATTCTTAAGACGGCCAATTACCAGGGTTCACGCAGAAGATACTCCTTCTTGTCCTCAAAATATCCCAAGTACCCAAAGTATACAGAGTTCAGCATGGAAAATGACTCTTCTTCTTGGGTCGATTGGAAGTTCATCCAAAATCTAGTCTGAATATTTTTTCTACAGTTCAAGATGGCGACTCAGTTTAGACGGCCATTTCTCGCCCTATTTCAAGGGATTTTTGGGAAATCATTCTTGAAGATGATGGTCTGAACAAGAATTCTTCTTATCAGAGAAGTGACAAGTTCAGAATTCTATGCAATCTCTCGTTCAAAACAGCATGACAGTTTGGATATTCGACTTAAATGCTAAACAGTTTTCTACGCATCCTCAATTACGCGTAAAAGATAGGACGGGATCAAATACTCTTGTTTCAGAGTCGACGTAAAGTTATTTAGACATGGCGAAGCTACACATATTCAGACTTCATCACAGCAAAGAATATGGCAAAATCATCAGATGCGTAAAAGAAGACGATTTTATTAATCATGATTACATATGAGGGAAATCCAGTCTATAAAGGGTTTTTTTCATCTTCATGATTACATATGAGGGAAATCCCATCTACAAAGGATTCCCCATCTTTATTTAAATATCACACCAAGAGTCTGTTCTGCCAGGTTCTCGCATTGGGGGGAGATCTTTATCCGTCTTCTACAGCAGTTCATCGACTTCCACAGTCGATGAACAAGAAAATAATTAATGGCGGAAGGATAAACAACTGGGCCTGTATAAATTATTCAAGAGCCCATCCTCCATACGCCATGACAGATTGAGTTGAGGTATTAGACCCAACTCAGTATTGGAAGACAGGGCTAGTTTGTCTGCCCTCGTCCACGAACAACGGGAGAAAATATAGCTTGCAAGCTGTGTGGTCGAATGTGACCCTTCCTCTCTCCTGGACGAATTGCCATATGAAGTTGCTGATTATCCCGAGCAAGGGAAGCTATGATATCCTTCCATGATCCATCGTTGCAGAGGACATTTGCTCGAAGACGCCTTCTTTTTCGGCTTCTTACATGCTGGAAGAATATGATCTTCTTCTTCCTCAAGTCGACCTGACGAACTGCGGCAATCATCTCTGTATGGTAAAGGAAATATGGGAAGAACGGGCTAACTCCTCAGCCTTTATATAGGCAAAAGAGAACACACCGAATCCCAATAAATCCCCAAAAATCTGCCAAGAAATTAGCTTCGAAGAACGAGTCAGATTTGACCGTTTCATGCTTCATTCAAAGTGTTTCAAATTACGAGGAATTTGAAAACTTTGAAGGGGGTCTTGTAGAAGCATGAAAAATACGCTGTAGAGTTATACGCAGTATTTCAGTGCTGGGTGGCGTAAGACGTGACTTCAGAGCCATCGGCGTACAAACAGAGCTTTATCGCTAGTACAACATAAAATATAAGCTCCAGGATAATCTGCGTAATGTAGTATTTCTAGGCTGCTTCAGCATAAAAGGGTTGTTACATCGCCACGTTGGCGTAAAACTTACTCGCTTTTAATGTGATGGGAAGTTGTACGGGGAACGCTTTGTATTCCTCGAATGAATTTGTCAGATCATATAGTGTACCTGACTCCTGACAATGTGTACTTCACAGCTATCCAGACGACGGCTGTAATGATGGTGCGGCACACAGACCCAAACCGTCGTTTAGTGACGTTTCCCTGATACAAAAGTACTTTTACGCATACAAGGGAATACGCTGCCTAGTTTTATACAGGCAGATATGAGCTTTTACGCTCAGCAGAAGACAAAACAAACTGTCACGTCAAAAGCTGCTCTTCGTACAGAGCTTGAGGCACGTCTCTACATTTAATGCTCAGAATGGAGGCAGATCTCTGAATTTAATGCACAAGATTTGGTTATATCCCCAAAGACTGGGCAAGCCATAATTACGGCTAATATGTCCACATCATCACCTCTGCATGTTACGCCATCAGGCTATTTTCAGCTATAGGAGCACGCTGTATGCTATCTCCTTAAAATACGCCACTGGGCTATTTTCAGCTATAAGGAGTACACTATACGCTATCTCCTTGTGTAAAGCCCCATTCCTGAAAAACAGTATTAGTTATTATTATTAATTATTATAATAATAAAGAAAAGAAAAGAAAAGAAAAATAAAAATTCCTATTGGACCAAACCCGCAACCCGTTAATCATCCTTGCATAAAACTCGTTTCATGCGTAAAAACCCAACCCGCCTAAATTCCTTTCTCTACGCACAAAACCACTTCCGCGCGTATAATAAAAGCAGCAGTGTACCCGCGTAAACTCTTCAGTTTTCTGCGCATAAAAACCAAAATCATGCGCCGCTTTCTATTTCCTCTGACGCGTATAAGACTACCCTGCGTATACTTCCTTTCGCGCGCGTAGTATCAGCAGCAAAAGCAAAACCCAATTTTGCTTTGCTTTGCTATTCTACACGTGTAAGAATTTCATTCCACCACTCCTTAAAAGATCTTCTCAACCGCATACATAAACCAATAAGAAGAAAATAACAACAATAGTTTCTTAACCATTAAGTAAATTCCACCGCCTTTTTACTCCTATATATAATTACAACTCCCAAACACTAACCCTTCTTCTTATCCCACTTAGCATTTCTTTGGATGAACACTTTACTGGACTTTACTCGGCAAGTATACCTTGCCACTGTACATTTATTTACATTCCAAAAAAATAATACATGCATATTTAATTCTGCCTATATAGATGTTTATTTTACTTTGGACCTATTTTATAAGACTACCCTAGCATTATGGAGCATCCGTGGATTCATTGGCCGTGACACAGTTATTACACGAGTTGTGAGTCTCATATAGATATTTGGACTTCGTATTGGGTTGGCTGCTTATACGTAAGGGCCGTGCGTCAGGAATGACTGCTAATAAAAACATTGTATGCTAGTAGACCTGGCAGTTATTAGAGGTATTATTGTGTCATGTATATGACATGCTTAGAGCATGGGGCGGGGAGAACAATAAGTAAAGCATTTGGGCTCTTTTGCACTTTTCTGTAACGCCCGGATTCTCCGTCGGAGAAAGGGTGATGATGACCACTATATATTACTGGCGGCCTCTGTCATTCAAAAGATGACATGCTTTGAGGCCTCTGATTCTCCAAGAGAGTCACACCAATCCCATATTTTAAGCCAGATAGCCCACTTGGTGGAAAGTTGTTCTCAAACTGCATTCACTTAGATGGTTAGGCGACCCGATGGATGTTTATATTTCAGTACTTATGGGCATATTTTTATGTATCTTGTTATGTCCCTCTGAGGACCTGGTCCCTTTCCAGATATGGACGAGCAGGAGCTTCCACAAGAGTATGGGCCTGGACCGGATGCTACTTACGAGACTGAGGAGATCATACCCTCAAAGTATCTGTGATTATGACTACTATTTATAGATTTTGTTGCTACTCAGTATAGTCGTTTTGTAGTGGATTTGTTTCCACCATACTACAGCCTCGTTACACACTTTGGTATCCAGTTATATTCTAGTTTTATTCCTACTGAGTATTTGTGTTGTGGATGAGACATAGATTGTGTGTGACTTATTGTGACAGTATATTACCACTGATGGATTGCATATTCATTTACAGCGTACGTGTGTATATGGTTTCCATATATTGGAGTTCATATACATACGGCTGGGCGTGTTACGTATTCCTAGTCCTACGTATTTTGGGACTGGGGCGTGACATGTTTTTGGTGGTGGCCCATGCAGGTCCTCGAATATATTGTCTTGGTTACATAATTGTACCAAGTAAGCCTGTGTATAGGAAAGATTTCAAGGATCTCATCCACACTTGACTAAAACCTCATTCATCCTTCCAACTATCCTATATTTTATTTTACGCCACAAATCCTTTGCTCTTGTTGGCATATATTTTATGCTGCAAGAGATTACCTATTTTTGCACCATAGTTTGGTATACTTTACGCTGCAGTTATAACAAACTGTTTTCCTACGATCCCTTAGTCTTTCTAAATCTGCGTATGCCATTACATAGGTAAATACCCAGCGTAAAACTGATGATCCCTGAACCCAGCGTAAATAGTTTGATCAGGCGTAAGTATAAGGATGATGATAAGCGTATTTATCACTATCTTAGTCATTAAGAAACCAATCTTTTACAATTAATGCAGAGATATTCTCCGAGCCCTGTGCAGCAACAGCCTTTGACGACCGGGTTTCTGTGCAAATCACCATCACAGCCGTCCTCTCGAATATTGTGCGGTACTTTTGTCAGATGTCATGTTTTCTGATAAATTCATCCAGGAAAATGAAAAGTTTCTTACGCTGCCAAGTATGCTATACTTTACGCAGATAAATTTACGAAAATAGTAGTTACGCTCAGATTTATGCGCAGAACTTTTACGCATAGACCTTATGCTGATAAGTCCTGAACTATGTTTTACGCCGACGATCTAAAATCTTTACTTTACGCTAAACTTCCTTGGAGCCCTGCTCTACGCAGCTAGCTCTGAAGCTATATTTTATGCAGATAACTTTCCAGCATATTACATACTTCTACATCCTATTTAATGCCTGTACCCTGTTTGATTCCCATACCTTGCCTAAAAGATTATGTACATTAACTGCAGAAAGATGGATATGCAGAAAGAATGTACTATCACTGAGGGTAACACAACTCCTGGAGTCAATAATCTATCTCAAGGAGGGACTTTAACAAACCCTAGACTTTCAGGATCAGATGGACAGATTCATAATCCAGTTCCATTTGACTTACCCATTCCACCTAATGGGACTCTTCCAGTCTCATTAGCACCTCAAGATGGCCAGACACAACTGTTCCAACTCTTCCAAATGATACTGAAGGAACAGCAACAACAGGCCGCCACACTAGCTGCAGAACAGAGACAGCAAGCAACTGAGCAGAGATAAGAATTTCTGGCAACACTTGAAAGGATGGCTGCAAAGACTACTGTGCCAGCCCAAGCACTAGCTCCAGTACCACAAGCTAGAGTTGGTTCGGTAAAAGACTTTGTACAAATGGGCCCAAGACCATACAAAGGCAATGAGAATCCAGAAGAAACTACCAACTGGATTACTCACACTCGAAAGTTATTAGAGGCATCACAGCTACCTGCAGACCTGTGGATGACAGGTGTGAGGACGCTACTAGATGGTAATGCTCATCACTGGAGGGAATCCATGGAACGCCAGTTGGGTACATACCAGACATGGGAGCAATTCCTGGAATGCTTTGAAAGAAAGTATTTCCCGGACACTGTCAGAGATGCATTATACGATCAGTTTCTTCACTTAGAACAGGGGAACCGAACAGTGGACGAGTATGATGCTGAATTTAGTCGCCTTAGCAAATATGGCGCTGCTCTGATACCAGATGACTTGGCCAAGGCTAAGAGGTTTTATCGTGGATTAACTAAAGAGCTCCAACACTATACTAGCTCCCAGTCCCGAATCTTTTATGCCGAGTTAGTGACAGAAGCCAGATTACAAGAAACCATCAGCAAAGGAAAAGGAAGTCAGCTGAGGACGCCACAAGGACCGGCAAGGATATAACAAGGAGGACCTATTAGACGTCCTTTAGCTCAGCAACAACAGTACCAACACAGAGCAGGACCGTACCAGATTTCTGAAAAACCCTAATACAATTATTGTGGGAGACACGGGCACCTCTCACGGGACTGTCGAGTCCGCCTAGGACAGTGTATGAGATGTGGTTCTGGACAGCATATATTGAAGGACTGTCCTATGCAACAAGCATCAGCACTTCCACCACCAGCACAGAGGTTAGCACTTCCAGCACCAAGGCCAGCTTAACAGATGATGAGACCAGGAGCACCTCGACCTCCAACAACAGAGGGATTTCAGCGAGGACCACCGCTACCTACCCAGGAGGATCAGTACCTGAGGGCTAGTCATGGACAGCTACAGAGGAATGGGCAAGCTTTTGCTATGGAAGTAGATGACATGGATCAGGAGATTGATGTTATAGCAGGTATCACTATTGCTTTTACTTTTCCTGCCGTAACATTATTTGATACGGGAGCCACCCACTCATTCATATCATCTAGTTTCATTGCCAAACACAATATTACCTCTACACCTTTACCTAGTTGTGTTAGAATTCTTACCGGAGGAGGAGTAGTACCTATTAGTAGAATTTGTAGATCATGTCCTATAATGATATGTGGCAGAGAGATGAATGCCCGACTCTTAGTTCTTCCTATGCCTACTTTTGATATTGTGCTTGGAATGGACTGGCTGCGCAAGCACCATACTTTCTTTGATTGCTTTGGAGGAAGCATTCTTTTTAAGGTACCAGGCCAGCCTGAACTTGAGTTTGTACGAGGATCCACAGAAATCCTTAATAATATGCAGCTCGCAATGGACGATATTATCTATCATCCCTTTATTTCAGAATTTACAGACGTCTTCCCAGAAGAATTACCAGGATTACCCCAGATAGAGACGTAGAGTTTTTAATTGAATTAACCCCAGGAGCAGCACCTATAACATCATATGTTTATAGACTGGCAAAGAAGGAGATAGATGAATTAAAGACACAATTGAAGGAACTAGAAGAGAAAGGTTTCATCCGACCAAGTGCATCACCCTGGGGAGCACCAATGTTATTTGTACCAAAGAAGGATGGGTCAGTACGTATGTGCATCGATTATAGAGCCTTGAATGCAGTGACAGTGAAGAATAAATATCCACTGCCACGCATTGATGACTTATTTGATCAGCTCAGTGGAGCCAAGGTGTTCTCAAAAATAGATTTGAGATCAGGATATCACCAGGTGAAGGTACGGAAGGAAGACATTTTGAAAACCGTATTTTGGACAAGATATGGGCATTATAAATTTCTGGTCATGCCATTTGGATTGACCAATGCTCCAGGTATCTTTATGGACTTAATGCATCGATTCTTCCATCAATATTTGGATCAATTCGTGGTAGTCTTCATAGATGATATACTTGTCTATTCACAAAACCATGAGGAGCACGAGAAGCACCTGCGGATTATTCTAGAGACTTTAAGAATATAGCAGTTATATGCGAAGCTCAGTAAATATGAGTTTTTCCTGGATAGAGTCTCATTTCTTGGACATGTTATTACATGAGATGGTATTTCTGTAGATCTAGAAAAAATCTTGGCAGTCGAGACATGGCCTGTTCCTAATTCAGCAGCAGAAGTAAGAAGCTTTCTTGGACTTGCGGGATATTACCGACGATTCATGGAGAACTTCTCAAGAATAGCAACACCTATGACTCGATTGACTTGCAAAGAGCAAGAGTTCATATGGACTAACGAGTGTCAAGCCACTTTCGAGGAATTAAAGAAGCGATTGACTACAACACTAGTATTAACTATTCCATCAGGATCTGGAGGATATGTGATCTACAGTGACGCATCAGGGAAAGGCTTGGAATGCGTATTGATGCAGCATGGCAAGGTGATTGCATATGCATCTAGGCAATTACAAGTACATGAGAAGAATTATCCAACTCATGACTTGGAACTTGCAGCAGTTGTATTTGCTTTGAAGTTATGGAGACATTACTTATATGGAGAACGGATGGAAATCTATACCGACCACAAAAGCCTAAAATATGTCTTCACGCAGAAGGAGTTAAATATGCGGCAACGTCGATGGCTTGAATTGATGAAAGATTTTGAGATAGAGCTACATTATCACCCAGACAAGGCTAACATTGTAGTAGATGCATTAAGCTGAAGGCCAACAGCTTATTCCTTAACAACACAGAAGAAATTATTGAAGGATTTGTAAGTTCTTGGCATTGAAGTGTTATTATCTAGAGCAGACGGGACACTAGCCAACTTGCAAATACAATCATCACTAATAGAAAGAATTAAGACAACATTGCCTACAGACACTAGATTCAAAAGATTAAAAGAAAGAACAGAAGCCGGAGAGCAGACATGACTATGTATTCATGATGATGGGACATTACGATGTAATAATCGTCTATATGTTCCCAATGGAGAAATTTGACAAGAGCTGATGACAAAAGCTCATAGTTCAATATATTCTATTCATCCTGGAGGCACCAAGATGTATCGTGATTTACGACAATATTTTTGGTGGCATAGAATGAAAAGAGAGATAGCTCGCTTTGTAGCTAAATGCTTAGTATGTCAACAAGTAAAGGCGGAGCATTAAAGAATGGCAGGGTTATTGCAACCACTCCCGATTCCAGAGTGGAAGTGGGAACATATCACTATGGACTTTGTCACGGGCTTTCCCAAGAGTCCAAGTGGTAAAGATGCAGTATGGGTAATAGTAGACCGACTCACCAAGTCAGCACATTTTTTGCCTTTTAAAGTTGGCCAATCTACAGAAGCTTTAGCTGACTTGTATATGAGACAGATCGTAAAATTGTATGGCATTCCAGTCAGCATTGTATCAGACAGGGACTCGCGCTTTACATCATATTTTTGGAGAAGTATGCAAGAAAGCCTTGGAACTCGTCTGAAGTTTAGTACATCTTATCACCCTCAAACAGATGGGCAGTCAGAACATACTATTCAGACATTAGAAGATATGTTAAGGGCCTGTATGTTAGACTTTGGGGGATCATGGGAAGACCACCTACATCTTGTGGAATTTTCTTACAACAATAGCTATCAGGCAAGCATTCAGATGGCTCCGTTTGAAGCATTGTATGGAAGGAAGTGTAGGTCTCCTGTGTGTTGGAGCGACGTGGGAGAACATCAAATCCTGGGACCAGAGCTAGTAATTAACACCGTGGAGACAGTAAAGAAAATACAAGGACACTTGCGAGCAGCGCAAGATAGGCAGAAACAATGGGCAGACCTTCATCGTCGTCCCTTGGAATTTAGAGAGGGCGATCATGTCTTCTTAAAGATATCACCTACCAGAGGCACCATTCGATTCGGAGGGCACGACAAGTTAAGTCCAAGGTATATTGGGCCATTTGATGTACTAGAAAAAGTGGGAGAAGTGGCATATCGACTTGCGCTACCACCTTCACTTAAGAAAGTACATGATGTATTCCATGTATCGCAGCTCAAGCGATATGTAGCAGATAGCAGTCATAGATAGCAGTCATATTCTTGACCATTTGGAGATCACCGTTGGGCCAAGCTTGACATATCAAGAGCAACCTGTAGGAATCCTTGATCGTCGAGAGAAGGTATTGAGAAACCAGTCTATTCCCTTAGTCCGCGTGGCATGGAAACATGGCTCGCCAGGAGAATCTACTTGGGAACGCGAAGGTGGCATGCGCCAACATTTTTTGAACCTATTCATAGACCAAGGTATGAATTACTTTGTTAATTTATATCTTCTACCAATCCTTATTTTACTTGGCTTAGTTTTAATTTCGAGGACGAAATTTTTATAAGTTGGGTAGAATGTAAACCCCCATTCCTGAAAAACAGTATTAGTTATTATTATTAATTATTATAATAATAAGGAAAAGAAAAACAGAAATTCCTATTGGACCAAACCCGTAACCCGTTAATCATCCCTGCATAAAACTCGTTTCATGCGTAAAAACCCAACCCGCCTAAATTCCTTTCTCTACGCACAAAACCACTTTCGCGCGTATAATAAAAGCAACAGTGTACCCGCGTAAACTCTTCAGTTTTCTACACATAAAAACCAAAATCATGCGCCGCTTTCTATTTCCTCTGACGCGTATAAGACTACCCTGCGTATACTTCCTTTCCCGCGCGTAGTATCAGCAGCAGAAGCAAAACACAATTTTGCTTTGCTTTGCTATTCCACACGTGTAAGAATTTCATTCCACCACTCCTTAAAAGATCTTCTCAATCGCACACATAAACCAATAAGAAGAAAACAACAACAATAGTTTTTTAACCATTAAGTAAATTCCATCGCCTCTTTACTCCTATATATAATTACAACTCCCAAACACTAACCCTTCTTCTTATCCCACTTAACATTTCTTTGGACGAACACTTTACTGGACTTTACTCGGCAAGTATACCTTGCCACTGTACATCTATTTTATTCCAAAAAAATGATACATGCATATTTAATTCTGCCTATATAGATGTTTATTTTACTTTGGACCTGTTTTATAAGACTACCCTAGCATTATGGAGCATCCGTGGATTCATTGGCCGTGACACAGTTATTACACGAGTTGTGAGTCTCATATAGATATTTGGACTTCGTATTGGGTTGGCTGCCTATACGTAAGGGCCGTGCGTCAGGAATGACTGCTAATAAAAATATTGTATGCTAGTAGACCTGGCAGTTATTAGAGGTATTATTGTGTCATGTATATGACATGCTTAGAGCATGGGGCGGGGAGAACAATAAGTAAAGCATTTGGGCTCCTTTGCACTTTTCTGTAACGCCCGAATTCTCCGTCGGAGAAAGGGTGATGATGACCACTATATATTACTGGCGGCCTCTGTCGTTCAAAAGATGACATGCTTTGAGGCCTCTGATTCTCCAAGAGAGTCAAACCAATCCCATATTTTAAGCCAGATAGCCCACTTGGTGGAAAGTTGTTCTCAAACTGCATTCACTTAGATGGTTAGGCGACCCGATGGATGTTTATATTTCAGTACTTATGGGCATATTTTTATGTATCTTGTTATGTCCCTCTGAGGACCTGGTCCCTTTCCAGATATGGACGAGCAGGAGCTTCCACAAGAGTATGGGCCTGGACCGGATGCTACTTACGAGACTGAGGAGATCATACCCTCAGAGTATCTGTGATTATGACTACTATTTATAGATTTTGTTGCTACTCAGTATAGTCATTTTGTAGTGGATTTGTTTCCACCATACTACAGCCTCGTTACACACTTTGGTATCCAGTTATATTCTAGTTTTATTCCTACTGAGTATTTGTGTTGTGGATGAGACATAGATTGTGTGTGACTTATTGTGACAGTATATTACCACTGATGGATTGTATATTCATTTACAGCGTACGTGTGTATATGGTTTCCATATATTAGAGTTCATATACATACGGCTGGACGTGTTACGTATTCCTAGTCCTACGTATTTTGGGACTGGGGCGTGACACCTTGAAATACGCCAACTCAGGCTATATTTGCATTTGTGCGTGATAAGGCTATTTGGTCCAGAATACGCTTAAGGCCTCAGTCAAAGAAGGAGTATCGGATATCTTTTACGCTAGCTACCTATCCATGCAGCATCAGGCTTCTACGCCTAAAAGGCTTATATGCCTACAAGGCTTCTACGCCTATTTGGCTTCTACGCCAACCGGACAACTATTTGGCTTCTACGCCGTGGTGACAGTTATTGGCTTCTACGCCAACCTTTTCTACGCGAGGGACAGTTACCTACGTGGCTCGCATGCCATGATCTTCGCAGCAGTTATACACATTATCTCATGATGGGATACGCGTCATACGCTTATTCAGAAGATCATCTATACGTAGGTGACAGTTATTATAACCGTCGCATAAAAAGTGCCATACTCTCCACTATCCGGCTTCTACGCCGACTGGACGGTTACTGTCACTAAAATCCTATAAATAGAGACCTCTATTGACAGAGGTCCAAGGTCGAAAATTGATTTTTGGAGAAAGAAGAATCTAGAGTACAGACAGAGAGTAGTGATTGACGATTTTGGCATCGGGCATCCACTCCCTCTTGCATTCTTTGAAGCATTTCCTTCTTCTACAGCACTTCTTCATCATCGTGTGGTCCAAGGGACAAAGTGATCGACTGCATATCAGACTCCTATAGCAATATTTACCCAGATTAAAATTTGTACTTGACATCCTCGTATAGGATTAATTGTACTTCTTGTTTGTAAACCTAAGAAAGGATTTTGTATAAACCTATTTTTATTTCTTCCGTTTATTATCAAACACAAGATAGCGACTCTGCTGGGGAGCTCTTTCGCATCTGACGAGAAAGTAATTGCTCAACACGATGCAGTATCAGTAGGATCAATGAAGAAGACCATGGTCGTCCAGTTCGACCAATCCGCCTATGAAGATATGCTTCGAGCAGGGGGTAGCTCTCACTCTCTCTCTGTCCAAGACAACAGAAAACTGCGTAAGGTGTGGATGCCCCGGATATCTTCTACCATTCCTGCCGACTCTCTGATCTCTCCGACCAACGAGGTTGTAGCATCGCTCCCTCTGCATCTTGCACGTAAAACTCAGTCTCCCGTCGCTGACGGGGCAGACAAACCATCACTACCATCATCTCCCCTGCCACCCCGACCAATCCCGGTTGCCGACGACCGTTGGACAGTCGCCGCCGCATGCCGCAAGACGCCTTCGTACAGCAGCCCAAAATCTCGAGCAGCAGCGAGCATCGAGGTACCCATCTTCCTATCCTTGTATCTCTCTGCACAGTTAACTAAATATCGATCCATCGAATCCTATGTGAAGACCACATGACCCTCTTGAACCCTGTGTAATTAGGTCGGTGTATCGTGTCATGTGTCAACCGTAATTTGTGATGTAAAATAGGAAAAAAATAACCCAGTTTGTAGTTCAGAAACTGGTCCAATCACCCATGTTCATGGCTGATTTTCTTCCAATTTAGTTAATATTTTTAAATTTTACTTGAACATTAATTTAGACAACATAACTGAGTTTTAATCTTTCAATTAGTTTACTTTAATTCGGTATATGCTGTGTTTTAATTTCTGTTGAAATCTGTCAAAAATTTAGTTTCTTTAACCCAAAATTTCTCGAAACAGAGTACGTTCCGCTAAATGAGACAACTTTGTCGTGTGCGACTTACACCGAAAGGCGCGTATCGTCAACGCGAACGTGTGGGATTTCACGAAAGTTGATTTGGATGTGCGTGCACACTGGATTCAACGCGTATCCGTCAAAAAGTCCCGTATCGGCCTGTTCTGACACTTGTCATAATTTTGTGTATGCTAGTCGTTTTGCAATGAAACTTGTGCCATCAAATTTGCAGCGTTACGCTAGTCCTGTGACCCAAGTTTGGTTCGATTCTGAGAATGGTGATGAAACTCTATTTCGTAGGTCCCACGATTTCACATGACGGGCAATTTCATGATCTGCTTATCAGAATCCAGTTCTGGATGTTCCGTTGGGTTTGTATAATCGTTCTGGACTAGTAGACACTAAGTTTGACAAATTTGGAGAACTTTATCTCTGACACATTTTCGGTGCGAAGTAGGCCACATGTGGACCCCGCTTTGACTAGAAATTGTTAATTCTGCCCATGTGTCCAAATTAGACTTATGGATAGTCAATCCTAGCTAATTCCAATTTTTTGAGAACAATGTTGATGTTTGTTTTAGCATCCGAAGGTGTATTTGGAGATTCCAATTATATCGGAATAATTGACGGAGCTTAGAACCCAGGTAAGTGTACATTGCCAAACTTGCAGTCCTGTGACATTATTGTTTGAGTTCTTTCTATATATATATATATATATATATATATATATATTCTATGATGTACTTGTAACCTCCGTATCCTGAAATTGGTGCTTAAATGTTGTTATTAGGTTAATTTGGGGCTATTGAGATTTTTCCATAATTTTTAGTTAATTAAAAACTAGTAATCCTAATTTTCTAGGAATTTCAAGAATTTATTTTAGAGACAAACTTAATTAAAAATATTCCAAACTTTTATTTTAGGTTCTAAATAATAAAATATATTTTCTAGAATTTTTTGGGAATTTTCTGATTATTTTTAGCATTTATTTTGAGTTAATTATGAAAAACTGAATTAAAAACTAATTTCTGAAAAAGAAAACCCAAAAAGTAATTAATTTTGCCCAGTCAGCAAACAGGGGGCCCACCTGTCAGCCTCCCGCAGCAACAGTGCCGGGCCCGCCTGTCAGTGACTGCGGGGTGGGTGCGAGCGGAGCCGAGCCGACCTCGAGCCGAGCCGAGTCAGAGTTCGACTCGGACTCAGCTGAGCCGAGCCACATTGAACTGTGACCATCCGATTTGGGCGGGCAGCATTGGATGGCTGCCACGTGTCAAGATCTGAGCCGCGGCTGCTTTCTTTCTCCTCTCTATATATATTAGTTTAGTTATTTATTTTTAGGATTTTTCTTCAGCCGAATTTTGGAGAATTGCCATCTAGGGTTCCTTCATCTTCCAGAAGCCATTGCGCATAGCTCCGGACTCCAAACGAGGCCCAGTTTCTTGCGTTAGAACGATATTGAGGTTAGCTTTCTGATTATATAATTTTTTTATAAAATTATGAGTATTAAATTCTGTAAAATTCGTAGAGCACAGCATGTCCGAAAATAGATGTGTTTCGATATTTTTACGATTTCGGGAGAACCAGGAATCAGAATCATGAACCGTTTGAAGTTTCAGAAAGCTAATGTCGAGATTATTGAAATATGTTTTTTCAAGAATTTAATTCGAAGTATTTACATACTGTTAATTCTGTAGAACTTCTAGGTTAGAATTTAACCATCGGTGCACGATACGAAACTTGTATGTGCCATAATTCCCAAACGAATTTGAATTTGGATGATCCGTAAATTCCAGCGTGTTTTTTATGCTGAAATCTACAGGAAATCATGCATGAAAGTCGAGTTTGTATCAGTTGACTTTTTGGTCAACAGATCGCCTCGATTTGCGTGCCATGAGTCTCGAGTTGATAAAATTCAGTTCCTTTGGACAAAATTTAGCAATTAACCTAAAAATCAGAATAATAAGATTAAAATAGGATTTTAGAGTAATTATTCCAGAATTAAATAAATTAAAATAAATTATCTTTTGACATGGTAAATTTGTAATACATAGGCTATTTGGACTGTGACTTGGATTCTGATTCATACCAACTAAGGACCCCAGGCGAGTACATTCTCTGACAGTTTCCATTATGTTGATTATCTCTATAATTCTTGTTGTATAGCGTACATGACCCTGACACTGTTCTTTACACGAGTTGGCATCATTGAGACCTGTCACGAGGAGTCGTGATTGGAATCCATCGTGCTAGCTGGGGAAATAGGGAAATATTAGTAGCTTATGTGATCATACCCAACCTTACATGCATCATAGCTCACCCACATCTCACGTCGGTACAGCCTGACCATTACATGCCTCATAGCCTGTTACATGTGATTAGCCTGACTATTGCTCGCATCATAGCTATCCGAATAGTTAGCCTGACCCTACATGAATCATAGCTAATCATATGTAACAAGCCTTATCAGTCCCAAGCCGATCACATGATATACTATTGTTTCACACACTTAGTTAGATGATTCTTGACATGTATCTATAGTATATTGATCTAGCATCTCTACATGTTTAGTTATTGATCTTGTACACACTTACATACCAGTTCATTGTTCTTGCATGTACTTGTAGTTTTATTCATTGCTAGATGTACATTGATGATGATATGCTCCAGTACTTTATTATTCCAGTATTCCATTTATTCCAGTATTTCTCTATTCCAGTATTTCTTGTTGCCAGTATTCCTATCTGTCTTGTATTTTTTTACACTGTGTTATAGTTTTTGTCAATATGCATGGAACTGCTGTTAGAGGTATATTTCGTTCCAATCCTTACTGGATATTTTTTCCAGACTGTGACATAGAGGACTTGTTTCGACATACTTGGAGATTAGATGTTATTTATTGCAGGTTAGACTATTTATTGTTGTTTAGACTTGTCTTGTATTTTATTGCTTGCTTCGATATCTCATCGTGCTCTATTTTCCGTGATTGAGTATTTCTATATTATTTTGTGATATCTGCGTCTCCTTATGGAGTTGGATATTCATGTGAGAGTGATTAGATAGTATCATGACCTAGACAGCGTTCTACCGCCGATGCTGCGGTGTAGAATGAACGTACCCACGCTCTTGTGCCCCTATACTGGGTGCGGGCCCTGACACGTTTTTAGTGGTGGCCCATGCAGGTCTGACTTCGCAATTTGTGCGATGTCGTAGTAGTGCGACGTCTTAGTTGTACTACTACGTGCCTGCTATAGAATATAGGACATAGGATACTAGGTTGAGAGAGGATACTCAATCACAAATTCTTGAGAGATTCCTGGGACGACCCTTGAGAATCTTATTAGAATTTCCAATTTAAATCTTTTCCCGTTGTTCCCGTCTGCTCTCACTTGTTGTTATTGAACTTGATTCTTGTTGATCAGTTATTAAATTTAAATCTTGGTATCATTGTTGAGTTTGATTCTTGTTGACCAGTTGTTAAATTTAATTCTTGGTATCGTTGTTGAGTTGATTTTATATCGAGATGAATTTTACGGACTAAACTTTACGGTATCATCTGATAACATATGTTGATGGGGACAGTGAGAAAGGTAAAACATCTACTTTGGTTATGGAACCTAGAGTTTATTGCAGCCACATTAGCTGTCGTGACAAGAACGTAGGAACCTGGCTTGATGTACATACTTTAGTTATGAAATTTAGAATTTCTCACAGCCATACCGGTTGGCGTGGCGAAGATTCTAGATGACATGATTATAGAGTTGCATACCTTAGTTACGGAACCTGTCGTTTATCGCATCTATGCTTACTGGCATGGCGAGGATTCTGAGTGTCATGATTTCTGATAGACATGTATAATTATCAGGTTGTATCTTAAATTGTTTCTTAAAGTATCATCTCAAGACTTATCTATTTCTGTTATTCCAAGACTTTGTTCCATCGCTTCTTTTCTTTACTAGCAGTAAAGATACCTTCAGTCCTTAATCCTGTTTCTTTTTGAGCTTATTTTCTTTGAGGATTCCTTGTTAGTGTGATAATTAGTGACTTATAATTTTGTATGTGTCTTATATTAGTGTTGACTGAGTGTGACTTGTGAGTTTGTAAGTGTTTCTTAGTTGGACATGTGAGCAGTAGGCATTAATCTAGAGATACCCATAGCATAGTACCTTGTAGCAATAGTTCTATGATATGTGTTATTATAGTTAATATTGGGACTATAGGTAGAAGAAGGAGTAAGAGTATCAATGATGGTTCCAAGAGTAAGTTTCAGAATCAGAATGCCAGTCCTGGATAGTCATTAAATTATGTAATTGGATGATCTATGTAAATAATTAAGTATCAAGGAATTGTGTTAAAGATTAATGGAGCATGATGTTCAATTGGATGATTGATACCGGGTATGTTAAGAGTAAAAAAAAAATGTATATGCATAAAGGGTTTTAATGAGATGCCATGAGTAGAGAAATATCAAGATTGGTAATGAAAGTTATGAAATGTATCACATATTATTTTAACAGGCTGTAAAAGGTTTAAGAGATATGCTTATACATCAATCGAGATATGGAACCATATGCCTGTCCTTGAGATTGAAGTAAAGCATGGGTATTATAGAAATTGCAAGTGATCATAAGTTCTAGTCAATGTGACGAGGTGATCTAATGATGGAAGCTAGTGTTACCATACCAATAGTGCTAGTGATTCTATATCAAAGATTTGTTGAGCAGGGTGCTAATGACAGTAAGTACTTCGTGTGATGATAATTAGATTGGTGTACCAGTTAATATAGATAGAAAATTATTGGAGAAAATATGTGTGATAATAACTTTAATTATTGGAAGTAATAGTACAAGTAATCCGGGTAGTGCAAATTTCAGTACACAGTTGAAGTTATAGATAATTGGTGTATTTGTGTGCACCTTGAGTATTAGAGACTGTGAGTATTTATATGCATACTTGTGGATTTAAATTTATAATTTGAAGAGTGGAAATGAATTGCAATTTTTAAGAATTTTGAGGAGTTAAGATTTTATGTTATTAAATTTTGAGGATTCAAATTCAATTCAATAAACATAGTCAAAGCTATAAAAAATTTTTGGAGGTAATTAAAATTTTATTTCGATATTTGAATATTTGACTTTTGAGGAAAGTATATGCATTTTATTTTAAATTATTCAAGAAGTTAAATTTTGATGATTTTATTTTGAGGATAAAATTTTATGGTGGGTAGGAAATACATATTAGTATATGAGTGGTTGATGTGCATGTGTAAGGATCTATTGGCTTGAGGTGGCACTGCAAACAGACTTGGGTGTCCATCTAGAGTTGCATTAGAAGGAGTAGTACTTAGTATGATGTGTTGCACTTGGTGTGCACTTGGGTGATAAGAATAACTAGTATAAACAATTATAGTAGGTAAGAGAGCTAGCAGTGAATGTGCTTGTAGTAGAAATAGTGGTACCTAAAAGGATAAGGGTATCAAACTTTGGATGCATCATTAAACCATGGTTGTGTTAGTAGGTTTTGCTCTGTTCTTTCCTTTTGTTCTTTTTTCGTCTATTTTATTTATTGATTGATTTCTTAGTACCGTAGCTTGCATCAGTAATTTTTTTGGAATGTAGTTAGTAGTACACCCTAACAGAGACTGCTATACCATGACAAAAGGAGACCATAACCATGTATATTTTATCTAGATTGCGTGTTGTATTGCGTGTTGTATGACTATAGGTAGGATTCTCTTAGACTTTGATTGTTGAGGGTTTGACCGTAGTAAAGAGTTAATGAAGAGGTTATCATTTGACAAAGAGAGACAATGTGCCTTAAATTTTGAGGATAAACATTAATTTAAACAAAGAGTTGAGAACTTAATATGACAGGATTGGCGATCTAGTTAAAACGTTAATTTTATGAAGGTTATGAAATGATTGAAATTATCATTAAATTTTGAGGAAATTAAGGAGATTATCATTATATTCATTGGCCTGCAAGTTATGAATTTATATTTTGAATGTTGCGTTTGAAGATTTCATAAGTACTACATTGTTTGAGTATTGTGTGAAAAAAAGAAGAAAGAAATCGAGGATTAAGATCACTAATGGATTAGTGTTGAATTCAAATTTTGGGATAAGATTTTTTTAAATTTTTATAAATATGCATTGACAGGATTTCAATTAAAGGATTAGATAGTAAATTTTGTATTTAGTGATTTACTCAAAATTTAAGGAGTAAGATGATTAATGGGTTAGTATTTGAATACAAATTTTTTGAACGAGATTTTTAAATTTTATAAATATACATTGAGTGGATTTAAAATTAGAGGATTGAATATTAAGTTTTGTATTTAGTGATTAGCATAAAATTTTTGAGGAGATTGTGATAAGAATGGAATTTGATTTTTAATCTTAAAGGTTTGCGGGAATATGAAATTTATAGAATTTGGAAAGAAATTTTGTGAAATAGCAATATGGATTCACTTCATGATTATGTGATTCGATGAATTTAAATTTTTGATGGTAATATAAATAAATAAATACAACTATTGAGGATCTTAAATTTTGAAGACAAAATTTTTTTAAGGTGGGTAGACTTGTAACCTCCGTATCCTGAAATTCGTGCTTAAATGTTGTTATTAGGTTAATTTGGGGCTATTGAGATTTTTCCATAATTTTTAGTTAATTAAAAACTAGTAATCTTAATTTTCTAGGATTTTTAAGAATTTATTTTAGAGACAAACTTAATTAAAAATATCCCAAACTTTTATTTTAGGTTCTAAATAATAAAATATATATTTTAGAATTTTTTGGCAATTTTCTGATTATTTTTAGCATTTATTTTGAGTTAATTATGAAAAACTGAATTAAAAATTAATTTCTGAAAAAAAATCCAAAAAGTAATTAATTATGCCCAGTCAGCAAATAGGGGGCCCACCTGTCAGCCTCCCACAACAAACAGTGCCGGGCCTGCCTGTCAGTGACTTCGGGGTGGGTGCGAGCCGAGCCGACCTCGAGCCGAGCCGAGTCAGAGTTCGACTCGGACTCAGCTGAGCCGAGCCACATCGAACTGTGACCATCCGATTTGGGTGGACAACATTGAATGGCTGCCATGTGTCAAGATCTGAGCCACGGCTACTTTCTCTCTCCTCTCTATATATATTAGTTTAGTTATTTATTTTTAGGGTTTTTCTTCAGCCGAATTTTGGAGAATTGCCATCTAGGGTTCCTTCATCTTCCAGAAGCCATTGCGCATAGCTCCGGACTCCAAACGAGGCCCAGTTTCTTGCGTTAGAACGATATTGAGGTTAGATTTCTGATTATATAATTTTTTTTTACAAAATTATGAGTATTAAATTCTGGAAAATTCGTAGAGCACAGCATATCCGAAAATAGACGTGTTTGGATGTTTTCGCGATTTCGGGAGAATCAGGAATCAGAATCATGAACCGTTTAAAGTTTCGGAAAGATAATGTCGAGATTATTGACATATGTTTTTTCAAGAATTTATTTCATGGTTTTTATATACTTTTAATTCTGTAGAACTTATAGGTTAGAATTTAACCATCGCCCGAACGAAACTTGTATGTGCCATAATTCCCAAACGAATTTGAATTTGGATGAGCCATAAATTCTAGCGTATTTTTGACGCTGAAATCTACAGGAAATCATGCATGAAAGTCGAGTTTGTGTCAGTTGACTTTTTGGTCAACAGATCGCCTCGATTTGCGTGCCATGAGTCTCGAGTTGATAAAATTCAGTTCCTTTGGACAAAATTTAGCAATTAACCTAAAAATTAGAATAATAAGATTAAAATAGGATTTTAGAGTAATTATTCCAGAATTAAATAAATTAAAATAAATTATCTTTTGACATGGTAAATTTGTAATACATAGGCTATTTGGACTGTGACTTGGATTCTGATTCATACCAGCTAAGGACCCCAGGCGAGTACATTCTCTGACAGTTTCCATTATGTTGATTATCTCTATAATTCTTGTTGTATAGCGTATATGACCCTGACACTGTTCTTTACACGAGTTGGCATCATTGAGACCTGTCACGAGGAGTCGTGATTGGAATCCATCGTGCTAGCTGGGGAAATAGGGAAATATTAGTAGCTTATGTGATCATAACCAACCTTACATGCATCATAGCTCACCCACATCTCACGTCGGTGCAGCCTGACCATTATATGCCTCATAGCCTATTATATGTGATTAGCCTGACTATTGTTCGCATCATAGCTATCCGGATGGTTAGCCTGACCCTACATGAATCATAGCTAATCATATGTAACAAGCCTGATCAGTCCCAAGCCGATCACATGATATACTAATGTTTCACACACTTAGTTAGATAATTCTTGATATGCATCTCTAGTATATTGATCTAGCATCTCTACATGTTTAGTTATTGATCTTGTACACACTTACATACCAGTTCATTGTTCTTGCGTGTACTTGTAGTTCTATTCATTGCTAGATGTACATTGATGATGATATGCTCTAGTACTTCATTATTCCAGTATTCCATTTATTCCAGTATTTCTCTATTCCAGCATTTCTTGTTGCCAGTATTCCTATCTGTCTTGTATTTCTTTACACTGTGTTATAGTTTTTGTCAATATGCATGGAACTGCTGTTAGAGGTATATTTTGTTCCAATCCTGACTGGATATTTTTTCCAGACTGTGACATAGAGGACTTGTTTCGACATACTTGGAGATTGGATGTTATTTATTGCAGGTTAGACTATTTATTATTGTTTAGACTTGTCTTGTATTTCATTGCTTGTTTCGATATCTCATTGTGCTCTATTTTCCGTGATTGAGTATTTCTATATTATTTTGTGATATCTGCGTCTCCTTATGGAGTTGGATATTCATGTGAGAGTGATTAGATAGTATCATGACCTAGACAGTGTTCTACCCTCGATGCTGTGGCGTAGGCTGGACGTACCCACGCTCTCGTGCCCCTATACCGGGTGCGGGTCGTGATAGTACTTGTTCAACTTAGGACCGTGAGATATTGCTTAATGTCCGAACAAGATTCGGGTGTCGACGCTGTACGCGGACTCGTGTAACGTCACTTAGAGAGTTGAATCCACGATCCTATATTTTTACGTGCTTACTTTATCAAGTACGTTATACCATAGGAAACTTGATACTATTTATGTGACATAATCTTTCCTGAATTATTCATTATGATTCTGTATAGGCTTACATGATTCGTGATATGAGACTTGCATATACATAGATATCATTATGACTCGCTGTACTAGCACTAGAGGACGAGGTTGTGCCAGAGGATTTCTTCTGAGTATTCTGTGATATACTCAGTTATTTATGCTTCCAGTTATTTCATATCTTGACTCATGAACTTATATATTGACTTATTCTCTTTTCTTATTTTACCAGGTTGTTCCTAGAGACACTACATATGTTGACTTAATGATGGACTATTTTATTTATCTATTATCTGGATTAGTCTATCATATTTAGTTATGTTTCTTTCTGTAGATGACATTAAAATTATTCTATAATTGATGGTGTAGACTGCATTGATATTTATTATAGCTTAAGTGCACTCTAACGGGTCCATTAAATTGGGTTTGTCCATTGGAGTTTTATTGCTGGCCATTTTCATATGGCTAGCCCTTCGGTATTTTGGGACTGGGGTGTAACATTGCCAAGCCGAGTAAATGTGAGTTTTGGATGACTAGCATGTCATTGCTTGGGCACGTTATCTCGTCGGAAGGTGTCTCTGTGGATCTAAAGAAAGTTGATGCAGTGGTGGATTGGAAACAGCCCACGTCAGCTAGTAAAGTCTGAAGTTTCCTTGGGTTGGCTGGCTATTACAGAAAATTTGTGAAAGATTTTACTAGAGTGGCGTTGCCTCTGAATCGCCTCACCCACAAGGGAGTGACATTTAAGTGGACTGATGACTGTGAAGCTACTTTTCAGGAATTAAAACAGTGTCTCGTATCACCCCAATTCTTATACTACCAGAACGCGATGAAGGATTTCAGATTTTCAATAATGCATCTGGACAGGGCTTGGGGTGTGTACTTATACAAAGAGATAATGCGATATCTTTTGCTTTGAGACAACTTAAGCCACATGCAATGAATTACCCTACTCATGATCTAGAATTGGTGACAATTGTATTCGTATTAAAATTATGGCGACACTAACTCTATGGTATGGCTTGCAAAATTTACACGGATCATTAGAGCCTCAAGTACCTTTTCACTAAAAAGGAATTGAACTTACGGTAGAGACGTTGGCTAAAACTCATTAAAGATTATAATTTATCAATAAATTATACTCCGGGCAAAGGCAATGTTGTGGCGGATGCATTGAGCCGGAAGTATATAACGTCTCTGTCAGTTGACAAACGGTTACTATAGGATTTGGAGGATATGGGTATCGAACTTCGAGTTCGACACCGAGGGGCACAACTTGCTCGAATGAACCTTGAGCCGAGCTTGCTAGAGCGAATCAAGTCCGAACAGAAGGATGACCAGTACCTAAGAAAATATGCGAGAAAACTTTAATAGGGAAGGCAACCGACTTTGCGGAAGACGAGAACCGAATAGTGCGAGTAAAGGGAAGACTGTGTGTGCCTAACGATACAGAGCTTCGAAAGAAAATATTGACGGAAGTTATCACTACCACTTTTTTTGACTGAGGGTATTTTGGTCATTTTATAATTAATTAATTAGTGTGCATGTTAAATATTTATTATTATATGATTTATTTATTGTTAGATGTTATATTATATTTTAGACTTATTAGTGGACCTAGCTAGATTATAATTGATTCATAGACCAACATTTATTTTAGTTAGACTTGAGCCCAACATCTTAGCCCATTTCTTTAAGTTGGTAATTTAATTAGTCAAACTATTAGGATTAAAACCTTCATTCTTTAATCATTTTCTTCATGACAAGCACCATGGGATATATTGGACATTATACATTGCTGGGAGGCCAAGTAGGAGGGCGGCGGCCATAAGAGGAGGGATTCTCTCTCTCCTCTTCCATCTTTCCATTCTAAATTAGATCTATAATTATTCTTCCCCAAATTTCCCTTTTCTCCACCAAATTCTTACCAAATCCCTTCCAATTGCTTTCCTAATTCACTATTAGAAGCTCTAGAAGGAAGGAGGAGTCAAGAATTTAGAAGGAGAAGGTGATTGCACAAGTTGACGGCTCTTTGCATCCAATTGAAGACTTGTATTGGAAATCCATATTCTAATAGGTACAATTCAAATTTTTCTTGCTAATTAGACTCTAAATATGTAGTCTAATTATTAGGAACCCACCTATGTACTAGGGCTACCTATAGGAAGAAGAAATGACTACTAGGGACCCCTATTATGAATGTTATGGTGTGTTTTGCGCCCAATTAGGAGAAAATCCGAGATTGATGCACCATGTGTTTGTCAATGGGTCAATTAGACTAAATTTATATGTGTTTGATTATGTGAGACTAGTGTCGTGTCCACAATTGGATACGTGTAGGCCGTATCATGGCAATTTGGTGATACAGGTTGATTTGGAGATTTTTTCTTCGACACGGGGGGTTTGAGAATGTCATATTGTGACACGGACACGTAGATGAGTAGCTAGCCCTTTGTATTATTCATAATTATGATTCTAGACTTGATCGTATCCTTCGTGATACGTTTGGTGATGTGTTGGAGCAGTATCGCAAGCTTATTATAGATCTAGTGTTATATTGGGTGATGCACTCCATGTGTTTGTTGAATTGCCATATTGATATATTATGTAGATTATTGAATTGATATAGTAATTTTATTATATATAATTATATTCCTTCTAATTTATATATCTACTAGATATGTATAATATATATATATATATATATATATATATATATTATTTCTATGCACTAATAGATCAGTATGAGTGTATCCTAGTTAAGTGTGTATCTTGTGTTCATAGTTATTAGTGTATACTTATAATAAGTATTATGTGTGGGGATTCTATTCAGTCGTTTGGACTGTGAAGGGGTGTATGTTTGAGTTGATGTTGTAGTTGTGTGTTTAATCTTAGGTGAGGGGGAAAGGCTAGCTTTGGATGTTGGCAGTAGAAGTCGGGCAAGTTGTAGTTGAGGGGGAATATGAAAGTAAGGAGCAGGAGCACTGTTTTGGTCTATACCCAGTGTGCAATAAGAGTAGCAGCAGCTAGTGGGAGTGTTTGTGAAGAGAACTTAGCAGCAGTAATTAGGGGGAATAGTCGGGTAGGACTGGATGAGAGTGATGTTGTAAAACCCCCTAATTTTAAATATTATATTTATTTAATTAATCATGAAATTTATTTATATTATTTTTTGGTTAATTAGAAAATAATATTTATTGATTTAATTACCTAGATAAATACTCGTTTAGAATTACTGCACAAAAACTATTATTTTATTTTAGGAATCGTTGAAGAAGAGTGATAGATTTTTTTTAGAATTTATTTTGGGTGCAAATAATTTTTTTTATATACCTCAAATATATATGTAAATAATATATAGTTATTAAATATAATAATATTAAATAATAGATATAATAATAATAATGTTAGTAATAATAATAATAATAATAATAGTAATAATAATAATAATAATAATAATAATAATAATAATAATAATAATAATAATAATAATAATAGTGATAATAGTAATAGTAGTAGTAAATAATAATAATAGAATGAAAAGAAAAGAAAAGAAAAAAGAAATAGTAATATAAATATAAACCTAATACTAAAATTGAACAAATACAAATCCCTAAACCTATTCCCAAAGTTAACCTAAACTAATCCCTCCTCCAAGCAAAACCCAACCCACAAACCCCCTGGAACCTGCAGACCCCTCCCAGCAAGAACTATCCCCCTCTCTTTATATATATATATATATATATATATATATATATATATATATATATATATATATATAATCTTTCAAACCCTAACCCTAATCTCTCAAACCTTAGCCCTACCCCAGCCCCGACGACCTCCTGCGGACATCGACCCCCCCCCCCCCCCCGCCGACCAGCGCCGCCGCAGCCCGGCCGATCGCCGCCGCCGTCCGTCCGCGCACCGCTCGTGTGCAAAAATACCGCCCCGAGTACCCATCTTCAAGGTGATGTATCTCCTTTATTTGTGATTATTTTTACGAGCGGTTTGTCCGTGTACATTCATAACATAACCCTATAGGATTTTCGTTCAAGCGGGACAAATTTTCGTGCCCTGGATTGGTCAAAAAATCGACCAAAAAATGATCGAAAAACTGACCAAAAATAGTCCAGAAACTTTAACCCAAACCCCCATGTTCACACCCAATTTGTCGCCAACCTGTTTAATATTTTTAAAAACTAATTAAAGGGTTTTTCTTCTCCATATAACCGAGAATTTTTCTGTTCTTTTAGTTTTTGTTAATTCGTTCTATATGTTAAATTATTCATCCTCCAAAACGACAAAAAACTTGTTATTTCAAAACTAAAATTTTGTGATACGGAGTGCGCTCCGCCAAATGGGACCGCCTCGTCCGGTACCATTTGCACCAAAAGGCACGTATGGTATGTACTGACGTGTGGGCTTTCGCGAAAACTGATTCAGACGTGTGTGCGCGTTAGAATCAACCCGTATCCGTAAAAATTCTCGTATCATAACTTTTGTAAAATACTACCCCATTTTGTGTACGCTCGTCGAAATGCGAGGAAACTTATGCCATTGGATTCGTGGTATCACGCGGGTCCTGTGACCCAAGTTTCATGCGATTCTGAGACAGTTGACCAAGCCACCTATTTACGGGTCCCACGGTTGACTTTAAGGGCGAATTTGTGTTCGGTTCACCGGAATCCAAAATTGGATATATCATTGTGTTCGTATCAACGTTTAGAATTTGTTTGACCTATAATTTATTCTATTTAGAGACCTTTACCCCTGACATGCATTTCGGTATAAAGTGGGCCACATGTGGACCCGCTTTGATCCAAAATTATCGTTTTGCCCCTGTGTCCAAATTGGACGAAAGGGTAGTATTTTCTAGCTATCTCGATTATTTTGGGAATATTGGTGATATTTATTTCAGCATCCAGAGACATTCATTCTGAGGCCATAGCTTCTGACCCCTTGTGCTTGACATCTGGATGCTTACACTTTGCAGCTTTCTTACCAGGCAAGTATACCTTGCCAAATTGCTTACAGTACTTCGCATACTTACTATATTTTCATATATTCCTTGCATGTGTATTTTCTTTCAGTCATAATTATATATTATATATGTTGACACACACTTGATACATAGTATCATGGGAGAGGAGGACAATCAGTAGGCGTATGGGCTATAACCACTCTGGTAAACCGTAGTAACTAGCATGCACTATAGTAGTTGAGTCGCGCTGGTCGCTACCCTCGCGGTATATCGATTTCTGGTGTCACGATGGTCGCTACCCTCACGATATGAAAGCTTCTGATGTTCATGGACGTGTGTGTGAGTTGTGAGATAGATAGAGTAGCCTACCCCTGCCCGTACATCGAAAAGTTGTCCTCATTATGAATTTTATATAGATTGTCTAGTACAGCGTACTTATATATTTTTTGTCTATTATGCATGTTTAGTTGTATTCAATTGGCATGCTTCTATGTATCTTGTTATGTCCCTCTGAGGACCTGGTCCCTTTCCAGGTATAGACGATCAGGAGTATCTGCAGGAGTACGGGCCAGGACCTGACGCATTATTTTCTGCCGAGGAGGTATTACCTTCTGAGCATCTTTGATTATCTATAGCGATGGATTCCTTACCTGATACTCTTCTATCATCATCTTATTTTATATTAGAAATTTATCCTCCTTTCTTATTTTAGTATTGCTATAGTCATTGGTAGGGGATTTGTCTCCACCCGACTATCATTTTTGGATTAATCAGACTCATTATTCTAGTTTAGTTATTTCTTTATCATGACTTGTCTGTGGATGAGATTAGTATTTTTGTGACTTGTATATACCATATGTGAGTTAATATTCATATTACAGCGTACGTATGTATTATGGTATCCATATATTGGAGTTGCCATATACATACGGCTGGCATGCTTACGTATTCCTAGTCCTACGTATTATGGGACTGGGGCATGACATATTTTTGTGGTAGCCCATGCAGGTCGAGTTAGCCGTTTCGGTTATGTAACTGTACTGAGCGGGCCTGCACATAGGATTAGAGTTTTAGGTCTCATCTACACTTGACTATAACTCACCTTCCTTCCCATATGTCCTATTTAAGTGCTTGCATCCTGCTTGATTCATGTACTCTTCCTAATCCTCCGTCCATCTCTTGCAGAGAGGTGAATTTGCGCAGCTGACGTGCCGCCACCGGGGACAACACGTCTCCAAGGGTCAACGGTCAATCACCAGGGGAGGCCTCAACGACTCCTCTTCTTCCGGGATCGGATGGACTGACTAACAATCCAGTTCCATCAGCTCCTTCCACGGTGCCTAATGGGACTTTTCCAGCTCCACCAGCACCGCAGGATATCCAGACACAGCTATTCTAATTCTTCCAGATGATAATACAAAAACAGAGTCAGCAGGAAGCCGCACAGGCTGCAAAGCAGAGGCAGCAAGCGGCAGAGCAGAGGCTAGAATTTCTGGCAGCACTTGAGAGAATGACTACACTAGCCCCTGCACCAGCCCAGGCACTAGTTTTAATACCGCAAGCTTGAGTTGGTTCAGTCAAGGACTTTGTACAGATGGGCCCCAAGCCGTATAAAGGCATTGAGAGTCCAGAGGAGACCACAAACTGGATTGCCAACACCGAAAAGTTGTTAGAAGCATCAAAACTGCCTACATATCTATGGATGACAGGCGTAAGGACCCAACTAGAGGGTAACGCTCATCATTGGTGAGAATCAATGGAGCGCCAATTGGGTACGCGTCAGACTTGGGAATAATTCTTGGAGTGCTTTGAGAGAAAGTACTTCCTGGACACTGTAAGGGATGCATTGTACCATCAGTTCCTCCATTTGGAGTAGGGGAACAAGACAGTCGACGAGTATGATGCAGAGTTTAGTCGCCTCAGTAAATATGGCGCTGCCCTAATACCTAATGACTTGGAGAAGGCTAAGAGATTTCACCGCGGGCTAACTCAGGATCTCCAGCACTACACTAGCTCACAGTCCTGGATCCCTTATGTTGAGTTTTTGACAGAGGCCAGGATCCAAGAGTCCATCAGTAAGGGAAACAAAAATCAACAAAGAATTTACCAAGGACCAGTAAGGAAACAACAATGAGGGCCCATTAGACACCATTTGACACACCAACAACCATATAGTGCCGTACCATATCCAACCAAGGACCTCCGTACTTGTCACTTTTGTGGTAAGATAGGTCGTATTCATAGAGACTGTCATCTTCGATTGGGGCAGTGCATGTTATGTGGATCAAGTCACCATCAAATCCGAGAATGTCCTCAGCAGACCCAGAGGTCTATGGCATTAGAATCAGGAACACCGTATACACCCTCAAGTATAGGATACTAAAGGGACCCACCACTGCTTCTACAGTCTGCCCAAATGGAGGAGGCTAGACACCAGCTGAACGACCAAGGACAAGGCCAAGCACTCAGTATGACAAATATGGAAGCGCAGGCACAAGAAGTCGTAGATACAGGTACGACCTTTTAGTTATAATTGTCTTTGCATACTTATGACCCTATTATGACACGAGATCTTAGGTGTATAAATAGATATAGAATTATATATATAGTGGTTTAGCAGTTATGAGGATATGTTGATATTCTAACTAGATGGCATACCCACGATGCTAATGGATGACACGAGTAGCAGTAGTAGTATTCTTTTTCTATCACTACCTCGTCCCCTCGGGTGGCTCATCTTCTCTTCCATATCCATTCCTTATCTCGTGCTTAATTCTTCCTATTTTAGTTGCATCTTTTCGTGCCATTATGAATTATTTGATTTACTTCAACCTCACCCTTTATTTTATTAGTTAAAATATAAATGGGTTATTAATAATTGATAACTAAAAGATAATTTCATAATGGTAACCCTTATGTATATGCACTATAGCAATATCTGTGTTCTCTTATTATTTTTAAACCTTGAGTAGCATCCTTTAGTCTAACAGGAATTAGTTGGATTGTTGAATTAGTTTATACTTCTAATAGTTTTATAAAGTTAGTCCAGACCTTAATTGTTGCCCTAAAACTTAGACTAAGCTTAGGAAAGAGTTGAAGGCACTTGTTACGAACTGATGACTATGACAAATCACTGGCGAGGTAGCAACAGCTGCAACTAGACGATTATGGTAGAGTAGTCGAATTACTTGCAGCCATACTGGCCAGGTGGCATGGTATTATTAGACTATGATACTTGATGGTTATAGAGAAAAATTATGGTTATAAGATTCCAGACAGGTATCCCAAAATTCTCGACCCAATGAATAAATTTGTCTTACAACCTAGACAATAGCCTCAAGAGACTTTGAATACTAGTAGAATTCTTGTAAGTTGGGTAGTGTAGACGAGTTAGAGAATAAAAGAATAGTGTATAGACAATAAGGGAGAAAAGTGTTAGAATGGCTGATTATGACCTTTTAGGAAGCACTGCTAGATAGCAGTGAAGTGTAATAGCTATAGTGATTTATTATGAATATGAGTTAGTGTTAATTTTGAGGATAAATTTTTTGTAAGTTGGATAGAATATAAAATCCCATAATTTTAAATATTATATTTATTTAATTAATCATGGAATTTATTTATATTATTTCTTAGTTCATTAGAAATAATATTTATTGATTTAAGTACCTAGATAAATACTCGTTTAGAATTATTGCACAAAAACTATTATTTTATTTTAGAAATCGTTGAAGAAGAGTGATAGATTTTTTTTAGAATTTATTTTGGGTACAAATAATTTTTTTATATACCTCAAATATATATGTAAATAATATATAGTTATTAAATATAATAATAATAAGTAATAGTTATAATAATAATAATAATAATAATAATAATAATAATAGTAATAGTAGTAGTAAATAATAATAATAGAATGAAAAGAAAAGAAAAAAAAAGAAAAAGAAAAAGAAAAAGAAATAGTAATATAAATAAAAACCTAATACTAAACCTAAACAAATACAAATCCCTAAACCTATTCCCTAAGTTAACCTAAACTAATCCCTCCCCCAAGCAAAACCCAACCCACAACCCCCTTGGAACCCGCAGACCCCTCCCAGAACTCCCCCCCTCTATTTCTCTCTCTCTCTCTCTCTCTCTCTCTCTATATATATATATATATATATATATACACACACACACACACACACACATATAGATATAATCTTCCAAACCCTAACCCTAATCTCTCAAACCTTAACCCTACCCCAGCCCCGACGACCTCCAGCGGACGTTGTCACGCCCCAGTCCCAAAATACCGAGGGACCGGACGCGTGATAATGGCCAGCAGCATGCACCGATGGACAAACCCAATTTAATGGATCCATCGGGCATACTTAAGCTGTATATAAGGTCTATAACAATAAGTCAGAACTAATCTCATCCACAGAAAAGAATATAAAAATCAACAGCAATAAGGAAAGTAAATTAAACATCCAGTCTCAGCAAAGTATTCGGGGAACAACCCGATATAAAGTCTGGTACAATGATCTCATAAACAGAAATTAAAGAGTTTAATTAAACAGGAAATAACGACTGAGCATGGCGAAGCAATGGTTCAGGAGAAGTCCTCAGCGATCACCTCGTCCTCAGCTACGGGTATTGTTCCGTGAAGAGCACCTGTTCCGTAGACCTCTGGATAAACCTCGTCTGCAAATCCTGGGGACATAATCCGGATCCAGGTCCTCAGGGGACATAGCAAGGTACAAGAAAGCACAAGCCAAAATAAATGCAGTAAAACAGTTAATGAAACAATAGGGTCAACTATATATCCATCTATGTGAAATGCAAGTTGAGAGCATCACTAAAACTTAGGCTGATACCACTACAAGCTCTGTGTCTGGGAGCCGGTAGCAGCTATACTATGAATTTTACTATGTGTTTACTATGAATTATATTTATATGATCAGCCTGAAGCCTGTGCGTCTCTCCCCACCCAAATGTAATCTTACGTCTCATGTCCACGATGTCTCATGTCCATGTCACGTAAAATCATATCTAATGCAGTGAGTCATACTATGTCTATGAATATAATATCTAGGAATATCCTGTCTATGTCATAAACCTGTATCCTATACAGAATCACCTTGAATATTTCAGGAAGATCCTGTCTCATGATGTGTGTCAGGTGTCCTGGGTAATAAGTACTTGATAGGGCAAGTACAAGAATATAAATGTCACGATATCCATCTCTAAATGACATTGCCCAACCCCGCGTACGGTGTTGGCACCCGACTATGATCGGACGCTAAGCAAGTCACACGGCCCTAGGGTTGAGCAAGAACAACAATCACAAGAAAATAAATCTAGAGAAAATGAATCATTAAACTGCATTTATGGCAAGGTACACTTGCCTGGGTTTTCAGTTCCAATTGTCGCTCTGGCTACAGCTGGATTTGCAGGCAGTACTCCGGCTGCTGAAACAAACATCACCATCAGGTCCAAAAAAATATTAATCAGCTAGGAACGCCTGTCCTTGAGTCCAATTTGGAGATAAGGGCAAAACGTCATTTTTGGGTCAAGACGGGGTCCAGATGTGGGCCGCTTTGCACCGAAAAATGCGTCAGGGTCAAAGGTCTCAAAAACAGTCCAACTTATTGTCAACAGGTCAGGAACGATGATACAAACCCAATAGAACTTCCAGAATTGGATTCCGATGAGCCGTTCTCAAAATCGCCCGTCGAGTGGAGCCTGTGGGGCCCACGACACACGATTTTGTCAACGTTCTCAGAATCGAACCAAACTTGACCCACAGGACCAGCGTATTGCTACGAGTCCGATGGCGCAAGTTTTATCTCAATCCGACGTGTGTACACTAAGTTACAACGAGAACCAGAAAGTACGGATACGGGACGGTGTCCGCGGATACGCACTGATTCTGGTGTGCACGCACATCCGAATCAGCTTCTGCGAGAACCCGCACGTCCGTATCAACGACACGCACGTATCTGTGAAGACCGCACGCGACCAAGTCGTCCCGTTTGGCGGGGCGTACTCGATTCCGGGGTGAAACAGGGCTTAGTTTTTCCTGTTTTTGGATCGCGGTTCGCGATCACCACAGGTCGCGATGCCCCGAGCGGTTTGTCCGGGCATCGAGAGGGTCATACAGGCTACACGATACAATTTACGGAATATGAAACAGAGCTACGAGCAAGAAGTTACGGGTACCTGAAGTGGGTTCCGAAAACCTAAAAATCTTGTGTCCGACTCGTGTCCTACACGAGACACTAGGGTTAGGGTTAGGGTTCCTGTGTCCGCCGGAGATGGCTGGGCTCGTCGGAGCAGAGGGGACTGTGGAGGGTGGCGGGTGGTTCGCCGGACAGAGGCGGGCGGCACGGCGAGGCTGCGGCGAGGCTGCGGCGTCTCTGGCCGGAGGCAGCGGGGTCAGGGAAGGTTTTGCGGGGTGGTGGCTGGTGACGGAGCCGGGCGGGGCGAGGCAGGGAGGAGGGTGGCGCTGTGTCTGCGGGAGGAGGAGGTGATGGAGGGTCGCTGGACGGAGGAGACGGCGTCGGGCGGACACGGCGGCGCGAGCGGGGTTGGGTCTGTAGAGGGAGGGTCGGCCGGCAGGGATTCTGGAGGGAAACTCGGGGGCGGCCTGGCGGAGAGGAGGGAGGAGTAGGTGGTCGTCGGGTGCGGGCTGGAGGGAGCCGCGGGCTGAGGGTGGTGCGAGTCGCTGTGAGTCGGGGGTCGAGCAGGGGTGAAGGGGAACTCGGCCGGAGGGGTTAGGGCTTCTTATAGGGTGGAGCGGGAGCTGTTGGGGCGGCCGGTGGAGGGAGATGAAGGGGAAGCGGCCGGCGGCAGCAGTTTCGGGTAGCCGGAGCGGCAGGGTCGGCTGCGGGTAGAGGAGGCGAGGCGGCGGGCTGCCGGAGCGGCGTCGGTTTGGAAGAGGGAAAGAATTTTGGGTTTCGGGCGGGTCCGGGTCTAAGCGGGTCGGGTCTGACCCGGATCCGACCCGGTAAGGGTTTGGGCCGGTTCGGTCAGACCGGCCGGTCCGGGTCGGTTTAATCTCTGGGTTTGGTTTGGTTTAAATTAATTTGGTTTAATTAATCTAGTTAAATTAATTAATAGTTTTAATGCTTTAAAAATTCTTCCGGGATCCAATAAATTCCCAGAAAATTACCCCATGTCCGGTTTTTAATTTTACACTAGAAAATATAATCTTCATCACATTTTAATATTATTTAATAACATTTAAAAATCCTTTAATAATTAAAGAACCTGATTTTAATTACAGAAAATTACAAAAAAATTCTAGAAAATTAAGAAAAATCTAAATTTATTGAAAAATCAGGGGGATTACAATTTACCCCCCTTAAGAGGATTGCGTCCTCGCAATCAAAGAATAACCGGTCAATAGAGATGACACGGCTGTAAAATTTATTTGAATCAGAAAATCAAGATTGAGAGTGACACCTAGGAAAAATTATTTCCCCAAGCATTTATGCAATTTCTCAAATATGGGAAATCTAGAAGATTACAGTTTTAGAAAACCAGTTTTATTCTTTAAAAAATACTTATCTGTTTAACATTTATAAAACATTCTAAGTTATTTAGCAAATTCAAAAATTTATCAGGTTAACACTAGGTTATCAATCATTAGCAATTTAATTATCAGGATAAGTCTAGGGTCACGAACCAGCAGGCACGAACTACAGAATTACTAGAAACGGAAAAACTATAAAAAACTTACGCGCACTAGCTACTCCTTGGTTCTGCACGTCTTCCAAAGTCATCGCGAAGGCTTGTCCGCGTCCTGGTGGATTCCTCTGTTGCTGCTGCTGCTGCTGGGCTTGTTGGAAAAGTGCTGCTTGTGGTGCCAATGGTGGCCTTGGTTGAATCCCTCCTGGTGCTGGTAGAGCTTGTTGGTTTGCTCTTGGTGCTCCTCCTCGATGATAAGGACAATCCTTGGCTAAGTGTTGATTGGTTCCGCAAATCAAGCATAATCCCAACTTGCGTCTGCAGTCCTTCTCAGTATGGCCTACCTTGCCACAGTATTGACATGTAGGTAATGTCTGCGGAGAGGCTCTGGGTGGCTGGTGTATATGAGGCCTCTTTGCAGTTTTTTCTTATGGTACTTTGGCTGTTGCTGATGGGGTAGGCCGCTTTAGACTGGTTTCTCTCCTGGTGACGCGCTCCATGCGTAGGGCTGCAGCAAGGACGTCCGAGTACGAAGTGGGTACGACAGATCCAATTAGTTTCTGTAGCTCGATGTTGAGTCCGTCGAAAAACTTCTCGGCCTTCTCTACTTCTGTCGGGATCAAGGTAGGTGCGAAATGACTCAGACGAATGAACTCGACATTGTATTCTTCCACCGTCATAGCTTTCTGGGTGAGGCGGTTGAACTTGTCCCTCAGTTCTGATCGAGCGATGGCCGGAATGTACATCTCTTGAAAGAGTCTGGAGAACTCTTCCCAAGTGACTCGGTCTGGTCCAAGCCTGGTCTCTTCAGATATCCACCAGTGATGGGCATTGTCCGTCAACTGCATTCTGACGGCGGTCATCCAACGTTCCCTCGGTAGTTCAGCTGCTTCCAACTGGTGTTGTATATTGGTGAGCCACTCATGAACTTCGGTTGGTCCTTCTTTGCCCGAAAAGGTACGGAGCTTGAGTTGACGGAAATCAGTGATAGATCCCGTCGCTGGTCGCCTAGCTTGTGGGTTCACTTGCTCCAATGCGTTTACTAGGCTGATTCTTAGGTACTCTGCCTCCTGACGATGTGCCTCCTGTTGAACTTGTTGTTGAGCTTGCATCATAGCATAAAACATCTGGAACATTTGCTGCCCGTCCATTGCTTGCCCTGGTGGAAAGACAGGCATCTGAGGAGTGAACTGGGGCGGAGGTGGAATATCATCACGCCGAAATCTAGAAGATTGTGGATCTGCTTGTCTGCTTCGGTGAGTAGAGGGATCTCCACTCAATAGCGTCACTTCATCTTCTCCGTAGGTGGCTTCAGCACCTATTGGTGTTCTTGCTGGAGTTTTGTCGTTTTTTTGTGAATCCATTTCTCTGCATCAACAATAAACTATAAGAGGCGCACAGGAATCAAGGCAAGATGCAAGTCACAAATTAGTTTGAATACGATACAGATATCAAAAATGATTCAAGCAAGTAGATGAGATCCTAAAAACTTTATCCTATTCTTATTGCAGGCCTGTTCGGTCCCTAAGTTGAAACCGAACAATTTTAGTCGTTGACCTGCATGGGCCACCACAAAAACCATGTCACGCCCCAGTCCCAAAATACCGAGGGACTGGACACGTGGCAATGGCCAGCAGTACGCACCGATGGACAAACCCAATTTAATGCATCCATCGGGCATACTTAAGCTGTATTACATCAGTCAGGGTTTTACTATTCTCATCCACAGAATAAAGATAACAACATCAGCAAAAATAAACCATAACATCCAGTTACAAGTATTGAAAGAAAATCGAGAAACCACCCGATAATAAGTCTGTTTACACAAGTTTAATTAACAGGAAAATAAAGAGTTTAATGAATCAGGAAATAAGTCTAATTGCCATAAGACTGATCATGGCGCAGCAATTGTTCAGGAGAAGTCCTCAGCGATCACCTCGTCGTCAGGTTCAGGTACTGCTCTAAGTAGTGCCCCTGTTCCGTACACCTCAGGGTAGATCTCGTCTGCTATAACTGGAGAACAAAACCAGGTCCTCAGAGGGACGTAACAAGGTACAGAAGAATACGAGCCATAATACAGTGAATGAACATGCAAGTCAACCAAGATGTTAAACTCAAGAGTAGCATCAGAAATTAATAAGTCTAAGACAGTGGCATGCCGATGTTGCTATCAAACAAATCTGGGTAAATAATTAAACTAGCTAAGTGATCATGCAAGTTGAGAGTTATTAATCATACTTCAGGCTGAGACTACTACAGGATCAGTGACAAGAAACCATAGCAGTATTTTTCTCGAAGGGCCAGTACAGGTGCCAAAGCTCTGGGTCAGAGACTAGGACACTTCCAGATAACAATATATAATATTTATTCAGCCTTGATATGGTAATACTCTCCCCACCCAATATAATCTCACGTCACAGATCTCAATGTTCATGTTACGCAAGATTAAACTAATGCAACTAGTCAGGATAAAATGTAAAGCTCAAGTCATGAAATCTATAACCTTTATAGATCCTTCTTGAATAATCAAAAAGATTCTATATCATGCTTTGTGTCAAGTGTCCTGGGTATAAAGTACTGGATAGGGCAAGTACAACAGTCACAAAATTTAAGGCAAGAGAATCAAAATGAATCAATAACTGCATTTATGGCAAGGTACACTTGCCTAGGTTTCCTGTTTCAATTGTAGCTCGAGCTTCAGCTGGATTTCCAAGCAGTACTCCGGTTGCTGAAACAAACATCACCAACAGATCCAGAAAATATTAATCAGCTAGAATCGCCTGTCCTTGAGTCCAATTTGGACACAAGGGCAAAAACGACATTTTCGGGTAGTAGTAGTAAATAATAATAATAGAATGAAAAGAAAAGAAAAAAAAAGAAAAAGAAAAAGAAATAGTAATATAAATAAAAACCTAATACTAAACCTAAACAAATACAAATCCCTAAACCTATTCCCTAAGTTAACCTAAACTAATCCCTCCCCCAAGCAAAACCCAACCCACAACCCCCCTGGAACCCGCAGACCCCTCCCAGAACTCTCCCCCTCTATTTCTCTCTCTCTCTCTCTCTCTCTATATATATATATATATATATATATATATATATATATATAAACACACACACACACATATAGATATAATCTTCCAAACCCTAACCCTAATCTCTCAAACCTTAACCCTACCCCAGCCCCGACGACCTCCAGCGGACGTCGACCCCCCACCCCCGCCGACCAGCGCCGCCGCAGCCCGGCCGACTGCCGCTGCCGTCCGTCCGCGCACCGCGAGCGTACAGAAACACCGTCCCGAGCACTCATCTTAAAGGTGATATATCTCCTTTATTTATGATTATTTTTATGAGTTGTTTGTCCGTGTACGTTCACAACTTAACCCTCTAGGATTTTCGTCCAAGCAGGACAAATGTTCGTGCCCTGGATTGGTTAAAAAATCGACCAGAAAATGACCGAAAAACTGACCAAAAACAGTCCAGAAACTTTAACCCAAATCCTCATGTTCACACCCAATTTGCCGCCAACCTGTTTAATATTTTTAAAAACTAATTAAAGGATTTGTCTTCTCCATATAACCGAAATTTTTTCTGTTCTATTAGTTTTTGTTAATTCGTTCTATATGTTAAATTATTCATCCTCCAAAACGACCAAAAACTTGTTATTTTAAAACTGAAATTTGGTGATACGGAGTACGCCCCGCCAAACGGGACCGCCTCGTCGGGTACCAATTATACCAAAAGGCGCGTATGGTATGTCCTGACATGTCGACTTTTGCCGAAACTGATTCGGACGTGTGTGCGCGTCGGAATCAACCCGTATCCGTAATAAGTCCCCGTACCATAACTTTTGTAAAATACCACTCCATTTTGTGTACGCTTGTCGAAATGCGATAAAACTTACGCCATTGTATTTGTGGTATCACGCTGGTCCCGTGACCCAAATTTCACGCGATTCTGTGACAGTTGACCAAGCCGCCTATTTGCGGGCCCTATGGTTGACTTTAAGGGCAAATTTGTGTTCGGCTCACCGGAATCCAAAATTGGACATACCGTTGAGTTCATATCAAAGTTTAGAATTTGTTTGACCTATAATTTATCCCATTTAGAGATCTTTACCCCTGGCACATATTTTGGTGCAAAGTGGGCCACCTGTGGACCTGCTTTGACCAAAAATTACCGTTTTGCCCCTGTGTCCAAATTGCACGAAAGGGTAGTGTTTTCTAGCTGTCTCGCTTATTTTGGGAATATTGGTGATGTTTATTTTAGCATCTAGAGACGTTCATTCTGAGGCCATAGCTTCTGACCCCTTGTGCTTGACGTCTGGACGCTTACACTTTGCAGCTTTCTTGCCAGGCAAGTATACCTTGCCAAATTGCTTACAGTACTTTGCATACTTACTATATTTTCATATATTCCTTGCATGTGTGTTTTCTTTCAGTCATAATTATATATTATATATATTGACACACACTTGACATATAGTATCATGGGAGAGAAGGACAATCAGTAGGCGTATGGGCTATAACCACTCTGGTAAACCGTAGTAACTACCACGCACTACGGTAGTTGTGTCGCACTACCCTCGCGGTATATCGATTTCTGGTATCACGATGGTCGCTACCCTCGCGGTATGATGGCTTCTGATGTTCATGGACGTGTGTGAGAGTTGTGAGATAGATAGAGTAGTCTACCCCTGCCCATACATCGAAAAGTTGTCCTCATTATGCATTTCATATAGATTGTCTAGTACAACATACTTATATATTTTTTGTCTATTATACATGTTTTACTGTATTCAATTGGCATGCTTCTATGTATCTTATTACGTCCCTCTGAGGACCTGGTCCCTTGCCACGTATAGACGATCAGGAGTATCTGCAGGAGTATAGGCCAGGACCTGACGCATTATTTTCTGCCGATGAGGTCTTATATTCTTAGCATCTTTGATTATCTCTAGCGATGGATTCCTTAGCTGATACTCTTCTATCATCATCTTATTTTATATTGGAGATTTATCCTCCTCTCTCATTTTAGTATTGCTATAGTCATTGGTAGTGGATTTGTCTCCACCCGACTATCATTTTGGATTAATCAGACTCATTATTCTAGTTTAGTTATTTCTTTATCATGACTTGTCTGTGGATGAGATTAGTATTTTTGTGACTTATGACAATAAATATACCACATGTGAGTTAATATTCATATTACAGCGTACGTGCTTATTATGGTATCCAAATATTGGAGTTGCCATATGCATACGGCTGACATGCTTACGTATTCCTAGTCTTCCTAGTCTTACTTATTTTGGGACTGGGGCATGACAGATGCTGCTGTGTAACACAACAGCTGTATCGAGTGGGGGTTGCTCTGTTTTAAAGAACATAGCAGTAGCTTGGGCAAGAGCAATAACTGATACGGGGGATAATGTATCAAGTGATTGATTGGTATTAGTTAGTAATTGTTAGATACTTGTTTTTAGGTGTAGTGTATGGTATCTTTGTGTTTTCAGTTAGGTAAGAGCTCAGTTAGAGAGGGAAGATGAGTGTATGATGGGGTTATCAATTAGTATATATTAATATATCAGATAGTATATTAGATTTGATTAGTTGGTGTATGTCGGAGTTAGTGTTATCAATTATGTATATTAGAGTAACAGTTATGAGTTATCAACTAGTTAGTGTATGATATTATGAGTTTAATATTAGTTATAATTACCTTGAGTTAAACCAAGGGGATATTGAGAGTGAGGTTCATGTCTGTAAATTGGGAAGTAGTGAGCATTGCAGTAGCAACAAGGTAGAGAGGGGTAAACTCTGATATGTATTTCGGTACCGGTGTGTGTTGTTCAGAGGTGAATATGTGATGAAGTGTAGTGAAGATTGATGTGTTCATTATATGTGTAGTTGTTGGTGAAGTGCCATGATGATGCATGTATTGATTTGGTGTTGGATCCGGGTTGCAGTAAGGTGAGTTGGCACTTGTATCAGTTCAGTATTTGAACTGATACAAGCTTGCATCAGTGAAATAGTTCAGGTATCCTAATACCTAAAGTAAGTGACCAGTTAGGAACTGGGAATAAGATAACTTTAGTAGCAGTAGCTACCTGGAAGTAAAGGGATCCGTGTGATACTGATGTGTATCAGTTCTTGAAGTTCAATTGGTTGCATTGGAGTTGAGGGGTGACCAGGCAATCCATTGTTAATATTATACATGTATTAATAGCAATATTTATCATTGTTAATAGCAGTAGTTAGTATAGATATCATTGTAAATTAGGATATGCATCAGTTTGTATATCAGTTAGTTGTATTATTAGTTAGATAGTTATAAATGATTTAGTTAAGTTAGTGATATAATATTATTGTTAGTACCATTCATTAGTTATCATTTAGTATTATTAGTTGTGCTAGTTAATTAATATAAGTCAATAGTTGAGATATCAGTTAGATACATTGCTTAGCATGAATGTTAGTTATCCATAGCTAGTTTAGTTAGATATTAATTAGAATATTGTATCAGTTAGCTAATACTAATTAGTAGTGTATATAGTAAGTTAATGATAAGCATTAACTGAAGTATGTCTTATACTTTAAGGTAATACCGAGTATAGCTAAGATAAGATAGTATTTACTAGTTAGTGGCCAATTTAGACCAATTGACTTAGTGTGGACCTAGAAACTTGTGAATGACTTAGTTTAGCTAGTGTGACTCAGAAATTAACCTAAAAAGCATATTAGTGCATTCTTTTACTCATTATTCATCCATTACACCATTTAACATGATATTTTCTAAATAGGATTGTGTGACACCAGCTCGGACACCGAGTGACATCATTTGCTCCGGATCAGAGGCGAGTACATTCTCTGACATATTTTCATTTATGATATCCTCTATGTTTCTTGTATTTAGTGTAGATATCCTTGATTTTTCTGACACTTGGTTTCCCGAATTGGTATTCTTGGATCCCATCATGAGATATTATTCCTGGTAGTTCCTGACGTATTTCCTGTGCGAGCCCCATTGTTCTTGTACATGTATGGACACTGATTCATGGGAAGATTAGCTCCCTTCTCATGGAATTCTGTGTCATAGCGTGTCATGGATTGGATCTACTATACAAGTTGGGGGCGGGAAGTATATAGTGTAGATATGTGATTATATCCCGCAGTTCTTATTTTTCTTACATAGCGTTACTCATACACCACACGTATGATTAACCAGGACCGTGGTTCTTGAGTAGTACCCAAGCCGATCACATGTTGTCACTATTACTTACTCACTTAGATAGTTGTATCTCTTTATTTTTATATATGGTGTTCGTATCTCTTGTATGTATTTCTTGTATTTTTTTATTCCTGTATATTTCTTCTATGATTTATTCATCTTTTATATGCTCTCTATTTACTATTATATAGTCTTTATCATTTATTGAAACTGCTGCTAGAGGTGTACTTTGCTCCAATCATGACAGGATATATTTTTCCCAGATGACACTAAGGAGTGGTATCCCACTCACTACGGGCCTCAGGACGTAGTTGGCTTAGAGCTAGAGACTGTGGCTCGGGAGGGACTCATCCTGGTTGAGACAGACGATACTTTACCAATAGCTTTATAGATAGGCTTATATTATACTAGATTTGTCTCCAGCTTTGACAGTTAGTATTATATTATATTTGAGACTCATTAGATATTATATTCTGTCTTGTGAGTTGTATTTTGACTCTTCAGTTCTTTATATCATATTCGTGCGATTGTTCCATCTTATGGTTTTATGATTGAGTATTCATTTTTCATTAGTGGCATTATATATCTTGATGATTATTATTTCTAGATAGTATAGTTTACCCAAACATCGTTCTACCGTCGATGCTGCGGTGTAGGCAGGACGTACCCATGTTCTTGTGCCCTTACATCGGGTGCGGATCATGACAGAAGTGCATTATGCAAATTATAACTTAATTCGGAGAGTACCAAGATGTATAAGGACTTGAGCACAAACTTTTGGTGGCACAGTATGAAGAAAGATGTGGCACTCTTTGTGTCACAATGTATAGCCTGTCTGCAGGTGAAAGAAAAACACCAAAGGCCATGCGGGGAGCTGCAGAACCTTTCCATTCTAGAGTGAAAATGGGATCACATTTCCATGGACATCATAGTTGGATTATCGAGGACGTAGGGAGGGAATGATGTGATTTGGATAATGGTAGATAGATTGACCAAGTCGGCATATTTTATCGCGATCAAAATATCTTGGGGCGTCGATCGGTTGGCTCAACTATATTTGGATGAAGTAGTTCGAATATACGGTGTGCCAGCTTTAATCGTGTCAAATCAGGATGAAAGATTCGTATCACGATTCTGGAATAGTCTACAGGCAGTGCTGGGTACACAATTATATTTTAGTTCTGCGTATCATCCTCAGATTGATGGCCATATCGAATGGGTTAACCAAATCTTGGAGGACATTTTGCACCTATGCGTAATAGATTTGAAAATAAGTTAGGATAGTCACTTGCCGCTAGCAGAATTTGCCTACAATAATAGTTGCCAATAAAGCATCGAGATGGCACCGTATGAAGCATTATACAGGCGAAGGTGTCGATCACCAATTTGTCGGGATAAAGTTGGTGTGCGACAAGAACTTGGGCCAAAATTGGTCGAACAAAAAGTCGAGAAAGTTCGTATAATTCAAAAAAATTTAAAAGTTGCAGAAAGTCAACAAAAGAGTTATGCAGATATCCATCGACGACCGTTAGAATTCATGGTCGGGGACCATATATTCTTGAAGGTATCATCGATGCGTGGAGTTATGCGGCTCGGCACGAAGGGGAAGTTGAGTCCTTGATTTGTCGATCCATTCGAAATTCTTAAGCGAGTTGGTTCCATGTTTCTCAACTACGAAAGTACATGCATGATCAAAGTCACCTAGTAGACTTCAGTCAGTTGAGACTGCAGGTCGACTTGACTTACGTAGAGGAACCTGTCCAAATTTTAGATAGGAAAGAGAAGGTTCTGCGGAGTGTTACTTTTTTCCTGTACTTTGGCGCAACCACTCCGTCGAAGAGTCGACATGGGAGTTCAAAGCGGATATGAGGAAAATATTTCCTTCGTTATTCTATAGTGGAGGTGAATTTTATTTTAAGTTTTATGAAGAGACTTTTTGTTAGTGTATTAATATGTAGTACCCCGATCCCGTTGCCGAGCGCGATGATACCGTTACCGAGCGCGGTGTGGACTAGAGCTGGAATGGCCGAGCCAGAATTAGAGAATAGGGAAACCTTGCTGCTATCGATTGATCGGGACAAAGAAAAGTTGAGTTGTTACTCATTATGGAATGGAATCCTTAGAAGTTGGTCCCAAGATGCAGTACACGTACCTTGGGGAGTAAACTCTATATAAGGGTCTAAGCCTCAAGACCCGTGCGTTGTTGGTTTTCATTATTAGTTTTCGATGGGTTTCTATCATGCCTCATACCGGAATACGAAGACGGACATGACCAGCAATCCCGTACAAGGTACTATATGTCGTATGCCGATCACGGCTGTATAAGACAAGGATGTGCATGCCACAATCAAGTCTTCTATGGTCAAGAACTTCTATGTCTCAATCATTCAAAAAAGAAACAGTAAGCATAGAGCATATATGATAAAGAAATAAGATGTCCCAAATGCTTTCTCAAAATATTCTGGAGTCCAACTGTGCAAAATAAGAAGCTGGAAGAGTAACAAAAGTAAATGACAGTTGTCAGCTGTAGTCTGAATTAATACAATAATGTAAGAAAACTAATGTCTAGACGAGCCGGCTAACAGGTACCGGTGGCTAAATGCCCAAAAAAAGTAAATGTTCAATAATGAGCAGGGAAGAAGAAAACCCATTCGCTATCCCTTGCGACCATGTTCCTGGTATGCGCCATAAGTAGGGGGAAGGTACGCTGGATCCTCGGGTGCTGGCTCAAAACCTGGCCATGCAAAACCAGTGGGGTTAGACCCAAATAGCAATTACCATAGAAGAAGCACACAATAGAAAAATAAAAACCCAAGGAAAATATATAATAATACATAGGTTTAGTATTGTAACTTAGGTCTAGGGCATATTCTAGTACAAAGGTCAAACCCTACAACCAAACAAAGATAATGATTGAACCATCACACTATGATAGTCCATTTTTCTAGGCTACTAACCCAATAATCCAATCACAACCAAGTCCATTTCTTATATCAGCTAATCTTTTGTACGACTTTCTATTTTTGTGGAGTCTGATGTTATCTCAGAAATAATGCATAATAAGTATCCTCAGATCGCCAGTGCCGAACATGAGCTAACCGAACCAAATAAATAAAATATGCACTTGCAGGATGAATCAGTCCCCCATAGGGCTACTATGCTAAAAATACGGTATTAGCGATTCTAGTGTTCCTATTGTGAATCGTGGCTCGACATAATATAGTCAGATACTGCAATCCACTAAGGATGATGATATACAGTATCTGTGGTAGCCAGCCCACAGCGCACTTAGAATGTATCTCTGTGGGAAGGTTCGTTGGCATAATCTCGGGATACCGTTCCGTCCAATTTTACTACCACTTTTAGTTACCTAATTAGCCCTATGTTGTTGTTAAAATCTCAAGACGTGGTCACATGAGAATTTCTCTTAAGATATCGTACAAGGTACGATCACGCTAAATACGAATCCATGGAAGTCAAATCTGGATTCACCTGAGCGTGTATGCAACATTCAAACAATAAATATCCTAGCCATGCTTTGGTACTTGACTCGCTTATTATGCACGTGCTGGGGAAATAATATATATTTATAACATCACGCGTTCAGGAATTTTGAGGCATTCTCTATGCACATCCCAAATATAATCACTTAACATGTGATACGATGTGTCATATCTCGACACACATTAAATCATGGGCAATTATTAGGCAATAGTGGTATCAGCACGGATACATTATTCTAGTCCAATTACCAATTACACATTGGGTCACGAAAGAATAAAAAATATTAAATCAAACAAGCAAGGTCACATGGGAAGTCCAGGTCGCATATGAAGTCAGGGCTGTATGAACCACTTGGCCATATGACAAGTCCCAGCCGCATATAAAGTCAGGCCGCATATGAAGTTAGGTCGCAGGAAAAGTCCTGGCCGCATATGGATCCTGGCCTCATATTAATCCTGGTCGCATGCTCAGGATTAAGTTCTACTCCTTGGGACAAGTGTTGAATTGACGGGCAATAGATTAAGTGCCATTGATGTGACATAAAGTTACTGATGTGAATGATAAAATAAAGTGTGTAAGAGAGAAAAGACAAAACTAAAGAAATAAGTGCCAACGGTTCAGAGCCATACGTCCAAGGAAAATAGTGGCCGCATTCTCTCCAGGCCGTATAAGTGTCGATGCCACATGGGTTGTCTCTTGCACTAAGCAAATTTCTCATTCGTTTAGCGAGTGCAAGTACAAGATGTTCAAGGACACATGTAAATCAACAGTCTTGCGTCCAACAAGATGGATGCATGTTGTCAGTATGCGGCAAGAGTTTAGATCCCATAACCCTCTCAGGCTGTATGGCACTCTCAGCCACATAGCTCACTGGTCGCACGCGAACTTTGTCTTCTCCAAACCTGGTTTGGCTATGGCCAAAGCTCCAAAAACTAAAATCTTATTTTTTTTCATAAAAATCTCATTTTAGGTCTAAATCGGGTGAACCAAAAGCTAAAATACTCTAAATTGAAAGATCTATCATGTAGCAAAAACTAGTTTTATAAAATAAATATTTAATAGATCAAAACCAAGAAAAACTCATGAAACCCATAAAACCCTAAGTTATAAATATAGATCTATACTAATCCATCCATCAAAACAGAAAACACAAAGAACTAAAAGTGCTTAGAAACATATAAAAAATATAATAGAACAATAATATGGAGGGTTTCTCTATTTCTCATGAAAGTTGTACTTGCCTATGGAAATGGGGAGAGAAAACTAAAGAGAGAAAGAAAATAAAGAAGTGAAGAGAGAGAGAGAGAGAGAGAGAGAAAATATTGGGTTATATATGGTATGGTTGAGGGTTGAATCAAGGGTTATCATAACTTGAACCAACCCACTAAATAAACCACGAACCAGGTTAAACAAAAGAATGTGTCTCGTCTCCATGCACATGCAATCATGCTAAAATAAAATACGTTCCAAATACGCATATCGGAAACGAGGAGTGATATCTCTTTCCACCTTAGAAATTTATCCTCGGAATTTGAATCCAAACAATAGCTAGAGAAGTCAGGACAAGCATGATACAAATCTACTAGCAACTACACATGCAAGCAATATCATCACAACATATAGGTGATCATTTGATCATAGAATCGAAGATATTAAGGCGTAAGAAAGAAATACCTTCTGAATCGAATATGTGCGAGTACCGGGATCGAATATCGTCCTCGCGCTTCTACGTCGATTCTCCTAGAGAATGATGGCCCCAAGCAACCCGGACAAGAAAAATAGTCCGGTTCTTGAGCATATTTTCTCTTTGGTCCAATATGGATATGGGTTGCTCCTCGGAAGATAAGTCGGTACAAACGACTAATTCAGAGTGATCGAGGATATAACTCGGATCTGAAACATACCTACGCAACTGAGACACATGAAATACTTCGTGTACCTGATGTAGCGAAGGCGGAAGGGTAAGACGATAAGCAATATCGCCTACCTGTTAGAGAAATCGAACGGACCTACGTATCACGGAATAAGCTTCTCGCGAACCCCGAATCTAAAGACTCATGGGTAGGCAAAATCCACAAAAATACGTAGTTGCCGACACAAAACTCTAAAGGTCTACTATGCTGATCTGCCCAATGATGATGTCTGTCTTGTGCAATCCGAAGTCGCTCTCTAATTTGCTTGACAACCTCTACTGTCTGTATGATCATTTCAGGGCCTAATATCTTTCGCTCACCAATGTCGTTTTATGCCAACGGTGACCTACACTTTCTGCCGTATAGTACCGCAAAATGTGCCATCTAAATACTGGCCTGATAACTGTTATTGTACGAGAATTCCACCAAGTGAAGGTGATTCTCCCAAGATCCACCAAGATCTAAGGTACAGGCTCGTAGCATATTTTCCAAGTTCTGGATGGTTCTTTCTTATTGTCAATCTGTCTGGGGTGGTAAGCTGTGCTGAATCTTAACTTGGTGCCCAAACTCTGATACAAACTTTTCCAAAAATGTGAAGTGAATCAGGTGTCTCGATTAGATACTATACTTACTGGGATATCGTGTTGTCTCACTATCTGTCGCATATACATTTTAGCCAATTATTCTGTAGACTGTCCTATTCGAAAAGGAAAAAATGAGCTACTTTTGTGAGACGATCTACTATCACCCAAACTGTATCTCGACCAGTCGGTGATCTAAGTAAACCACTCACAAAGTCCATCATGATGTGTTTCCACTTCCACTCTGGAATAAGAAGCGGCTGCATTAATGCTGGCGGTCTCTGTTGTTCTGCCTTCACTTGCTGATATATCAGACATCATGATACGAAGCGTGCTATTTTCCTCTTTATTCTATTCTACCAAAAGTATTGCTTGATATCTTGTTACATCTTCGTGCCTCCCGGATGAATGGAATATTGGGAACTGTGTGCTTCAGTCATAACTTCTTATCGAATATCCCCCCTTGTCACGCATAGACGATTCCCAAACTTTAGCGTTCCATCCGCATGTATTGTCAATTCCTTCCGAACACCTGAATCACATTCTCCTCGTAGCTTTTGAATCTTTGGGTCCTCTGCCTGAGCTAGTTTGATTCTATCTACCAAAATTGACTGAATCTGTTGGCTAGACTGAACTCCTGTACTATATGGAAGTACTATCTGGATACCCATCTCTCGTAAGTCTTCTAGAATGTGCTTCTGAGTAGTCAACATAAATTTTTTACCTCTTCAGCTAAGTGCATCAGCTACTAAATTAGCCTTGCCTGGATGGTACTAAAGTTCTACGTCATAGTCTTTTAACAACTCTAGCCACCTTATCCGCCTCATGTTCAGTTTCTTCTGCTTGAACACCTACTTTAAACTCTTATGATCTGTGAATATTTCTACTCGATCGCCATATAAGTAGTGCCTCCATAGCTTATGTGCAAACACTATTGCTGCTAGCTCCAAATCATGAGTTAGATAGTTCTTCTCATAATATCTGAGCTACCGGAAAACATACCCTATCACTCTTCCTTGCTGCATCAAAACATATCTAAGTCCTTTGCCAGATGCATCACAATACACTGTGAATCCTCCGGAGCCTGCTGGAAGAGTAAGGATTGGTGCAGAGATTAACTTCTTCTTCAATTCTTCACAGGCTATATGACATTATACTGACCATATAAACTTAACTTTATTACGCGTCAATCGAGTTAATGGTACCGAGACTTTAGCAAAATCTGACACAAATCTTCTTGCTAAGCCCAGAAAACTATGCACTTCTGCTACTGTCTTCGGAACTGGCCAGTTCTTTACTGTATCTACCTTCTTGGGATCAACTGACACTCTTGCTCCAGAAATAATATGCACAAAAAAGGATATACGATCCAGCCAAAACTCACACTTACTAAGCTTCGCATATAACATGTGCTCCCTCAATATTTGTGGCACTATCCTGAGATATTCTTCATGCTCCTCCTCATTACGAAAATATACCAGGATATCATCGATGAATACTACCATAAATTGGTCTAAGTATGGCATGAAGATATGTTTCATTAAATTTATGAATACCGCTGGAGCATTAGTCATTCCGAATGGCATAACTAAAAATTTGTAATGCCCATATCGTGACCTAAATGTTGTCTGTGGTATATCCTGCTCTCAAACTCACACCTGATGATATCCTGATTATAAATATATCTTAGAGAAGACTCTTTCTCCACTTAATTGATCAAATAAATCATTAATCCTTGGTAAAGGGTACTTGTTCTTTATGGTCCCTGCATTCAACCGCATGTAATCCATTAACAACCGCATCGATCCATCCTTTATCTTTACTAATAATGTTGGTGCTCCCCATGGTGATGCACTGGTCTGAATAAAATTTTGCGTCTTCAGTTCTTCCATGTGTCGATATAACTGATCAAGTTCTGATGGTGACATTAGGTACACCTTCTTAGATACTGGTTCTGCTCCTGGCATTAATCTATTGCTCTAACTGGGGGAATCTAGGAAGATCGTTGGAAAAGACGTCGATGAACTCTTCAATTATCTTGGGCAGCGGGTCTTTTTCCTTTGCTACTATGGCGACTTCTCCCTTATGCTTGTCTTTTGCTATTCTGCTAAGACAAACTCTTTAAGACCGAGGATTCTAAACAACACTCTACCTTCACGATAGTCTATCATTGCATGACTGTCTCTCAAACAGTCCATGCCTAAGATAACGTTAAAGTTATCCATAGGGAACTCGATCAACTTTTCAGGTAATAAATGTCCACATACTACGACTGGACATGCTAGGCACACCCTACTAACTTCTACGATCCTATTGCCAGTGAGTATATTAAGCCTCACTGGAAATGCTTCAAACTTTAATCCAATATATGTCGCATATTGTCCAGATATAAATGAGTGTGAAGCTTTAGAATCAATTAAAGCTATAGCATAAAAGGTTGGAATGAAAATATTACCTGCTACTACGTCGCCCGACGCCATTGCTTCCTCCAAAGACAAGGTGAGTGCCTGCCCTTGGCCTTATTAAGCTTATTGTTGTTGTCTTTCTTGCTGCCGTGGTTGCGGCCCCTGCTGATTCTGCTGTTGCTTTCTATAAAGCTGGGCCTGCGTCGGCAACAGACGCTGAATTAAAGGTCGTACTGCTACTGCTGGTCCTCCTTGCTGTACTGCCCTCTGAGCTGGCAATATAGGAAACTATTGTACTGGCCCTCCTCGCCTCTGCATCAATGGGCACGTAGAAAACTTGTGATCAGGGCTCCCACATTGCAAGCATAATCTGTTAGCTGCCCGACAAATATTCTGGGTATGACCTCCTTTGCCATAGTAGGTACAATTAGTTCGTGCTCCCCGTTGTTTTTGCTGCTGCTGTTGTAGTTGCCTCATCTGCTGTTGTCGAGTTGGTGCCATCACTTTCGAGGTTACTGGCCTCCTCTATGTCACGTCATAGATGTGAATGCCAGGGGATGGTACTGACGTTCGCTGTACTGGTCCTCCCTCATTATTCTGTCCATGAGTCCTCTACTGATCTACTCTTCTGGATGCCATCCTCTGGGAAGTAAGCTCAACCCTCTTGGTTGATATCAATACTGCCTCTAAGGTCTGGTAGTCGTTTACTTCTACCATATGTAAGATCTCCAAATAAAGTCCCATGTGGAACCTCATTGCTCTTTCCAACTCTGTTGCCACCATGGTCGGAGCAAATATGCTTATTCGACAAATTTTTGCCGCATAGCCGTCTACTGTCCTTCTAGCTTGCTTGAGGTTAATGAACCTTTACTGCAACTCACACTAAGCCATAATTCCAAAGTACTTTGCCCTGAATCGGGTCCTAAAATTCTTCCATGAAATAGGATCCCACAATCCTACTTTATCGTGGCGCACCAATCTCTTGCCAGATCTTAGAGTTGTAGGTGAACCAGGTCAACCTGTTCCTCGGCCTAAACTTTAGCTGCTGTCAGAATGGTCTCAATATCCTAGAGCCAATCATCTGTCGTGATTGCATCCTCCGTGCCATTGAAATATCAAGGGTTTAGTCTGCAAAATCTAACAGATGCCCCAGAATATATTCTTTAGCCTCATTCCAGGGCCGTCTGCAACCCTTGGTTCAACAAGACATTATGTTCCTGCTGCTGGAGCTGTTGTTGCTGATGTTGTTGTTGTTGTTGTTGTTGTTGTTATTGTGCCATAATCTTGTGTTGTTGGGCAACTTACAATCCACGGATAATATCTAGCGAATCCGGGGTATCCAATATTGTCGGCACTACGGGAGGTAAGGGAATACCTAGAGCCTCCTACTCTCTCAAATTCATTGTAGGCTCAACTTGGATCCTTGGTTGAGGTCCAACAGGATCTTGTTCCACTGGAAATTCTGTCTTTCTTATTGCTACAACATCGGGGGAAGAAGAAGCCCTAAATAAGAGCACAAGAAATATTAAGTACAGGACGAGAAGGAACAAGAAAATAATCAATCTGGAAGAATTCAAGGTGAGTATCGAAGATGATGAATTCAGAATTTCAAGAAGGATCATATTTGATTGAGACTCCTATGACCATGATACCCCATAAGTCTGAAGAACAGACTTGCATGGGCCCCTATTAAAATCTTGTCAAGTTCCAGTACCGGAATACGAAGACGGATATGGCCAGCTACCCCGTACAAGGTACTATACGTCGTACGACGATCACGGCTGTATAAGAAAAGGGGGTGCATGCTACAATCAAGTCTCCTATGGTCAAGAACTTCTATGTCTCAATCATTCAAATAAGAAACAGTAAGCATAGAGCATATATGATAAAGTAATAAGGCATCCCAAATGCTTTCTTAAATTGTTCTATAGTCCAGCTGTGCAAAATAAGAAGCTGGAAGAGTAACAAAAGTACATGACAGTGATCAGTTACAGTCTGATTTAATACAATCATGTATGGAAACTAATGTCCAGACGAGCCGGCTAACAAGTGTCGGTGGCTAAACGCCCAAAAGAAGTAAATATTCAATGATAAGCAGGAAAAGAAGAAAACTCACTCGCTATCCCCTTCGACCATGTTCCTGCTACCTGCCATAAGATGGGGAAAGTTATGCTGGATCCTAGGGTGCTGGCTCAAAACGTAGCCATGCAAAACCAGTAGGGTTAGACCCCAAATAGCAAGTAACATAAAGGAAGCACGAAATGAAGAAATAAGAACCCAAGAAAATATCTAATAATACATAGGTTCAGTATCTTAACTTAGGTCCATGGCATATCCTAGTGCAAAGGCCCAACCCTACAACCAAACAAGGACAAGGTTTGAACCATCACACTATGATAGTCCATTTTTCTCGGCTACTAACCGAATAATACAATCACAACCAAGTCCATTTCTTATATCGACCAATCATTTGTACGACTTGCTATTTTTTTAGAGTCCGAGATTATTTAAAAAATAATGCATAATAAGTATCCTCAGATCATGCCAGTGCCGAACATGAGCTAACCGAACCAAATAAATAAAATAGGCACTTGTAGGATGCACTAGTCCCCCGTAGGGCCACAACGCTAAAAATATGGTATTAGTGGTTCTAGTGTTCCTATAGTGAAACACTGTTGAATGGAATCCTCGCGCTCCCAGGTAAACTCGCCTGGCGAATGATGCTTCCATGCAACCCTAACCAGTCGAATAGTCCGTCCTCTCAAAATCTTCTCACTGCGATCGAGTATCCCCACTGGCTGCTCCGTATATGATAAACTGGGCCCGACTGTAATCTTTGAATGATCGAGCACGTGGCTAGGGTCTACCACGTATCTCCTCAATTGCGATACATAAAATATGTCGTACACTCCTTCTAATGATGAAGGCAATCTAAGACGATAAGCCACTTTGCCAACTCGCTCCAAGATGTCAAAAGGTCCGATGTACCTCAGACTCAGCTTGCCTCTGCCCCCGAATCTGATGGTACCACGAGTTGGTGATATCTTCAAAATATATGGTCACCTTCCTTGAACTCCAAAGGTCTGCGGTGCACATCTGCCCAATGCTTCTGTCTGTCCTGTGCTGTGCGCAGGTGACCCTGAATCTGCTTTACTTTCTCCACTGTCTGTATCACCAACTCTGGACCAAGTATCTGATGCTCTTCCATGTCACTCCAACATATCGGTGACCTACACTTCCTGTCGTACAGTGCCTCATAAGGTGCCATCTGTATGCTGGCTTGGTAGCTATTGTTCAAGAAGAATTCCACCAAGTGTAGATGGTCCTCCTAAGATCCTCCAAAGTCAATCATGCACACTCTCAACATATCCTCTAGTATCTGAATCGTGCGCTCTGACTGACCACCAGTCTGTGGATGATATACAGTGCTGAACTTAAGGCGAGTTCCTAGACTCTCGTGCATATTCCACCAAAAATATGACGAGAATCTGGAATCATGATCCGATACAATGCTGATAGGCACTCCATATAGTCATACTATCTGCCTCATATACATGTCAGCTAAAATCTCTGTGGACTGCCCAACTCTAAAGGGCAAGAAATATACAGACTTGGTGAGTCGGTCCACGATAACCCAGACTGCATCCTTACTGCTAGGGCTCCTCGAAAATCCTGTGACGAAGTCTATGGTAATGTGCTCCCACTTCCACTCGGTAATGGAAAGCGGCTGCAATAGTCCTATAGTTCTCTGATGTTCGGCCTTGACTTGCTGACAGACCAAACATCTTACCACGAATCTCATAATCTCCCTTTTCATCCCATGCCACCAGTAGTGTTGTCTCAAATCTTGGTACATCTTTGTACCCCGGGATAAATAGAATAAATTAAGCTATGAGCCTCGGTCATCAACTCCTGGCGTAGCTCGCCACTCGGAACGTATAAGCGATCTCCACATCTCAACGTTCTATCTTCATGAATCTGGAGTTCCGTCTGTATCCCGGCCTCTATCCTCTCTCACAGTCGTCAGAATCTCGCATCGGTAGGCAGGGCTGCCTTGATCCTCTCAACCAATGTAGACTGAACCTTTAGACTGGCCATCTATCCATCCATGCCTGGAAATACAACCTCTATCCCGAGCTCCTAAAGATCCTCTAACAAATGTTGCTGAGTCATTAAAAAGTATGCCATGGGCTTCCTGCTTAAGGCATCTGCTACAACATTCGCCTTGTTAGGGTGGTACTGCAACGCGATATCATAGTCCGTCATCAACTCTAGCCATCGTTTGTCTCATGTTGAGCTTCTTCTGAGTGTAGACATACTTTAAAATTTTGTGATCTGTGTAAATCTCAATCGGGACTTTCATCGCCCCATATCGAACAAAAAATCTTTCCACTAATGGTTTTATTCTCCCGGCTATGATACTGGGAAAGAGTCCTATTCTTCTCTTCTCGACCTGACCTTGGGTTATTTTTCACAATCTAGGTCAGTGAACTTCTATTGGTTTCAACGGAGGGTAGTGGGATGGGAAAAGAGAAGTTGGGCAAGGACGAATGAGTTCTCTTGAGTTGACCCTGACTAAAGTTATGAACCTTGCTTCATTGCGTAAGGGGTGGAAGAAAGGTCAAATGAAGTATAATAACAGTTTTTTTTAGGCTTTTTAAACGGTTTTCGGTAGCCGGTGTCGGCTACTTCATAAAGGTAGTGCCGCCATAGCTTTAGTACAAATATCACTGCAACTAGCTCTAGATCATGCGTCGAATAGTTCTTCTCATGAACCCTCAGCTATCTCGATGCATAAGCTATCACCTTGCCATGCTGCATCAGCACACATCCTAATCCGCTCCCAAACATATCGCTATACACCATAAATCCTCCAGGTCCAGAAGAAAATGTTAAAATTGGTGCTGACGTCAGACGCTTCTTCAACTCATTGAAAGCAGTATGACACTCCTCAGTCCAGATAAACTCCTTGACTTTACACGTCAGCCACGTCATAGGCGCAGCGATCCTCGAAAAAGTTTCCACGAACCTCCGATAATATCCGGCAAGTTCGAGAAAACTTTTAATCTCCGCAACTGATGTAGGGGTAGGCCACGTCTCCACTGCAGCAATCTTTTCAGGGTTAACTGACAGTCCATCTGTAGTAATTATGTGACCCAGGAATGGTACTCTATCCAAGCGAAACTCATATTTGCTGAGCTTGGCATACAGCCTCTCCTGCCTCAGCGTCTCCAACACGATCCTGAGATGCTCCTCGTGCTCCTCCTGGCTCTTGGAATATACCAAGATGTCGTCAATAAATACCACTATGAACTTATCCCAAGTACAGGTGGAAAACCTTGTTCATCAGGCTCATAAATACTGTTGGCACGTTGGTTAAACCAAACAGCATGAATAAAAACTCATAGTGCTCGTACTTTGTCCAAAACGCTATTTTCGAAATGTCCTCCTTTCTCACCTTGATCTGATGTTAACCGGATCTAAGATCGATCTTCGTGAATATACATACGCCACTCAGCTGATCAAATAAATCATCGATGCACGACAAAGGGTACTTGCTCTTTATCGTTACAGCATTTAGTATCATGTAATCGATACACAAACGTACCGTCCCGTCCTTCTTTGGTACAAATAAGATGGATGATCCCCATGGAGAAACACTAGTCCGAATGAAACCCTTGTCTAAGAGATCATCTACTTGGACCTTCAACTCAACCAAATCTTTTGGTGCTAGTCTGTAGACGGGGGAAGTAACTGACTCGGCTCTGGGAGTCAACTCTATAGTAAACTTTTTCTCTTTGTCAGGTGACAGGCCTGGAAGATTCTCTGGAAACACATCCTCAAACTATGATATAAGTAGGGCTACACCGGTTCACCTTCTAGAATGTTTGCCTCTAAGGTAGATGGGCACCATGCTCCCGGGATCCCCAAAGAAACTCAAACTTAGGGTGATCTGGTGGTCTAAATATAATGCAACAACATCGGCAATCTAGCGTCGCATGGTATTTACTCAATCAAAATATGCCTAGGATAATGTCATAGTCTAGACTTAACCTCATAATAAATCCCTAATGTCTAATTACTCTTCTCCTCAAAATTTCTCCCTAAAATAGTATTCCTCAATTTTCTTCTTTCCGTTATTTATTACTCCGAGTCACATATCACCCAAGCACATGCTAGAATTTTCTGGTATCAGTTAATCATCTTCCAAGTGAGAGCCTAAGATTTTATCTTCTCCAGTTCATAATATCATTCCTGGTATCGCTATCATGTGCTACAACTAATTTCTAGCATCTAGCTATGCATTTCCATAAATATTTTAGAGGGTTAGGATCAACAATCTTTTTAGCTCCCAGTACTTTCCAAATTACTGCTATCTCAAGTAATAGGGTTTTATCAGTTCTAGGAACGTACTACTAGGTCCAATTCTCTTGCTAACAATGTACACTAGTTCTAGAATCTAAATAGATCCTATTAACCTACCCTACTAAGGGTAATAATCTTCTCAGAGAATATTACACAAATCATGTCTTTTGTCGTCTGGAATACGATATTCTTCTGGAGGAAACCATCAGGCACAAGCATTCATCTTTTCGAAATAAAAGGAGATGCGAACAATGATAATGATATTGATGAAAAAGGAACAAATACAATTTGGAAGTCCAAGGGCGATAATCAAATACAAAGGGGGTTTTAAAACTCGATTATGGATTGAGATCCTACTCAACAATAAATTCTAAGTTGCAGGCTCGTTTGGTACAATAACATAACCCAAACGATATGCTCCTAGACCTGTATGGGCCACCACAAAAATATATCACACCCCAGTCCCAAAATACGTAGGACTATGAATACGTAACATGCCAGCTACGCATTCGACCAGACTCTGGTCCAACTCGAATATGTATAAGCTGTATTATAATGGTCACTATCTAAATAATCAAGTAAATATTAATATCTATGCCTCAATCCATAATGAACAGAATACACAAGAATGAGCTACATGTGCTAAAGTCGGCCGCCCAGTAACACACAAACTCGAATAGACTCGAGAAAGAAATATGAGTCTATAAAACTAGGATACATCAGCAGATGAATAAACAATATGAATAAATAACAATAACTCCGGTAGAAAGGATATAAGTACCTGGTACCAATGCCTGCAAGACAAGCAACTCCATCGTCAACTCCAAAGGCTCCGTAATCGTCTATGCTGCAAAAACTGACAGGAGACCAGGTCCTCAGAGGGATGTAACAAGGTACAAAAATAGTATGCCATGGTATAACAAAAAAAACAAGTGCAACGCAGGTGTAATCTAGCATAACCACCTAAGTAAGACAAAAATTTAAAGACAATGTTCGACGCGTGGGCTGTCCAAATATAAAACCGTAGCTCCGAGCACAGAGTCACACGGGTGATACTACGACTCCGGATGAGGAACACTATATAAATAGGAACATATACATACATATAGCGCGTATAGAGTAGCCCAAATGTCTAGTAACTATCTTTCCCTCCCAAAGCGGTCAACGAGTGTTCGTTGAACCTGAACCTCTATCTAACAGTCTTGTTATACTGAAGTAACTATCAACAATCACGACCCTAAAGCCATCCCAGATTCCGGTCATGCTGACAGTATCAGGATACAGGAAGTCTGGCACAATGACGGTGTCTGAATGTGTCCTAGGATTCCGATGTAACCAATTAGGTACATCAAGGTATCGCAAACATCTATCAATCGATACCAGATGTTACCAACGAACGTCTGCACCCGGTTATGACCCGTACGCTAAGTAATAATTTTGGTCCAAAGCGCGCACAATGCATAGATAAAATAAATAATAATCTGGAAACTGAGATACAGGATGATAAGGTACACTTGCATGGATCCGGATGCTGAAGGTGGGGCTCCGGTACAACGTCCAAGGCCGCGGATCCTGAAGTACCTATAGACGAGATATAAGATTAATCAATAAACTATCATGATGCTATTCTAAAATAAGAGGTGACACACGTCTAGAATAGGCTCCAGTCTTAGTTACATATATCTCACATAGACACTAACTATAGGGTTGACCTAAGTTGACTAAAGGAGCGTTGCATCAATTACGACCAACAATCAGTATAACATCATCAAACTAAATCTCTAATCCCCTAATATTTATCATGGTGATTTCAGTCGTTCAAGCTATGCTCATCCTCAAACATACCGTCCTTGTATTCACAGAAGTTATTATGTACATTTAATTTATTCATCCTCAATAAATTTGTTATTAATTATCAAGCCCTCAATAAATAATCGCCATTATATTATTACAACACCATTTCACATTTATATACCTACTCCTCAATATCCATCATAAAAATGCATGAAGTATTCATAAACCCTAAAACTCACATGTAGTATTCATGAACCCTAAAACTCATATGTAGTATTCATGAACCCTAACCCTAACCCTAACCCTAACTAGGTTCTCTTTAGAAAATAGTAAACTACACTAAAACAAAGAGAATGGGGAGGAGTTACCCCGGTGGTGATGCTGCGGCTTTGATCAGGGATGGCGTCTACCGTAGGGGTGGCGCACGTGTCGACCGAGGTGGTGGGTGTTCTCGATTGTGTGAAGGAGGCGTTGCTCGAGGTGGTGGTCGAAGGGGTGGTGAAGCTGGTCGTGGAGGTGGTGGTGCTGGCAGTGGAGATGGTGGTGCTGGCCGTGGAGGTGGTGGCCGAGGGTGGTACTGGCCATGGAGGTGGTGGTGCGAGGGTGTTGGTGATGATGGAGGGTGTAGGTGAAGAAGAGGTGACGGGTGTGGTGGTGCTGACCATGGAGGTGGTGGCCGCGGGTGGAGCTGGCCGAGGGTGTTGGCCGAAGGTGCACTTGGCCGGAGTTGTATGAAGACACTACATAAAAAAGTCAAATTAGCGACGTTAAAAAATGTCGCTAAATGCCAAAAAAAATGTCGCTAATCACTTCTAGCGACGTAATTAGCGACGTTTTAAAGAAGTTAAAACTCATCTAGTCGCTGAAAGAAAAAACGTCGCTAAACGTCACTGTACCGACGTTTTTTAGCGACGTTAGTACGTCACTAAATTAGTAGCAACGCAACGTCGCTGATTAGCGACGTGCTCATCAGTCGCTTAACGTAGCTAATTAGCGACTTACTTAGCGACGTTACAGCGATGTCTTTAATGACCTGGCAAAACTGCCATGTCAGCAATTTGTGACGTACAACGACATTTTTAGCGACGTTTGTAGTGACGTCATTAGCAACGTGTAGCAACGTCGCTAATTAGTGACGTATTTAGCGACGTGTATTAATGTCGCTAAATGTCGCTAAAAATGTTGCTAATTTTACAGTGAAAAAAATAAAAAAAATGAATGCTGAATTATTTCTAAACTATTATTCCTGCAGTTTATTAATTCACAATCTGTACAAATAGACCCGGAGCAACCCTCCGTTGAATTTCTGGATTTGCTGACCCCCTTGGGTTGAACACTCAACACCGGTAAATTAACACATATTTAATATGAATAATATAATAAAATTTGAAGAAAAAAAATATCCAGCAAATATCATCGTAAAGAATACAACAAATATATATCCATACGGCAAATATTTATCCATACAATGAGTCTTATCCTAAATAATATAAATAATACAAATATCCAGCAACTATACTACTGTGGATCTGTAGGAGGATGACCACCGGCGCACATGAAGGATAAGAACAGCTCATACTGCTCCCGTGAAATCGATATCAATGTCGATAGAGAAGGCTGTGATGTCGGTGGAGTCTGTATCGATGTAGGCGCACCGGGAGGACGTATCCGTTCTAAGTCTGCGAGTCACTGGTTTTAATAATTCATGGTAGATAACAGTCTCGTACTGCTATGAACCATTGAATCTTGCATCATCGTTAGCCTCTCGCCCATGGATAGCTGTGATGCCTGCAGCTCCGTGATGTTGCGGTCTGTCGAGGCTCTAAGATCATTTGTCAAATCCCGGAGCTTCGTGATGCTGCGGTCGGGCATATCGAATCGTGCGATGAGCGTTAGATCGTCCGCCTGCAGCTGGGACCGGGCTGCTCCTCCATCCTTCGCAGCAACTCGTCACGGAGAGACGCAATCTGACGGTCAACGGCCTCCTGGACTCTGGCCGACGATTGCGAGGCTGTATGGAATGCGCAGTTGTCGGAGAGGCCCTAGATGACTACGTTAAAACCAGGGGCCCATAGGATCCCGTACCGTAGTACGTACCCCTCTGGAGACCACCAGCTACGGTCACCCACAGGTCGTCCGGCGATGGAGCTGGAGCGGGCTGCGAGGAAGTACCTTTTAAAAATATATTTAGTACTAAACTTAAATATTTTTTTCTACAACCATTTTATTGTACTTACATTAAAATAATATATCTTAAATAAAAAATATATCAGACGACGAAAATGTTCCATCATCGGAATCGAGCCACCACACCACTTGGCAGCATTCTGCCTAGCCGCCTTGGCCTTCTCAGACCTTTCCTTGTAGCTCGGATTGTCGAATCTAGCCCTTATCGCAGTCCACTGCTCAGGCGTGATCTAACTTGGATCTAGCACGATCACGAGCCTTCTGGTCATTCAAAGCATCTCGGATAAGCTTGGCGGCAACGGTAGGAAACAGCCGCTCGATCAACTCGGCCCGGTGCGGAGGATAGAAATACGTTTGCTACAATAAATAATTTAGTAAGTGAGCATCATGGATAAGTTATATAATATGCATAAATTAGAGGATTTATTTAATATACTTTTACCTAGAAGTGCGCAAACCAGAATGCCTTCCTCTCCTCCGGAGCTTCAGAGTAGTTGATCCAAGGGCCACCATAGTTATTCCTTAGAAATAGGCCCAGGCGTCTCTGAACCGACGATGGACGATATATATTCAGAGATAATTAGTTTTATCGAAAAATTCAATATATGATAAAAAAAGAAATACACGATATATATGATGCTAAACCATCTAATTGACTTACTTTGTATCGTCGGCCCAAATCTCTGTCCTCGTCTCCTCCGAAGGTGCACATGGAGGATCTTGCTGATCTTGGGACAACGTGGACACGACCTCCTCGACATGCTCATCTGTCTCCATAGTTCTGTCAGTAGAAGGAAAGCTGGACGAGGGAGTACTATCACGCCTAGAACTACTCGTCCCAATAGTCAGAGATGTGAGTGATCGATATACTGGAGTACTGGGCGACGATGATCCAGAACCAACATTAGGAAGTATCGGAGGAGCACTCTGTCTACCTCGGGACCTGCCGAATCCTTCGCGTCGTCCTGTCATACCTGATAACAACATATAATGAATATAGAAAAACACAAATATATAGTACATTCTACAGTCAAAATATGATGCATATCTCACAGCATTCTACAGTCAAAATATAATACATATATTCGTTAAAATAATACATTCTACAGTCAAAATATAGTTACATTCTACAGAAAAAATATTTTATTTTTAATCATCTTCAGAAAATTTATCTTGTTCGCCTTCCTCGTCCTCCTCTCCCTCTTCCTCCTCCTCGTCTTCACTTTTATCTACTTCGTCTTCGTCTTCGTCTTCCTCTTCAAATAATTCTACATCTTCTATAATATTACTCGTGTAATGAGTAACTTCCGTTGAGACCACATCTACAATATTTGTTACAAAAGGTAGATCGTCCTCCTGATAAGCTATTTCGTCAATGTCAAAGGTATTTCTAGCTTTAGTCTTGCATATTGCCCACCAATCCGACCTCGCTGTCCCCCATCTAGGATAAGTTATGAAGTACACGAGCTGAGCCTGACTTGATATGACAAATGGTTCGTAGCCTCGACATCTACGCTTGTAGTTTATATCCACAAGGCCATGCTTGTCAATTTTCCAACCTTGATCTTGAATCAGATCGAACCATTCACACTTGAATAGCACGATATTAGCAGGTTCTGTGTCATAATTATATGTCAACTCCACAATCTCTCGTAAGATGCCAAAGAAATCATTGTCTGGAATGACATCTTTGTAGTTCGAAGATTTGATACACAAACAACTATTTTTCGTGGAATCAAGATCCAGAAAGCTGTCTCTGATAGGAGCATTTGTTGACTTGAATCTGAACCCATTCACACAGAAACTTAGCCATATTTTAACGACAGTAATTGGTCCCTTGGCTAGATTTCTAATAGATTCAGTCTCGGGTGTTATTAGACGATCGACCTAAATACCAAAGTAGCGATAGTAAGTTATTTGTTTTGCAAGTGCATAATTAAAAAGTAATTACCAAGCATCTTACATATGCACTCAACCAAGAAGGAAAATGGTATCTCATTTTTTGTTCTACTTCTTCATCTGTTATGTAGGGTCTAACCGACCTCAACTCATCATTATATGTGCTGAAAAATAATAAAGCAACTACTGATTAATAGCATAATAGTAGCTTATACTATTACATTAAGATGATGTAAATGTGGACGTATTAATTACATACCCCTCTAGCTTCTCCACTTTATCCTTGTCGCAATTGAGTAATATATACAATTGAGCAACCCTTAGCTCGTCGTCATTCAAATATCTCTTCTTTATTTTTTCTGAAGGCTTTCTGGACGCATTGAATACTTTGAGTATTGCATCATTAGATTCCTGATATCCTCGTCATTTCTCGGAGCTTTCATTCTATTAGTAGCAATATGCGGTTTGAAATACGTCGAGCAAAAGTTTGTAATCTCCTCGAGAACATAAGCTTCACAAATAGAGCCCTCAACCCGTGCCTTGTTTTTTACCTTTCTCTTTAGGTGATTCAGATGCCGCTCGAAGGGGTACATCCACCGATAACCGACAGGACCACCAACACGTGCCTCATAGGAAAGATGAATTGGCAAATGCTCCATAGAGTCAAAGAATCCAGAAGAAAACACCTTCTCGAGTTTACATAGTGTTACCACAATGTCCTTTTCTTGCTTTTCTAGATGATCGACGAGCAACTTAGTACAACAAAGATCTCTGAAGAATATGCTGAGCTCTGTCAATGGATCCCAAACGACCTGCGGTAAGAATTCTCAAAATGCAATCGAAATTAACCACTCCATGAATACGTGACAATCGTGGCTCTTCATACCCGCCAGTTTGTTCTCCTTGAGGTCGACGCATCTTCTCAAGTTCGACACGTACCCGTCTGAAAACTTTAGACCCTGAATCCACCTACAAAGTCTCCCTTTATCCTCTTTCTCCAGTGAGAAAACTGACTTAGGTTGCTTTAACTTTCCATTTCTCTCCTCTATCAAATGCAATGCAGGACGTCTACATATTTCTTCTAAGTCCAACCTGGCCTTCGGATTATCTTTCGTCTTCTCTTTTACCTCCGTTATAATATTAATTATGTTATCAAATACATTCTTCTCAATATGCATAACATTAAGGTTATGTTTGATCAGATTGGTGCTCCAATATGGCAGATCCCAGAATATACTCCTCTTCGTCTAGTTATGGGTGCGACCAAATCTGTCACACTTATACCCCTTAGCAGGCTCTTCGATAGCACTTGGTAAATATTTTACCTTTTTCTATATCGTTTATCCGGGCCACTTTGGCGGTGGATTGGCCTTCTCCACAAATCCCGTACGAAAAGCATTCTCGTTCCTCCGGTATGGATGATCCTTGGGCAAAAATTGTCGATGACAATCGAAGAAGCACGGGTTGCCTCCGTATTTCAAATGAAAAGCCTTAGTACGGTCCATGCAATACGAACATGAGAGACGACAATGTGTGCTCTATCCCGATAACATTCTATAGGCCAAAAAGTCGTTGATAGTCCACATAAGTGCTTCCCTCATCTAAAAATTCTGCTTTCTAGAAACATCATACGTGTTGGCACCTACTTCCCACAGCTGATTCAACTCATCTATCAAAGGCTGTAAATATACATCGATGTTCCTCTTCGGATTGTTCGGACCCGGGATAATAACGGTTAGGAGCATATATGGAGTCTTCATGCATATCCAAGGTAGTAGATTGTACGGAGTGACGATCACAGGCCAACATAAATACTGGGAGCCCGAAAGTCCGAATGGGGTAAAACTGTCAGAGGAGAGCCCCAATCTGACATTACGCGGATCCGAAGCAAAATTTGGATACTCTCGATCAAAGTGCTTCCATGCTTCTCCATCGGATAGATGATCCAATACTTCTTCGATCTATTTTTGCCTATGCCAACTCATGTTTTTTGCAGTCTCCTTAACCATAAACAACCGCTGTAACTGCGACGTCAAATGCAAGTAGTGCATCGAATCGGTAGGCTTCCTTGCACCGACAGACTTTTCTCTAACAGTGGCCTTGTACCGATCAACACCATAGAATCTGCACGCATCTTCATCCTTATCGTCTTTGTAGTACAACATGCACCCATTGTGACATGCATCAATTTTCTCGTATCCCATCCAGAGCGATCTCACCATCCTCTTAGATCGATAGAATTCTTTAGGAAACTTTGCACCCTCGGGCAAGATCTCTATAATCAAATCGATCAGTTCATTATAGCATTCTTGTGACATGTTAAAATTGGACTTGATGCTCAATAATCTTGTAACCACCTCCAACGGTGAATGATCCTCACAACCAGGATATAGTAGAGTCCATGTATTCTCCAGCAACTCCATAAACTTTGCAGCATCGACATTTGGTGCCTCCTCAGCTGTACCATAATTGTCTGGATTAAAACTAGGTCCCGCCACATCATAATTGTCCATATTGAAACTAGGCCCCGCCGTATCATAAACCATGTTCACCCACCCGTCGTCGTAAGCATCGTAGTCATGGACATCCATATACGGCTCCACATAAGGCTCCGATTCTGATGCTAGAGATACATGTTCTCCGTGCACGGTCCACTGATAGTAATTCGGCGTGAAGCCCTTCGAGTACAAATAATATGTGATTTCTACTTCTGGATGATATTTCCTATTACGACATCTCATACACGGACACTTAATTTTGGTATCGTCCATGTACTGAGGGAACTCCTTGGCGAACTGCAGGAACTGCTGTACACCCTCAATAAATTCATCCCGCACACTGTACATATCATCAGGATGACGGTTGTACATCCACGAACGATGACGTAGATAGTAATTCATATCCATTTCTAGATACTTCTGCAAAAATGACAGTATGTATCATATAAATCATTACATACAGTGTGATTCTATAAAGAAGAAGCTGACAATTAGTTGTCTAGGTAATCTATATTTGAAGTCACATAGAAGAAGCAAAGTAGGATATATATGATTATAATTGTGCATCATCGTCAAGAAGGATGTGGTAAGTAGGCTTCAAAGTTTTCCTACGGAACTCCATTGTAGCATTTTCAAATCCAGAATCACTAGTTTTCCTACGGAACATAAAGTATAATCCTGGATCCCATATCAAATGATGATGGAAAAAATGAGATCCATCAAATCTATACCTGCCATGTAGGTTTGAGTTACCAGAGCCAGGAAATATGATGTTGTTCCTTGATTCATCAACCTTGTAAAGAAGCTTTAATAAGGAAAAATCAGAGTTAGCACCTTTAAGTTCCAACAATGTTGGAAAATCTTCATTCATTGGAGATGAGATACAACTAGCAAAGTTTTATCCAGGAATTACTATGTTCATATTCAACTCTTCCATAACTAGGGAATCTTGAGCAAGACTATCCTCCTCTGAATTGTTCTCAAGAGTTGGCTTGTAGAATGGATCACTGGAACCTCTAACTTCCTGTTCGACTTCAGTATGAGCTTGATGTGGAACTTCCAATGCCTTAAGCTTTCCCTCTTCAGTTTCCAGGTTGGAATTATTAGGTAATTCCTGAACATAGCTAGGCACGAGTCGTACCGAAGCCAAATTTGATAAATCCAGATCGGATCCGTTAATTAGTGGGACATGATGGGACGAGACGGGTCGGACCAAAAAAATATTGGAATCGGACCGGACTCGATCCATTTAAAACGGGTTCAAATTGACTAGAAAATATATTTTATATATTTAGGTATAATTTTAAGTGTTGTTTCTTAGTAGTTTTGAATTTGAATAAAATAGTAGTCACCATTGCCGATTGGTTTACATGTAATAGATAACTTTTCTTCTTTTACATGCTTTTACAACCTTACACCCTTGTTGATTGGTTTTTTCGTTCATTTTTCTTTACCGAATTGACTAGAAAATGTATCCTCAAAGTCGGTATCGGTCACTATCGAATATTGGTCGGTATCGAATTGGAATATGCCAATCTATATCGGTATCGGACGATACTGCAAACTATATTTTTTTCCTTGCATATTGTAACCTATGTTGACAAGAGATGATAGCTTGTAGCATAACAGAGGAGCTACTAGTGCTGATCATATTACATTATCAGAATATCCTGCAGATGAAAATGCATGACAATAGCCCTTACTCTGAAGTACTTACGTAATGGCATATCCGAATTGCTTGATTAGAATAGAAGGGACAAACTTCATATTGAGTGACTAGCTTAGCTAGTATGTTTGATTTTGTCTCAACTTCAAATATCTCTGGCCTTGGCTATTCCCCCTTTGAAGCACTTGATTTAATCGGTAAAACTTGTTGGGATGGGGATGGCTTATCCAATTGTTGACGAACAACCGAGAAAAAGTCCTCTCCAAATAATTATAGTGCATAAAGATGAACACAACACAAGTCCTTGTTTTATTTCTGTACTGAATATCTGTTTCTCCAATGGGATAGATTATAACAGAATTTTATTATCATGGTAGCAATCATGTTCTGCAAAACTCTCTCTACATGATCCTGGACTCTTCTACTAAATCAACAGAGGATGGATTATATATAGGACAAGTCAATTATCTTTCTCTGAGTGTCTCTCTACAGGAAGCTTGATATTAAAATAGTAATAGATTATCCATTAAATATGTCCTTTGGCTGAATGTCTAATTTAGTTGGTCCTCAACTGTGCAGACCATACTGAGGCTACTTGAGCTCAAAGGGACCGACACAAAAGCGATCAACAAATCCGGAGAGACGGCGCTAGACACGGCCGAGAAGATGGGAAACGCCAGTGTGGCAGCCATACTCATGGAGCACGACGTCCAGAGAGCAAGGGACCTCCGGCCCCCGAACCCTAATCCTAACCCCAGGTCAAAAACCCTAACCCTAACCCTAGGTCCTGATCCCAGGTCGTGTCAGTTTTGGGTTAGGGTTGGTATCACGTGTGTGTGTGTGTGTGTCATGTCTGTGTCAGTGTCTGTCAAGTATGTGTGTTGTGTCAGTGTCATATGTGTGTCTTGTGAGAGAGAGAGAGAGAGAGAGAGAGAGAGAGTTAGGATTTACCTAGAGCTCGAGGAGGAGGAGGGGGATGTCGGAGTAGCCGCTGTGGAGACGCCGGTCGCCGGAGAGGGGGGTAGGGGAAATCAAAACTTTTTTAAACCTTTCAAAAAATTCGACAGATGGGGGAAAACAAAACTGAGACCTAATTAACTAAATTTAGCAACGTTTAGCGACCTCAAATAAAAACGTCACTAAAATAAATTTTAGCGACGTCATAGACGTCGCTAAACACGTTGCTAAATATTTTTAATATAAACGTCGCTAAATACGTCGCTAAACTAGACATATTAGCGACATTTAGCGACCTTAATTGAATATATAGCGACTAATCTTTTAAAAATAAAATAAAAGTAGCTAAACGTCACTAAATATCGCCATTTAGCGACGTCTAGCGACGTTTTTATATGCAGTCACTAATTTATATTTTATTAGCGACGTTTTCCTTTGACGTCACTAAAAAATGTCGCTAATCTCGCTTTTCTAGTAGTGAGAAGGGTCGAGGGAACATGGTAAAAGTAGCAGCGGTAAGGTGGCCGAGGGTGGTGCTGGTTGCAGGTAGTGGTGTGAGTGCAGTTGGCCGGAGTTGGTAGTGGTGGTCGAGGGGACGTAGTGGAGTCGCTGCGGTGGTGGTAGCGGCAACGAATGTCGGGGGGTTGGCAGCGGCGGCAGCGGGAGCTCCGGTGCGGGTGGAGGTGTAGTGAAGCTGGCCGGAGAAGGAACGGTGTAATGGCTGTGGAAGAAGCGGGTGGACGCTGCTGCGGGTGGTTGGCAGCATCAAGGTGGCCGATGCTCGTGGAGGCTGCTAAAGTTGGTTGGCAGCAGTAAGGGGGCCGGTGCAGCGGGTGAAGGCCGGAGTCGCGGGTTAAAGAAGAAGAAGACGTGAAGGAGAAGAAGAAGAAGTGAAGGAGAAAAAGATTTGAAGAAGAAGAAGTAGTCAGCTGAAGAAAGGAAGAGGGAGGAGAGAGAGAGGGGGGTTTTCCTAGGCTTCTAGGGATTAGGGCCGGCTCATTGGGAAATGTGTAAAGAGGAGTAATTTTATAGGAGATTATGTGGTGGTGATGAGGTTGCATTTTGAATCAAGGGCCTTGATTCATCATGAAGAAAGTGTTCAAAACAAAAGAGGAGAGAGAGTGTTATTTGACCGGTCTATGAGAGTGTGGGGGTTTCTTCATTGGCCTTAACCAATAGGGTGGTGACATCTAGCACCCTATTTGTAAATAAGCCCCTTAACTTTTGGGTATTTGCATATGAAGGAAAAGTGATATGAATTTGGTATGGAAAGTGGTATTTGGTATTATGTAGGGTGAGGGGGTATTGTGTATTTTGCATGGGCTTTATGAAAGGGGTATTGGGTTAAATTGGGGTTAAGTTGGGATTAGTTTAAGTTGGTGTCCCCAATTTAATTAAATAAAGTGTCATACGCTCTTAAATTAAAGGGGGGCACATGGGATATCAATTAGAAGTGACACAAAGGTCATAAACGGTGTAGGCTTGGTGTCAGTCTTGGCCCCTTTAATTGGTTCGGCGAAACGGGTTGAGTTTGTGTCCCAAAATTGATGGCAACGACATAGGTACGCGACATAGGATTAAAAAATTAATTTCAGGATGGAGAAGTTGTACAATTAAATTAAAGCACAAGAGAGTGTGTTTGTGAGTGACGAAAAAGTCTAGCGCCTAGATTGGCTTGTCAGGTCAAGAGTGCAACAATTTATTGGAAGGAAAGGGCTATTATTGGGCTCCAAATATTATAGCAACGTTAGGGTGCACCTAGGGTTTAAATTAAAGAACCAGTCAATGTAGCCTAATTTCTAAACCTCAAATACCTTGATGCTAAACCAAAATTTCTAACCCTATATTGTCTACCTAAAGTAATAATTTGAGGGGGTTTACACTTTGGTAGTTGACTCGCTTATTATGCCCGTGCTAGGGAAACAATATATATTTTTAATATCACGCGTTCAGGAATTTGGAGGCATTCTCGATGCACAACCTAAATATAATCATTTAACATGTGACATGATGTGTCGCACCTCAGCATAAATTAAATCATGGACAATTATCAGGCAATAGTGGTATCAGCACGAATACAATATTCGAGTCCAATTACCAATTACACATTGGGTCATAAAAGAACAAAAAATATTCAATCAAACAATCAAGGCTGCATGGGTCTCTAGGCCACATGGGAAGTCCAGGCCGCATATGAAGTCAGGACCGTATGAACCACTTAGCTACATGACAAGTCCAGGCCACATATGAAGTCAGGCCGTATGAAAAGTCCTGGCCACATATGGATCCTGGCCGCATATGAATCCTGGCCGCATGCTCAGGGTTAAGGTCTCCTCCTTGGAAAAAGTATTAAAGTGACGGGCAATAAATAAAGTGTTAGTAATGTGACATAAAGTGACTGATGTGACTGATGCAATAAAGTGTGTCAGAAAAAAAGACAAAACCAAAGAAATAAGTGACAATGGTTCAGAGCCATGCGTCCAAGGAAAATAGTGGCCACATTCTCTCCAAGCCGCATAAATGTCGGTACCGCATGGGTTGTCTCTTGGACTAAGTGGATTTCTCATTCGTTCAGTGAGTGCAAGAATAAGGTATTCAAGGACACTTGTGTAAATTAGCAGTCATGCGTCCAACAAGATAGACGCATGCTGTCAGTATGCGATAAGAGTTTAGGCCGCATAACCCTCTCAGGCTGCATGGCACTCTCAGCCGCATAGCTTACTGACCGCATGCGAACTTTGTCTTCTCCAAACAGCAGGTTCGGCCATGGCAAAAGCTCCAAAATCTGAAATCTTGTTTTCTTCATAAAAACCTCATTTTAAGTCCAAATCGGATGAACGAAAAGCAAAATGCTCTAAATTAAAAGCTCTATCATGTAGCAAAAATTGGTTTTCTAAAATACATATTTAATAGATCAAAACAAAACAAAACTTATAAAATCCATAAAACCCTAAGTTAGAAATGTAGATCTATACTAATCCATCCATCAAAACAGAAAACTTCAAGAACTAAAAGTGCTTAGAAATACATAACAAACATAATAGAACAATAATATGGAAGGTTTCTCCATTTAACATGTAATATGTAATTGCCTAAGGAAATGGGGAGAGAAAACTAAAGAGTGGAAGAAAATGAAGAAGTGAAAAGAGAGAGAGAAAATATTGGGTTATATATGGTAGGGTTAAGGGTTAAACCAAGGGTTCTCATGAATTGAACCAACCCACAAAAAACCATGAACCAAGTTAAACCAAAGAATGGGTCTAGTCTCCATGCACATGCAACTATGCTAAAATAAAATACGTTCCAAATACGTATATCAGGAACAAGGAGTGACATTTTTCGTTGTTGGTTTTGTGATTGCATTTTCGTGATTATTTTTGATGAATGGTTCCCATTGCTTGCTTTCACTGCCCCGTATTTTATAACGAATTACTGAGAGAAAGAGAAGTATAGTTCTGAACCATTGTTGGTGCCAATGTCGATGAGCCTGTGAGCCACACCTGAAGTCCCGAAGAAGAAGATATCTCTTTCTCAGCAATTCACCAACTAGTGAGTGACTTCGATCCTTCAATGAATTATTTAGTCATCATGCTTAACAAAATGATCAATGATACCTATCAAGAACCCATAAAGATAATGTAAGATAAATAATCATATTTTATTAACATGTGCTGTTATAGAAAGGTAGATTATAAAAGTCCCAATGCGGATGGTATGTATGGCGAGCTACGGATCAAACGAGAACTGTGGGATAATTATCAAGTTTCTATACATGCATATTATATTTCTTTTATTATTAAAGTTGCATCATAGTCATTGACAACTTGTGCACAAGGAATAATTCCTCGAACGGTAATACGTGGCCACGGATCCGTTAATCCTGGAGGGAATCAGAGCATGTTCAAGGTAGAACGGTGATTCAGAAACCTTCAAGTGGGCTCGCTACCCTTCGGGGAGGGGAGCCGCTTAACCAACTCTAAGTCCAAGTTTGATGTTGAATCAATGACCTTCATATAAACATATGTCATAGCTAACAATGTCTTATACAGGCTGAGTAAGTTATTACTCAAATACAGGGATCAATGAACGACCTTGGGTAAGAAATCACCAATTGGTGTTAATCATTATGTTCCTAATGTTCTTACATTATGAATTGTGAAACTGAACTTAAGGCAACATAGCCCGATCACATCAAAATAATTGCTGCTTTCACATATCTACTTAGTGCTGGCTTTTTATGTGAGATTGGTTGCGGCCGTTCACCAATATATGTTGCGTATTGACCCACATATTTGGGCATCCTTAGGTACTGAAGATTTAGCTGTTGTAAGGGAACATTGGAGGTTTTGATCCAACTCTTTAGAAGCCTTGCACTTGAAGCATCCAAGTAGAGAAGAAGACTGCTACTGAAGGTGGTCCATGAGTAGTTTCAATATTTTAATAAGGGATATGATGTATAGAGCAACGTTGTATCTCATTTCAATATTTCTGCAAGTTGTAAGCCAAGTTGGCATTTTCATCTCGGCCGTTAAGGGCCTTATGTTTTATTTCAAAGAATTTTTAATAAAGAGCTATTTCTATTTCAATGTTTGTTAAATTTTTCTGTAAATGTTGCAAACTCTATCTTGAAATATCTGTTTTATAAAATAAGCTCAAGCATGCCTTGTACAAGTACAATCCCAGGCTTGTACAGCATCACGCCAAGCGAGAACGACGGCTCTACAGAACCGGGGTTTGGGAAGCCCAAGCGAGGACGTTCGGTTCTGCGAAACTGGGACGTGACATTTGATGGTCATTTTTGTGATAGAACAAAGGGTTTACTTTTTACTATATAAATTTATTATATAAATATTACTATTACCTATGGGTTTCATGGTAAAAAGAAGAAAATAAGGAAAGATGTCGAATCACTCGATAAGATGATGATCCAACACTGGTATCTCACAAGGGATCGAAGCAGGGGAATGTCTTCTGAAATCAGATTACGTGGATGTACTGCTCCAACCCATAGGTATAATCTTAACCTATCTCTTGATTTGATTGCAAGGTGTCATACTTTATAGATTGTTTAGTATAATGTTTGTGATCATCATCGGTTCATTGGTTGTATTTGTGTAGATTTCATTTCATGACGTGTTATCATCCTAGGATTGTATTTACACTAGTTATCTATTTCACTTTACGATAGTTGCTTCCATATAACATCTTTTCTAGGGTTCTTGCCTCCATATGCCTGATTGTGATCATTTTTATCGTTCCATCTAGGATTCCCTTTAATTGTGCCATGTGATACTGGTTAAGTGAAATTACGCTATCACTTCAAATTTTAGAGAGGCTACCAAACAATCTGATTAAGTGACCCATTACTCGGCTGTTTAATCATTTTTTACAATGTTGATTCAAAGAAAAATCTAGTTGATTTCAAGGTTGTTAGAGGTGCTTGTCTTGCCGCCTTAGGTGCCAACGTAGTTATTTTAAAGCATCTGATGCTTTATTGTCTTAAGCAGTTGCCTCAACCTTGCTGAAGCCTAACAAACTTAAAGTTCATCATCATCATCGAAGCCTTCTTTCATTAGAATGGGGTCGTCTTTGGATCATAAGAAAGCTCCATAAAGAATTTGACAAAGTTTTTATGATAGGTTGTCTCTATGTTGGTGTGGAATTTCTACCTAAGTGATTAGTGTAGATATTAAATAATATGGCTTTATGTTTGCTATAACTTTCGATGGTCCGACAATAAGGTGATTCCTCCTCATAATTCTCACATGTGTATTTTTCCATGGTTATATTTCATGACTTGTGCTTTTTTGAATCTCGCGTAATTATCACTATAATTAAGACTACTACCCTTCTTCTATTCTAGACATATATTACAAAGAGGATTTGACAAAAAATTTATGATAGGTTGTCTATCTAATGTTAACCCTTTATGTTGGTGTGGAATTCCTACCCAAGTGATTAATATAGATATTAAATAATAGAAAGTTTGCTATAACTCCTAGTGCTCCGACAATAGGGTGATTCCTCCTCGGCACTTCTTACATGTGGATTTTTCCATGGTTGTATTTCATGACTTGGCTTGTTTGAATGTTGCATAATTGTTATTGTAATTGAGACTGCTACCCTTCTATTCTAGACATATACGACGAAGAGGACTTGGTGCCATAACAAGGGTTCGTAGTTTTGGAACCTTCAAAATAATTAATAGTAAATTCACTTTGAAGGAGATGGATCAAAATATTAATTTTTGACTTCTTGAAAATTATATTGATGATGGTCAAAATAATAAAATTTGAAATCTTGAAAATACTTTTTTGTTTTCTAGGGAAAGTAAGCATATTCATGGTTGTGAAATCTTGAATCTAAATTAACCATAAAAAGTTTTAATTAAAATTTTCAATTTTATGAAGTTCACCTTGACCAAATATGTGGTAGGTGAGGTTCACTGGATACTACTCTTTTCAGTGATTCTGTTGGTAATGGAACCCATAAAACTACTGGATCTATATCAAAATAAATATGTATGAAGTAATTTTCAACTTCTCTAACTATGGAATTTTATACAATACTATATATATTTTAGTTGATATTTAGGTATCTAAAATTGTGAGGATATATCTACTCATTCCTTCTTATTTCAGTTCCTGAAATTAAACAAGGACTCGCTGATGCTTCACATTCAAAAGTAAATATCATCTTTACCCCTCATCTAATGCCTACGGTAAGTATGTGATTCAAATTATATGTCTTCTACTGAAGCTCTATTAATGGTGTTTCCATCTTTGCACTCCCATCAAATTTTGCTAATATATAATTGATCGAGAAAATTGAAATATCATTACTTTCAATAGAAATGTGGCATGCAATCAACCATATATGCGAAAATGGCACCAGGGGTGACTATTGGTGATCTGTAACAACAACTGAGCAGTTCCTATAAGGTTTATTTTTTATTTTTTATTTTTTATTTTTTGTCTATGAGGTGTATATATATATATATATATATATATATATATATATATATATGTTCAAAGTGTAGCTCTTTGCTAGATGGAAGCATGTTTGCTTTCAGTTTGAGCAATTTAACATCCTTACATATTTTACCCTTTCAAGTATTTTTATCTATAAAGTGCTCTATTAAAAAGCAAATTATAAAGAATAGATTATTATGCATCACTTGTATTATCCTTTTGATAGTCTTTGTTGTAAATCCCATAATTCTCCGTGTTTATATTAGTTATGTTATCACATGCTAATTCACTTCTGAAAATTGTGTCATACATAAGATTCAACTCAAAATGATAATCCCAAATTGTTATATGTCATTTTTTGTAGAAATAATGTAACTAATTCACTTGTGGAAATTGTGTCCTATATAAGATTCAACTTAAAATGAAGATTCACTACCAGAAAAAGTCAAATTAGCGACGTCTAAAAACGTCGCTAAATAACCAAAAATCGTCGCTAATTTGGTTTAGCGACGTAATTAGCGACGTTTAAAAGCAGTCGGAAAAAACCAAGTCGCTAAAACAAAAAACGTCACTAAACGTCGCTATGCCGACGTTTTTTAGCGACTTTAATGTGTCGCTAAATTTAGCGACGTTTTGCGACGCCAAGTCACTAAAAAGCGACGTTTAGTAAAGTAGCTAAACGTCGCTGATTAGCGACGTCTATCGCGACGTTACACCGACGTCTTTAATGACCTGGCTATACTGTCATGTCAGCAATTGGCGACGTATAGCGACGTTATTAGCGATGTCATTAGCGACTTTACTAAACGTGTAAACTCTTTATAGTCTAGGAGAACTTTGAGGGTGCTTCTTGATTGGATGAGCTTAAAGTGCAATCCAAAAGTTATAAATTTTAATCCATATAGTGTCCTTGGGTCTCGTCCCAAATCAACTTAGGTTAGACAGTTGGCAGGTAGGTGCACCTAAATTTGAGTAGTTGCAAAAGCTTTACGATTTTGGGAACTATTAGAATTACTTATCTAGAACGAATAATTATAATTATTCACAAAAATTAAAAATTGAAAGCAAATATTAGAACGAAGTTATCGTATGGTGATGATCAACGATGAACGACGAAGATGGTGGATGGCGACGATAGTTGACGATGGCAAAAATTTAGGATTTGAGAAGAATTTAGATTTATATTAATAAGTTGGATCAAACACCAAAATCAAAAATATGACTTTCTTATTCTCTTTAATTAAAAAGTGTTCATGTACATTACTATTTATTGTCCCTACTAATGCTAAATTGGAACACTAGTCCAATCCTATAGGGAATAAGTTTTCTTTTCCTAGCAAATCTAATATAAAAATCCTAATCTAAATTAGACTTGGACACATATTTATGGTTGATCCCACATTATTCTCCCCAACTTTGAATATTTACCTGATAATATATCAGCTGACAAATTGTAAGTCAGAAGAAGATGCTCCCATTAATGTGTTCCAAGATGGCAATGGAATTTAGAAGAAGAAAGAAGAAAGAGATAAATAAGTGAAGAAACTGCAAGGCCATCAAATTCTAAGTTGCATATCATGTGTGTTTATATTAACATATGATAAATAAAACTACTTGACTGTGTCCAAGTGAGAAAATGAGACCTATGACTCTTAATACTCCCCTCAATTTGGAACATAAAGATCCGACATGTCCAGCTTGCTTTGAGCAAGTTGTTTGATGATGATATCACCTAATTGATTCTCAGACCGAATATGTAGAGTGACAATCTATTTCTTCACCCACAAATCAAGAATAAAATAACACTCCAACTCAATATGCTTGGTGCGCTCATGAAATACGAGATTACTTGCGATAAAAATTGTTGATGCATTATCATAATACATTTTCATATGGATAGGAACCACTACATATCATTAGGAAGATACTGCACCCACGTTATTTCAGAAGTTGTATGAGCCATAGTACAATGTTAGACCTCTTACACTAAAATGAGCAACAATTTTTTACGTCTTATTGTACTATGTCACAAGATTACCCCCAACAAGTACAATATTTAGAAGTAGACCTATCACTCCGACTACCTGCCCAGTCAAAATTACTGAAGCTCATCACCATGAGAGTATGTAATGGTTTGTACAATAAACTATTTTTATGTGCACCCTTTGAGTAACGCAAAATATGAGATATAACAACACAATATGGCTGCTGAGAGGTATCACTCCGAAAACCCCGTCCTGCCATGTCTGTTGTTCCAACAACCTAAGTAGCCCTAAAGAGCAGGACAAGAAACATCAAGAACAGGATGAGAAGGATCAAGGGCACAATTGATTTGATATTCAAGCAAGGTTTCGAGAAAAACGAATTCAGGATTTCAAAGGCACATGTTTGATTGAGACTCCTATGATCATAACACCCCAAAAGTCTAAAAATACAGACTTGTATGGGCCACCATTAAAATCTTGTCACGCCGAAGTATCGGAATACGGAGACGGACATGGCCAGCTCTCCCGTACAAGGTATAGAATATCGTACGGCGGTCTCGACTGTAACTAGATAAGGGAGTACATACTACAAGCAATTCACTTAGGGTTACACATCATATCTATTGTCTCAATCAGTCAATCAAGAACAGTAAACATAAAATATATATGACTAGGAAGTAAGGCATCCCAAACGCCCTGCCACGATATTCTGGAAACCAGCTATACAAAATAAGAAAGCTGGCAGAGTATCAAAAGTACATGCCCTTGATCAGTTGTAGTCTGATTAATTACAATCATGTAAAGGAACTAAATATCAGATCTTACGGCTAACAAGTGTCGGTGACTAAATGCCCAAAATAACTAAAGTATGCAATAACGAACAGGGGAGAAGAAAGCCACTCGTTCCCTTCAACGGCCATCCGCCTGGTGTGGACCATTGTTCAGGGAAAGTATGCTTGTTCCTCGGGCGCAGGCTCAAAACCTGGCCATGCAAAACCAGTAGGGTTAGATCTACCATAAGAAAGCACGAATAAAAAAATAAAACCAGCTTATAAAATAGATATATATAGTTCTGTCTCGTAGTTCCAGTTCATAGCCTATCCTGACACAACAATCTAACCCTACAACCAAACAAGGACAAGGGTTAGACCATCGCATCATGATAGTCCATGTCCCTAGACTATTTGACAGCATATACAATACACAAACAAGCTCAGTTACATAATCGGCCAATCATTTATATGGCTTACTAGATGGAGTCCGAATTATCCCAGAGATATTATGTATATAGGAATCCTCAGATCGAACCAAGTACTAGCAGGGTTAGATAAGCCATAAATTTTTGTATAGCACATAGTATTGCGCACTGGTACCTCGTAAGACCACCGTGCTAAGATCGCCTAGAACATATAGTATATTATAATAGTTGGATATTACCATCCACTAATGAGGACTTAAATAATATCCATAGGGACTAGAATGTACACCTCAATTTAGATGATTGGAGATGGCTAGTTAGGCATGATCTCAAGATTTTATTTCCTTCTAATGCTCTACAAGTTTAGTTGCCTAGTTAACCCTATTTTTAACTGGAATCATATGGCGTGGTCACATAATATTCCCCTTATATGATGTACCATAGTACGGCCATGCTAGATATGAATCTACTTGTTACTTTGCAGTTTAACTTGGATTCACCCCAGCGTGATGCAACAATCAACAGATCCTAGTCATACTTGGTCGTTGACTAACCCTTATGTCAATGCTGGAGATTAAGTCATATCACATGTTACGTAGTGCATAGGTACACTACCGTATAAACATGTAATATAATCGTGTAGGAACACTTAATACGTAGGAACACATAGCACGCAGTAAGTGTATCAGCATGGATATAAGTGTTTGGGTCATGACACATAGATGGGTCTAAGACTCTTGGCGCATAATCAGGCAAAAAAATAAATCATTCGCGCATAATGGGTCAAAACTACTATTGGCGCACAAATGAGCAAAAATAGCATTGGCACACAAATGGCCAAAAACAACATTGGCACACAAATGGCCAAAAATAACATTGGCGCACAAATTGCCAAAAATAGTCTTGGCGCACAACTCACTAGTCCGGGCAGTTCTGGAGTACTTTGATACAAAAAATGCTCTGAGCAAAAGATGGCGCACAAATGATACTAAAGCGCACTTCTAAAACCTTGGTGGACAATGATAGAAGTGCGCGAGCAAGGAGCTTGGCGCACTTTTATCAATCTTTCCAGCAAGGAGGTTTGTCTCACAAACAAGCGTATGGGTCTACTAAAAGACAAAACATAAGTCTCAAAGCATGGCACAACAGTCGAGATACGACATTCGAGAACACGACAGTCGAGATGATGCCAAAGTCAAGCTTCGCCTATTACGAATACTCAAAGAAAGGAATTAGTGCGCCAATAAAGGCTTGGCGCACTTTCTCTTTATTGGTGAGGTTGAATGCTCAAATATACGCCGATGAGGATTTTTCTCAAAAGTGCGTCCAAGTTTTTGATAGCCTTGGCACACTTTTGCAAGGGTTTTATTAGAGGACATTCGTACAAAATGTACGCATAAGGAGTAAAGTGCACCCAGAGTACTCAACATATCTTGGCTCAATTTTGCAAGGATTTGAATGTTGTACTGAACGCAAGCATTTTTAGAAGGATTTGAATATTGTGCTGAACTCAAGCATTTTTATGAGATAACATACATCGCTCAAGTTTTCAAGGGTCTCATGCACACTTTTCATAGAATTTTTTATTCTTCTCCGGCCAGCACACTTTGTGCTCCAACTTTGTTGTCCTCAACTTTTTTGTTCAAGATCAATAACTAGTGCAACAAAACCAAGGTTACAAAAGAGTCTACAACACAGTTCTAAGCTACTAAAGATATGTAGATAACTAAGATAGCAAATAAATGTAAACTTAGGTTTATCAAGAAGCTCCAAATTCATGGGTTCACTTGGTTGGCAAGATTTACTTGCCTACGGTCAAGTTCTAGCCTAATACCAACACTACCAAGTCACCCACGGCCAAGGTCAAGTTTGGTTGCTGCTCTCGGCTGGGAAAGAAGGAAAGAGAAATAAAAGGAAAAGAAAATTAAGGGAAGAGAAAGGTTGAGTATATATCGGAAAAGCTAGGATTGTAGGTCACTAGATCATAATCCATGCCCCTTACCCGGGTTTATCACAGCCACACACAAGAAAACAAGGGACCAATGGTCCAAAGCATGCAACTAAGAAAATTTACAAAAATAATCTAGATAATGCATGAATGACATAAAGCATAAAGTAAGCAATTAAATAATAAACAAACTATACACTTATAATACGCGTATCTCGGGTGCGTATACTAGAACAGTGAGACGAGTCTCACAATAACGAACAACAAGATTACAATACGATCATACAACCATTAATAATGCCCAATTGTTTTTGTTATTTGAAGTGATGCACAATAACTTTCAAGTTGCTCTTATACCAAGTAAATTTAAGAAGAAAGAAGGAAGAAAGGAGATGAGAGAAATATAGAAGATAGTGCAAGGATGAAACCCAAAGTTGCACCTTATGTGTATTTAGATGATAAATACACGCATAACTACTTGACTATACAAACGTAAGAAAAGAAGACTTATGACTCTAACAATGGTCATGGCTGCTGCAAAAGTGTAGATGTGACCATGAAAGCTTCTAAGAAGATCAACACAGCTCCATGGCGGTATCGGTGGGTGGCAGTGGAAGAACTACTCGCTCTTGTATTGACACTAAACTCTCCAATAAACAACATCTACCCCCATATAACTGGTATGATATAAGAGCAAGCTCGACATGAAGATCTTGTCTGCTAAATAGTCGTCTTTGTAATCAATTGTTATATCTTATAAACAACTATAATAATTTGTAATAAACATATAAGAGTAATTATTCTTAGGTTGCATACTTGGGACAATTCAAGTACTTATAAGGCTCACCAATAAACTTATTTAATTCTTTCTGTGGTGATATATAAAGTTCAAAATTTATTTTTATTTTAAACTTAGAGAAAGATTCAATCATGGATCTAACTGGTGACTTAGCTAGGATAGGCTTGTTAGATTCTACTTGTAGAATATAAATGATAGATTGATTCATTAAAGGTAGAGGGGAGTACATTATATTGGATAGGCTAACCCCTCTCCCTATTAGTCTACCCGATGTGGGACTAAACTCAACTTAACACATAACTCAATACCCTCCCTCAAGATGGAGCATAGATGTCAATCATGTCCAACTTGTTACAGAGAAATTGAACCCGAGGACCTATAAGAGATTTTATAAATATATCAGCTATCTGATCGTCGGTCCTCACATGGTAAAACTTTATCATCCCTTTCTGATATTGTAAACCCCCTTAACCAAATTTTACGTATACTTGGTATAGCAAGAGAATATGGTTAGAAAATAGGGTTTAATAAAAATATATTTATATTTGTAACACTAGGTGCACCTTATCGTTGCTATAATATTTGGAGTACAACCCTTGACTTTACCTTTCAGTAATTTTTTGCACCCTTGACTTAGTGTCACGACCCGCACCCGATATAGGGGCACGAGTACGTGGGTACGTCCAGCATACGCCGCAGCATCGACGGTAGAGCGCTGTCTAGGTCACAATGCTATCTAATCAATCTCACACGAGTATCCAACTCCATAAGGAGACACAGATATCATAATATAATATGTAAATACTCAATCAGTCACTACCATATTTTCTAGGAAAGGGTATTTTAGTAATTTCATATTTAATTAAATATTGTGGATGATAAATAATTATTTATTGTATTATTTAATTGTTGTTAGATGTTATTTATTTATTTTGGACTTGTGTTAGTGGACCTAACTAGTTTAGTTTAGACTCATGGACCAACATGAATTAATTGGTTAGAACTTAGCCCATTAGAAGGCCCATTGTTAAGGAGATGGATTAAATTAATTAAACCATTAGACTAGAAGCTTCCCTCCTTAATTATTTCTTCATGAGAGGCCCCAAGGGTTATATTGGATATTACATGATAGCTTGAGGAAGGAGAAAGGGGGGCCGGCCTATATAGAGAGGGAAAAATTATTTCTCTCTCCTCTTTTCATTTCAAAACTAGATCTAGAATTTCCTTCAACAAAATTCCTTCATTCCCACTTTATTTCCCTACCAAATTTTATTCCAATTCCTTCCCAAATCACCATTGGAGGCTAGTGGATCAATGATCTAGAAGGAAGAAGCAAGGATCTACAAAGAGGAGCAATGATCTATAAGTTTGAGCCAATTTAATCTCAATTAGAGGTTACGTTGGGAATCCATCTTCCAATAGGTATAATTCAGTTTTTCTCCTTAATTTAGGTTCTAAATCTGAGATTTAACCATGGAAAATTAACCCATATGCATAGGCTACCCATAGGATTTGATTTTGTGTTCATAGGAGGCATATTGAGAAAGTTAAGGTGCTTTTTGTGTCAATTTTGGGAAAATTTCGAGATTGACAATTTTTGTGTGTGTCAACTGATCCTATAGATCAATTTGGCATGTGCTTGTGTGTTTGGAGCTAGTGTCATATCCACAATTGAGTACGTGTAGGTCGTATCCCAACAATTTGGTGATACGTGTTATTTTGAGAGTTTTTGCCTCCGACACGGGACTTTGTATATGCTATATTTTGACACGGACACCTAGATCTATATTTGACTCTTCGTATTGTTTATAAATAATATATATGACTTATTCGTGTCCTTCGGGATATATTTGGATGTGTGGTGGACTCGTGTCACATGCGTATCCTAGATCTAGTGGGATACGGTATGATACTCTCCATATGTTTGTGCAAATTATACGTAGATCTACTACTTGTATTCTTAATTCATGGAGAATGTATTTGTACAAATACATATAGATATTTATATATAGATATTATGGTATATATAATTATGCTTCTTGTGTCTTAGATCTATGTATTCTGTATGTACTATATGTGTATATATAATGTAGCTATTCTTCTATATATATATATGTATATATATATATATATATATATGTATATATATATATATGTATATATATATATATGTATGTATATATATATATATATGTACATATATATATATATATATATATATATATATATATATATATACATATATATATATACATATATATATATATATACATATATATATATATATATATATGTTATAATTTGTATATATGTTGTTACTACATATATGTATGTTATTATTATATGTGCTTAGTATATATTCTATATAGTTGTAACTATGTATATATATGATACTATATGGTAACTATGTATTATTGTGTTAGTATATATATATTATAGCATATGTATATATATATATATATATATATATATATATATATATATATATATATATATATATATATATATATATATATATATATATATATATATATATATATATATATATATATATATATATATATATATTTAAATGGACATTTATATTTATATATGGATGTTATATGATTATATATACATATGCATATATATATAGTTATCTATATATATTAATATGTATGTGTGTGCATGTTACTATATCGTAATTATGTACATAATACTAGGAAGGGGTATGTATAGTTATTATTTGGTAATTATGTATGTATATATATATATATATATATATATATATATATATATATATATATATATATATATATATAGCGACAGCAGCTAATGGTGACAGCCGCCGTCACCAAAGCAGTTTCAGTAGCCGCTGTAGCAGCAACAGCAGCCAATGGTGATAGCAGCCGCTGCTGTCACCAAAACAAAAGCAGCAGCGGAAACACTAGCAGCAGCGGCAATAGCAGTTTGGCGACGGCAGCAAACCTTCACCAAAGGGGCAGCGTCTCAGAGTATCAGGATTTTAGAACTATTTTTAGTGACAGTTGGCAGATTATATATATATATATACTTATATAGATAAATATCTATATATATATTGGTATTTAATATAGATGTAAATATATTCTTAAATTGCTAATTTCATTATAGTATATGGATAATATTTAGTATAGTATGTATATATATTATTATGGGTAGTTAATATAACAAGGTATTGGGTATTACCTTGAGGAAACCAAGGTAATTGGGGATATCCAAGATATTGGGTTTGGGTATCAAGTTTGTGAATTATTGTTGAGATACCAAGTTGGTTCAAAACTACGGTACCTATTTAATATTGTAATTATGATTCTATATTATTAATAATTGTTTGATATATATATATATATATATATATATATATATATATATATATATATATATATATATATATATATATATATATATATATATATATTGATGTTTTACCTATGGATTCACGTATCCGGAGATACGGTATCCTAATATTTAAGATATGGTTTTTATGGCTTAGACTTTAGTATCTTGAACCAAATATTTTGTGTTAGACTTTTGCAACCTAGAAATAGGTAGTTGACCATAGTTGACCATAGTTTGACTATAGTTTACCATAGATGACCATAGTTTGACTATAGTTGACCATAGATGACCATAGTTTAACTTTTGACTTTGAATTAACTTATTGACCTAGAAATTGATTAGTTTAACTTATTCTCTTTTTGGAACCTTGTATTGATGTTATATTCCATATCTAGGTCTTTGAGGCACCATATCAGACATCTGTAAGACTATTCTTTGGACTTCAGGCAAGTACATTCTCTGATAGTTTCTTATTTATGATATCCCATATGTTCATTGTATCTAGTGTAGATATCCTTGTTTTCTTGACACGATGATTATATGGATTGGTATATACGGATCTCGTTATGAGATGTTATTCCTTGGTATATGGTGTATCTTGTGCAAGCCTTGTTTTATTGATTATCTTGTACATGTACAGACACTGATTCCCGGGAAGACTAGCTATCTTCTTAGGAAATCTTGTGCCATAGCGTACCATGGTTGGATCTATTGTACCAGTCGAGGGTGGGGAGTATTTTAGTGTAGATATGTGATCATACCCTCCTTGTATTAAGTCTTGCATTAAATAGTATTAATTATACACCACATGTATAATTAGCCAAGCCATATATCTTGTATCAAGTTCCCAAGTCGATCATATATTAAAGCTATTACTCACACACTTAGACATTAGTATTCTTGTTCATTGACATATTGCTTATTATTGTATTTATTCCAGTATTTCCTTATTGTGTATATATCTCTCGTATCTATTGTGCATCTTGTATATTCACATATATTTAATATTATATAGTTTTTATCATTGATTAGAACTGCTGTTAGAGATGTACTCTATCCCTTTCCTGACTGGATATATTTTTCCCAGATGATACTGAGGACTGGTACCCTACACATTATGGACCTCAGGATATTGTGGGTCTAGAGTCTAAGACCCTGGTTCAGGAGGGACTTATCCTAACTGAAACAGATGACCCGAGCTTAGTAGCTTCTTAGTATTCTTTGTACTAGATTTGTCTCCAGCTTTTTTTGTTATTTTTTTCAGACTCATTGATGTATTATTTTAGACTCATGAGTTGTATTATGACTTTTCTATTCTTTATCTGATTCATGCTCATTCCATCTTAGATCTGTGATTGAGTATATTATCATTGTTGGTAGTTTATTATATTGTTAGATAGATTATCCAGCCAGCATTCTACCATCGATTCTGCCGCATAGGCTGAGCATTATTTTTGACATGTACCCTTATACCGGGTACGGGTCGTGACACGTTTTTAGTGGTGGCCAATGCAGGTCAAGTTTCGCAAGTTATGCGATATCGTGGTAGTGCAATGATTTAGTTATACTATTGCGAGCCTGCGATAGGATATAGGATATAGGCTGAGGTACTCAATCACATCTAGAAAAATTATTTTGATTCAACTATTCTCCTTTGATATTGATACTTGATCTCTTAAACTATCCTTTCCTTGAGTGTCTGACATCTTGTGCCATATTAATTCTTTCTTTCGCTTTGTCTCAGAATGCTGCCTAAGACTAGATCGCAGCAGGAGAGAACAGCTTCTGAGAGGTCTGCGACATCTCGAGGTCCTGCACCAGTCACTTCTTCGGTGATTGGAGTGTCAGCTGCTTTCGGAGGTCCACCACCTACTCAGAGGACTGTGCCAGCTGTATCTGAGGGGCTTCCACCTCCACCTCCTGTGCCAGCAGAGGCGACACAGATATTTACACTGTTTCGTGAGAAGCTCGAGGCATAGAGGGCTCAGTCAGAGGCACATCAGAGGCAGACCGACATTCTACGGTAGGGCATCGAGAGTGCTCATCAGCTTGCTCGTGCCATAGTCGAGAAAGGAGTTCTGGTCCAGCAGCAGGTTGTTCCTCAAGTTGCTCAGTTTCGGCCAAGCAATATTCAGGACTTCAAGAAGCTGGAGCCTAGGGTCTTCAAAGGGACGGAGGGTATCGTCTATGCTGATGATTGGCTCGAGGACATTGAGCGTCTTATGAGGGTATCCCGTCTTTCTGAGGATCTGAAGGTTGAGGTGGTAGGACTTCAACTGTTCGATGTCGCTCGTACTTGGTTCAAGAATGAGCCAATTCTGGTTGATGCATGACAATTTTGGGAGGTATTTAAGGACCTCTTCAAGAAGAAGTTCTTCGCCCGGGAAGACATGCTAGACTTGGGGAGGCAGTTCGAGAGTCTCATTCAGGGGAGCATGTCTATGGAGGAGTACGCTACAGAATTCGGCAGGTTGAGCCGATTTACAGAGTATCTGGTGAGAGAGACGAAGGTTCGGGCTATTCATTTCTGTGAGGGTATAAACTGGGAAGTGAAGATCCTCATTCCGTCTTTTTATGAGACATACTCGGAGATACTTGCGGAGGCACGCAAGGTTGAGCGGGAGTTGGGTTTGAAGCCCAAGAGAGACCGTAATTCTTTTCTGGGGGCCAACAGCAGTGCAGTATCTGCAAAACATCCTCATTTCCACTCCAAACCTTTCCAGCAGCCACAGTAGAACCAAACTCCAGCTAGGGCACCTTTTTACTAGGCACCACAGTAGCAGAGACAGTTACAGCAAGCTTCCTGCCACTACTACAAGAAGCCCGACCACATCTGGAAAGTTTACAAGAGGAGGTTGGGAGTTTGTTTGTATTATGGTACCGAAGGGCATCAGCTGAGAGAGTGTCCTTCCAATCCTCGTCGTGCAGTTCAAGGAGAAGCTTCAGCTCCGAGGGTACAGACGAGACCACCTGCAGTACAGCCGAAGGGACCGCTTCCGACACAGCAGCAGCGTTATGTCCAGCATCAGCAACATGGAGGTGCACGTCTGGGATGAGCGTTTGCTACGATCGTCGAGGAGGATAAACCCACCAGAGATGTCATCGCAGGTTCTATTCTTCTTGATTCCATTCCAGCTTTACCTTTGTTTGATAGTGGTGCTTCCTATAGTTTTGTATCTGTTTCTTTTGCTCTGAAGCATGGTTTGGTAGCTGAGTCTTTGCTTAGGACTTACAAGATCATGACTGGGGGAGGCATTATCCTGGTTAATAATATTTGCAAGGATAGGAGAGTTACTCTGGGAGGCCGGGAGTCGAGTGCCTGTCTACTTGTAATGCCACTTTTGAGCTACAATATTGTACTCGGGATGGATTGGTTGACTAGGCACCATGCTAGCATATATTATAGAGGAGGTAGAGTTTTATTTGGTCTGCCAAGAGAGCCAGAGTTCGAGTTTGCTAGCAGAGCTACAGAGTAGGAAGAAGACATTATTTGTGGAGCTCTGGTGGAAGACAAGGAGTTGCCGCATCCGTTGATAGCAGAGTTCTTGGATATATTTCCTGAGAAATTTTTAGGTTTACCGCCAGATCGAGATGTTGAATTTTTTATAGACTTGGTGCCAGGTGCAGAACCAATTTTGCAACATGTCTATAGAATAAACAACAGCGAGCTGGCCGAGCTAAAGAAGCAGGTAGACGAATTACAGGATAAAGGGTTTATCAGATCGAGTTCTTTACCGTGGGGAGCCCTAGTATTGTTTGTACTAAAAAAGGATTGATAGGTGTGCATGTGCATTGATTACAGGGCTTTGAATAATCTCACTATAAAGAATAAGTATCCTTTTCCATGGATTGATGATCTATTCGATCAGTTGACTGGAGCCAAGGTATTTTCTAAGATAGACTTGAGATCAGGCTACCATCAGGTGAATGTGAAGCTGAAGGACATACCAAAGACTGCTTTTAGAACTCGGTATGGTCAGTACGAGTTTATGGTGATGCCGTTTGGTTTGACTAATTTATCGACGATATTTATGAACTTGATGAACAAAGTATTCCACCAGTACCTTGACAAGTTCGTGGTGGTGTTCATCGACGACATACTCATATACTCGAAGATACTGGAGGAGCATTTGAGGATTGTGTTGGATGTGTTGAGGAAGAAAAAATTATATAGAAAGTTGTCCAAGTGTGAGTTTTTCCTGGATAAGATAGAATTCTTGGGGCATGTTGTGACTGGTGATAGTATTTCAGTGGATCCGAAGAAGATCACAGTAGTGGAATCTTGGAAGACCCCGAGTTCGGTAGCAGAGATTAGGAGTTTCTTGGGATTGGCAGGCTACTACATAAAGTTTGTGCAAGATTTTTCGAGGATTGCCGAGCCGATGACCAGACTCACCAGGAAGGATGTAGAGTTTGTTTGGATGGAGGATTGCCAGGTTTCTTTTGAGGAGTTGAAGAGGAGGTTGACGTTTGCTCCTATTTTGACATTGCCATCAGGGTCTGGAGGTTTCACTATTTATAGTGATGCATCGGGAAAAGGTTTGGGTTGTGTTCTTCAGCAGAATATGAAAGTGATTGCCTATGCATCCAGGCAATTGCGTCCCCATGAAAAGAACTATCCTACCCATGATTTGGAGTTGGCAGCAGTCATCTTCGCCCAGAAGTTATAAAAATATTATTTATACGGAGAGCGTGTGGAGATCTTCACAGACCACAAAAGCTTGAAGTATGTTTTCACGCAGAAGGAGTTGAACATGAGGCAGCGTCGGTGGTTGGAACTGATGAAGAATTTTGATATATCTTTGCAATATCATCCTGGAAAAGCTAATGTAGTTGCCGATGCTTTGAGTAGGTATCCGGTAGCTATGTTCTTGATGCAGGATCGATATTTGTTGGAGGACTTGGAGAGCTTGGGCATCAAGGTGATAGTTCCTAGTTGTGCTATGTAGATATGGGGATTGCAGATATATTCAGATTTGATGGGCAGGATCAAGGCAGCACAGTATGAGGATGTATCTCCGAGGAGTATCAGAGCTCAGGTGAGAGCAGGATTGGAAGATGATTTCACTATTGCTGATGATGGATCTTTGAGGCATGGAGTTAGATTGTGTGTGCCTAGTGGAGAGCTGCGTGAGGAGGTATTGCAGGAAGCACATCGTTCTCAGTATTCCATGCATCCAGGTGCCAACAAGATGTATCGGGATATACAAGAGAGTGTGTGGTGGTATGGCATGAAGAGGGAAGTAGCACAGTTTGTATCCAGATGCTTAGTGTGCCAGCAGGTGAAAGCCGAGAGGCAAAGGCCAGGAAGTTTAATTCAGCCATTACCTATTCCAGAGTGGAAATGGAAGCATATTACTATAGATTTTGTGTCCGGACTTCCACGATCTCCAGGAGGGAATGACGCGATTTGGGTCATCGTTGATAGGTTGACCAAGTCGGCCCACTTTTTGCCTTTCAAGGTGGGTTTGTTTACGGAGAAGCTGGCAGAGATGTATGTAAGACATATTGTTAGGATACATAGAGTTCCCATCAACATAGTCTCAGATCGGGATAGTCGTTTAACTTCTCATTTCTGGAAGAGTTTGCAGGAGAGTTTGGGCACTCAGCTCAAGTTCAGTACTGCATATCATCCCCAGACAGATAGGCAGTCAGAGAGGACTATTCAGACTCTCGAGGATATGTTGCACACTTTTGTACTAGATTTCAAGGGTTCTTGGGAGGGCCATATCCATTTGGTAGAGTTTGCTTACAACAACAGTTACCAGACTAGTATAGAGATGTCACCTTTTGAAGCTCTGTACGGTCGGAGGTGTCGTACTCCCTTGTTATGAGACGATGTTGGAGAGAGAGTTTTGCTTGGGCCAGAGATGGTTGTGGATGCAGCAGGGAAGGTTCATTTGATTAGAGACAGACTTCGTGTGGCCCAGGACAGACAGCGGCATTGGGCCAATAGCCACCGGAGACCTTTGGAGTTCGAGGTATAGTTTAGTTTTTATTTTGTTCTTGTTATTGGTTGTTTATTATAGACTAAGTTCTTAAGGTGGTGTTTTTTCTAGGTAGGTGGTTTGGTATTTCTGAGGATTTCTCCGACACGAGGTACGATTCGCTTCGGTGGAGTCGGAAAGCTTAGTCCACGATTCATCGGACCTTTCACTATTTTAGAGAGGGTCGATGCAGTTGCTTATAGACTAGACTTACCACCTGCATTAGAGGGAGTGCACAATGTATTTTACGTATCATAGTTAAGATGATACGTGGCAGATCCTAGTCATGTGTTGGATCACTCGGAGATAGAGGTGGGCCCTACTCTTAGCTATCCAGAACAGCTAGTTGAGATTCTGGATCAGAGAGAGAAGGTGATGAGGAACCAGACTATTCCTTTGGTATACGTCGCATGGAGGCATCACTCTCTAGGAGAGTCTACCTGGGAGAGAGAGGATAAAATGCGAGAGCGTTATCCATATTTGTTTGTGCCTTGAGGTATGTTATTTCCTAGTTATGTTCTGTTCATTGTTATGTTCTTTCATAGTTAGTTATGATTCTTTAGTTCTGTCCTCTTATGATTTTCTGGGGGTAGTTTTCGTCTTTAAATTTTGAGGACGAAATTATTTTAAGGAGGGTAGACTTGTCACTACTATATTTTCTAGGAAAGGATATTTTAGTAATTTCATATTTAATTAAATATTGTACATAATAAATAATTATTTGTTGTATTATTTAATTGTTGTTAGATTTTAGTTATTTATTTTGGACTTGTGTTAGTGGACCTAACTATTTTAGTTTAGACTCATGGACCAACATGAATTAATTGGTTAGAACTTAGCCCATTAGAAGGCACATTGTTAAGGAGATGGATTAAATTAATTAAACCATTAGACTAGAAGCTTTTCTCCTTAATTATTTTTTTGTGAGAGGCCCCAAGGGCTATATTGGACATTATATGATAGCTTGAGGAAGGGAAAAGGGGGGCCGGCCTATATAGAGGGAGGAAAATTATTTCTCTCTCCTCTTTTCATTTCAAAACTAGATCTAGAATTTCCCTAAACCAAATTCCTTCATTCCCACTTTATTTTCCTACCAAATTTTATTCCAATTTATTCCTAAATAACTATTGAAGGCTAGTGGAGCAATGATCTAGAAGGAAGAAGCAATGATCTACAAAGAGGAGCAAGGATCTACAAGTTGGAACCAATTTTATCTTAATTGGAGGTTACATTAGGAATCTATCTCCCAATAGGTACAATTCAGTTTTTTTCCTTAATTTAGGTTCTAAATATGAGATTTAACTATGTAAAATTAACCCATATGCATAGGCTACCCATAGAATTTGGTTTTGTGTTCATAGGAGGCATATTGAGAAAGTTATGGTACTTTTTGTGTCAATTTTTGGGGAATTCCGAGATTGACAATTGTTGTGTGTATCAATTGATCCTATAGATCAATTTGGTATGTGCTTGTGTGTTTGGGGCTAGTGTCGTATCCATAATTGGGTACGTGTAGGTCGTATCCCAACAATTTGGTGATACGTGTTATTTTGGGAGTTTTTCCCTCTGACACGGGACTTTGTACATGTTATATTTTGATACGGACACGTAGATCTATATTTGACTCTTCGTATTGTTCATAAATAATATATGTGACTTATTAATGTCCTTCGGGGTACATTTGGATGTGTGGTGGACTCGTGTCACATGCGTATCCTAAATCTAGTGGGATACGGTGTGATACTCTCCATATGTTTGTGCAAATTATATGTAGATCTACTTCTTGTATTCTTAATTCATGGAGAATGTATTTGTACAAATACATATAGATATTTATATATATATATATTATGGTATATATAATTATGCTTCTTGTGTCTTAGATCTATGTATTATGTATGTACTATATGTGTATATATTATGTAGCTATTCTTCTATATGTATATATATATATATATATATATATATATATATATATATATATATATATATATATATATATATATATATATATATATATATATATATATATATATATATATATATATATATATATGTTGTTACTACATATATGTATGTTATTATTATATGTGTTTAGTATATATTCTATATAGTTGTAACTATGTATATATATGATACTATATGGTAACTATGTATTATTGTGTTAGTATATATATATTGTACCATATGTATATATATATATATATATATATATATATATATATATATATATATATATATATGTATATTTAAATGGTCATTTATATTTATATATGGATGTTATATGATTATATATACATATGCATATATGTATAGTTATCTATATATATTAATATGTATGTGTGTGCATGTTACTATATCGTAATTATGTACTTAATACTAGGGAGGGGAATGTATAGTTATTATTTGGTATATATATATATATATATATATATATATATATATAGCGACAACAGCTAATGGTGACAACCGCCGTCACCAAAGCAGCAGCAACAGCCACTGTAGTAGCAACAGCAGCCAATGGTGACAGCAGCCTCAGCTGTCACAAAAATAGCAGCAGTAGCAAAAATACTAGCAGCAGCGGCGATAACAGTTTGGCGATGACTGAAAACCGTCACCAAAGCAGCAGCAGTAGTGGGAACAGCCAGCAACAGCAGCGACAGCAGATTTAGCAACGGTCAGAACCGTCACCAAAGGGGCAGCGTATCAGAGTATCAGGATTTCAGAACTATTTTTAGTGACAGTTGGCAGATTATATATATATATATATATATACATATATATATATATATATATATATATATATATATATAGATATCTATATATATATTGGTGTTTAATATAGATGAAAATGTATTCTTAATTTGCTAATTTTATTATAGTATATGTATAATATTTAGTATAGTATGTATATATATTATTACGGGTAGTTAATATAACAAGGTATTGGGTATTACCTTGAGGAAACCAAGGTAATTGGGGATACCCAAGATATTGGGTTTGGGTATCAAGTTTGTGAATTATTGTTGATATACCAAGTTGGTTCAAAACCACGGTACCTATTTAATGTTGTAATTACGATTCTATATTATTAATAATTTTTTGATATATATATATATATATATATATATATATATATATATATATATATATATTGATGTTTTACCTATGGATTCACGTATCCGGAGATACGGTATCCTAATATTTAAGATATGGTTTTTATGGCTTAGACTTACTATCTTGAACCCAATATTTTGTGTTAGACTTTTGCAACATAGAAATAGGTAGTTGACCATAGTTTGACTATAGTTGACCATAGATGACCATAGTTTGACTTTTGACTTAGAATTGACTTATTGACCTAGAAATTGATTAGTTTAACTTATTCTCTTTCCGGAACCTTGTATTGATGTTGTATACCATATCTAGGTCTTTGAGGCACCGTATCAGACATTTGTGAGATTATTCTTTGGACTTCAGGCGAGTACATTCTCTGATAGTTTCTCATTTATGATATCCTCTATGTTCATTGTATCTAGTGTAGATATCCTTATTTTCTTGACACGATGGTTACACGGATTGGTATATCCAGATCTCGTCATAAGATGTTATTCCTTGGTATATGGTGTATCTTGTGCAAGCCTTATTTCATTGATTATCTTGTACATGTACGGACACTAATTCTCGGGAAGACTAGCTATCTTCTTGGAGAATCTCGTGCCTAGCGTACCATGGTTGGATCTATTATACCAGTCGAGGGTGGAGAGTATTTTAGTATAGATATGTGATCATACCCTCCTTGTATCAAGTCTTGTATTGAATAGTGTTAATCATACACCGCACGTATGATTAGCCAGGCCATATATCTTGTATCAAGTTCCCAAGCCGATCACATGTTAAAGCTAGTACTCACACACTTAGATATTAGTATTCTTGTTCATTGACATATTGCTCATTATTGTATTTATTCCAGTATTTCCTTATTGTATATATATCTCTCGTATCTATTGTGCATCTTGTATATTCATATATATTTACTGTTACATAGTTTTTATCGTTGATTAGAACTGTTGTTAGAGATGTACTATGCTCCTTTCCTGACTGAATATATTTTTCCCAGAAGACACCGAGGACTGGAACCCTACACATTATGTACCTCAAGATGTTGTGGGTCTAGAGTCTGAGACCCTGGTTTAGGAGGGACTTATCCCAACTGAAACAGATAACCCGAGCTTAGTAGCTTCTTAGTATTCTTTGTACTGGATTTGTCTCCAGCTTATTTTGTTATTTCTTTCAGACTCATTGATGTATTATTTTAGACTCTTGAGTTGTATTGTGACTTTTTTATTCTTTATCTGATTCGTGCACATTCCATCTTATATCTGTGATTGAGTATATTATCATTGGTGGTGGTTTATTATATTGTTAGATAGATTACCCAGACAGTGTTCTACCACCGATTTTGCGGCGTAGGCTGGGCGTTGTTTTCGACTTGTACCCTTACACTGGGTACGGGTCGTGACACAATCACAGAACTAAAGCACGATAAGATATCGAAGAAAATAAACGAAATGCAACACAAGCCTAAACCAACATAGTTTAACTCAAACAATAACATCCAAGTCTCAAAGTATGCCAGAAATAAATCCGGTACCATAAACTGCTAAAAAAAACTAACTGAATAACTAGTGATCCCGACTAGACCTCCCAGAATCACACCTGAGCTACAAGGTCCAAGGCTGCAGCTACTTTCCCTGTGGTCCATAATATGTTGGACAACAGTCCTTTAAGTCGCAGTCTGGAAAAATATATCCAGTCAAGATTGGAGCAAAGTATAACCCAATAAAAGTTCCAATTAATTGACAAGGACTATAAAATAATAAATAGATGATGCTATATACTGAGAGAAACAATAAATAGATGCAATGGCAAATAGTAAAGAGAACAGGTAATATAGGCAATATGGTACATTTAGTGCATCTATGAAATGAAGAGCAAGAACTATAATATCATATACATGGTAATATAGCATATAAAACTGAAATAAAGAACTGAAACTTATTCTAAGTTTTTAAAATAGTAGCATCGATATGTGATCGGCTTGGGAACATGTACAAGTGCTATATGTCCTAGCTAATCATAAGTGAGGTGTATGATTAACACTAACATAATTTTATACTTGTACGATAGGGATATGATCACATTTCTCACTAACAATTTCCCCGTCTCCAACTAGTACAGTGGATCCAACCATAACACGTTACGATACAGGATCAATGTCCAATATATCATGTACAATATCTAATATCAATGTTGTATACAATGTCAATACGATAACCAATATAACATCTCATGACTGTAGATCCAATCTATATACTAGTCCGTGTAGTACAGTGTCAAGAATCAGATATAACATTTTTAAATACTTGAATTATAGAAATTATCAAATAACGGAAATTATCAGATAATATATTCGCCTGTGGTCCTAAGCAGGCAATACCAATATCCTGCTCTCGAAGTCTCGCAGAACGATCCAATAGTCCTATATTTATATAATATAATACAATAAAATTAGCCATTACACTAGTACGCACATAAATACAATTACACTGCACTCGAAAACTGCGCAAGGGTGATAACTAGTCAACTAGCAGGGTCAAGTGTGCGTGTCTATACGCACTGGTGTCATGTCCTCGAATACATTTCACAATAAGACAACAACTAACTTAACACAATATCCAATTCTCCAAATCTCGTGTAGCACTAACACATGGTCTAGCTAGCAGGTTAGGATACACATAAGGCAGTGAGTTACCAAAATACATTTAATATATAAATATATAGCACCTTAATATATTACATAGTAAACTCACTACATATATTTATATTAATACACCTAGGTCTACCCAACATATAAAAATATATGACACGCTCAATTAACAATTTAATTTCTAAGGAGTAAATACTAACACCAAAATCCATAAAGTAATTTATAAACCTAATTACTATTCAAATAATTTCTAAACCTAATGACTATGGAAATAATTACTATTAAACCTTGCACACACATATACACTAGTCATTAGGGTGCACGGATACACAGTGTCGTGCAACACACAATATGAAGGAAAATGGCAGGTGCAAACCTCGATGTGCGAATGATCGAGGAGGGGTGATGCTCGACCGCGGCCCATGGAGGTCGACTGCTGGCCGTGGTGCTCCGGTCAACTGTGGCAACCGTGCACGGGTCGAGGTGGTGGAGATGCTGATGTGGCCGGGGCTGTGGTGGTCGGTGCTCAGGGAATACGGTCGGGAAGGTGGTGACTGGCTGTGGTTGTGGTGTAGATGATGGTCAGGGTGGTTAGTGGCGGTGGTGATCGTGAAGATCAGTGGTGGTGGTATAGATGGTGGCAGGGATCGAGGGTACTGGTGCTCCAGCGATGGATGACCGGAGGGGAGAAGGTGTTGATGGGGAGATGATGGAGTTGCTGACTGGGAGGGAGATCGTTGCTCGGCTCCGGTGGATGTTGATGAAGTGGTCGCTGCTCGGGCTCCGGTGGAGGTTAAGTCGGCTATGATCCTGACAGGAGATGGAAGAAGGAAGGTGCTATGGCAGGGTCATCCAGCGGTGTAGGTAGGAGTGTTATGAAGAATGGTGATGGTGATAATGGTGGCTGTGGTGTAGAGGATGATGATGGCGACGACGATGTTGATGATGATGAGGAAGTCGAGGGAGACGGACAGCGGGGATGGCTGGAGATGGCTGTGCAGTCGACGGTTGGGTTAGGGTGATCGGGCGGTGGAGTTCAGGCGGGATGGGGTCATGTGGCCGGGACTGATGGCCGTGGGGAGTCGACTGCTGTCGGTTGCAGCCGGCTGCTGCTCTGGCGGTTGACGACGTGGGAAGTCGGGGGTTGATCGGGATGATGGCGTGGGGAGGATGATGATGATGAGAGGAGACGGTGGCTACTGTCCCGTTGGGAAGGGAAGTCCGGCGGTTCAGTCAGGTTGTCCGCGGGATGGAGGCAGGGGGAAGGATGGTGAAGGGTTCGGTTTATAGTTTGATATTTGTGATGGTGATAAAAATAATATGGAGAAAAAGTATTTATATAGGGGGGAGAAAAGAGGTGATGTAAACCTAGGGGTTAGGGCCGGCAAAGTACTCCTTGGGATGGGGATGGTTGTTTCATGAAGGAAATTTGAATTGCTAGGATTTAGTGTGTTTGAATGGAGGGCCAAGATGGCTAAGGGGTAAAGTTTGAGTGTTGCACAATCTAAAAATATGGAAAAAATTGTATATAATCGGTCAATGAAGAGGAGAGGTATTTCTTCTTGTGTTGGGTCCAATAGAAAGTGGATACCTCACTGCACTTTTTCATAAAAGCCCCCAGCAATTGGAAAATTGCACAAAAGGTGGGATTTGGGATTGAATGAGGAAAAATACCATATTTGGTATAATATAATGGTTAAAAAGGGTGTGTGGTGTTTAGTATGAAGCTTGAGGGTGTGAGTGTGGGTTTGGTTTGGTGTTGGGTATAGTTTTGGGTTAGGTTGGGTCCTTACACCAATTTAATTAAAATTCATATAAATGGTGTTCTTAAATTAATTGGAAGTACATGGGGTTAAAATTAGGTAGGACACAAGTGTCATGGACGTAGAAGACTCATAATAGAATATTGTCTTAATTTGGGTTACACAAAATGGGTCGATATTGTGTCTCCAATTTCGATTGGAACGCACAAAGATGCAAAGTTGAATTTATTTAGAATTAAAAATAAACATATGCGACGAATATTGTACTACTAAATTGAAGCACAAGAGAGCATATCTATGAGTTACACAAGGGTCAGAATGAAAGACTAGCACGTCTAGGACAAGGGTATAAAATTTGTTGAAAGACAAAAGCTAATGTAGCACTCCAAATATCGAAGCAACGATAAGGTACCACAATTAAATAAAATTACGGTAATAAATTATAACCTCAATAATTAATCCTGAAAATTACTAATTAAATCCATAATCCTATATTTTGGTCAGGGGTTCATCTAGTGGGCTTCTAGGTCTAGTCTACTAACTCATGCATTAAAGAACACTATAATATATATACACACATATATCATACAGTTATTTACAAATAAATATACACAATACTTATAATAAATAAAAAGACAAAAATACCCCTATTTTAGGATGTGGTAGTGATAAGTCTACCCCCCTAAGAAAAATTTTATCCTCAAAATTTAAGACACCTTTTCTCTCTCTGTCTAGTCATATTCTCTTCATTAATCTTTACTACGGTCAAACCCCCAACAATCAAAGTCTAAGAAAATCATACCTACAGTCATACAACATGTAATCTAGAGAAAACATGTATGGTTATGGTCACTTTTATCATGGTATTGCAGCCTCTGCCAGGGTGTACTACTAACTACATTCTAACAAGAAAATTACTAATACAAGCTACGGTACTAAGGAATTAATCAATCAATCAATCAAAGAGATGAAAAGGAACAGAAGAAAAGAAAAGAACAGAACCTACTAACCCATCACCTGGACACCTTCATCCTCTAACATACACTTAACTCTGGCACATTCACTCACTAATTTCTATCCCTATATACTGATACTTACATCATCTAATCACTAGTCCACAAGATGTCCATGGGTACATCCATATTGCACATACTTGTCTATTGATACCAAAATCTGATACCAAAAATCTCTAACATAACCATAGGTTTAATGATGCATCCAAAGTTTGATACCCCTATCCCTTTGGTACCACTGTTTCTACTATAAGCACACCCACTGCTAGCTCTCATACCTACTGTAATTGTTTATACTAGTTGTTCTTATCACTCAAGTGCACACCAAGTGCAACACACCACACTGAGTACTACTCCCTCTAATACAACTCTAGATGGACACCCAAGTTAGTTTGTAGTGCTATCTCAGGCATGCTCAAGCCAACAGATCCTTACACATGTACCTCATCCACTCATATACTAATACACATTTCTTACCCACATCAACTAAGTATACCTATACATACTCACAGTCTCTAACACTTAATGTACACACAAATATACTAATTGTCTACACCCCTCAACTGTGTACTAAAATTTGTACTGCCTGGATTACTTACACTATTACTTCCAATAATTTTCTGTCTATATTAACTGATACACCAATCTAATATTATCACATAAGGCACTTACTGTTACTAGTACATTTCTTAACTAATCTTTGACATAGAAATACTAGCACTCTTGGTATAGTAACATTAGCTTCATCATTAGATTACCTCATCACACTGACACTCATCACCCACTGTACATCCTGCACATAATTTTTAGACACTCTTCCGTATATTGTTTCCAACCTAATCACTGGCCTCAATATTAGGTGATACATCCATCACTGGTTATATACCGGTACACTCATATCTACTCACATCAAGGCCCTAGTTTTATCTGTAACACAAGTCTTACTACTTAGCACAATATATTCTTATTCCTTCATACTCTCTTATACACTTATGGGTACCCTCCTACTATGGCACACTCACAACAGTCAACACTGATGCTCAAGACACAGACCTAATTACAAGTCCTAAATTATCACACTAACAAGGAATCCTAATGGAATGAAACTCTATGAGGAACCGGACTAAGGACTGGAGGTATCTCTACTGTTAGCAAAAAAATAATGGAACAAAGTCCTATAATAACAGAAGTAGATAAGTATTGAGATGATACTTTAAGAACCAATTTAAGATACAATCTGATAATTATACACGTCTGTCCAAAATTATGACACTCAGAATCCTCGCCACGCCAGTGAGCATAGCTGCGATAAACGATAGATTCCATAACAAAGGTATGCAACTTTATAATCATGTCGTCTAGAATCCTCGTTGTGCTGACTAGTATATCTGTGAGAAATTTTAAATTTTATAACTAAGATATGTACATCCGAAGTCAGGTACCTACGTTTCCGACACGCCAGCTAATATGGCTGCGATAAATTCTAGGCTCCATAACCAAAGTAGATATTTTAGCTTTCTTACTGTCCTCATCAACATATGTCATCATCTGATACCGTAATTTAGTCCATAAAATTTATCTCGATAAAAAATCAAACTCAACAACGTCACCAAGAATTAAATTTAACAACTGATCAACAAGAATCAAATTCAATAACAACAAGTAAGAACGGACGGAAACAAAGAAATGATTTAAATTAGAAATTATAATAAGATTCTCAAGGGTCATCCCAGGAATCTCTCAAAAAATTATGATTGAGTATCCTCTCTCATCCTAGTATCCTATGTCCTATATCCTATCGCAGGCACGCAGTAGTACAACTAAGATGTCGCACTACCACGATATCGCACTACTTGCGAAGCCTGACCTGCATGGGCCACCACTAAAAATGTGTCATGACCCGTACCCGATATAGGGGCACGAGTACGTGGGTACGTCCAGCCTACGCCGCAGCATCGACGATAGAACGATGTCTAGGTTACAATACTATCTAATCAATCTCACACGAGTATCCAACTCCATAAGGAGACACATATATCATAATATAATATGTAAATACTCAATCACAGAACTAAAGCACGATAAGATATCGAAGAAAATAAATGAAATGCAACACAAGTCTAAATAAAAATAGTCTAACTCAAACAATAACATCCAAGTCTCAAAGTATGCCGAAAATAAATCCGGTACCATAAACTGCTAAAAAAACTAACTGAATAACTAGTAATCCCGGCTAGACCTCCCAGAATCACACCTGATCTATAAGGTCCAAGGTTGCGGCTACTCTCCCTGTGGTCCATAACATGTCGGACACCAGTCCTCTAAGTCGCAGTCTGGAAAAATATATCGTCAGGATTGGAGCGAAGTACAACCCAATAACAGTTTTAATTAATTGACAAGGACTATAAAACAATAAATAGATAATGTTATATACTGAGAGAAACAATAAATAGATGCAATGGTAAATAGTAAAGAGAACAGGAAATATAGGCAATATGGTACAGTCAGTGCATCTATGAAATAAAGAAAAAAAATTGCAATATCATATACAGGGTAATATAGCATATAAAACTGAAATGAAGAACTAAAACTTATTCTAAGTGTTTGAAATAGTAGCTTCGATATGTGATCGGCTTGGGAACATATACGAGTGCTATATGGTCTAGCTAATCATAAGTGAGGTGTATGATTAACACTAACATGATTTTATACTTGTACGATAGGGATATGATCATATTTCTCACTAACAATTTTCCCGCCCCCAACTAGTACAGTGGATCCAACCATAACACGTTACGATACACGATCAATGTCTAATATATTATGTACAATATATAATATCAATGTCTAATATCAGTGTCATGTACAATATCAATATGATAACCAATATAACATCTCATGACTGTAGATCCAATCTATATACTAGTCCATGTAGCACAGTGTCAAGAATCAGATGTAATATTTCTAAATACTTAAATTATAGAAATTATCAAATACGGAAATGATCAGGGAATGTACTCGCTTGTGGTCCTGAGTGGACAATACTAATATCCTACTCCCTAAGTCTCGCAGAACTATCCAATAGTCCTATATTTATATAATATAATACAATAACATCAGCCATTATACTAGTACGCATAAACACAATTATACTGCACTCAAAAACTGCACAAGGGTGATAACTAGTCAACTAGCAGGGTCAAGTGTCCGTGTCTATATGCACAGGTGTTATATCCTCGAATATAGTACACAACAAGACAACAACTAACTTAACATAATATCCAATTCTCCAAATCTCGTGTAGCACTAACACATGGTCTAGCTAGCAGGTTAGGGTACACATAAGGCAGTGAGTTACCAAAATACGTTTAATATATAAATATATAGTACCTTAATATATTACATAGTATTACCCACTACATATATTTATATTAATACACCTAGGTCTACATAACGTATAGAAATATGTGACAACCTCAATTAACAATTTAATTTCTAAGGAGTAAATACTAACACCAAAATCCATGAAGTAATTTATAAACCTAATTACTATTCAAATAATTTTTAAACCTAATCACTGTGGAAGTAATTTCTATTAAACCTTGCACACACATATACACTAGTCATTAGGGTGCACAAATACACATTATTGTGCAATACACAATGTGAAGGAAAAGGGCAGGTGCAAACCTCGGTGTACTTGTGATTGAGGAGGGGTGACGCTCGACCGCGGACCGTGGAGGTCGACTGCTGGCGGTGGTGCTTCGGTCAACTGTGGCAACTATGCGCGGGTCGAGGTGGTAAAGATGCTTATGTGGCCGGGGCTGTGGTGGTCGATGCTCAGGGAAGACGGACGGGAAGGTGGTGACTAGCTATGGTTGTGGTGTAGATGATCGTCGGGGTGGCTAGTGGCGGTGGTGATCGTGAAGATCAGTGGTGGTGGTATAGATGGAAGCGGGGTCAAGGGTGCTAGTGCTCCAGTCGTGGATGACTGGAGGGGAGAAAGTCTTGATGGGGAGATGATGGAGTTGCTGACTGGGAGGGAGATCGCTGCTCGGCTCCGATGGATGTTGATAAAGTGGTCGCTGCTCGGGCTTCGGTGGAGGAGAAGTCGGCTATGGTCCTGACCGGAGATGGGAGGAGGAAGGTACTATGGCAGGGTCATCCGACGGTGTAGGTCGGAGTGTTATGAAGAATGGTGATGGTGATAATGGTGGCGGTTGTGTAGAGGATGATGATGGCGACGACGATGTTAACGATGATAAGGAAGTCGAGGGAGACTGATAGCGGGGATGGCCAGAGATGGCTGTGCAGTCACGGTTGGGGCGGGGTGATCGGGCAGTGGAGTTCAGGTGGGATAGGGTCATGTGGCCGGGACTGATGGTCGTAGGGAGTCTACTGCTGTCGGTTGCAGCCGGCTGCTGCTCAGGCGGTTGACGGCGTGGGAAGTCGAGGGTTGATCGGGATGATGGCGTGGGGAGGATGATGATGATGAGAGGAGACGGTGGCTATTGTCCCATCAGAAAGGGAAGTCCGGCGGTTCAGTCTGGTTGTCCGCGGGATGGAGACAGGGGGAAGTATGGTGAAGGGTTCAGTTTAGGGTTTGATGTTTGTGATGGTGATGAAAATAATATAGAGAAAAAGTGTTTATATAGGGGGAGAAAAAGTAGTAATTTAAACCTAGGGGTTAGGGTCGGCCAAGTACTCCTTGGGATAGGGTTGGTAGTTTCATGAAAGAAATTTGAATGGCTAGGATTGAGTGGGTTTGAATGGAAGGCCAAGATGGCTAGGGGGTGAAGTTTGAGTGTTGCACACTCTAAAATATGGGAAAAATTGTCTGTAACTGGTCAATGAAGAGGGAAGGTGTTTCTTCATGTGCTGGGTCCAATGGAAAGTGGACACCTCATTGCACTTTTGCATAAAAGCCCCCAACAATTGAAAAATTGCACAAAAGGTGGGATTTGAGATTGAATGAGGGAAAATACCATATTTGGTGTGATGTAATGGTTAAAAAGGGTGTGTGGTGTTTAGTATGATACTTGAGGGTATGAGTGGGGGTTTGATTTGGTGTTGGGTCTAGTTTTGGGTTAGGTTGGGTCCTTACACAAATTTAATTAAAATTAATGTAAATGGTGTTCTTAAATTAATTAAAAGTACATGGGATTAAAATTAGGTGGGATACAAGTGTCATGGACGTAGAAGACTCAGAATAGAATATTATCATAATTTGGGTTGCATAAAATGGGTCGAGCCGTGTCTCCAATTTTGATTGGAAAGCACAAAGATGCAAAGTTGAATTTATTTGGAATTAAAAATAAATGTATGCGACGAATATTGTTGACTAAATTGAAGCACAAAAGAGCATATCTATGAGTTACACAAGGGTCAGAATGGAATACTGGCACGTCTAGGATAAAAGTGTAAAATTTGTTGGAAGGCAAAAGCTAGTATAGCGCTCCAAATATCGAAGCAACGGTAAGGTACCACAGTTAAATAAAATCACGGTAATAAATTATAACCTCAATAATTAATCCTAAAAATTATAAATTAAATCCATAATCCTATATTTTGGTCAAGGGTTCATCTAGTGGGCTTCTTGGTCTAGTCTACTAACTCATGTATTAAAGAACACTCTAATATATATACACACATATCATGCAGTTATTTAAAAATAAATATACACAATACTTATAATAAATAAAAAGAAAAAAATACCCCTATTTTAGGATGTGGTAGTGACACTTAGACGAGCCAGTCTTCCATTCCTACCTTTGTGTCACTCATAATTATAGTCTCTTGTGCTTTATTTTAATCGCGTAATATTCGTCCAACACTATCTTTTATTTTAAACCCAAACTTCCCATATATGTCCGTTCCAATCAAAATTGAAGACACTATCTTAACCCGATTCTTGCAACCCAATATTTGATGATAATCTATTCTGAGTCTCCTACGTCCATGACACTTGTGTCACCCCCAATTTAGACCCCATGCACTTCTAATTTATTAAATAATACTTATGACACAATTGTTTATTTAATTTGGGAAAACTGACTCAACCTAGACAAAAACTAGACCAAACCCCAAATCAAACCCACACTCACACCTTCATGAGTCTCATACAAAATACCACACACCCTCCCACATTCTACAAAATACCAAACCCCCCATTTCCACACATCAAATCCCCATTTCTCCTCATTTATAAACACAAAAACAAAGGGACCTTAATGCAAAAGAAATGCAAGGTGTCACCCTCCTATTGAAGCAAACCAAATGGAGACAACCCCTTTGGACAAGACATGATCGGTACTCTTATCCTTTCTTTCCTTTTTACATGATACTATGCATCAACATCTACCTACATTCAATTCTAGCCATTGATTCAATCTCCCCCAATCATAACCATCCATCTCTCTTCTACATAACAAACACCCACACAAACCTAAAATCCCCTACAGCCAGCCCTAACCCCAAGAAACCCCCCCTCTCTCTCCTTCATTAAATACTACACTTTCTCTTTCCCTCATTTATTGCACTCTCTCTCTCTCCTTCCTCTATTTTACAACTTTACCACCTTCCTTCTTCAACCGAAAATACTACCATAATCACCATCCTCTCCTTTACTCCACCATTTCCCCCCACCGACAGTAGCTACACCACCATCCCAACCACATTACCATCTTATCGACCTCCCCCTCTTTTTTCCACATCCGACCATCACTCTCACGACCACTCCACCTCATGACCACCACCATTGCTACCCATCTCCGGCCGTCACCATCACCTTTACGGTTACCTCCACCTTCACCATCGACTGTAGTAGCAGCCACCATCACCACCACCACCACCACCACTCGGATCAACATCACCAACACCACCACTTCATACCACCATCACCACCATCACCGTATCCCTATCACCTTCGACGACGACAACAGCAGCTCCACCACCCGAACCACCATCACCTCCACGACCACCAAAGCAGCCAACCTACACCACCACCACCACCTTCATCTCTGACCACCTCAACCACCATCATCACCTCACCTTTCCTCCCCTTTAACAACTACTGCCACTGCTGTCTTCACTACTGTTGATGTGCTCTCTTCTTTCCGCCTGACATGAGCCCTCTTTTTGTATAGAGCACAGTCCTGACTCGAGGCAACCCCCCTCAACCCGAGAGCACCCCCAATCCAAGTTCCTCCCTCCATTGCAGGTTGAATCTAGGTGATCTTCATGTTCTTCCCCTCAATGTCGTTGCATCCGCTGCCAGCAATATCTCTTTGAGCTTTCCCCACGTCTGTGGTTGCCCTTGCCTAGCCCTCTGTTAGAGATGAGACATCTCAGCATTTTTAATTCATCAATTAGTATATTTACTTTCCTTTTTCCCTTTGGTTCTTCACGTCTTTGGCATGCTCTTGTAATGTTCATTGTTTTTTTTATATTCCGAGGACCTTATAGATATATCATTGTTCATGCGGAGCATGGAGCGGACTGAAGTTCATAACTGAAGACTTGATTGCGCTCTACACGCTCAGGTGAGTGGTCACTCGCACCTCTTGACAATAAATCAAACCCGCTTCTCTAATGCATTATTAAAATAGTAAATACTTGATTAACTAGATAAATAAATAGATGGATTATTTAGCTAACTGATAGTTTCAAATTTACTCATCAGAATATAGTACATGTTAACCCTATCATCACTGTAGCACACTTACCTATTATTTTGAATGTATATATATATCATACTTTTATACTAAGTGTTAACTGAGGATATATAACAATGACATTTCAATAATAACCACAACAACCACGATGGTATCAACCACAAAACTGTAGCAACACCAAGTCCTTATTTGAGAAATTGAGCATTGAATGTTAAAGGTATATATTTTCCATAAAATAAATCTCTCCTCAAGTATTTTGGTTTGTACGATAAAATTATTTTTATCATGTCATATGCAAGGTAGTGGCTATGTTTTAGATAAAAATAACTTGGCCATTAGCCCAAGACTTGAACTTTTAGTGAATTCTAATTATGGTGCACTAGTTCTATATGAGACAAAATATGAGGATTAGGATGTCAATAGAAGTGCTAAGTCATGTTGAATTACAATATTTATTTACCCTTGCAAATGTATGGAATATAGCAACCTTAAAAAAATAAGTTACTTGTTGACTTGATACCTACGTGCTAGATATTCATTACTTGATAGTTCCAACCCTTATTTCTTAGCGAAATAATTATCAGTCTCTTATTTCTTATATATGCTACTTGTTAGATGCTTTTACTTGATAGTTCTAGCCCTTACTTGTTAGAAGATTAATTAGTTGCTTAGATATACTTATATTCACGTTGCCTCTCTCTCTCTCTCTCTCTCTCTCTCTCGATTTGGTGGATTTGTGTATCCGATGGGTTGCACCGTTGATGGTTATCTTATGGATATATTTATGAGTCCAGCGGGTTACACCGTAGATGTGGATTGGACATGGGGTAAAATATTGTGTAAAGTGGTGTGATTGCAGGTTTGGAAACATAGAAATACAAAGTAGACTCTGTCAAATTTTTTGAAAACTTTTAGTTTAAATTTGGAATAACTTGCTTGACTTGATTTGGAACAGCTTGCTTGACTTGACTTGGAACAGCTTGTTTACTTGTATTTTGGAACAGCTTGTTTGACTTGCACCTTCAGAATATCTTGATTTTATTATTTTGTGTTAACTAGATTACTTTTGATGTTTGCACTTTGGTGTTTTACTGCGTTACTTGGATGTTCTCTTATCTTCCGTCATTATGTGTATATGTATTATTTTTATGTAACTTATATGCAAGCATATCCACACGTAAGTATGAACCTCCTACCAAAACTCTTAACTCATGTCTTTGGTTACATTGTATTTACTTCATACTCGTACCTTATGTAGCTTATTCTTGCTATGATTAAATTGATAGAAAGGACTTAGTTACATACCTATGTATATACTTGTGTTTGATATACTATTATGATTATGGCTTCCTTTGGAGCCTCTCTCTCCCCGAATTGACGGGCTGGATTTATGTATCCAGGTTTCTGGGAAGAAAGTGACAGAGGATTGATCCATCTACGCCACCAACAAGGAGTCAGGTTGAGGCGCCAGTACCCGAGCAGCTGTGGGTACCCTCACCTCGTACCGTTATCTTTATCTTTCATATTTATTTTTAGTATCTTTTTACGAGGAGCGATATATGCTACCCATGGTATTCTACTCTTATGAGTTTAGTTTTTATATGTCCATGTTCTTGTGTTTCGAACATATTCGAACATAAATGCTATTGGGTGGCCAACTTTAGAATTATATGTTCTATCTTGCTTTCATTGCCAATGTGGATTGAGATATAGTTATAGGCCAACCATAGGATATGCACGCTAGAATACCCAACTATAGACAGCTTATACGTTTACCGTTAGGCAAGAGTCCACGATAGACGTAGCTAGCCTTTACCATGTGGCACAGTCCCGTATATTTTGGGACTGAACGTGACAGATACTCATCACGGACAAAGTGAATATGAATTTTAATATGCTTTGTCGTTTCATGAAATACATGGCTAGTAGCAAAATAAATAGTAGACTGGTTATCACACCATATATTTGCTGCTTTATATCATGCTTCTTCTTCCCATTCCGATAGAAGATGCGGCAGATATAGCAACTCTATTGTGCCATGAGCAATTATTCGATATTCTGCTTCTGAGCTTGATCGTGCGATCACACTCTATTTCTTGCTTCCTTGATACCAAGTTTCCACCAATGATGATCGAGTAGCCAGATGTAGACTATCTATCCGTAAGACTGGCATCCCAGTCAGCATCAGTAAAGCACTCAACATAAGTATGCCCCTTATTCTCCATCCTAATTCCTTTTCCCAGATTTTGAACTAGATAGCACAAAATTCTGGGAACTGTCTCCCAATGTGAAACTCGTGGTGAAGACATGAATCTACTTACAACACTTACGGTAAAGGAAATGTCTGGATGAGTCATAATGGCCAAGTAGTTGAGTTTCCCAACTACGCGACGATATTGATCCAGATCGATCATCAGTGTCTCCTCTCGGGAAGTAACTTTATTCCTGGGTCCATGGGAGAGGTTGCTCCCTTAACTTGCATCATTCCTACATCATTTAGGATGTCAAGTACATATTTTCTCTAAGATATTACAATGTCCCATTTTTCTCGTGTGACTTCTACGCCAAAAAAATAGCTCAATGATCCCAAATTCTTGGTTTGAAATTGTTCTCCTAGAAACTTATTTAGTTCTGTAATACCCTGATTATCGTCTCCTGTAATCACAATATCGTCTACATAGACACTGAGTAGTATCCTCCCAGTTAATGTTTGACGATAAAATTCTGAATAATCCTTCTTTGATTGTCACATGCCAAACTGAGTAACCACATTTATAAAATGACCAAACCATGCACGAGGATTTTGTTTGAGACGAAAAAGGGCCTTCCGCAGATGACACACTTTACCCTCCCTTGTAACAAATACGGGAGGTTGCACCACATATACTTCTTCATCAAGATCTCGATGAAGAAATGCATTCTTGATATCCAACTGTAGCAAAGGCCAGTCATAGCGAACAGCTACGGCCAAGAGGACGCGCACAGAGGTCATTCGAAAAACTAGGGAGAATATCTCGAAATAATCCTCACCATAAGTCTGAGAATAGCCTTTTGCCACCTGATGAGCCTTCAGGCGATCAAGAGTGCCATCTGATTTTACCTAAATATTGGACACCCATTTTTAATCCACTGCCTTCTTACCGTAAGGTAAATCAACCAAGTTTCATGTATGGTTTTCCCGAAGTGCTTTTATTTTCTCTTCTATAGAAGCACGCCATCCAAGAATTTTAAGACCCTCCTCTGCAGAATTGGAAATCTAAATCCGATCAATAGTTGCCACCAATGATTGTGTATGGCCCACAAGCCCTTTATAATTATGAACGTACAATGGATGATCACGAATGTATGACGATGTCTAGCTGGCGAATCAGACAAAAAAAATCAGTGGAGCTAGAGGAGGATGAAGGTGCTGTATCCACAGAAACTATCAATAAAACTCATTCCGGCGATGCTGGTACCGACGGAGCTAGTGTTTGTGGACCATTGGACTGGAAGACTGGCTCGGTAGAGGAGGGAACCTTTACGGGGGCTGTTGTTTTTGAACAGAAAATAACAAGAAATCCTCTTCTGGGTAAACTTGTGGAGCCGAATCAGTAGTTTGTGGAAGTAGAGGAAACTTAGTTTCAACAAAGGTAATATTCTGAAAGAAAAAATATTGCTTCAAGACTGGAAAAAAATACCGATACTCTTTTTGATCCTTAGGATATCCAAGGAAAATACATTGGATAGCCTTTGGATCTAGTATAGATATAGTTGGTCGAGTATCCCTAACATAACATAAGCAACCAAAGATTCAGAGAGATAAAAGAAATGACTCTCATTAGGGATATAACCGAGAGAAGGGAGTATCGCCATTGAGAACAGACGATGACATACGATTAATTAGATGGCAAGCCGTGAGAACGACATCCGACCAAAATCTTTTTGGAGTACGTGCTTGGAACATAAGAGCACACATTATTTCTAAGAGATGATGATTCATGCGTTCAGCCACACCATTCTGTTATGGTATGTAAGGACATAAAGTTTGGCGGATGATGTCATTTCGAGACAAATGTAAAATAAACTCACGAGACATATACTCATGACCATTGTCATTGCGAACACATTTAATCGAAAAACCAAATTATGTTTTGATTTATGTATAAAAATTGCACCAAATATTAAATAATTTGGAGCAATTTTTCATGAGATAAACAAAAGTGATACGCGAGTAATCATCAACAAAGGTAATAAAGTACTTGAATCCCATCATAGATTCAACCGAACAAGGTCCTCATATATCGGAATGCACCAACTCAAAAGGAGCGAAAGCAACTTTATTTTGACTGACAGAATAGGAAACCCGGTAATGCTTACCCAAACTACATGACTCACAATGAAAAGAACATGAAGCATCTAAAGATGGGTACATTTTCTGGAGTGCTTGGATAGAAGGATGTCCTAACCGGCAGTGTAACACAAAAGGATCAAGTTCCATACCAAGACAGACAACAAAGGAAGGTTGGTCAAACATGTATAAGCCTTCAGCCACGTGCCCCTTATCGATAGTCTTTCCAGTCTTTAGGTCATGAAAAATACAATCATCAGGAAAGAATATTTTCGAGCAATACATATCATGAGTAATCCGACTAATTGAGAGTAAGCTGAATGGGTTTTCAAGTGTATGTAATACAGAATATAGTGACAGTCCCGAAGAAAGACGGGTAAATCTTTTTCCTCGGACTATCAACGAACCACTGTTGGCACATATAATATTAGACATACGACCAACCGGTATATAATTTTGTATCCTATATGTGTCGTCTGTCAAGTGATCAAACGCACTAGAATCAAGGACCCACTACTTTGACTGTACCATACATGTCGCTGAGTACCCTGTGGTAGACCCAGAAGTAGAAGCTGTACCTCGACGTTGAGCTTCAAACTCAACAAAGTCTGCATATGCTTCATCAGTTATTATTACAGATCGGCCGCCAAGATCAGAAATATCTGAGGTGACATTGGCGATAGGAGTTTTAGTACACTGCCACTGGAAATGACCCTGTAGACCCTAGTTGAAGCAGGTGCGTAATCGACCTCCATCACGACTGCCAATGCCTCATCTACCATCATGGCTAATATTTTGGCCACCATGTCGTCCACCACGACCACCAAAAAATCTACTACGAGCAGCTCCCAGAGCAGATCAATCAGCAGAAGCATCACTTGGAGAGGTCTCGACGACCTTTACTGCCCGTAGGACACAAAAATGAGCTTTCATTAGAGATAGAACCTCAGCTCCAACAATGATCTGAGAATGAGCTGAGTTTGCATCAAGATGGAGAGAGGCAAGATATGCCATGATATGAAGCTTTTCCCATTGTGCCCTTGCTTTATTGATATCTGTCGTCAGAGATAATACACGGTCAACTTTATCGACCATAGCCTTAAAGGCCCGGAAGTGATCCTTATGAGACTTGTCACCCTGTTGCGCCCGGTTGGTAGGTACGAGACAAGTCATATTTTCCATCAAACGCCATCGATATGACCTCCCATAACTCTTTTACCGTATCCGTATTCTGAACCATGTCCTTCACCGATGGTTTTATTGAGTTCATCAACTGTGTAAACAGTCGACTATTATTTGTCTCCCACTACTCAAATGTAGGATCAGCCATCTCTGGAGGGTTGTCAGTCAGATGCTTGGACAACCGCATTCTCTGAAGTATTTTCTCAATCTTTTTTCGCCATGTTGAGTAGCTATATGGTCCATCAACCGTCGATCGATGAGTCGAATCAAAAAAATTATCGTGCTAGTGCCCGTTGGTCCCACCAATGGTTTTTGACACCGGTAGTAATAGCACTGCTAGTTGCATCAGTGTTAGTCATCTTGTACTTGATTCGACTGTCGCTGAATCTTTCTAACCCCAATAATTACATCAACTTTACTGATGCGCTATCAACGTGATCAGAACTAGCACGCGCATAAAAAGTACAGATCATATGGGGAACACAAGCCAGGTCACAGAGGTAACCCAAGTCACTCTCTATGTAGATCCTGCTATGGATATCAGGGTAGGACTGAAACAAAGATTCACGTAAACAAGCAACTTTTTTACTCATTGTTAACTCCTGGAGCCGTTATCTAGGAACAGAGATTATGCAAACAAATTATTATTTACCCTCTGGCTTTGATATACGCTCTTGAAGTCGTAATATAGGAACAAAGGATATGCAAATAAATTATTGTCTACCCTCTGGATTTGATATACGACCTTTTTTTGGAAATTAGAGTTCAAACAGGAAGTAGGGGCGACTGTTGAGGGTTAGGGTTTAGGATTTTTGGGCTGCATAGTATGGTCGGGGGCAGCAGAGGGGGCTGGGGGCAGGAAGGGGGGCTGGCAGCCTGTTGGAGCAAGGGGGAACATCGAGCAGGAGGGAGCGATGGCAGGGAGGCAGGAGGGGCTGGCGGCAGGGAGGCAGGGTGTGTCACTGCCATATTTTCTAGGAAATAGTATTTTAGTAATTTCATAATTAATTAAATATTGTGCATGATAAATAATTATTTGTTGTATTATTTAATTGTTGTTAGATGTTATTTATTTATTTTGGACTTGTGTTAGTGGACCTAACTAGTTTAGTTTAGACTCATGGACCAACATGTATTAATTGTTAGAATTGAGCTTATTAGAAAGCCCATTGTTTAGGAGGAGGATTAATTTAATTAAACCTTTAGACTAGAAGCTTTCCTCCATAATTATTTCTTCATGAGAGGCCCAAAGGGTATAATGGACATTACATAGTAGCTTGAGGAAGGGTAGAGGGGGCCGGCCAATATAAAAGAGGGGGAAAAGTTTCTCTCTCCTCTTTTCATTTCAAAACTAGATCTAGAATTTTTCTCAACCAAATTTATTCATTCCCATATTATTTCTCTACCAAATTTTATTCAAATTCCTTCCCAAATCACTATTGGAGGCTAGTGGAACAAGGATCTAGAAGAAGGAAGCAATGATCTACAAAGAGGAGCAAGGATCTACAAGTTGGAGGCCAATTTTATCACATTTGGAGATTTTATTGAGAACCCATCTCCCAATAGGTACAATTTAGTTTTTTTCCTTAATTTAGGTTCTAAATCTAAGATTTAACCATGATAAATCAATCCATATACATAGGCCACCCATAGGATTTGGTTTTGTGTTCGTAGGAGGCCTATTGAGAAAGTTATCGTACTTTTTGTGTCAATTTTAGGAGAATTCCGAGATTGACATTTGTTGTATGTGTCAATTGGTCCTATAGATCAATTTGGCATGTGCTTGTGTATTTGGGGCTAGTGTCGTATCCACAATTGGTTACATGTAGGTCGTATCCCAACAATTTGGTGATACGTGTTGATTTGGGAGTTTTTTCTCCGACACGGGACTTTGTACATGTCATATTTTGACATGGACACAAAGATTTGTGTTTGACTCTTCGTATTATTCATAAATAATATATTAGACTTGTTCGTGTCCTTCGGGGTACGTTTGGATGTGTGGTGGACTCATGTCGCAAGCATATCCTAGATCTAGTGGGATATGGGTGTGATACGCTTCATGTGTTTGTACAATTTAATTTTACATCTATTTCTTCATTGTTCTTAGTTATTGTGATGTGTAATTATATGTATATATATATATTATCGTTATATATATTTATGTATTAGATGTCATAGATATATGTATCCATTTTATATATATTTATGTAGCTATTATTCTACATATGTAAGAGCCAGTTAATATTGTAAGTATATATATATATATATATATATATATATATGTTATTATATATATATATATATATATATATATATATATATATATATATATATATATATATATATATATATACTTATATGTTATATGTATTTATATTGTGTATGTTTATATATATATGTACGTATATATGTTACTAAAAATATATGTATGTTATGTCATAATAGTTATTATGTACATGTATATGTTTGTGGAGGTGTAAGTATGTTTACATATATTTATATAGTAGTATTATATATTATGTGTTATATATTATATATATATTTGTGTTATATATATATAATAGAGCGACAACAGCAGCAGTTAATAGCAACAGCAGCAGCATCAGTTAATAGCAACAATAGCCGCAGCAGCAGTAACAACAGCAGCAGCAGCAGTTAATAACAACAGCAGCCGCAGCAGCAATAGCTACAACAGCATTAGTAGCGACGGCTGCAGCAGCAACAGCGACACAGCAGCAGCAGTTTTGGCGACAACAGCGGGCATCCGTCGCGGTAGCGGCAGTTCCTGCCACAGCAGCAACAACATTTGCGACAGCGGCCAGCAGCCTTTAGCGATACTTCTGCAGTTTATTTGGGATTTTAGATATTCAAATATATTAGATATATATATATATATAAATATATATATATATATATATGTATTTATATGGTATTAAAATATATGTAGATACATTCCTAATTGCTAATTGTGTTTTAGTATACTATATTTATAATATTTAAGTTTCTAGCATATATTATAATGGGTAGTTAGTATATATATGTAGTTTGGCATTTACCTTGAGTTACCAAGGTAAAAGTTAAGTTATTTGAGGATACCCAAGGTATTGGGTTCTGGTATCAAGATTATGGGTTAGTCTTGTGATACCAAGTTAGTTCGAAACCAAGGTATCCATTTAATATTTGTAATTAGAATGTTATATATTTGTTTGATATGTATATGTGATGCTTTACCGATTGTTTTATGTATCCTGAGATACGGTATCCTAATATCCTAAGATGTATTTTTATGACCTAGACTCTAGTGTTTAAACCCAATATCTTTGAGATAGACCCATGCAACCTAGAAATATGTAGACCATAGATTGACCATAGTTGACCATAGTTTGGCTTAGAGTTGACTTAGTTTGACTTTTGACTTAGAGATGGCTTGTTGACCTAGAAGTTGACTAGTTTAACTTATTTTCTTTTCGAACCTTGTATTGATGTTATATTCCATATCTAGGTCTTCGAGGCACCGTATCAGACATCTGTGAGACTATTCTTTGGACTTCAGGCGAGTACATTCTCTGATAGTTTCTTATTTATGATATCCTCTATGTCCATTGTATATAGTGTAGATATCCATGTCTTCTTGACACGATGGTTACACGGATTAGTATATCCGAATCTCGTCATGAGATGTTATTCCTTGGTATATGTTGTATCTTGTGCAAGTATTATTTTACTGTTTATCTTGTACATATGCAGACACTGATTCTCGAAAAGACTAGCTATCTTCTTGGGGAATCTCGTGCCATAGCGTACCTTTGTTGGATCTACTATACCAGTCGGGGGTGGGGAGTGTTAGTGTAGATATGTGTTCATACCTTCCTTTGCAAGTATTGTTTTCCTGTGAGTGTTCATCATACACCGTATGTATGACTAACCAGGCCATTATTCCTGTGCAAGTTTCCAAGCCGATCATATGTTAAAGCTAGTGCTCACCCACTTAGTCATTAGTATTCTTGTTCATTGCCATATTGTTCATTATTATATTTATTCTAGTATTTTCTTATTGTGTATCTCTTGTATCTATTGTTGTATCTTGTATATTCATATATATTTACTGTTACATAGTTTTTATCATTGATTAGAACTACTGTTAGAGATGTACTTTTCTCCTTTCCTGACTGGATATATTTTTTTCAAATGACACTGAGGAGTGGTACCTTACACATAATGGACCTCAGGATGTTGTGGGTTTAGAGTCAGAGACCCTGGCTCAGGAGGAACTTATCCCAACTGAGACAGATGACCCGATATTAGTAGCTTCTTAGTATTCTTTTGTACTGGATTTGTCTCCAGCTTATTTGTTAGTATTCTTTCTGACTCATTGATTTATTATTTGGACTCATGAGTTTTATGTGACTATTCCATTCTTTATCATATTCGTGCTCGATTCTATCTTAGATTTGTGATTGAGTATATTGTTATTATTGGTGGCTCATTATATAGCTAGATAGATTACCCAAACAACATTCTACCACCGATTCTACGGCGTAGGCTGGGCGTTGTTTCCAACTTGCATCCCTACATCGGGTGCGGGTCATGACACATTTTTAGTGGTGGCCTAAGCAGGTTATTTCTTCAAGGTCACAATTAGTGCGATTCGTAGTGGTGCTCTGAATTGAGTACTATTACTAGCCTGTGTTAGGATATAGGGTGTAGGCTATAGGCTGAGAATACTCAATCAAATCTAGGATAAATTCTTTTGGTTCATTCAACTATTCTCCTTTGATATTGATACTTGATCTCTTAAAACTTTTCTTTCCTTGAGTGTCTTACATCATGTGTCATATTAATTCTTTCTTTCACTTTGTCTCAGGATGCCGCCTAAGACAAGATCGTAGCAGGGGAGAGCAGCTTCTGAGAGGTCTGCGATGTCCCGAGGGCCTACACCAGTCACTTCTCCGGTGATTGGAGTATCAACTGCTTTAGGAGGTCCACCACCTACTCAGAGGACTGTGCCAGCTGTATCTGAGGTGCTTCCACCTCCACCTCCCATGCCAGCAGAGACGACACAGATATTTATACTATTTCTGAGATGCTCGAGGCACAGAGGGCTCAATCAGAGGCACATTAGAGGCAGACCGACATTTTATGGCAGGGCATCGAGAGTGCTCATCAGCTTGATCGTGTCATAGTAGAGAGAGGAGTTTCGGTCCAGCAGCAGGTTGCTCAGCTTCGGCCAGGCAACATTCAGGATTTTAAGAAGCTGGAGCCTAGTGTCTTCAAGGGGACGGAGGGCATCATCTATGCTGATGATTGGCTCGAGGATATTAAGCGTCTTATGAGGGTGTCCCGTCTTTATGAGGATCTGAAGGTTGAGGCGGTAGGACTTTAACTGTTCGACGTCACCCATACTTGGTTCAGGAATGAGCCAATTCTTGTTGACGCAGGACAATCTTGGGAGGTATTCAAGGACCTCTTCAAGAAGAAGTTTTTTTCTTGGGCAGACAGGCTAGACTTGGGGAGGAAGTTTAAGAGCCTCATTCAGGGGAGCATGTCTGTGGAGGAGTACGCTGCAGAGTTCGGCAGGTTGAGCCAATTTATAGAATATTTGGTGAGAGAGCCGGAGGTTCAGGCTATTAGATTTTGCGAGGGTCTAAACTGAGTAGTTAAGATTCTTATTCCGTCTTTTTATGAGACATATTTAGAGATACTTGCGGAGGCATGCAAGGTTGAGCGGGAGTTAGGTTTGAAGCCCAAGAGAGACCGTAATTCTTTTTTGGGGGCCAACAGCAGTGCAGTATCTGCCAAACGTTCTCATTTCCAGTCCAGGCCTTTCCAGCAGCCACAACAGCACCAGACTCCAGCTAGGATACCGTTTTACTAGGCACCACAGCAGTAGAGACAGTTATAGCAATCTTTCTAGCATTTTTGTAAGAAGCCCGGCCACATCTGGGAAGTTTGCAGGAAGAGGTTAGGAGTTTATTTGTATTGTAGTACTGAAGGGCATCAGTCGAGAGAGTATCCTTGTCGTGCAGTTCAGGGAGCAGCTTCAGCTCCGAGGGCACATACGAGACCACATGCAGTACAACTGAGGGGACCATTTTTGATACAGCAGCAGCATTATGTCCAGCATCAACCGCAGGGAGGTGCACGTTAGGGACGAGCGTTTGCTATGACCGTCGAGGAGGACGAGTCCACCGGAGATGTCATCACAGGTTCTATTCTTCTTGATTCCATTCCAGCTTTAGCTTGTTTGATAATGGTGCTTCCTATAGTTTTGTGTCTGTTTTTTTTGCTCTGAAGCATGGGTTGGTAGCTGAGTCTTTGCTTAGGACTTACAAGATCATGACCGGGGGAGGCATTATCCTGGTTAATGATATTTATAAGGATCAGAGAGTTACTCTAAGAGGCCGGGAGTTGAGTGCGTGTCTACTGTAATGCCACTTTTTAGCTATGACATTATATTCGGGATAGATTGGTTGAGTAGGCACCGTACTAGTATAGACTGTAGAGGAGGTAGAGTTTTGTTTGGTTTCCCAGGAGAGCCAGAGTTCGAGTTTGCTAGAGGAGCTGCAGAGCAGGGAGAAGGCATTATTTGTGGAGCTGTGGTGGAAGACAAGGAGTTGCTGTATCCGTTTATAGCAAAGTTCTTGGATGTGTTTCCTAAGAAATTGCCAGGATTGCCGCCAGATCGAGATATTGAATTCTCTATAGACTTGGTGCCAGGTGCAGAACCAATTTCAAAATATGTCTATAGAGTAAAAAAATAGCGAGCTGGTTGAGCTGAAGAAGCAGGTGGACGAATTGCAGGATAAGGGGTTTATCGGATCAAGTTTTTTACCGCGGGGAGCCCCGATATTGTTTGTACCAAAGAAGGATGGATCGGTGCGTATGTGCATTGATTACAGGACATTGAATAATCTTACTATCAAGAATAAGTACCCTTTGCCACGGATTGATGATCTGTTCGATTAGTTGAGTGGTGCCAAGGTATTTTCTAAGATAGACTTGAGATCAGGCTACCACCAGGTGAAGGTGAAATCGGAGGACATACCGAAGACTGCTTTTAGAACTCGGTATGGTCAGTACGAGTTTATGGTTATGCCGTTTGGGTTGACTAATACACTGGTGGTATTTATGAACTTGATGAACAAGGTGTTCCATCAGTACCTTGACAAGTTCGTGGTGGTATTCATCGACGACATACTCATATACTCGAAGACACCGGAGGAGCACGAGGAGCATTTGAAGATTGTGTTGGATATGCTGAGGAAGGAGAAGCTGTATGGGAAGCTATCCAAGTGTGAGTTCTTCTTGGATAAGATAAAATTCTTGGGGCATGTTATGACTGGCGATGGTATTTCAGTAGATCCAAAGAAAATTGCAGCAGTGAAGTCGTGAAAGACACCAAGTTCGGTAGCAGAGATCAAGAGTTTCTTGGAATTGGCAGACTACTACAGAAAGTTTATGCAAGAATTTTTGAGGGTTGCTGAGCCGATGACCAGACTCACCAGGAAGGATATAGTATTTGTCTGGACGGAGAATTGCCAGGTTGCTTTTGAGGAATTGAAGAAGAGGTTGATGTCTGCTCCTATTTTGATGTTTCCATCAGGGTCTGGAGGTTTCACTATTTATAGTGATGCATCGGGAAAATATTTGGGTTGTGTTCTTCAGTAGAATAGAAAAGTGATTGCATGTGCATCCAGGCAATTGCGTCCTCACAAAAAGAACTATCCTACCTATGATTTGGAGTTGGCAGCAGTCATCTTCGCCCTGAAGTTATAGAAATACTATTTGTACGGAGAGCGTGTGGAGATCTCCATAGACCACAAGAGCTTGAAGTACATTTTCAAGCAGAAGGAGTTGAACATGAGGCATCATCGGTAGTTGGAACTGATATAGGATTTTGATAAATCTTTGCAGTATCATCCTGGGAAAGCTAATGTAGTTGTCGATGCTTTGAGCATGTATCCGGTAGCTATGTTCATGATGCAGAATCAATATTTGTTGGAGGACTTGAAGAGCTTGGGCATTGAGGTGATAGTTCCTGGTCTGGCTATGCAGATATGGAGATTGCAGATACATTCAGATTTGATGGACAGGATCAAGGCAACACATTATGAGGATGTATCTTTGAGAAGCAATAGAGCTCAGGTGAGAGCAGGACTGGAGGATGATTTCACCATTGCTGAGGATGGATCTTTGCGGCATAGAGTTAGATTGTGTGTGCCTAGTGGGGAGCTGCATAAGAAGGTATTACAAAAAATGTATCACTCTCAGTATTACATACATCCAGGTGCCAATAAGATATATTAGGATATGCGAAAGAGTGTGTGGTGGTATGGCATGAAGAGGAAAGTGGCACAGTTTGTATCCAAATACTTAGTGTGCCAGCAGGTGAAAGCTGAGAAGCAGAGGCCAGGAGGTTTACTTCATCCATTATCCATTCCAGAGTGGAAGTAGGAGCACATTACTATAGATTTTGTATCCGGACTTCCATGATCTCCAGGAGGGAAAGATGCAATTTGGGTCATCGTTGATAGGTTGACCAAGTCGGCCCACTTTTTGCCTTTCAAGGTGGGTTTGTCTACGGAGAAACTGACAGAGATGTATGTGAGGCAAATCATCAGGACACATGGAGTTTTCGTCAGCATAGTCTCGGATCAGGATAGTCGTTTCACTTCTCATTTCTGGACGAGTTTGCAGGCGAGTTTGGGCACTCGGCTCAAGTTCAGTACTGCATATCATCCCCAGACAGATGGACAGTCAGAGAGGACTATTCAGACTCTCGAGGATAAGTTATGCACTTGTGTACTAGATTTTAGGGGTTCTTGGGAGGACCATCTCTATTTAGTAGAGTTTTCTTATAACAACAGTTACCAGGCTAGTATAGAGATGTCACATTTTGAAGCTCTGTACGGTCAGAGGTGTCGTGCTCCCTTGTCATAGAACGATGTTGGAGAGATAGTTTTGCTTGGACCAGAGATGCTTGTGGATGCAGCGGAGAAGGTTCAGTTGATCAAAGAAAGACTTCGTGTGGCACGGGACATACAGCGGCATTTGGCCGATAGCCTCCGGAGACCTTTGGTGTTTGAGGTGGGTCATTTGGTATTTTTGAGGATTTCTCCGATACGAGGCACGATTCGCTTCGGTGGAGGCAAAAAGCTTAGTCTGCCATTCATCGGACCTTTCACTATTCTAGAGAGGGTCGGTGTAGTTGCATATACACTAGACTTGCCACCTGTATTGGAGGGAGTGCACAACGTATTTCATGTATCACAGTTGAGATGGTATATGACAGATCCTAGTCATGTGTTGGATCACTCGAAGATAGAGGTGGGCCCTACTCTTAGCTATCCATAGCAGCCAGTTGAGATTCTAAATCAGAGGGAGAAGGTGCTGAGGAACCAGACTATTCCTTTAGTACGCGTCGCATGGAGGCATCACTCTCCAGGGGAGTCTACCTGGGAAAGAGAGAGGATAAAATGCGAGAGCGTTATCCATATTTGTTTGTGCCTTGAGGTATGTTCTTTCATAGTATTTATGTTCTTTAGTTCTGTTCTTTTGCTATGTTCTGTTATTTTTGGGGGTAGTTTTTCGTCTTTGAATTTCGAGGACAAAATTATTTTAAGGAGGGTAGACTTATCACTAACACATTTTCTAGGAAAGGGTATTTTAGTAATTTTATAATTAATTAAATATTGTGCATAATAATAATTATTTACTGTATTATTTAATTATTATTGGATGTTAGTTATTTATTTTGGACTTGTGTTAGTGAAACTAATTAGTTTAGTTTAGACTCATGGACCAACATGTATTAATTGTTAGTATTGAGCCCATTAGAAAGCCCATTGTTTATGAGGAGGATTAATTTAATTAAACCTTTAGACTAGATGCTTCCCTCCGTTATTATTTTTTCATGAGAGGCCCCAAGGGGTATAATGGATATTATATAGTAGCTTGAGGAAGGGGTAGAGGGGGCCGGCCTATATAAAAGAGGGAGAAAAGTTTCTCTCTTCTCTTTTCATTTGAAAACTAGATCTAGAATTCCCCTCAACCAAATTATTTCATTCCCATATCATTTTCCTACCAAATTTTATTCTAATTCCTTCCCAAATCACCATTGGAGGCTGGTGTATCAAGGATCTAGAAGGAGAAAGTAAGGATCTACAAAGAGGAGCAAGGATCTACAAGTTGGAGGCCAATTTTATCACATTTGGAGGTTTTATTGGGAATCTATCTTCCAATAGGTATAATTTAGTTTTTCCCTTAATTTAGGTTCTAAATCTAAGATTTAACCATGAAAAATCAAGCCATATACATAGGCTACCCATAGGATTTGGTTTTGTGTTCATAGGAGGCCTATTAGGCCTATTAAAAAAGTTATGGTACTTTTTGTGTCAATTTTGGAGGAATTCCGAGATTGACATTTGTTGTGTTTGTAAATTGGTCCTATAGATCAATTTGGCATGTGCTTGTGTGTTTGGGACTAGTGTCGTGTCCATAATTGAGTACGTGTAGGTCATATCCCAACAATTTGGTGATACGTGTTGATTTGGGGGTTTTTCTTCCGACACGGGCTTTATACATGTCATATTTTGACACGGACACGTAGATTTGTATTTGACTCTTCATATTTTTCATAAATAATATATTAGACTTGTTCATGTCCTTCGGGGTACATTTTGATGTGTGGTGGACTCGTGTCGCAACCGTATCCTAGATCTAGTGGGATACGGGTGTGATACGCTCCATGTGTTTGTGCAATTTAATTTTAGATCTATTTCTCCATTGTTCATAGTTATTGTGATGTGTAATTATATGTATATATATATTGTTGTTATATATATATTTTTATGTATTACATGTCATAGATCTATGTATCTATTTTATATATATTTATGTAGTTATTATTCTATATATGTAAGAGCTAGTTAATATTGTAAGTATATACATATATTTATATGTTATGTGTAGACATAAATATATATGTTGTTATATATATATACTTATATGTTATATGTATTCATATTGTGTATGTTTATATATATATATGTACGTATATATGTTACTAAATATATATGTATGTTATGTCATAATAGTTATTATGTACATGTATATGTTTGTGGAGGTGTATGTATGTTTACATATATTTATATAGTAGTATTATATATTATGTGTTATATATTATATATATATATTTGTGTTATATATATATATATATATATATATATATATATATATATATATATATATATATATATATATAAAATATATAAAATATATATATATTATATATAATATATATATATATATATATATATATATATATATATATATATATATATATATATATATATATATATAATAGAGGGAGAACAAGAAGCTTTGGCGACAGTTTATAGCGATAGCAGCAGCAGTTAATAGCAACAGCAGCAGCATCAGTTAATAGCAATAATAGCCGTAGCAGCAATAACAACAACCATAGTAGTTAATAGCAACAGCAGCCGCAACAGCAATAGCAACAGCAGTAGCGATGGCTGCAGCAGCAATAACGACACAGCAGCTGCGATTTTAGAGACAGCAACGGGCATCCATCGCGGTAGCGGCAGTTTCCGCCACAACAGCAGCAGCATTTGCGACAGCAGTCAGCAGCCTTTAGCAACACTTCTACTGTTTATTTAGGATTTTAGATATTTAAATATATTATATATATATATATGGTATTAAAATATATGTAGATACATTCCTAATTGCTAATTGTGTTTTAGTATACTATATTTATAATATTTAAGTTGTTAGCATATATTATTATGGGTAGTTAGTATATATATGTAGTTTGGCATTTACCTTGAGTTACCAAGGTAAAAATCAAGGTATTTGAGGATACCCAAGGTATTAGGTTTGGGTATCATGATTATGGGTTCGTGTTGTTATACCAAGTTGGTTCGAAACCAAGGTATCCATTTCATGTTTGTAATTAGAATATTATATATTTAATATTTGTTTGATATGTATATGTGATGCTTTACCTATTATTTTACGTATCCTGAGATACGGTATCCCAGTATCCTAAGATATAGTTTTATGACCTAGACTCTAGTGTTTGAACCCAATATCTTTGAGATAGACCCATGCAACCTAGAAATAGGTAGTTTGACATAATTGACCATAGTTTGGCTTAGAGTTGACTTAGTTTGACTTTTGACTTAGAGATGGCTTATTGACCTAGAAGTTGACTAGTTTAACTTATTTTCTTTTCGAACCTTGTATTTATGTTATATTCCATATCTAGGTCTTCGAGGCACCGTATCAGACATCTGTGAGACTATTCTTTGGACTTCAGGCGAGTAGATTCTCTGATAGTTTCTCATTTATGATATCCTCTATGTTCATTGTATTTAGTGTAGATATCCATGTCTTCTTTACATGATGGTTACACGGATTGGTATATCCGGATCTTGTCATGAGATGTTATTCCTTAGTATATGGTGTATCTTGTGCAAGTATTATTTTATTGTTTATCTTGTACATATACAGATACTGATTCTCGGGAAGACTAGCTATCTTCTTGGGGAATCTTGTGCCATAGCGTACCATAGTTGGATCTACTATACCAGTCGGGGGTGGAGAGTGTTAGTGTAGATATTTGATCATACCTTCATGTGCAAGTATTGTTTTCCTGTGAGTGTTGGTCATACACCGCACGTATGACTAGCCAGATTATTATTCTTGTGCAAGTTTCCAAGCCGATCACATGTTAAAGCTAGTGCTCACTCACTTAGTCATTAGTATTCTTGTTCATTGACATATTGTTCATTATTGTATTTATTCTAGCATTTCCTTATTGTGTATCTCTTGTATCTATTGTTGTATCTTGTATATTCATATCTATTTACTGTTACATAGTTTTTATCATTAATTAGAACTGCTGTTAGAGATATACTCTGCTCCTTTTTTGACTGGATATATTTTTTCCAAATGACACTGAGGAGTGGTACCCTACACATTATGGACCTCAGGATGTTGTTGGTTTAGAGTCAGAGACCCTGGCTCAGGAGGGACTTATCCCAACTGAGACAGATGTCCCGAGATTAGTAGCTTCTTAGTATTCTTTTGTACTGGATTTGTTTACAGCTTATTTGTTAGTATTCTTTCAGACTCATGAGTTATATGAGACTATTCTTTAACATATTTTTGCTCTATTCTATCTTAGATCTGTGATCGAGTATATTGTTATTGTTGGTGGCTCATTACATAGCTAGATAGATTACCCAGACAATGTTCTACCACTGATTCTACGGCGTAGGCTGGGCGTTGTTCCCGACTTGCATCCCTACATCGGGTGCGGGTTGTGACAGGGGGCGCCAAAGAAGCCGACAGGGGGGTGGTGGGTGGCAAGAGACGAGGGGGGCTGAAGGGGGAGGGTTGAGGTTGGCGGCTAGGGTTTGGGGTAGAGTTTTTTTTTTGTCGGGAGAGAGAAAGAGGTGGATGGGTTATGGCTCTAATACCATGTAGAATAGGAATGATAGATTGATTCATGAAGAGGATAGGGGAGTACATTATATAGGATAGGCTAACTCCTCTTCCTTTTAGTCTACTCGATGTGGGACTAAACTCAACTTAACATATAACTCAACACTACTAATAGATTCTCTAAGGATATAGGATCATATTTAGCCATAGCTTTTTTCCTCATATGGTTGAGAAGTTCATTGATAATTTTTTTTCATGTCGACATGTATATAAATTTTTAAATCATTTATTGTCAAACGTAGCAATGATTTTAGAAAATAAATATTTTGAGGAATCTTTCATAGGCATTTATTTTATGGGTCTTACATGCATATAAAAACATTACTAACCTAGGGCATAGATGCCAATTTGATGTAGGATGTAACCCAAGGATCCTATATGGATTAAAATTCATAAATTTGGATATTTGAAGAAGTTTTAGAGTTTATGTAAAAAGTTAGAATTACTTATTTAGCACAGATATTTATACTTATTCACAAAAAATCACATTGAAAGACAAAATTTGGGATGAAGTTATTGTATAACGATGGACGACAAAAATGGTGTATGGCAGCGACAATTGACGACAATAAAAATTTAGAATTTGAGAGAAATTTGAGATATATATTTATAAGAAGTTGGATCAAACACCAAAATTCAATAAATAAACTCTTAAATTCTCTTCTCTAATTAAAAAGTGTTCATGTATAATACTATTTATATGCACTACGAATGCTAAATTAGGACACTAGTCAAAATTTATAAGGAATGTGTTTATTTTTTCTAGTCTAATCTAATACAAAAGTAATTAATTAAATAATTCCTAAATTGCAAATGAAAGTTCTATTCTAAATCGGACTTGGATACGGGTTCATGAGTGGTCCCACATCATATGTTTTATGGCATGGCTCTCTCATGCTATAGATATATCTTGGCTAGGTATTTGGCACTAATATAAAGGATTGACGTGAGATCGGTAGCCACTCATAAAACCGAGTCAAATCTTATATGGAGTTTTTTATGCTCAATAGCTGATTCCATTATGATAGGAGAAGGCTTCGATGATGATGATGATTATGATGATGATGATGATGATGATGATGATGATGAATGTTTGTGGGGATTCAAAGTAGAATCCTTGTTCCATTTGAAAAGTTTTTTCATTACTTGTTTTATTTTTTCTGGTTATGGTATATTTCCTCTTTTAGGGTGAAAAATTTGTTAAATTGTTAAAGAAGCAAGTCGTGCCGCACACTCAGTATGTCTATGGTTCAAACTACTGCTTCATGAATGTCTTCCACGATCGAATTCCAGGAAGAGCAATAATAGTGTCTGTTGTAAGTGGTTTATGTCCTCTCAAGTTTATTAGTAAACATAACTTCACCTTATAATGGGGTTATAAAAGATGCTTCATTTGGCATGCAGATTGATAATTTAGTGAAAGGAGTTTCTGGTCAAGCACTTCAAAACCTTAATTTGATGCTTGGATATCCAGAAAATTTGGGGCTTCAGTACCAAGCAATGTTTTCTTAGCGGGGTTGCAGAGCAGGCGAATCTTCTGGGAAAGCCATAGTGTTGATTGAATGTTCTGTTGGTATTTTTTTCTTTGGACTAGTAAAGATAGTCCCACATTGACTATACCAACAAGTGTGTATCTCAATATAATACTTTGTATGTGTTGAGGTGTGCACATGGGATGCGATGGAACACATGAGTGCCATGTGGGGATATTTTATTAGGAAAAAAATTATTAACTTTTGAAAAAAAGCTTTTAAATTTTTTGTCATGCTCTTGGATATTATTCCATAGGAGCTAAGCCCAGACTCGGGTTCAAGGGTACAAAGTGGCAATTTGTTTGCACACTTTGCACGTCAGCATCGTGTTGCATGAACGAGCACTGAGCAGGCTATGCATTAGACTACGATTGTGGGGTATCAATATTGATTTTTTTTAGTCCCACATCGGAAAGAAGAAGAGGAGGGGATTCCATCATTCCCTATATAAAGAGCTCTCTAGCCTCCTTTTGAGGCAACAAAATTTAAGAAAGAGAAGTCCAAAGGAGACCGTTCGAGTCACAAAAAAAGGTGACTACGGGCGTTCCAGAAGTTCTCTTGTGAACTTGCTGGCTCTTGGGAGCAGATCGTCGATATGGGACAAATCATGCTTTGAGCAACGGTGGTCTTCACCGTCCTAACAAGAATAAATTTTTATTCTATCTTCATCTCTTTTCTTCTAGTTGTAAACGTTCTGTCTCAATTGCAATTTTATTTGCAAGGAAGAATGTATTTTTGGTTCTTAAGCTTAGTAATCTAGAAGAAATTGTAATTAGCTACTATATTATATTTTTTATATAGTTCTTCATTGGATCGAGGTATATCAGTGAGAAAACTTTTGTGCAAACACATGATCTCAACTTCAAATTCTTCTTTTACCATATTTGATTAAGCCTCGGGACTAACAATCTCAAAGCAAGATCCGAGTAAAATGGACAACAACCGTGCAAGTCTTCTCGACACAAGTTTTAACAAACTTGAAAAGTTTGACGGGGAGCATTACAACGTTTGGAAGAGAAATATCAGTCTTAATCTCCAACTCGTAGATGTAGACTACGTATTGACAGATCTTGAGCCTGTTATTCTGGAGAATGAAGATGTTATTGTTCGGGCAATTGCAACTACAAGAGCTAAGCCAAACAAGTGGAAGAGAGACAACAATATCTATAAATTACTGATTCTCAACTCCATGGAGGATACTATGACGGAGTCATATGTAAAACCTCTAATTTTAAAAACCATATTAAATATTTAATTTAATCATTTAATTTATTTATTGTATTTATTAGTTATTAGAAAATATAGAATTTATTGGATATAATTATTAGGTAAATATTTTGCTAGATGTTGTGGGGCAAGGCTATTATTTTTATTATTTTAGAAAATCGCGGTGGAAGGATGAAAGATTATTTTTATGTACAAATATAAATTTTTAGAATTATATATATATATATATATATATATATATATATATATATATATATATATATATATATATAAGTAATGGAATTATAGAAATAGAAAAGAACGAATAAAGAAAAGAAAAGAAAGGAAAAGAAATCAAAAACTTATTAAATCAAAACCCTTAACAACTAAAATCCATTCCCTTAACTACCCGCTAACCCATTTCCTAATAGCCGCTGTAGCAGCAGCGAGTACCCCCCTGTTCCCCGTTCTCATCCGCCCTCTTCCTCTCTATATATATTATAACTCATTATAAACCCTAAACCCTAACCCTAAATCTCCATGACCCAGACCCTGCGCCGCCGACCCTAAGACCGCCGCCGACCGGAGCCGCAGCGGTCGGAGCCCAGCATCGCCGTTCGTGTCATCCGCGAGCACCCGCGACCGCAGAATTTATAACAACGAACCCCTGTTCAGGCCCTGATTTTTGCTCCATCTTGCAAATAAATTCAACCCCATCTTCACCTGTATGTTCACGACCTATCCCTCTTCCAACTCTGTGTATTAGTTTCCTTCGATTAGCACGTAACCCTAGGTAAAAACCGTTACCAAGTTGGAGAAAAACCCACAACATTAACTTCAGAAAAACTGCTAAAATGACCCATGTTTAAGGACTCGTATCTCCCACCACAAAGATCCAAACTTAGATTTTCTTTTTGCTATGTGAAGACCATATAACCTAGATTATTTCCTGTCAATTACTTTATTTTATGTGGTGTTATATGCAAACTTAAATTGGGTTAAAAATTATGAAAAACTTATTTTAGGAACTTTAAAAATTCTGATACGGAGTGCGCTCCACCAAACGGGACCGTCCCATCGCGTACTAATTATACCGTAAGGCACGTATGGTATGTCCAGCCGTGTGAGCTTTCGCAAAAACTGATTCGGATACGTGTGCGCCTCGGAATCAACCCGTATCCGTGAAAAGTCCCCATATCGTGACTTTTGTAAAATATCGTACCATTTAGTGTACGCTCGTCAGAATGCGACAAAACTTGTGCCATTGGACTCGTGGTATCGCGCTGGTCTTGTGACCCAAGTTTCACGCAATTTTGAGATAGTTGACCAAGCCACCTATTTGCGGGCCCCACGGTTGACTTTTTGGGCGAAATTGTGTTCGGCTCACCGGAATCCAAAATTGGACGTACTGTTGAGTTCGTATTTACGTTTAGAATTTTTTTGACCTATAATTTGTCCCATTTAGAGACCGTTACCCCTGGCACGCTTTTTGGTGCAAAGTGGGCCACATATGGACCCCACTTGACCCGAAATCACCTTTTTGCCCCTGTGTCCAAATTGGACGAAAGGGTAGTATTTTCTAGCTATCTCACTGATTCCAGTTGATGATGTCTATTTCAGCATACAGATACGTTTATTCGGAGGCCTTTGTTTCTAGCTATCTCGTTGTGTACCTGACATCTAGACGCTTATACTTACAGATTTCTTGCCAGGCAAGTATACCTTGTCATTGTACTGTGATTTATATTTCATATGTTGTATGCATATTATTTCTGCTTATTTAATTCATATATTTTAAACTGCGCGTCCAAGAATAACTTGGGTACAACGACGGTGACGTCGTATTCTATTTTTATTATGTATATGCATATGGACCTACTTTATAAGATCACCCAATTATCATGAGGTATTCTTATATTTTATTGGCCATGATATTGTTCTTACATGAGTGTGAGTCACATGTAGAACACAGACTTGCGTACTCGGATGGCCACCGGTACGTATAGGTCGTGCGACGGATAGGGATAACTGCCGATAGAAACTTTGCATGCTAGTAGACCTGGCAATTATTTAGAGGTATCATCGTGTCATGGATGTGACATACTTAGAGCATGGGATGGGGAGAACAACAAGTAAGGCATTTGGGCTCCTTTGCACTTTCCTTTTTATGTAACCTGCACGCTCCGTGGGAGATGAGTGGTCGTGATGACCCCTATATATCACCTGGCGGCCTCTGAGGTTCAAAAGACGTCATGTTTTTTAGGCCCCTGAATCTCCAAGTGAATTATGCCAAACCCATTTTTGGCCAAATAGTCCACTTGTTGGAAAGTTGTTCTCAAACTGCAATCACTTAGACGGTTAGGCAACCTCATTGGATGTTTATTTCAGTACTTTATTAGCATACTTTTATGTATCTTGTTACGTCCCTCTGAGGTCCTGGTACCTTTCCAGATATAGATGGGCAGGAGTATCCACAGGAGTATGGACCCAGACCTGACGATTTATTCCAGACTGAGGAGGTGTTATCTTCAGAGTATCTTTGATCCATCGCAGCTGATGGATATTCTAGTTGTTTTCTTTTTGGACATTTATCTTATATTAGAGTTTGATCTCTTCTCTCATTTAGCAGTTTTAGTATAGTCGATTTGCAGTGGATTTGTTTCCATCTGACTATCATACTTTGATACTTCATCTTTGAGATTCAGTTATTTATTTCTTTATTTGTGCTGTGGATGAGATATAGATTGTGTGTGACTTATTGACAGTATATTACCACTGGTAGATTTGATATTCATATACAGTGTACGTGTGTATATGGTTTCCATATATTAGAGTTCGTATACATGCGGCTGGCGTATTACATATTTCTAGTCCTACGTATTTTGGGACTAAGGCGTGACATGTTTTTAGTGGTGGTCCATGTAGGACGAGAATATATTGTCTCGGTTACGTTACTGTACCAAACAAACCTGTGTATAGGAATAGAGTATAGGATCTCATCCATGCTTGACTAAAACTCATCTTCCCTTTTCAACTATCCTATTTTAAATACTTGCATCATGTTTGATTTCTGTACTTCTTCTAATCATTTCGTCTACCACCTGCACAGAGATGGATATGAGTAGTGGATGTACTAGCGCCGATGGCGACACACCTTCAGGAGTCCACGGCCAAACTCAAGGAGAGGCCTCAACGATTCCTAGACTTTTGGGGCCGGATGGACAGACTCACAATCCAGTTCCATCTAATCATTTTGCCTCGCCTAATGGGACTTTTTCGGGTTCATCAGCACCACATGATGGCTAGACACAGCTGTTCCAATTCTTTCAAATGATAATGCAGAAATAGAGACAACAGGCAGCCGCACTAGCTGCAGAGCAGAGGCAGCAAGCGGCAGAGCAGAGACAAGAATTTCTAGTAGCACTTGAGAGAATGGCTGCACAGGCAACTGTACCAACCCAGGCACTATTTCCAGTACCGCGAGCTAGAGTTGGTTCGGTCAAGGACTTTATACAGATGGGTCCCAAGCCGTATAAAGGCACTGAGAGCCCAGAAGAGACTACAAACTGGATTACCCAAACCCAGAAGTTATTAGAAGCATCACAGCTACCTACAGATCTATGGATGACAGGCGTAAGGACACTATTAGATGGTAATGCTCACCACTGGTGGGAATCAATGGAGCGCCAGTTAGGTACGTAACAGACTTAGGAACAATTCTTGGAGTGCTTTGAGAGGAAGTACTTCCTGGACACTGTAAGGGATGCATTGTACGATCAGTTTCTCTATCTGGAGCAGGAAAACAAGACAGTTGACGTGCATGATGCAGAGTTTAGTCGCCTTAGTAAATATGGCGCTACCCTGATACCAAATGATTTGGCCAAGGCTAAAAGGTTTCACTGTGGACTGACTCAGGAGCTCCAACACTATACTAGCTCACAGTCCTGGATCTCTTATGCCAAATTATTGACAGAAGCAAGATTTTAAGAGACCATCAGCAAGGGTAAAGGAGGTTAACTGAAGACACAACAAGTACCAGCAATGACACAGCAAGGACCAGCATGGACACAGCAAGGAGGGCCTATCAGACGTCCGTTGGCATAGCAACAACAGCATCAGCACAGAGCAGGGCCGTACCAAAATTCGGAGAAGCCCCACTGTAGTTATTGTGGGAAACGTGAACATATTTCAAGAGACTGTCGGACCCGCTTAGGACAATGTATGAGGTATAGTTTCAGACAGAATATGGTGAGAGACTGTCCAATACAACAGACATTGATGCTTCCACCGCCTATACAGAGGGTAGCACTTCCAGTACCAAAGCCAGTTCAGCAGATGACTAGACCAGGAGCACCTCGACCCCCAGCAGCCGGAGGATTTCAGCGAGGACCACCGCTACCTACTCAGGAAGATCAGTACACGAGGGCCAGTCATGGATTACCACAAAGGAACGGACAAGCTTTTGCACTAGAGTGGATGACATAGAGAAGGAGGTTGATGTTATAGCAGGTATTACTCTTGCTTTTACTTTTCCTGCCGTGATATTATTTGATACGGGAGCCACCCACTCGTTCATATCTTCTAGTTTTATTGCCAAACACAATATTGCCACTACACATTTACCTAGTTGTGTTAGAATTCTCACCGGAGGAGGAGTTGTACCTGTAGGTCAAATTTCTAGATCGTGTCCTGTAGTGATTCGTGGTAGAGAGATGAATGCCCGACTCTTAGTCCTTCCTATGCCAACTTTTGATATTGTGCTTGGGATGGACTGGCTAAGCAAGTACCACACTTTCTTCGACTATTTTGGAGGAAGCATTCTTTTTAAGGTACCAGACCAGTCGGAACTTGAGTTTGCACGAGGATCCACAAAAGCCCTTGATGGTGTTCAACTCATAATGGATGACGTTATTTATCACCCCATCATTTCAGAGTTTTAAGACGTCTTTCCAGAGGAATTGCCAGGACTACCACCAGACAGAGACGTAGAATTCTTAATTAAATTGACACCAGGAGCAGCACCAATAGTGTCGTATGTTTATAGATTGGCGAAGAAGGAGATGGATGAGCTGAAGGCACAGTTAAAAGAATTGGAGGAGAAAGGTTTCATCCGGCCGAGTGCATCACCCTGGGGAGCACCAGTATTGTTTGTACCAAGGAAGGATGGGTCAGTGCGTATGTGCATTGACTACAGAGCCTTAAATGCAGTGACCGTGAAGAATAAATATCTATTGCTACGCATTGATGACTTATTTGATCAGCTTAGTGGAGCCAAGGTGTTCTCAAAGATAGACTTGAGATCGGGATATCACCAGATGAAGGTACGGAAGCAGGACATCTCGAAGACCGCATTCAGGACAAGATATGGACACTACAAGTTTTTGGTCATGCCATTTGGGTTGACCAATGCTCGAGCTATCTTTATGGACTTAATAAATCGATATTCCATCAGTATTTGGACCAGTTCGTGGTCGTCTTCATAGATGACATACTTGTCTATTTGAAGAGCCACGAGGAGCACGAGAAGCACCTGCGAATTATTCTAGAGATATTGAGGAGAGAGCAGTTATATGCGAAGCTCAGTAAATATGAGTTTTCTTGGACATAGTTTGTTTCTTGGGCATGTCGTTATGGGAGATGGTATTTCTGTTGATCTAGAGAAAATTTCGGCAGTCGAGACATGGCCCGTTCCTAAATCAGCATGGAAGGTGAGAAGTTTTCTTGGACTTGCGGGATATTACCGATGGTTCGTAGAAAACTTCTCAAGGATAGCAGCACCTATGACTCGGTTAACGTGCAAGGATCAAGAGTTCGTATGGACCAACGAGTGTCAAGCCGCCTTCGAGGAGTTGAAGAAGCGACTAACCACAGCACCAGTATTGACTATTCCAGTAGGATTATGAGGCTATATGATTTACAGTGACGCATCAGGGAAAGGCTTGGGATACGTGTTGATGCAGCATAGCAAGGTGATTGCATGTGCATCTAGGCAGTTACGAGTACATGAGAAGAATTATCCAACTCATGACTTAGAGCTTGCAGCCGTTGTTTTGCTCTGAAACTATGGAGACATTACTTACATGGGGAACGAGTGGAGATCTATACAAACCACAAAAGCCTCAAGTATGTCTTCACACAGAAGGAGTTAAATATGAGACAACGTTGATGGCTTGAGTTAATAAAGGATTTTGAGATAGAGCTACATTATCACCCAGGCAAGGCTAACGTTGTAGCAGACGCGTTAAGTCGGAAACTAGTAGCTTATTTTTTAATGACACAGAGAGAATTATTGGAGGACTTACAAGAGCTCGGCATAGAAGTGATATTACCCGGAACAGATGGGACATTTGCCAATTTACAAGTGCAGTCATCACTAGTAGAGAGGATCAAGGCAGCTTTGCCTACGGACGCCAAATTCAGGAGATTAAAAGAGAGGACAGAGGCCGAAGAGTAGACAGGATTGCGCATGACGAGATATTACGATGTGGTGATCGTCTATATGTTCCCAATGGAGAGATTTGACAGGAGCTGATGGCAGAAGCTCATAGTTTGATATATTCTATTCATCCTGGAGGCACGAAGATGTACCTTGACTTACGATATCACTTTTGGTGGCATGGGATAAAAAGAGAGATAGCTCGCTTTGTAGCCAAATGTCTAGTATGTTAGTAGGTAAAGGCGAAGCATCAGAGAACAACAGGGCTACTATAACCACTTCCGATTCCTGAGTGGAAGTGGGAGCACATCACTATGGACTTTGTCACGAGTTTTCCAAAGAGTCCAAGTGGAAGAGATGCAGTATGGATAATAGTGGATCGACTCAACAAGTCAGCCCATTTCTTGCCTTTTAGAGTTGGCCAGTCTACAGAAGCTTTGGCTGACTTATACATGAGGCAAATCGTGATATTGTACGGCATACCGGTCAACATTGTGTCAGACAAGGATTCGCGTTTTATATCGCACTTTTAGAGAAGCATGCAAGAGAGTCTTGGGACTCGTCTGAAGTTCAGTACATCTTATCACCCGCAGACATATGGGCAGTCCGAACGTAATATTCAGATACTGGAGGATATATTGAGGGCTTGTATGTTAGACTTTGGAGGATCATGGAAGGACCACCTAAATCTTGTGGAGTTTTCTTACAACAATAGCTATCAAGCGAGCATCCAGATGGCTTCGTTTGAAGCATTATATGGAAGAAAGTGTAGGTCCCCCGTGTGTTGGAGTGACGTGGGAGAGCGTCAGATTCTGGGACCAGAGTTGGTAGTCAACACCGTTGAGACAGTGAAGAAGATACAAGGACACTTGCGAGCAGCGCAAGACAGGCAGAAGTAGTGGGCAGACCTTCATCGTCGTCCCTTGGAGTTTAAAGAGGGAGATCATGTCTTCTTAAGGATATCACCAACTAGAGGCACTATTCGATTCAGAGGGCATGGCAAGTTGAGCCCAAGGTATATTGGACCCTTTGACGTGGTAGAGAGAGTGAGAGAAGTGGCGTATCGACTTGCGCTACCACCTTCACTTGAGGGAGTACATGATGTATTCTACGTGTCGCAACTTAGGCGATATGTGGCAGACAACAATCATGTTCTCGACCACTTAGAGATCACCATTGGGCCGAGCTTGTCATATCAAGAGCAGCCTGTGGGGATCCTTGATCGTCGAGAGAAAGTGTTGAGGAACCAGTCTATTCCCTTGGTTCGCGTAGCATGGAAGCATAGAGCGCCAGGAGAATCAACTTGGGAGCGCGAGGACGACATACGCAAACATTTTCTGTATCTATTCATAGACCAAGGTATGAATTTACTTTATTAATTTCTATCTTATACCATCTTTGACTTTCTATCGTGGCTTAGTTTTAATTTCGAGGACAAAATTTTTATAAGTTGAAAAGAATGTAAAATTCCTAATTTTAAAAATCGTATTAATTATTTAATTTAATTTAATTAATTAATTTATAGTATTTATTAGTTATTAGAAAATATAGAATTTATTGGATTTAATTATTAGGTAAATATTTAGCTAGATGTTGTGGGGCAAGGCTATTATTTTTATTATTTTAGAAAATTGTGGTGGAAGGATGAAAGATTATTTTTATGTACAAATATAAATTTCTAGATTTATATATATATATATATATATATATATATATATATATATATATATATAAGTAATAGAATTATAGAAATAGAAAAGAACGAATAAAGAAAAGAAAAGAAAGGAAAAGAAAAGAAAAGAAAAGAAAAGAAAAAAAATCAAAAACCTATTATATCAAAACCCTAAAACCCTTAACAACTAAAAACCTATTCCCTTAACTACCCGCTAACCCATTTCCTAATAGTCGTAGTAGCAGCAACGAGTACCCCCATGTTCCCCGTTCTCATCCGCCCTCTTCCTATATATATATTATAACTCATTATAAATCTTAAACCCTAACCCTAAATCTCCATGACCCAGACCCTGTGCCACCGACCCTGAGACCGTCGACGACAGGAGCCGCCACCGCCGGAGCCCAGCATCGCCGTTCGCGTCACCCGCGAGCACCCGCGACCGCAGAATTCACAGCAACGAACCCCTGTTCAGGCCCTGATTCCTGCTCCATCTCGCAAACAAATTCGACTCCGTCTTCACCGATATATTCATGACCTATCCCTCTTCCAACTCTGTGTATTAGTTTCCTTTGATCAGTGCGTAACCCTAGGTGAAAACCGAGACCAAGTTGGAGAAAAACCATAACGTTAACTTCAGAAAAGCTGCTGCAATGACCCATGTTTAAGGACTCGTATCTCCCACCACAAAGATCCAAACTTAGATTTTTTTTTGCTATGTGAAGAATATATAACCGAGATTATTTTTTGTCAATTATCTTATTTTATTTGGTGTTATATGCAGAACTAAATTGGGTTAAAAATTATAAAAAACTTGTTTTCGGAACTTTTAAAATTGTGATACTGAGAGCGCCCCACCAAACGAGACCGCCCCATCGCATACCAATTGCACCGCAAGGCGCGTATGGTATGTCCAGATGTGTGAACTTTCACGAAAACTGATTCGGACATATGTGCGCGTCGGAATCAACCCGTATCCGTAAAAAGTCCTCCTATCGCGACTTTTGTAAAATACCGCACCATTTAGTGTACGCTCGTCAGAATGCGACGAAACTTATGCCATTGGACTCGTGGTATCGCACTGGTTCTGTGAACCAAGTTTTACGTAATTCTGAGATAGTTGACCAAGCTGTCTATTTGTGGGCCCCACGGTTGACTTTTTGGGCAAAATTATGTTCGGCTCACCGGAATCCAAAATTGGACATACCTTGAGTTCGTATTTACGTTTAGAATTTTTTTGACCTATAATTTGTCCCATTTAGAGATCGTTACCCCTGGCACGCTTTTCGGTGCAAAGTGGACCACATGTGGACCCCACTTGATCCAAATTACCGTTTTGCCCCTGTGTCCAAATTGGACAAAAGGGTAGTATTTTCTAGCTATCTCGCTGATTTCGAAAATATTGGTGATGTCTATTTCAGTATCCGAGGATGTTTATTTGGAGGTCTTAGTTTATGATCCTGTGTACCTGACATCTGGACGCTTACACTTAAAGATTTTTTGCCAGGCAAGTATATCTTGCCATTGTACTATGATTTATATTCCATATGTTGCATGTATCTTATTTCTTCTTATTTAATTTATATATTTTAAACTGCTATATAAACTGCGCGTCCAAGAATAACTTGGGTGCAACGACGGTGACGTCGTATTCTGTTTTTATTATGTATATGCATATGGACCTACTTTATGAGACCACCCCATTATCATGAGGCATTCTTATGTTTTATTGGCCATGACACTTTTCTTACACGAGTGTGAGTCACATGTAGGACATGGAGTTGCGTACTCGGCTGGCCACCGGTACGTATAGGTCGTACGACGGATAGGGATAACTGTCGATAGAAACTTTGCATGCTAGTAGACCTGGCAGTTATTTAGAGGTATCATCGTGTCATGGATGTGACATGCTTAGATCATGGGGTGGGGATAACAACAAGTAAGGCATTTGGGCTCCTTTGCACTTTTCTTTTTATGTAACCCACACGCTCCGCCGGAGATGCGTGGTCGTGATGACCCCTATATATTAACTGGCGGCTTCTGAGGTTCAAAAGACGTCATACTTTTTAGGCCCCTGAATCTCCAAGAGAATCATGCCAAACCCATTTTTGTCCAGATAGCCCACTTGTTGGAAAGTTGTTCTCAAACTGCATTCACTTAGACGGTTAGGCAACCCCATTTGTATGTTTATTTCAGTACTTTATTGGTATGCTTTTATGTATCTTGTTACGTCCCTCTGAGGACCTAGTACCTTTCCAGATATAGACGGACAGGAGTATCCACATGAGTATGAACCATACCTGACGCTTTATTCCAGACTGAGGAGGTCTTATCTTTAGAGTATCTTTGATCCATCGCAGCTGATGGATATTCTAGTTATTTTCTTTTTGGACATTTATCTTATATTAGAATTTGATCTCTTCTCTCATTTGGTAGTTTTAGTATAGTCGATTTGGAGTGGATTTGTTTCCATCCGACTATCATACTTTGATACTTCATATTTGAGATTCAGTTATTTATTTCTTTATTTGTGCTGTGGATGAGATATAGATTGTGTGTGACTTATTGACAGTATATTACCACTGGTGGATTTGATATTCATGTACAGCGTACGTGTGTATATGGTTTCCATATATTGGAGTTCGTATACATGCGACTGGTGTGTTACGTATTCCTAGTCCTACGTATTTTAGGACTGGGGTATGACATTATACCTCAAGACGGACCATGCAAAGGTCGTCTAGGAGGCTCTGGAAAAATATTACAAGGAAGATGAGAACTGCTACAAGATCCATGTGACGGAAAAAGTCTAGAAGATGCAATTTGAGGACGACAAAACGATGTTGCCTCAACTAAAGGAATTTCTCAAGTTACGTCAAAAATATGAGGATGATGGTAAGCCATTGGTCGACTCTTTCGTCGTGAGAGAGATTGTTGTCAATCTCCCGTCTGGTTGGAGAAAGTTTATCTCAGACGTGCACCAAAAGAAGATGGAGGTGAGTCTTGATCAACTACTGCATATTATCCATATGGAAGATAAGATAAGGACTCAAAACAAAGTGGACACACTGTCCAAATAGTTGGCAAAGGCTAACTTGGTGCATGCTGGTGACTCAAAGGGAGGCATAAGGCTTCTCACAACAAGAAAATAACTTCAACCATCTAAAGGTGAAGTCGGCATCGTTCAAACCAAAGCCGAAGAACGTTGGGACTTGTTTCAATTGCGGCAAGAAAGGTCATCTTAGCAGAGACTACATATACAAGTCCAAACAGAAAGATTAATATGAGCCTAACAAGGTTGCCATGATTGTGCAGGTTGCTACGACTGGTGTCGACACTGACTGGTGGGTGAACACTGGTGCATCCTGCAATGTTTGTTTAAAGAATGAGTTATTCACCACCTATAAACCTATATCTTAGAAGGTTATGGTAGCGGACAAGTCACAAGCTGAAGTACATAGGATCGAAACAGTGGTACTGAATCTGACTTCGGGGAAGTCGCTGACTCTTCAGGATGCGAAGCACGTACCGGTGATAGCAAGAACCTGATCTCAGGAATTCTTCTTTACAACGCAGGCTTGAGGATGGACATCAATGCTGGGCAGATGGTGATGTCCTATAAAGGAACATACTTCAAAAAGAATTTTTGTAACGAAGGGATGTTTAAACTTCAACTTGTAAGTCCTGCTATTACCATATATGCGGTCTCTTCTTCTGGTTATTCTCTTGAGTTATGGCATAATAGACTAGGACATGTTCATTGTAAAAGAATAAACAAGATTTTTAGTCTAGGACTTATCTCCAAATGTAGGGTAAGAAGGTGGAGAAGTGTGAGGTCTGTGCGTAGAAAAATATCACAAGAAAAACGTTCAAATGGGTAAACCAAAGTACAGATCTTCTGGAGTTGGTGCACTCAGATATCTGTGACTTCAAACAGTTATCCACAAAGGTCGAAAAGAAGTATTTTATTACTTTCATCGACGACTACTCAAAGTATGTGTTCGTCTACTTTTTCAAATCAAAAGATGAAGCATTCGAGAAGTTCAAGAAGTTCAGGGCTGAAGCGGAACGTCAAACTGGACAACAACTTAAGAGACTAAGAAGTGATCAAGATAGAGAGTATATGTCTTCTGAATTCGTATCATTCTACAAAGAACATAGAATTGTCAATGAGATAACTGCTCCGTATTCTCCTCAATCAAATGGAGTAGCAAAAAGAAAGAACAGAATATTGACATAGATGATGAACTCTATGTTATTAACTGTGGGTCTTCCAAACTATTTTTAGAGAGAAGCTGCGCTAACGGCTACGTTCATTCTAAACAGAGTATCGTACGCAACTTTCGATATCACTCCTTATGAACTCTGGTTCAAGGTCAGACCTAACTTGAATATCATTTGAGTGTAGGGGTATCTGGCATTTGTGAAGCTCCCGGACTTGAGGATACAAAATGTAGGGATAAGGACTACAAAAGCTATATTCTTGGAATATGTTAAAAAGAGTGATTCGGAGGTTCCTTAATATCTAGTCTAACTATATCATTGAATCTCGCGATGCCGAATTCCTCGAAGATAAATTTGCAAGGCAGATAAACATTGTTATCGTGGATATTCCGGAGAATGATGTGAGTGCAACGAAAGCTATCGCTTCCAATAAAGATATAGTCCAAGAAGAAGTTGTCATACTGAGACAACGTTCGAACCAGAACCCGTAGAACCAAAAACAAAGCGGGTGAGGAGACAAAAGGACTTCAGAGATAATTTTATCACCTATCATATGGAAGCAGATCCGCTTACCTATGATGAGGCGATGAAGACTAGAGACGCTGTCTTCTGGAGGGAGGCTATAAATAATGAGTATGACTCAATAACCTCCAACAGCACTTGGGTGTTGGTCGATCTTCCTGAAGGAGCTAAATCAATCGGATACAAATGGATCTTCAAGAAGAAGATAAAGGTCGATGGAACTGTTGACAAGTTTAAGGCAAGGCTGGTAGCCAAGGAATTTTCTCAGAAGCAGGGGATCGACTACTTTGACACATATGCTCCAGTAGCGCGGATGATGACCATCAAGATGTTGATTGGTATAAATGCAATCCATAAGCTAGTTATACATCAGATGGATGTGAAAATAACATTCCGGAATGGTGAATTGACCGAAGTGATTTACATGCAACAACCAGAAGGATTCATCGTGAAGGGCCTGGAAGAAAAAGTCTGCAAGTTGGTAAATTTTTTATACGATCTGAAGCAAGCTTCTAAGATGTGGCATAAAAAGTTTGATAAAGTTATAAGATCAAACGACTACAGGGTCAGTGAGAAGGACAAGTATGAATACATAAAGTTCGCTGATGAAAGAGGAGTCATCATTTGTCTATACGTGGATGACATGCTGATTCTAGGTACGGATCTAGCACGTGTCACTGAAACAAAGAAGTTTCTTTCATCTAAGTTCAATATAAACGATTTAGGTGAAGATGATGTTATCCTGGGGATTATGATCATCCGGACAGACACTGGAGTGACATTGTCACAGTCTCATTATATTGAAAAAATGCTCAAATGCTATGGATATCAGGATCTACCAGGGATCGATACTCCTTACAGGTGTGACAAGAAGCTTGAGCCAAATTAGATAGAAAGTGTCAGGCAGCTGGAGTATTCAAGCGTCATCAGGAGTTTGATGTATACAACAACTGCCACAAGGCTTGACCTAGCTTTCGCCGTGGGGATGCTGAGTCGGTTCACGAGCAATCCAGGTGTTGAGCACTAAAAAGTTGTGAAGAGAGTAATGAGATATCTCAAAAGGACTCAGAATTATGTATTATACTATAGCAGGTATCCGACAGTAGTGGAAGGCTTCAGTGATGCAAGATGGTGTTCAGAAGTAGAGAGCGAAAGGTCTACAGGAGGATACGTCTTCTCCATTGGTGGACCTGCTATATCGTAAAAGTCGAAGAAGCAGACAATGCTCTCTCATTCCTCTATGGAATCGGAGTTCTATGCAATGGCGGATGCACTGGATGAAGCAGAGTGGCTTCAGGAGCTCATGTATGATCTTATAGTGGTTGGTGTGCAGATTTCGGCAGTACTGATATGCTGTCACAACTATGCGACTATAGCAGCGGTATTAAATAACCTCTTTAATGGTAAGAAGAGGACTGTGCACCTGAGACACATGGCAGTGAATGATCTTATCAAGAATAGAGTCATTATCTTGATTGATGTTCGGAGCCAGGAGAATCTGGCTGATCCGTTCATCAAAGGTCTCAAGCGCTAACTGGTCGAGGATACAACAATTAAAATGGGCTTGAAGACATTATGACATTTTGTCGTTGTAATTCTGCCATAAAGTTTTATGCTATTAGTTCAAATAAAAATCTACTAGACATCTAGCTTTTGGTTCAAAGATGGATCATTGATTGAGAGAATATCAGGAACAGTGGGTAGTCCTTTGAGACGTTGAGAGGTTACGGACCCAGAACCACAGTTGTCTATTATTTGTTCTCTGAGTAGAACATAATCCTGTAGGAGGATAGCTTAGACGCCTTAATGAGTTCTAGGACATTTGGAATATCCGACGTGCTTTATCGGATGCACGGTTGCACAACACTTCAAAGGAGCAGAGAACTCCATGCTATAGTGGGTGACACCACCATAAGGTTCCTCGATAGGGTAATGCCTCATCTTCGCGAGCCATGTCACAGCGGCATAGCACCGCATATAGGCAGGTGGCCTAATGCTGTAAAATAAAGAGTGGTAGACAATACTACAAAGAGGTCGGTGTCCTCATGTTACAGTAGTGTGACACTATCAAGAGGTACCTAGAGAGGGTAAAGCTTCGGCTATGCGAGCCATATCACAGTGGCGTAACACCGCAAGGAAGCACAAGACTTCATGCTGGATAGTTTGGCACTACAAAAAGGCTGTGACCTCATGCTACAGTGGATGACACCACAATGAGGTAGGACATCGTCTTTGGGCCATGTCATAGAGGAGTAGCACCACAAGGAAGCACAAGGCTTCATGCAAATGACTCTTTAAAAGAAATCACCTAGAGTGTATGAAAGAGATATAAGCCGTCTCTTGAGGGTAAACTTATAGACGCCCAAGAAACATACACCGAAACCAGGCTTGCACATGGACTTTAATGTATAACCGGAAGCACAGCTGTTGTCATTGTGTTAGTAGGAAGAATTGCAGCTATGGTGCAGAATTCAAGGCTTAGTCCATTCTTGTATCATAGTGTTATTCGACCCATGCGAAATTATTCAAGTCGAAGCGATATCTATCCTAATGCATAATGGGCAGTCAGTGTGGGGAACGCTCAACCCATATATTGAGATATGTAGAAAATTGTTGGTGTTATTGCCTTTGGACTATTAAAGATAGTCCCACATTGGCTACACCACCAAGTGGGTATCTCAATATAAAATACTTTGTATGTATTGAGGTGTGCACATGGGGTGCGGTGGGGCACATGGGTGCCATACGGGGGTAATAGGAGGAAAATGATTAACTCCTCAATGAAAGCTTTTTGTCATGATCTTGGATATTATTTCATAGGAGCGACTCAGACTCGGGCTCAAGGGCGCAAAGTGGCATTTTGTTGGCACACTTTGCACTTAGCACATCAGCATCGTTGCTTGTGCTCTTTTTTTGCACTTGTGCGCTTGTTTTATGCGCTTATTTTATGCTCGTGTTGCATGTGCGTGTTGCATGAACGGGTGCTGAGCAGGTGCTGAGCAGGTGCTGAACGGACGCTGAGCGGACTATGCATTGGACTGCAATTGTGGGATATAAATATTAGTTTTTTAGTCCCACATCGAAAAGAAGAGGAGGATGGGCTTCCATCCTTCCCTATATAAAGAGCCCTCTAGCCTCCTTTTGAGACACACCAAAAATTAAGAAAGAGTAGTGCAAAGGAGTCCGTTCGAGTCACTCAAAGAGGTGACTACGAGCGTTCCAGAAGTTCTCTTGTGAACTTGATGACTCCTGAGAGCAGATCGTCGATAGAGGACGAATCTTGCTTTGAGCAACGGTGGTCTTCACCGCCCCAGCAAGAATAATTTTTTATTCTATCTTTATCTCTTTTCTTCTAGTTGTAAACGTTCTGTCCCAATTGCAACTGCGTTTGCAAGAAAGAACATATTTTTGGTTCTTAAGCTCAGTAATCTAGAAGGAGTTGTAATCAGCTACTATATTGTATTTTTATATAGTTCTTCGTTGGATCGAGGTATATCAGTGAGGGAACTTTTGTGTGAACTCCTGATCTCAACTTCAACCTCTTGTCCTACCATCTTTGATTAAGTCTCGGGACTAACATGTTCCGTCCAATTTTCAGATGTCTTTGTCATTTAAAATGTGCATATCATTGTTTCAGTGCCAAGCTGCCGGTGAATAATATCGCAATGGTTCCTTTGCAACCGTGTGTCCATTTGCCTGTGAGAGAGATTATAGTTTGTATCATTCGATATACCATGCCAAATTAGTAACGATCAAATTTGAGAATTTTTGGAAGAAAAGGATATAGCTTTGGATAATTAGTCGTGTTGTGTCAAAATTCTTTGATTTAATCGACACTTTTTGATGCAACCAGTCCTTGTTCCAGCTGGTGATTTCGGGTTTTGCAATATAATTAAGTTGGCCTCGTAGTACAGCATCTTCGGCCCTTGTTCATTTTCTGGTGATTTCGGGTTTTGCAATATATTTTCATGATTTGTTAGTTATATCATATTGTTCACATTCTGTCCAATCTTCTTTGAATATATTATCAAAGAATGAGAATAGTCACGGTTACAAAGTCATTCAATTTTCTTTGAATATATTATCAAACTGTCCAATCTTTGTCTCTGGTAAGTTTGAATATTTGTACAAAGATTTTTGTACCTCTATGGAGTAGCATTTTAGATTGGTTTGTGATAAGAGCAGTGCAAAATATACTCAGTATTGTCCATTCTTCACTTCCTAAAAATTACAAGTTTGTCACCCCTCAAACTTACTTAGGGCTGTCCACACCAACCTATATAAGTAAAAATTATTTCTCTTCTTTCTTTTTCACCTTCACATGAAGAAATCTCTCATCTCTCAAGTCCTAAAATTTAAACCTAACTTTGAAATTTGATAGTTGTGGTCCCAAGTGGAAGAAAATTCTGATTTGGTGATTGTCCAACAAATAATCTTCCGGTATGTCTTCGACAACATATGATGAATAAGTTTTGCGATTGTCACCAAAATATTTAGTTTTATTTGACTATTGTAGGTGCGATGCATAAAATTATCTTCGATGAAGAAGTCGGATCATGTAATCCATTAAATATGCACTCCACTTCTTCCGAAGAACATGTCGGTTGTTCCGAAGCACGTACGGTACGTAAAATGACAACCCTATTTTGACAGTCATCGTGTAAGGACTGTATAAAATACGACAGTCCTATATAAATATAGGACTGTCAATAATTCGACAGTTCTATATAAATATATGACTGTCATAATTTCGACAGTCCTATAGACTATGTGGACTGTCAAAATAGTGACAGTCCTGAAGATAAAATGGTGACCATCGTATTTTCTTAAAGACTGTAGAAAAATTATAGTCTACTCAATACATTAGTCTGTACAAATTATGACTGTCCTAATTTGGACTGCCAATTATTTAAAGTTATTAATTTTTAGATTATTTTATATTGGTTATAGGACCTACCTCGTACATATGTTGTGGTACATCCTGCTATTAGGGTTGATGTGGAGAAGATATTCTCAACGGATATTTGATTTGCATCCCACAAAGAAGCATTAGATTGGTACAGAAAAGTTGAAAGACGACATAACATAGTCATTGTCATTGCAAGATCGATCAGATCTCGGCCGGGCTGAAAATATTTAGAGCTGGGCTGCAAAAGAGGAGGTGTGTTCAGGCAGCATCGGAAAAAAAGGTGGTGTTAAAAAAAAAATTCCTCAAGAAAAACGTTGGGACAAAAAAATGTGGTTGTCCATTTAAGGTGTTGATTGTTAAAGTAGAATATGTGAAGTGGATAGTCGAAGTTAAGAATGGAATACACAATCATCTTATTCCAGAGACACTTACGGGTCATGCCTACGTGGCACGGTTGAACAAGAATGAGAGAAAGTTGGTTGAAGAACTGTTTCTGTAAACCCCCCTCACCCAAAAATAGGTATTTGTGTGTATTTGTATTTCGTGTATTTGTTTTAGATTATTTTTTTAATCAATTAAAATCTAATAATTTTTATTAGGACACTTCACCATGGTTCGGACATTAATAAAATAGGATGACCCCAAAATCTGTATCGCCCTTCATAGGAAGTAGTCTACACATGAGACACTACTAGTAGGATCTTTTCGTGGCACAAGAATTCGACCCCTTGGCATTAGTACGACATTGGTGTAACGACAATAGACTATGTGTTAAATATTTAGATAATCTATATATAATTTATTTGTGATCATTTTTAATTCTCAACTTTCTAAAATTAGTAGCCCATAATTCTCCGTGTCAAGTTAGACATTTTTTTTCTTTTTATAGATTTGTATATTATTTACTACTACCTATTTTGCGGATGATCATTTAATTAATTACTTAGTTAATTAGATGATGTAATCATATGATTTATTAGAACTAGATAAATATCTAATTATTAATTATAAAATATTTTTATAAAATAGTTTGAGTATAGAATTTTATTAAAGCCTTACAAAGTAATTTTCTAGAATTTATTTGATGTGCAAATATTATTTTTAGAATTTTTAACCTCACCTATAAATGTAAATATATATATATATATGTTAATATATATATTTAATAATAATATTAATAGAAGTAGTAATAATAATAATAATAATAATAATAATAATAATAATAATAATAATAATAATAATAATAATAATAATAATAATAATAATAAAAATAATAGTAGTAGTAGTAGTAGTAGTAGTAGTAATAGTAGTTGTTGTTGTTGTCACGACCCGATTCCGTAGAATCGTTGGGGCATCCCCCGAATCGTGATGTCGTGCGGGCCTGGGGTTGCGCCCGCACAAGGCTAAAGTATTTTGCATAACGAGCACATATTCAGAGTACGCAGATAAATTGAAACACAGATTTGAAACATGGAAAAGTTCTCTTTATTGATAATGAACATCAATTACAAACTCATGAACGAGTCAGCTAATATGCCGCACGGGCTTACAAAAGAGTTGACTCAAAATGAGATAGCAGTCATGTACATTATATTCCTTTACTAAACTTCAAAAGATATAGACCTCCAGGCTGGAGGACAGCTTTGCCACAAAGCTGCATTTGTGTATGAAGAGTTGCAAGCTCCTGTCTTTAAAATGCTTCAAGGGGCGCGATGAAGATGCGCCAAAAGCTGGACTGGATCGGAAAGACGACTTCGGCTCCTCGCTCGGTTCGCCTTGGTGCGGAGAACCTGTTTCAATGAGGGTCAGCATGTCAAAACATACTAGTGAAGGCGAGCTAACCGAACTATACCAATCAATACGTTATTTTAATGAAGCATGCATATTTGTGGGTTTCTATCTTGCCTTAGTTCATTTATAAGTAAGCAACATATAGAATTTACTGAAATGAACGTGCCACCGTTCGGTGGATTTTATCTGCCCGTCTGAATTACCTGCACAATACTTACCATGCCTTCCCTGCCACGAAGACACAAGTTAGTTTGCAACAGGTTTAAATATACACGATGATCACTGGCGTGGTGCCATAACGGACATAGTCAAGGACAGGGATAGCATGCAATGAGAACACGACAAGCACACGATGCGTTGCAAGCCATCCCCTCCAGCACACGATGACTACACACGAGTTCCGCCCGGACCGGAACGGTGCCAGTGCCCGAGCGACCGTCCACAGAACTTATCCTTGTGCACAAGTTGTCCATGATCGAACAATACATTATCTTAAACAATCAGTTTACGCCTTCGAGGCAACACGAGCACAAGATATATCAATAATTGTTAAGCATTCATGTACTTCAGACAACACGAGTACGAGACATGTATTTGCACAAGACAAGCAATAATTTATGATTTATTTCCAAACGAACAAGCATGCAGTTTAGTATCCGTTCATGAAGTTATTGACAAGCATAATGAACCAAGTCTATTCTCTTTTTATCTTGGTATCTTTTAGTTATTACTTGGTATCGTTTGATCGGGGCAAGGGAGAGTGCAAGATTTTAGGGCGTGAAGCTTAGAAGCAGGGCTAGCTAATCGGGTTGGTAGCCACTCACTTAGATTGTTGGAAGGGAGAAGGAAAGAGGTGCTTCACGACTCCGCTCGCAAGCCGCCTACTGCTCGTTCACCTGCATTACGAACAGCTCGATCAATACCTCTTCCACTTTTCCAATCTCAGAATTGAAGTGCAGTTCAATGAACGAAAACAATAAAACCATCGAAACCGTTCAAGAAAAATAAGCAAATCCCAAAACCAACTCAAAGCACGAAAGTAACAAGCGGCATCGAAAATCGAGGCAATAAAAGATAGCAGCGGAGAGGTCCCTCCTGGCTCTGCCGCTAAGTCGATCCCGGGGGCACGGTCCACTGAATATGGGAATCGATTCCGAAGAAACAAATCCATAACGAGGACGAGTTCTTAATTCAATCTATCCCGATCGAACGATACCGTCTTGTGTTTCTTAGCCGCGCTCTCCGTACCGAAAGAACGTGGCGCTACATCCTACCCAACTAATTGGAAGTTTCGTCCCGAAACTTAGGATATAACCTACCGTTAGGGATTATTCTGTTGAGGGCGACGATCAGGAAGGTTCGGACAGGAATTGATGGCATGGCCTGATCGTCCACAAGCGAGGCATAACCCAAGTCTTTTGCGGCAATCTTTCCTAACGTGCCCATGCCTTTTGCAGAAGTGACACGTTTTGTTCCAGTCCCCATTCTGCTGACCGCCATAATTCGGGCACTTTGTAGCATTGTTTTCTCTATCGTCGCTTTGGCGTTTGTGACTAGATATATGCACAGGGCCGACAGAAATGTGAGGATAATGTGGTTCGAGAGATAGGGCATGATTTGTCACGCCCCGATCTCCCGCAGGCAAATCGGCCATTCCCGCTAGGCGGGAATCACCCTCGCCAGCGCTCCCGCGGAACGATCGCTTAACCCATCCGGGCGTGATGCCGCACGAGCGTGATCCACGCCCGTGCAAGGCCATGGTTCATTGGCTGGCGGCAAGAGTTCTAAGCCACAGAGTCGCACAGATTGTCCGAGTGCAGCGGAGTCATGAACGCATAGGCGATCGATAACAGGTTCACTGAGTCGACAAATATAGCGGAAGCATTGAAACAAGTAAAGTAATCTCTTTATTGATATGAAACATGTATTACAGGCGGCGTATAGCCGAGATTACAAGTCGCTCAAGCCTCTCTCTCTGAAACAGTAAAAGCGTGCCAAGTGGCTACAACTGTGGAATGAATGTACAGGCGATGGTCAGACGATGTTCACAACTTATGTCTTGTATATGCTTCAGTCCCGGACGCACCATTGCAAGGCTTCAGAGGGAACTCCTGGCCTTAGCACGCACGAAGGAGGCGTCCGCACCGAACGAGGTTCTCCCGCACCCTGCATACAAACTGGTGGATTATCAGTACATTGAATGCACTGGTGGGGAAGCTACTCGCCCGTTCGACAAATCCAAACACGTAATACAGGTTCCGTGCACAACTATTAAGTTGTCTTTCTAGTTGCCTTAGGATCAGTTTCATGCAAACATTGAACAGCTTAACGTGTCGGCAGTGCGCCGTGCGATGTTAGAGGAAACACGGCGAGACTTACCAACTTACCATCTCCTTCCCTGTCCAAGGCAAACATTGAGGCAAACAGTATAAATTCGAGCAGAGGCATGTATAGACATTCAGGAGGCAAGCATATGCAAACAGGAGGGTCGTTTTAACATGATCGTTCAGGTGTTTAGTTGTTCTTGATGCGATGCAGTGACTCGCACGCGGATAGCCGCTAAGCGAGGATGACTTATCTATATGAACACGGTCGCTGGCAAAGCCATTATGGACACTAGTCTTAAACGAGAGTAGTTTGCAACGAAAGTACAGTAGTGCTACAAGCCATCTCGTTTAGTACAGTAGACTATACAGTAAGTTCAGCCATGGAGCGGATGGTATGCAGCGAAAGAACGGTAGGTGCTGCACACTATCTTGTCCACTACAGTTGGCTGAAACAGTGGAGTTCCATCCGGATCGGAGCGGCCCCAGTGCCCCGGAGACCGTCCGTGGAACTATGCCTCGTTTTCGAGTTGTCCGCGACATACAGGTCAAGGTTAGGGTCAGTTTCCCCTTCACTAGATACTCGAGTACTGTAGAACAGGAGTACAGTGGTACAGTGGTACAGTGGTACAGTAGAACAGTATAACAGTAGTACAGTAGTGCACGATTACAGGAGGTGCTTGAATCATGATTCTGTACAGTGATTAACTTGTCTTGATGCATTCCCCTGGTTCGGGGCTGCCTGGTGACCTAACGGTCCCGGATACTTGCAGGAATATTCAGGCATGGAACAACTACGTAGTAGTCTCTCGGGGTTTGGATGAAAACACGGTAACAATCAAGCAGACAAGCATGCGTTCTAAGGAACATAATCAGCACGTTTGCTCGGGCCCGAAGGTAGTCCGAGAGATGAAACCGTTAAGGGACTTAGCATGCGAGTGTCTGAATATAAGCAGTATTTCAATTTTTATGTTCTAGGTGCGTTGGATTTATTAGCATGCAGGGGGTGATTCACCTAGCGACTAGCATAAACATTCCAGATTTTATGTGTGCTGGCTAAGCAAAGACAAGTTCACCGTAGCCACCCACCTTAGCGATGATTCGCCTCGGTAGAGCGATAGGTCTGAGCGAGCCTCTGAAAGCCTAAGACGGATTCCTATAGGGGCAAGTATGGATATCCTTTGCTTCTCATTTGAGACAAAGCAGGTCGGGACAGCTGCACGATTGCCGATTGAGACGGCAGTCCGCTTGAGCGGAACAGGGTGTTACATGATTCATGACTTCACGCGATACTGATGAACGACTACATGCGAATGGATGATAGGGCGTAGTCCACCTTCAAACCTTCTAGCTCGACTCGCTACATCAGGTAAATAGGCCCTAGCAAATTTGCAGAGTCGGTTGAATTCGGCGGAGTACTCCTTAACTGTCATACTGCCTTGCCTCAGTTGCACGAACTCGTTCTCCATTTGACGTTGTACTGGAGGGGGTATAAACTCTTCTTTGAACGCGGCACAAAAAGTCGTCCACGAGATCGCCTCATCTCCGTGATCAAATTGGAGAGATCGTCGATGCACGTCCCACCAATCGTGCGCGTTGAGGCGGAGCTGTAGTTGCGCGCCGGCGACGCACTTCTCTTCAGGGACCTCTAGCAGAGCGAAGTGATCTTCAAGTTCGGCCAACCAATCTAGAGATACGACTGGGTCCTCAGTCCCTTTGAATGGGGTATTGCAGACTTTCTTGAAGTGGCCAAAGTCGAAGGCAATCACGTCCCTCGGCCTTGGAATTTGCGGTGTCTCTACTTCAAGCACGGGCTGTTCCACCAGAGTCGACGCTCTTGCTGTGGAATGGTTGGAAGCCAAAGTCTGAACAATCTGTTGCAGGGCATCCACCTGCTTCTGTTGGACTGAGAATCGTGCTTCTATATTGTCTTAAAACTTGAGCTGACTCTCCTCCGCTCGCTTCTCGGCCCGTTCATAGCGAGCCTCGTCCCTTTGTTGGTTTGCCTCCAATATCTGCAATATTTGCTGGATGGGATCGATGCTTGGCACGGCTCGCTGGCTCTCTGAACTTCCCGAAGTGCCCGAACTACTTCCTTGGCCTTGCATTTCGTCCGGTGCTTGTGCTGCAGATTACGCTGGAGCCATTCCTTCAAAAGAAGGTAAATTACATTAGGATCATAATATATTATGGACTTATTGCATGAACGTATCTCATTTTGGCCTAGCGAGTTCAAGAGTTAGCACAGGAATTTGATCGTTAAAGGAACTTTTCCAGCACGAAGTCTAAGGAACTTTGAATCTGTGCTCTGATACCATTATGTCATGACCCGATTCCGTAGAATCGTTGGGGCGTCCCCCGAATCATGATGCCGTACGGGCCTGGGGTTGCGCCCGCACAAGGCTAAAGTATTTTGCATAACGAGCACATATTCAGAGTACGCAAATAAATTAAAACACAAATTTAAAATATGGAAAAGTTCTCTTTATTGATAATGAACATCTATTACAAAATCCTGAACGAGTCAGCTAATATGCCGCACGGGCTTATAAAAGAGTTGACTCAAAATGATATAGCAGTCCTGTACATTATATCCCTTTACTAAACTTCAAAAGATATAGACCTCCAGGCTGGAGGACAGCTTTGCCACGGAGCTGCATTTGTGTATGAAGAGTTGCAAGCTCCTGTCTTCAAAATGCTTCAAGGGGCGCGGTGAAGATGCGCCAACAGCTGGACTGGATCGGGAAGACGACTTCGGCTCCTCGCTCGGTTCGCCTTGGTGCGGAGAACCTGTTTCAACGAGGGTCAGCATGTCGAAACATACTGGTGAAGGCGAGCTAACTGAACTATACCAATCAACACGTTGTTTTAATAAAGCATGCATATTTGTGGGTTTCTATCTTGCCTTAGTTCATTTACAAGTAAGCAGCATATAGAATTTACTGAAATGAACGTGCCACCGTTCGGTGGATTTTACCTGCCCGTCTGAATTACCTGCACAATACTTACCATGCCTTCCCTGCCACGAAGACACAAGTTAGTTTGCAACAGGTTTAAATATACACGATGATCACTGGCGTGGTGCCATAATGGACATAGTCAAGGACAGGCATAACAAGCAACGAGAATACGACAAGCATACGATGCGTTGCAAGCCATCCCCTCCAGCACACGATGACTACACACGAGTTTCGCCCGGACCGGAATGGTGCCAGTGCCCCAGCGACCGTCCGCAGAACTTACCCTTGTGCATAAGTTATCCATGATCGAACAATACGTTATCTTAAACAATCAGTTTACGCCTTCGAGGCAACATAAGCACAAGACATATCAATAATTGTTAAGCATTCATGCACTTCAGGCAACACGAGTACGAGACATGTATTTGCACAAGACAAGCAATAATTCATGATTTATTTCCAAACGAACAAGCATGCAGTTTAGTATCCGTTCATGAAGTTATTGATAAGCATAATGAACCAAGTCTATTCCCTTTTTATCTTGGTATCTTTTAGTTATTACTTGGTATCGTTTGATCGGGGCAAGGGAGAGTACAAGATTTTAGGGCGTGAAGCTTGGAAGCAGGGCTAGCTAATCGGGTTGGTAGCCACTCACTTAGATTGTTGGAAGGGAGAAGGAAAGAGGCGCTTCATGACTTCGCTCGCAAGCCGCCTACTGCTCGTTCACCTGCATTATGAACAGATCAATCAATACCTCTTCCACTTTTTTAATCTCAGAATTGAAGTACAGTTCAATGAACGGAAACAATGAAAACCATCGAAACCGTTCAAGGAAAACAAGCAAATCCCAAACTAACTCAAAGCATGAAAGCAACAAGCGACATCGAAAACTGAGGCAATAAAAGATAGCAGCGGAGAGGTCCCTCCTGACTCTGCCGCTAAGTCGATCCCGGGGGCACGGTCCACTGAATATGAGAATCGATTCCGAAGAAACAAATCCATAACGAGGACGAGTTCTTAATTCAATCTATCCCGATCGAACGATACCGTCTTGTGTTTCTTAGCCGCGCTCTCCGTACCAGAAGAACGGGGCGCTACAGTAGTAATAGTAGTAATAATGATAATTGAAAAAAGAAAAAAAGAGAATTAAAAAGAAAATAAATAAAAAGCAAAAGAAAAAGAAAAATAAAATAAAAGAAAAGATAATAAAAATCTTAACAAACTAATAAACTAAACCAAAAACCTAACTTAATAACATAATCCTATTCCTATAACCAAACACCCAACAAACTACCAAACCCCCCTTAACCCGCGCCTAGGCTTCTCCCCTACCTATAATATATATATACATACCACATATACCTATTTCAACTGTTACGTAAACCCATTACTAAACAAACAACCTAAACCCTTACCCTACCCAAGTCCGGTCGTCGGCGCCCCCGAGCCAACGCCGCGCAGCCACCGCCGCAGCTAGTCGGCCGGCCGCCGTCCATCCGCGAGTGCGCACCACGCGTACGCGTGCGCGCATGCACACAGTTTTGGCCCATTTTTAAGGTGATGTATCTCCCTCAATTTTAATTATTTTTGCGTGTGGTTTATTCATGTACGTTCACAACCTAATCCTCTAGGATTTTTATTCAAGCGGCACGAGTTTTCGTGTCCCGGATCGGTCGAAAAATCGACCAGAAAATGACCGAAAAACTGACCAAAACAGTTCAGAATTTTGAATCCAAAACCCCATGTTCATACCCAATTTGCCATCAACCTGTTTATTATTTTCAAAAACAAATAAAAGGATTTTTCTTCTCCATATAACCGAGAATTTTTCTGTTCTATTAGTTTTTGTTAATTTGTTCTATGTGTAAAATTATTCAACCTCCAAATTGACCAAAAACTTATTTTTAAAATATTAGAAAATTGTGATACGGAGTGCGTCCCGCCAAACGGGACCGCCTCATCGTGTACCAATTACACCAAAAGGCGCATATGGTATATATGGACGTGTGGGATTTTGCGGAAACTGATTTGGACGTGTGTGCGCATCGGAATCAACCCGTATCCGTAAAAAGCCTCCATATCGCGACTTTTGCAAAATACCGCACCATTTAGTGTATGCTCGTCAGAATGCGAAAAAACTTGCGCCATTGAATTCGTGGTATCACGCTGGTCCTTTGACCCAAGTTTCACGCAATTCCGAGATAGTTGACCAAGTCGCCTATTTACGGGCCCCACGGTTGACTTTTAGGGCAAATTTGTGTTCGGCTCACCGGAATCCAAAATTGGACATACCGTTGAGTTCGTATTGACGTTTAGAATTTGTTTGACCTATAATTTATCCCATTTAGATACCTTTACCCCTGACACGATTTTTTGTGCAAAGTGGCCCACAAGTGGACCCGCTTTGATCCAAAATTATCGTTTTACCCCTGTGTCCAAATTGGACGAAAGGGTAGTGTTTTCTAGCTATCTCACTTATTCTGGGAATGTTGGTGATATTTATTTTAGTATCCAGAGACGTTCATTCTGATGTCATAGTTCTGATTCATTGTGCCTGACGTCTGGACGCTTACACTTTGCAGCTTTCTTGCCAGGCAAGATACCTTGCCAAATTGCTTATAGTACTTTGCATGCTTATTATATTTTTATATATTCATTGTATGTTTATTTTTTTTCAATCATAATTATATACTATATATATGTTGACACACACTTGACACATAGTATCATGGGAGGGGAGGATAATCGGTATGCGTATGGGCTCTAACCACTCTGGTAAACCGTAGTAACTAGCACGCACTATGGTAGTCATGTCCGATGGTTGCTACCCTTGTGGTATGTCGGCTGATGATGTCCCTGACGTGTGTGTGAGTTGTGAGATTGGATAGAGTAGCCTACCCATGCCCATACGTCAAAAAATTGTCCTTATTATGCATTCATATATATTGTCTTGTACAGCGTACTTATCTATTTTCTACCTATTATGCATGTTTACTGTATTCAAATTGGCATGCTTGTATGTATTTTGTTACATCCCTCTGAGGACCTGGTCCCTTTCCAGGTGTAGACGATCTTGACTATTCGTAGGAGCACGGATCAGGACTTGCTACTTATCTCTTTCGAGGAGGTCTTCTCTTCGAGTCTCATTGTTCATTAGATGTTCTTATGTGGTATCTCTTATATTCTAGTTTGGCAGTGGATTTATTTCCACCCGACTATCATTCTTTGATACTTCATATTGAGATTCAGTTATATAGTAGATTGGTTATTTATTTCTATTTGATTCTGTGGATGAGATTTAGTTATGCCCTCTAACTTGTGAAAATATTTATACCACATGTGAGTTATTATTCATATTACAGCGTACGTGTGTATTATGGTATCCATATATTGGAGTTGCCATGTACATACGGCTTGCATGCTTACGTATTCCTAGTCCTACGTATTTTGGGACTGGGGCATGATATGTTTTTATGGTAGCCCATGCAGGTCGAGAGTATATTGTCTTGGTTACGTTACTGTACCAAGCAAGCCTGCAAATAGGATTAGAGTATAGGATCTCATCCACATTTGACTACGACTCACCTTTTTTCTAGTATGTTCTATTTAAATAATTATATCATGCTTGATTCATGTACTTCTCTAATAGTTTCTTGAGTATAGAGTTCTGCTAGAATATAGGAATCCTTGTTATTAAGATGATAATTAGGGTAATATTCCTACTAAGAATACAACTAGAATATTGACACATCACTAAGTTTAGAATACCTAATGAACCCTAGCATCCCTTACCTGTAGGTTAATTGATCACTATCCCTTGATATATTTATGAATGACTTAAGAGTAGTATAGACACTACTAAGGTTAGTTATAAATTTGACCATATTGTTGACCCTAGTATTGAGGAACCAATAGAAATTCAAGGTTGAATATTAGGACTAAACCTAACTTTCATAGTGAGATAATATTAGAACTATAAATTTAGATCATTGTCTTGATATTAGCAGAACAGTACCTTAGGAAGCAAAGAGGAAAGAAAATAACACTTTCCTTGATCATGCCTCGAATATAGAGTTTAGCATACCATATTTCCCAGGGAAACCATGATATTATCAAGAGTCTCTCTATTTAATTTCATATATTGTTTCTCCGAAACCTTAACGCTCGTTATTGGTGCAATGACTAAAATTTTCTTTTATCTTTCAGTTTGTGCCACCTAACCCTTCTGATTGTAGGCCAAGTGATTTTTTTTGTGTTAGGATACATATTTTGGTAGGATTGTAGTTTGTTAATCTTAAATTATGTGCTTAGTAGTTAGAACTTGATAGTTGAGTTGTCCCTTTAGATTATGATTTTATGATTATCCTTTAGTTTCAAAATACGTAATTTGTACTTTCACTCATCATAATCCAGCGTACCTATATTTTCTGTACTACCTCGACTTATGCTGCTATTATAGCCTAGTTTTGCAAGCTTATTCTTTTATCGAGCTTGTTCATGACATATGTATTATTGGGTGCACACAATAAATACATTGTCTAAAATCAGAATCAGTGTATTATGGTCTGATCAACCTTAGTACGCTTGGTTCATTCTTCGCATGAATACTTTACGTGGATTGAGATCTATAGTTGACTAGTAGACGAATATACTTGCCCTCTAGACAATTCAGAGCATATCATACCAGGTATATAACTGTTCTGATATGAGCATGCGAATAAGAATTTACCAAAATAGATTTTCAATCCACAACTGCCTTGACAACTCCTTTTTGAATTTTTAATCATTTTGAATCCCGTACTTGTATTCTATCACCTCTTCCTTGAATTCTTTAGTATTGTTCTCCATCTTCCCCTATTTCGGAAAAAAGAACGCTCGTGCTTGGTATAAGTTTGATACACAGAGAGTACTAGATATATCCCATAGGACAATCGTATCACTTGGTAACTATCTTTTGTAATTAAGGGCACATCATATGTGAGATATTTTGTGTGTTAAAAACTTTTGAGAATTGAATAACACGATTAAATGATTTGAGGAAGCCTTTCTTAAATGTATAGCCTTATGTGATAGATGGATAAATTTTAAGTTGGGTAGGAGTTGCATTGTCAACTTGAGGCAAATTCTTTTAGATTGTGATCAAGTAAGATTAGATTAGGAGATATAAGTCATTTTAATTTTGAGAATTTTTAGAAGAATGATTTAGATGATGAGGATTCAAGGAATCCTGAAATCTTGATATTGCGGACCAATTATTTATACTTTGAGCACATAATTTAAATTTTGAATATTGAATGTTGAATCATCGATTTAAATTTTGAGGATAAATATAGAATCATGCCTTATTTTTAATTTTGAGGACAAAATTCTTTTAAGTTGGGTAGATTGTAAACCCCCCCACCCAAAAATAGGTATTTTGTGTGTATTTGTATTTCGTATATTTATTTTAGATTATTTTTTAATCAATTAAAATCTAATAATTTTTTATTAGGACACTTCACCATGGTTCGGACATTAATAAAATAGGATGACCCCAAAATTTGTATCGTCATTCATAGGAAGTAGCCTACACATGAGACACTACTCGTAGGATCTTTTCATGGCACAAGAATTTGACCCCTTGTCATTAGTATGACATTGATATAACGACCATAGAGTATGTGTTAAATATTTAGATAATCTATATATAATTTATTTGTGGTCATTTTTAATTCTCAACTTCCTACAATTAGTAGCCCATAATTTCCCATGTCAAGTTAGACATTTTTTCTTTTTATAAATTTGCATATTATTTACTACTACCTATTTTGTGGATGACCATTTAATTAATTACTTAGTTAATTAGATTACATAATTATTTAATTTATTATAACTAGATAAATATCTAATTATTAATTATAAAATATTTTCATAAAATATTTTGAGTATAGAATTTTATTAAAGCCTTACAAAGTAATTTTCTAGAATTTATTTGGTGTGCAAATATTATTTTTGGAATTTATAACCTCACCTATAAATATAAATATATATATTTAATAATAATAGTAATAGAAGTAATAATAATAATAATTAAAAAAAGAAAAAAAAGAATTAAAAAGAAAAGAAATAAAAAGCAAAAGAAAAAGAAAAAGAAAAGAAGAAAAGAAAAGATAATAAAAATCTTATCTAACTACTAAACTAAACCAAAAACCTAACTTAATAACCTAATCCTATTCCTATAACCAAACACCCAGCAAACTACCAAACCCCTCTTAACCCGCCCAGGCTTCTCCCCTACCTATAATATATATATATATATATATATATATATATATATATATATATATATATATATATATATATATACATACCACATATACCTATTTCAACCATTACATAAATCCATTACTAAACAAACAACCTAAACCCTAACCCTACCCCAGTCCGGCCGCCCTCTGGCGACCGACCCCGACCACCGGCGCCGCCGCCCTCGAGCCCACGCCGCGCAGCCGCCGCGGCAGCCCGCCGGTCGGCCGCCATCCGTCCGCCAGTGCGCACCACGAGTACGCTCGCGCGCATGCGCACAGTTTTGGCCCATCTTCAAGGTAATGTATCTCCCTCAATTTTGATTATTTTTGCGTGCGGTTTATTCGTGTACGTTCACAACCTAACCCTCTAGGATTTTCATTCAATTGGCATGAGTTTTCGTGTCCCGGATCGGTCAAAAAATTGACCGGAAAATGATCGGAAAACTGACCAAAATAGTTCAGAATTTTGAATCCAAAACCCCATGTTCACACCCAATTGGCCATCAACCTGTTTATTATTTTTGTAAACAAATAAAAGAGTTTTTCTTCTCCATATAACCGAGAATTTTTTTGTTCTTTTAGTTTTTGTTAATTTGTTCTATGTGTAAAATTATTCAACCTCCAAATTGACAAAAAACTTGTTTTTAAAATATTAGAAAATTGTGATACAGAGTGCGCCTCGCCAAACAGGACCGCCTGGTCACGTACCAATTATACCGAAAGGTGCGTATGGTATATCTGGACGTGTGGGCTTTCGCAGAAACTGATTTGGACATGTGTGCGCATCAGAATCAACCCGTATCCGTAAAAAATCCCCAAATCGCGACTTTTGTAAAATATCGCACCATTTAGTGTACGCTCGTCAGAATGTGATAAAACTTTTGCCATTGGATTCGTGGTATCACGTTGGTCCTGTGACCCAAGTTTTACGCGATTCCGAGGCAGTTGACCAAGCCACCTATTTACGGGCCCTAGGTTGACTTTTAGGGCAAATTTGTGTTTGGCTCACCGTAATCCAAAATTGGACATACCGTTGAGTTCGTATTGACGTTTAGAATTTATTTGACCTATAATTTGTCCAATTTAGAGACCTTTTCTCCTGGCACGCTTTTCGGTGCAAAGTGGCCCATATGTGGATCCACTTTGACTCAAAATTACCGTTTTGCCCATGTATCCAAATTGGACGAAAGGGTAGTGTTTTCTAGTTATCTCGCTTATTCTGGGAACGTTGGTGATATTTATTTCAACATCCGGAGACGTTCATTCTGATATCATAGTTCTGATCCATTGTGCCTGACGTCTAGACGCTTACACTTTGCAGCTTTCATGCGAGGCAAGATACCTTGCCAAATTGCTTATAGTACTTTGCATGCTTATTATATTTTTATATATTCATTGCATGTGTGTTTTCTTTCAGTCATAATTATATACTATATATATGTTGACACACACTTGACATATAGTATCTTGGGAGGGGAGGACAATCAGTATGCGTATGGGCTCTAACCACTCTGGTAAACCGTAGTAACTAGCACGCACTATGGTAGTCGTGTCCGATGGTTGCTACCCTCGCGGTATGTCGGCTGATGGTGTCACGATGGTCGCTACCCTCGCGGTATGACGACTGATGATGTCCCTGACTTGTGTATGAGTTATGAGATTAGATAGAGTAGCCTACCCATGCCCATACGTCGAAAAGTTGTCCTTATTATGTATTCATATAGATTGTCTTATACAGCGTACTTATCTATTTTCTACCTATTATGCATGTTTACTATATTCAAGTTGGTATGCTTTTATGTATCTTGTTACGTCCCTCTGAGGACATGGTCCCTTTCCAAATGTAGACGATCTTGACTATTCGCAGGAGCACGGATCATGACTTGCTACTTATCTCTTTCGAGGAGGTCTTCTCTTCGAGTCTCATTGTTCATTATATGTTCTTATGTGGTTTCTTTTATATTCTAGTTTGGCAGTAGATTTATTTCCACCCGACTATCATTCTCTGATACTTCATATTGAGATTCAGTTATATAGTAGATTGGTTATTTATTTCTATTTGATTATGTGGATGAGATTTAGTTATGACCTGTGACTTATGACAATATTTATACCACATGTGAGTTATTATTCATATTACAGCGTACGTGTGTATTATGATACCCATATATTGGAGTTGCCATGTACATACGGCTGGCATGCTTACGTATTCCTAGTCCTACGTATTTTAGGAGTGGGGCGTGACAGTTCCTTTTCAGAGTTTTACCCAAACAAATTTATTCTGCCGTGCGACAAAAAGAAGATAAGAACAAGTCAACCATGAGGACGATCTATAATAGTTTGGCGAGAGCAAAATGTAATAGTATGAAAGAAAGAATGTTGATGCAGCAAGTATTGAAGTTGCTTGGGGAGCATCACTACGTGGAGTACCATAGAAGACATCCACAAAATGTTGAAGTCCTTTCATTATTTTGGGCTCATCCTGATTGCACACACTTGGCTAGGTCATTCGCAGACGTGTTGGCCCTTGATTGTACATATAAGACCAACAAGTTCAAGATGCTTCTTTTTCACAATATTGGGTTTACGTCTACGGGGAAAACATTTTCAGTCGCTTTTTGTTTTATGAAGAGTGAGACAGCAGAGGATTACACTTGGGCGTTGAGGAAACTATAATTCCTTTACACAAGATACAAAAATCCCTCTGTTTTTGTTACCGATAGAGAATATGCACTGATAAATGCTATAGATATTGTATTTTCTCATGTGCATAGACTACTATGCACTTGGCATATAAATCGAAATATCCAAGCTCAATGCAAGAGAAAATTTAAAAATGTGGACGGTAAAATTGACAAGCTTCGCTTCGAAGAATTTTACAGTGATTGGAGTCTTGTATGGCGAGCAAGTGCTAAAGATAGCTATGACACATCATGGTACATGTTCAAACAAAAATGGGAGACGAGTAACCCGACATGCATTTCTTATATCAAAGATACTTGGCTAGAACTACATAAAGAATAATTTGTCTTAGCATGGACGAACATGGTGAAGCATTATGGCATAATCACTACGAACCGGGTCGAAGGATCACTCTCAAGTTTAAAAAGATATCTGCGGTCATCAGTCGGTAATTTTGTCTCCGTTTGACAATCGATTCATTTGATGATTATTTTTACGGTGGACGAGATTGTAGCATCATTTGAGACGAGCCTTAATATTACAAAGCATGAATACAAGCATGAACACCTCTTGGATGCTTTAATCCATGTAGTATCTCACAAGGCATTGGGCTTATTGTTTGAGGAGATTGGTAGGTCAAAGTTCGTTGGTTATGATCCCGAGATTTGTGGTTGTTCATATCGGCATTCACTCGGCCTTCCTTGTGCACATAAGATTAACGAATATCGTCGTCAATCTATACATATTCTAATAGATGTTGTTGATCAACGTTGGAGACAGTTGTCGATCATGCCGACGGTGGAAGTTCACGATAATTTCTTTTATTTGCCACAAGTAAAACTCCTTCACGCAAGGTAGTGTGTCACATCGAAACCGGAGAGAAGATCCATTGAGGTTAAAATCCAAAAAATTACAGTCCCGGCAATAACTCGATTGCAAGAGCCATCTGTTGTTCGAACTCCTAAGGGAAGACCACACTCAAGAATTAGTAGAGCAAAAAAAAGGAGGTGGAGTCAACTAAAAGAGATCCATCCTTGTTTGAACATATTGAACGCAATTTAGAGCAAGTTGAGTCAAAGTCGGTTATCGAAAGTGTGGTAATTTTGAAGAAAAAGAGTAAGCTTACTATTTGAAGGAGAGAAAAATAGAAAACGAACGATGCAGTCACGGCGTAGGGTTTAGATAAGTTCTCTGATTCATATAATATATACATTCAAAATTTTCTACCTGAGATACGGAATTTTATTTGGTCTATTGTTGATGTTCCTAAGGATGACCATTATGGATATCATGCACTCGCAAGACATCTTGGCTATTCAGTTGAAGCAGGATAGAGACAGGTTAGGGAAGAGCTGTATGAGGAGTTGGAGTCTCGTATACCCTTCTATAAGCAGATACTCGACGAAGAAATTTTTGGAGATTTGTTAGCAAGCATACCTTGTACGGACACAGTTACCGGACCAGACCATTACATGAATGTCTCGCCTGCTGCATACGTATTCTCTAATAGGTATAAGATACCTATTGTAATTATCTCACAAGGCATTAACAATACTTTCTTTCCAATGTGCGCTCCCCCGGTCGAACACAGACTATCCAATCTATATTCAATATGGCTTATCGGACAACACTTTGTCATCCCAAGGTTGATCGGTCATTTTCTTATTTCTCCACCTTTTATGCTTTGGTATAAACACGCACCGGAGGAATCGATCGCTTGGACAACACCCTATATGGATGCAATTGCTGGCTATAAGAAGATGATGAAGATAAATGATCCCAAAATCTTTCCTAAGGACTACTTTGATATTCTAATCGATTGATACATCTTATACTTTTGTATCATTTTGTAATTTTGTATGCGATATAAATAGAATTTAACATCTTCTACTTTTGTAGTGTGATAGTGCAATAGATAGTGTCTATGAAAGAAATAAAATAAAGTACTGTATGTTGCGCAATGAGTCATGTATGTTGAGATTCGGTATCTTTTCCAACATTTATATAGATAATTTTAACCCACTATCTCTGCACATATATATATAAAAGTAGGACTGTCATGATTTTGACAATCCCATAAGCTATCAGGACTGTCCAGATTTTGACAGTCCTAGTTTTAACCTACTATCTCTACACATTTATATATAAAACTAGGACTGTCAAAATCTGAACAGTCCCACAAGCTATCAGGACTGTGAAAATTTTGACAGTTCTAGTTTTAACCCACTGTTTGTACATTTATATGTAAAATTAGGACTGTCAAAATTTTGATAGTCCCATAAGCTATCAGGACTGTTAAAATTTTGACAGACCTAGTTTTAACCCATTGTCTCTGCATATTTATATATAAAATTAGAACTGTCAAAATCTGGACAGTCCCACAAGCTATCAGGACTGTCAAAATTTTGACAGTTCTAGTTTTAACCTACTGTCTGCACATTTATATATAAAACTCGGACTGTCAAAATTTTGACAGTCCTAGTTTTAACCCACTGTCTCTGCACATTTATATATAAAATTAGAACTGTCAAAATTTGGATAGTCCCACAAGCTATCAGGACTGTCAAAATTTTGCAGTCCTAGTTTTAACCCACTGTCTGCACATTTATATATAAAACTAGGACTATCAAAATTTTGACAGTCCCATAAGTTATTAGGACTATCAAAATTTTGACAATCCTAGTTTTAACCCACTATCTCTGCACATTTATATATAAAACTAGGACTGTCAAAATTTGGACAGTCCCACAAGCTATCAGGACTGTCAAAATTTTGACAGTCCTAGTTTTAACTCACTGTCTGCACATTTATATATAAAACTAGGACTGTCAAAATTTTGACAGTCCTAGTTTTAACCCACTGTCTGCACATTTATATATAAAACTAGGACTGTCAAAATTTTGACAGTCCTAGTTTTAACCCACTATCTCTGCACACACACACACACACACACACACACACATATATATATATATATATACATATATATATATATAACTAGAACTGTCAAAATCTGGACAGTCCCACAAGCTATCAGGACTGTCAAATTTTTGACAGTCCCATAAGTTATCAGGACTGTCAAAATTTTGACAGTCCTAGTTTTAACCTACTGTCTGCACATTTATATATAAAACTAGGACTGTCAAAATTTTGACAGTCCCATAAATTATCAGGACTGTCAAAATTTTGGCAGTCCTAGTTTTAACCCACTGTCTCTGCACATTTATATATAAAACTAGGACTGTCAAAATTTTGACAGTCCCATAAGCTATCAGGGCTGTCAAAATTTTGACGGTCCTAGTTTTAACCCACTATCTCTGCACATTTATATATAAAAGTCTCCTGTCCTAGTTAAACAAAAATAAGCAGTCAAGAATAAAACAACGAACTTAAACAAAACATAACCAAAAATATCTTCAAACGGTCACGACCCGCACCCGAAATTTGGGCATGAGTCATGGGTACGTCCAGCCTACGCCGCAACATCGGCGGTAGAACGCTGTCTAGGTCACAATAAATACTAATATAATACTCACAACCTGTCAATGATATCAACTCCATAAGGAGGACAATGTACACAAAGCTCATAATGCAAACTCAATCACAACAACTATAAGAGTATAAGGCACGATAGAAGATAAGAAGAATGACATAGTTAAACACCATGTTTCAAAGTAAAGATAAACCACAGTCTAGCTGTCTAACATAAAGTCTTCACAAGTCTAAACATAAACTAAGAATAAGTCTAAACATAAACTTAATAACCTCTAATAAGTCTCAGTGCATAAGATAAATACTGTCTAGATAGTTGCAGGTAATATCTCCTCTAAAGGAATAGTCTCCTCTAAAATCTCTGGTGTGTAGTCTGCATCTATACTTGGTCCGTAGTGTGTGGTACAGAAATTCTCAAGATCCTTTGAAAAAAATATCCAGTCAGGATTGGAGCGAAGTACAAACACTAACAATAGTTCCACATATATTGATAAAATCTATAACACAGTGTAAAGAAATACAAGATAGATATGAATACTGGCAATAAGAAATACTGGAATAATGAAGTACTGGAATAAAGGAATACTGGAATATATCATCATCAATGTACATCTAGCAATGAATAGAAATACAAGTGCATGCTAGAACAATGAACTAGAATATAATTAAACGCTAGAACAATAACTAGAACATGTAGAGATGCTAGATCAATATACTAGAGATACATGTCAAGAACATCTAGCTAAGTGTATAAAACATCAGCATATCATGTGTCACGCCTCAGTCCCAAAATATGTAGGACTAGAAAACATAAGCATGCCAGCCGCATGGATATGGCAACTCCAATATATGGAAACCAAAACCCATACGTACGCTGTAATATGAATATCAAATCCACAAGTGGTATAAATCTATCACAAGTCATGGGGTATAATCTAAATCTCATCTACAAAAAATCAAATATAAGTAAATAACCAATATTTATATACTAAATCTCAATATGAATTATCTAAAGATGATAATTGGTTGGAAACAAATCCACTACCAACTCGAATATAAAAGTAAATATAATATAAGTATAATACAACAAACACAATATAAGAATATCAACTAACGACCCCGGGGCTCGAAGAGAAGACATCCTCGAAATATATATAATCATCTGAATCTGCGCTCCTGCGAATAATCAAGAACAGCTACACCTGGAAGGGGCCAGGTCCTCAGAGGGACATAACAAGATATATAAAATCATGCCAATAAAGTACTGAAATAAATATCCAATGGGTCTCCTAACCGTATAAGTGAATGCAGTTTAAGAACAACTTTCTAACAAGTGGGCTATCTGGCTAAAAATGGGATTGGCATGACTCTCTCGGAGAATCAGGGACCTAAAAGCATGTTGTCTTTTGAACGGCAGAGGCAGCCGATTGTATAGGGGTCATCACCACCTGTATCTCCAGCGGAGCTTCCGGGTTACAATAAGGAAAGTGTAAAGGAGGCCAAATGCGGTACTTGTTGTTCTCCCCATCCCATGTTCTAAGCATGTCACATCCATGACACAATTTGGTTCATAGCCTATCTTTAGTACCCTAGCCCAAAACTGCAACCAAACAAGGACAAGGATTGGATCACCGTACTACAATAGGCTATGTCCATGGACCTCTAATAACTGCTAAGTCTTCTAGCATACAAAGTTTCTATTAGCAGTTATCCCTAACGCACGACCCATACGTACAGGAGGCCAGACCTGTCACGCAGTCCGTGATCTCTATATGAGACTCACACTCGTGTAACAACTGTGTCACGTCCAATGAACCTAATGATGCTACATGAAAATGGGGTAGTCTCATAAACAAGGTCAATGCAAATACATAAATAAAAATATATTGCGACGACACCGTCACGCGCATTTTATATAATAGTTAAAATATATGAACTAAAGATAGAAAATAAAGATGTATGCAACATATGGAATATGAATAACAGTATAATGGCAAGGTATACTTGCCTGACAAGAAGCTGCAAAATGCAACGTCCAGATGTCAAACACACAGGATCAGAAGCTATGGCCTCAGAACAAATGTCTTTGGAAGCTAAAATAGACATCACTAACGTTCCCAGAATAAGCAAAATAGCTAAAAAGTACTTTCCTTTCGTCCAATTTTGACACAGGGGCAAAACGGTAATTTTTGGTCAAAGAGGGGTCCACGTTTGGCCCACTTTGCACCGAAAATTGTGCCAGGAGTAACAGTCTCTAAATGGGATAAATTATAGGTCAAACAAACTCTAAATGTCGGTACGAACTCAACAGTATATTCAAATGTGGATTCCGATGAGCTGAACACAATTTTGCCCAAAAAGTCAACCGTAGGACCCACCAATTGGCGACTTGGTCAACTGTCTCAGAATTACATAAAAATTGGGTCACAGGACCACTGCGATACCACGAGTCCAGTGGCGCAAGTTTAATCGCATTCTGACGAGCGAGCACTAAATGCGCAGAGCTTTTGCAAAAGTTATGACACGGGGGATTGTCCGCAGATACGGGCTGATTCCGACGCACACACGCGTCCAAATCAGTTTCCTCAAAATCTCACACATCCGGGTACGCTGTGCGCTCCTTTTGGTACACTTGGTACACGACGGAGCGGTCCCGTTTGGTGGGGCGCTCTCCGTTTCATAATTTCTGAAAATTGCCAAAAAGTATATTTTTGGGTTTTTTAACTTAATTTAATTCTCCAAACAGCAACTAATAAATTATTGTATTTAACAGGAATTAAACTAGGTTAGGTGGTCTTTGCATAACAAGAAGAAAAACTGAATTCGGATCTCTGTGGTGGGAGATACGAGTTCGTGAACATAGGTAGTTGCAACCTAATTTCTGGAATTAAAAAGTCATGGTTTTTCTTCGACTTGTTGTCGATTTTTACCTAGGTTTGCACGCTGTTCGAGATAAACTAACACACAAAGATAGAAGGGGAATAAGTGAGATCATACCGGAGAAGACATGGTCGAGTTTGGTCAAGCGGGGTGACAGAAAACAGCACGTGAATACAGGTACTTCGCTGTTCCAAACTGTCGCAATTTGTGTGCGTTCATCGCAGTCGACGGTGGCGTGGGGCTCCGGTCGGCGGCTGCTCTGGTTGGGGCTCGGCGGTCAGGTGGCTTGGCTGGGTGGCGGACTCGTTTGGAAGGGGAAGATTAGGGCTAGGGTTTAGGAAACGTGATATATATATATATATATATATATATATATATATATATATATATATATATATATATATATATATATATATATATAACGAGCGGAAGGGGGAGGGGTCTTCACGCGCGCGGGGGAGAGAGAGCCGCTGCTGTGTATTTATGGGGTTGCACCATAGCGGGTGGGGTTTTTAGTATAGGGTTTGGGTAGGTATTCGTTAGGGAGTTAGATCCAATAGGAATTATATTTTCTTTTTCTTTTTCTTTTCTTTCTTTTTCTTTCTTATTCTTTCTTTTTCTATTTATAATAAAATATATATATATATATATATATATATATATATATATATATATATTATACATATATATACTTAGAAAAATTCTAAAAAATATATTATTGCATACCATTAAGCTAGCAACTTTCCAAAGGGTCTCTACATGAAATAAATTAGAAAAAATTTATACCGGCTCCATAAATTCCCTAAATGCACAAACACCTAAAAATAAAAATTTATACCGTCTGAATGATCTAACAGTCCTATAGACATATCATATAATATAATATTGCATCAGACATTACACTATCACACACAATCAAAACACAATAATCTCAGAGACTACGCTAGGGGTATCACGTCTGTAGTTGTTGTGCATAACAGACAGTCAATGGTACGGGTCTTGCAAGTACGTCGGTGTACATATGGCAGTCTGCTAACATGTTACATGGTCACAGGTCAATGTAACTACGGGGTATCCGTGGTTACACTTGGGTCATCTAGTGCATATACATATTATACATATTATTATCTAGCAATAACATTAATATTCATAATATAGGTATACCATTTAATTGCATACATAATATGTATATGCATATACACTAATTAAATACATATGCAATATATATTGCATATACACGAATTTAATTTATACTATATATATATATATATATATATATATATATATATATATATATATATATATATATAAGTATATGAACCTAATTGGTATATATATACCAATATACACATTTAACATATACTAATACATATGCTAATGCGTACATACCAATTATATATATGTCCATATACTAAATACTAACACCAATACATACACACTAATTAAGAAATACGCGTATGCGTGTAAGTGTATATGTACGCAAGAGGGAACTCGAACCTTGTACGTGGGACGAGACGTGCGTGTCGAGGTCGTCGTGAAGGGGTGCTCAGCTGCTCCTGCTGCTGCTGTATCGAACAGCCTAGCGGGTGGCAGCATCTCCAGCGAGTCTCAGGCACTGTGCAGGTGGTCGTCGACTCTGTGCAGCGGTCCGTCGTTGGTTGGCTAGTTCAGGTGGGTTGTGCTCCGGCGTTCAGGCACTATGCAGCGGGTTCGACGAAAGGTTCGTCTGGCGGGGCGAGTTCAACGCAGGTAGGTCGTCGGTTTCAGCGGGATGGCTCAGTTCAGCATCGTGCAGTGGTGCTCGGCTTCAACAGCAGTTCGTCGACGTGGTTCAGGCTAAGTCGGGGTTGGCTCGCGGAGGGGAACGGTTGGGATTGTTTCAGCGGGATGAGGGGATCCGCTCAGGCGAGGGTTGGTCGGGATGGCGTCGTGTTGGAGTGGTTTCAGCGGGGTGGCGCATCGACGTGAGGTGGATTGGTCGTTGTCGAGATGGTGAGAGCGTTGTCTGGGCGGAGGAAAACGGTGAGGCGCTGGGGGATGGCAGTGGTTTGTCGACGGAGGGCTCTCCGGCAGGAGGAAGGATGGGTCGGGGAAGGAGATGGGAACAGGAAATAATCGGCTGTAGCTTTTAGGAAAAGAAAAGAAAAAGTAAAAGGAAGGATGTTTATATATAGGTAGTATTTGGGTTGACCTAGAATTAGGCTTGGTCAAAACCCTTGGAAAAAGGCCTTGTCATGGATATTTTCAAGGCTAGGATTCAAAATAAATTTAAATGAAATTGCTAGGGTTGCATTGGTTCAAGGTTTTAAGGCCATGGTTCAAGGAGGTTGATGTTGCATTCCATACTCCCAAAAATTATGGAAAAATATACATGAAGGAGAAATAGGTTTATTCACGTGTCGTGTCCAACAGGGTGGACACCTTAATACACTTTTGCATAAAAGTGCCCAACAATTAGAAAATTGTACAAAATTAGGTTTATGGTTTTAATATAATTAAACTAAATGTAATATGTGTTCTAATATTAATTAGAAGTAAAAGGGACTAAAATTATGTGAGACACAAGTGTCATGAATGAAGTAGACTCAGAATAGAATATTATCCCAATTTGGGTTGCTCAAAATGGGTCAAGATTGTGTCTCCAATTTTGATTGGAACGCACAAGGATACAAAGTTGGGTTTATATTGAATTAAATATAGTCGTTTACGACGAATGTTGTGTGACTAAAATGAAGCACATCATGGCATAGTTATGAGTTACATAAAGATCACAATAAAAGTCTGGCACGTCTAGGATATAAGGATGTAAAATTGGTTGGAAGGCAGTGGCAGGTGTAGTGCTCTAATTATCGAAGCAACGGTAAGGTGCAACAATCAAATAAAATTACAATAATTTAAATATAAATAATTATCATGCAATCATTTATACATTAAATTATGAAAAGATAAAAATACCCCTAATCTGAAATGTGGTAGTTACAAGTTTATCCTCCTTAAAAGAATTTTGTCCTCAAAATTTAAAATAAACTAGCACAAACAAACAATCAAACATTAAATTATATCTCAAGTCTCGAAGAGATACGGATACTGCTCGCGCATTTCGTCCTCTTTCTCCCAGGTTGACTCGCTTGGAGAGTGATGTCTCCATGCAACACGAACCAAGGGAATAGTCTGGTTCCACAATACCTTCTCTCTATGATCCAAGATCTCAACGGACTATTCAGGATAGTTGAGTGTCGGTCCAACCTCGATCTTCGAGTGATCTAGTACATGATTAGGATCTTCCACGTACCGTCTCAGCTGCGACACATGGAATACATCATGTACTCCTTCTAGAGAAGGCGGCAAGTCAAGTCTATAGGCTACTGCACCGACCCTTGCAAGAATACTGAAGGGCCCGATGTATCGTGGACTAAGCTTTCCGCCTCTACCAAAATGAATCGTGCCCCGTGTCGAAGAAATCCGTAGGAAACCTGAAACTCTAAGGGTCTACGATGGCTATCGGCCCAATATCGCTGTCTGTCCTACGCCACTCGCAGTCTATCTCTGATGATTTTCACATTTTCTGCTGCATCCGCGACCATTTCTGGTCCTAACAAAGCTCTCTCTCCAACATCATCCCAAGATAAAGGTGTACGACACCTTCGTCCATATAAAGCCTCGAATGGTGACATCTTAATGCTGGTCTGGTAGCTGTTGCTGTAAACAACTCTACTAGGTGTAGATGATCCTCCCAAGAACCTCTGAGATCTAAAACATAAGTGCATAACATGTCTTCAAGAGTCTGAATAGTCCTTTCAGACTGCCCGTCTGTCTGGGGGTGATACGCGGTACTGAACTTGAGCTGAGTGCCCAAGCTAACCTGCAGACTCCTCCAGAAGTGGGAAGTAAAACGACTATCCTGATCTGAGACGATACTCACAGGAACTCCATGTAATCTGACAATCTACCTCACGTACATCTCTACAAGCTTCTTTGTCGATGTACCCACTTTGAAAGGTAAGAAGTGGGCTGATTTGGTCAACCTATCTACAATAACCCAAATCGTCCTTTCCTCCTGGAGAACGTGAAAGTCCTAAAACGAAGTCCATAGTCACGTGCTCCCACTACCATTCTGGAATGGGTAAAGGTTAAAGCAATCCTCCTGGCCTCTGTCGATCTGCTTTTACCTCCTGGCACACTAAACACTGGGATACAAAGCGTGCTACCTCGCGCTTCATACCATACCACCATACGTGCTCCCTCATATCTCGATACATCTTGTTGGCACCGGGATACATTGAGTACTGAGAGTGGTGTGCCTCCTGCAAAACCTCTTCGCGCAGTTCTTCATTCTGCACATACATCCTCGTACCATGCCGTAAAGATCCATCATCCACAATAGTGAAGTCATCTGTCAATCATGTCCGAACTTGTGCCCTGATACTCCTCAGAGTCTCATCATCATACTGTGCAGCTCTAATTCTATCCATCAGCTCTGATTGTACCTGTAATCCCCACATCTGAATCTCAATACCTGGAACTAGTACTTCAATTCCCAAGCTCTCAAGATCGGCCAATAAGTGTCTATCTGTTGTTAAGTACATAGCCATCGGATACCTACTCAAGGCATCGGCGACTACGTTGCCTTTCTTGGATGGTACTGTAATGATATATCAAAATCTTTCATCAATTCTAACCACCTTCTCTGCCTCATATTCATCTTCTTCTGTGTAAATACGTATTTCAAGCTCTTGTGGTCCGTGAAGATCTTCACACGCTCTCCGTACAGATAGTGTTTCCACAGCTTTAGAGCGAAGATAACTGCTGCTAACTCCAAATCGTGAGTAGGATAGTTATTTTCATGAGGGCGTAATTATCTTGAAGCATAGGCAATTACTTTCCCGTGCTATTAAAGAACGCATCACAAACATTTTCCTGAAGCATCACTGTAGATAGTGAATCCACCTGTCCCTGATGGCAACGTCAAAACTGGCGCTGTCGTCAATCTCTTCTTCAGTTCATCAAATGCGGCTTGACATTCCTCTGTCCAGACAAAATCTACATCTTTCTTGGTCGGCCTAGTCATTGGCTCTGCAATCTTGGAGAAGTCTTGTACAAATCTTCTGTAGTATCCTGCTAGTCCGAGAAAGCTCCTGATTTCAGCTACCGTACTGGGGGTAGCCTATGACTCCACTACCTCTATCTTCTTTGGGTTAACTGAAATTCCGTCACCCGTCACCATATGTCCAAAAAATTCAACCTTGTCAAAGAAGAACTCATACTTTGAAAGCTTCCCGTACAACTCTTCCTTCCTGAGAGTCTCCAAGACTATTATCAGGTGCTCTTCGTGCTCCTATGGGGTCTTCGAATACGCAAGAATATCGTCAATGAATACCACTACGAACTTGTCAAGGTATTGATGAAATACCTTTTTCATCAAGTTCATGAATATTGTTGGTGCATTGGTTAAACCAAACGGCATTACCGTGAATTCAAACTGGCCATATATGGTCCGAAAAGCTGTCTTCGGTATGTCTTCTCTCTTCACCTTCACCTGATGATAGCCTGACCTCAAGTCTATCTTTGAAAACACCTTGGCTCTGCTCAATTAATTGAAAAGATCATCTATCCTCGGTAGTGGGTATTTATTCTTGATAGTGAGGTTATTCAGAGCTCTATAATCGATACACATGCGTACCGTGCCATACTTCTTCGGTACGAATAATATCGGAGCTCCCCATGGTGATAAACTGGATCTAATGAAACCTTTGTCCTGCAGCTCCTCTACTTGCTTCTTCAGTTCTACTAACTCGTTGTTATTGACTCTATAGACATATTATGAAATAGACCCCACTCTTGGTATCAAGTCTATAAAGAATTCAATATCTCTGTCTGGCGGCAAACCTGGCAACTCCTCTGGAAATACATCCAGGAACTCCGCTATCAGTGGATGTGGTAACTCCTCTTCTTCCATCCTGGCTCTACAAAAAGTGCCTCTGCTCTGCTTTGTTGCTCCTCTGGCGATCTCAAACTCTGGTTCTCCTAGTGTCAAAATACTACTCTGCCTCCGTGACAATCTATAGAAGCATGGTATTTACTCAACCAGTCCATTCTGAGTATAATATCGTATCCCGGAAGTGGCATGATGAGTAAACTCATGCTCAACTCTCGGTCTTCCAATAATACTCTCCGATCCTTGCAATAATCACGGACTAGGATAATGCCTCCTCCAGTCGTGATCTTGCAAGTCCTATCTAATGGTTCTGTTTTTAAATGATGCTTAAGAGCATATGATACAGATACGAAACTATGGGAAGCGCAAGAATCAAATAATGTAAGTGTTGGAATAGAATCGAGAGAAACTGATCCTGAAATCATATCTCCAACTGGCTCGACCTCCTCAATAGTCATGGCATAAGCTCATCCCTGTGGTGCTCCTCTCTGCTGCTGCTGGTGCTGAGCAAACCTCTGCTGCTATGGTGGAAGTGAAGGTCCCCTCTGCTGGCCTCCTGGTACAGTAGGTACTCTGGCTGGTCCTCTTTGAGCGGCTGCTCCACCCTGACGAGCCTGAATAGATGGGCAGTCCCTAAGCTGATGTGCTGATGATCCACAGGACAAGAAAGTACCTAATCTCTTCCTGTAGATTTCTCTAGTATGTACCATCTTTCCGTAATACGCACACTAGGCAACGGGCTGATTCTGTCTCTGTGGCTGCCGCTGCTGAAAGTGTCCTTAAACTGGTGCCTGTTGCTGGTGCTGTTGCTGGTACGGCCTCTGTTGTTGTTGAAAGTGTGGGCGCTTGGCCGATCCTGTATTACTGCCTATCGCTCCAGAAGTGTCGCGTCCTCTCTTGGGCCTGAGGTCCAAGTCATCTTCAGCAATCTAGGCATCCATCAGAATACCCTCAAATATAGCAGTGCATCGTCCCAAAGTACGAGACTTGATCTCTCTATTCAATCCCTTCCTAAATTTTTGTACTCAGTCTCCTGGATCTCGAATCATCGATGGCGCAAATGGACTCAATCGGCAAAACTCTGCGACGTATTCATCAACTGACATGCTCCCTTGGACTAAGTCATGGAACTGACTTTCCAATGCTCCGAAAGCCACGTCAGGAAAGAACTTCTCCTTGAAGAGCTCTTTGAATTCATCCCAAGTAAGTCCTCCATCAGCGAGTCTCAGTTCTGTATGATACCACGTCAGTGCGATATCAAACATCTGACTGCAAGCGGCCTCGATCTGAAGAATCTTCGGAATCTGCGCCAAACGCAAGTTCCTCTCTATATCCTCTAGCCATTCGTCAGCGTAGAGTATCCCCTTAGTGCCTTTGAACTCTCAAGGTATCATCCTCTTAAAGTCCACTATAGTACCTGGCCTCTGGTGCTGCTGGCCAGGATACTGCTGCTGTCGTGCTCCTCTCTCCACAGCCTGAAGAGCCACCTGATGAGCATTCTCCATGCTCTCTCTCATCAGCTCTGTCTGTGCCTGGTGCGCCTCTGCTTGCACCCTCTAAGCCTCAACTTGAACACGCTGAGTTTCTGCTGTTACTCTCTGGGCCTCTAACATGCCCTGGATAAGTGCGAACATCTGTGCCCCGTTAGTAGGCACAACTCCGGGAATCGGAGTCGGTGGTGGTGGAAGGTTGTCCGTCACAGCTGGGGCAATCCTCTAAACAGGTAGAAGAGGAATCCTATTAGCTTCAGATTCTCCCATATGAACAGGAGATGTAGGAGGAACTCCAGATGTCTGTTCGTCAGATCGAGAGGTGGCAGACCTCTCCGAAGCTGCTGCTCCCAATCTCAAAGACCTAGTCTTCGGCGGCATCCTGAAGGTAGATTGAAACGAATCAATTACGGTAATAGATACGATATCATCAAGGAAGGACAAAAAAATTCTAAAGGAAGCAATTATTCAAAATAGCACTGTAAGATCAGAATTTTCTAGTTGTGATTGAGCATACTCTCATCCTAAATCATATTTCCTATATTTTATTGTAGGCTCATAATAGTACAACTAAGTTATCGTACTACCACGATATCGCATAACTTGCGAAACTAGACCTGCATGGGCCACCACTAAAAATGTGTCACGACCCGCACCCGGAATTTGGGCATGAGTCGTGGGTACGTCCAGCCTACGCCGCAGCATCGACGGTAGAACGTTGTCTAGGTCACAATAAATACTAATATAATACTCACAACCTGTCAATGATATCAACTCCATAAGGAGGAAAATGTACATCTCACAAAGCTTATAATGTAAACTCAATCACAATAACTATAAGAGTATAAGGCACGATAGAAGATAAGAAGAATGACATAGTTAAACACCATGTCTCAAAGTAAAGATAAACCACAGTCTAGCTGTCTAACCTAAAGTCTCCACAAGTCTCAATATAAACTAAGAATAAGTCTAAACATAAACTCAATAACCTCAAATAAGTCTCAGTGCATAAGATAAACACTGTCTAGATAGCTGTAGGTAATGTCTCGTCTAAAGGAATAGTCTCCTCTAAAATCTTTGGTGTCTAGTCTGCATCTATACTTGGTCCGTAGTGTGTGTACAGAAATCCTCAAGATCCTCTGAAAAAAATATCTAGTCAGGATTGGAACGAAGTACAAACACTAACAACAGTTCCACATATATTGACAAAATCTATAACACAGTGTAAAGAAATACAAGATAGATATGAATACTAGCAATAAGAAATACTGGAATAATAAAGTACTGGAATATATCATCATTAATGTACATCTAGCAATGAATAGAAATACAAGTGCATGCTAGAACAATGAACTAGAATATAAGTAAACGCTAGAACAATAACTAGAACATGTAGAGATGCTAGATCAATATACTAAAGATACATGTCAAGAACATCTAGCTAAGTGTGTGAAATATCAGCATATCATGTGATCGGCTTGGGACTGATCAGGCTTGTTACATATGATTAGCTATGATTCATGTAAGGTCAGGCTAACCATCTGGATAGCTATGATACGATCAATAGTCAGGCTAATCACATGTAACAGGCTATGAGGCATGTAATGGTCAGGCTGCACTAACGTGAGGTATGGGTGAGCTATGATGCATGTAGAGTTGGGTATGATCACATAAGCTACTAATATTTCCCCGTTTCTCCAGCTAGCACGATGGATCCCAATCATGACTCCTCGTGACAGGTCTTGATGATGCCAACTCGTGTAAACAACAGTGTCAGAATCATGTACGCTATACAACTAGAATTATAGAGATAATCAACATAATAGAAACTGTCAGAGAATGTACTCGCCTGTGGTCCTTAGCTGGCATTACCAATGTCCTAGTTCCAAGGTATCGTCTGAATGATCCAACAGTCCTATAGACATATCATATAATAAAATATTGCATCAGACATTACACTAACACACACAATCAAAACACAATGATCTCAGAGACTACGCTAGGGGTGTCACGTCTTTAGTTGTTGTGCATAACAGACAGACAATGGTACAGGCCTTGCCAGTACGTCGGTGTACATATGGCAGTCTGCTAACATGTTACATGGCCACAGGTCAATGTAACTACGGGGTATCCGTGGTTACACTCGGGTCATCTAGTATATATACATATTATACATATTATTATCTAGCAATAACATTAATATTCATAATATAGGTATACCATTTAATTGCATACATAATATGTATATGCATATGCACTAATTAAATACATATGCAATATATATATTGCATATACACGAATTTAATTTATACTATATATATATATATATATATATATATATATATATATATATATATATATATATATATATATATATATATATATATATATATACCAAGATACACATTTAACATATACTAATACATATGCTAATGTGTACATACTATATATGTCCATATAGCAAATAGTAACACCAATACATACACACTAATTGAGAAATACGCGTATGAGTGTACGTGTACATGTACGCAAGAGGGAACTCATACCTGTGTACGTGGGACGAGACATGCGTGTCGAGGTCGTCGCGAAGGGGTGCTCGGCTGCTCCTGCTGCTGCTGTGTCGAAGAGTCCGGCGGGTGGCAGCGTCTCCGGCAGTCTCAGGCGCTGTGCAGGTGATCGTTGACTCTGTACAGCGGTCCGTCGTCGGCTGGCGAGTTCAGGTGGGTTATGCTCCAGCGTTCAGGCGCTGTGTAGCGGGTTCGATGAAGGGTTCGTCTGGCGGGGCGAGTTCAACGCAGGCGGGTCGTCAGTTTCAACAGGATGGCTCGGTTCAGCGTCGCGTAGTGGTGCTCGGCTTCAACATTGGTTCATCGACGTGGTTCAGGCTAAGTCGGGGTCGGATCACGGAGAGGAACGGAGGGGATTGGTTCAGCGGGATGAGGGGATCCGCTCAGGCGAGGGTTGGTCGAGATGGCATCGGGTTGGAGTGGTTTAAGCGGGGTGGCGCGTCGATGTGAGGTGGGTTGGTCATTGTCGAGATAGTGAGGGCGTTGTCTGGGCGGAGGAGAACGGTGAGGCGGTGGAGGATAGCAGTGGTTTGTCGACGGAGGGCTCTGGTCCGGTGGAAGGAAGGATGGGTCGGGGAAGGAGATGGGAACAGGAAACAATCGGCTGTAGCTTTTAGGTTTTAGGAAAAGAAAAAAAAAGTAAAAGGAAGGATATTTATATATAGGTAGTATTTGGGTTGACCTAGAATTTGGCTTGGTCAAAACCCTTGGAAAAAGGGCTTGTCATGGATATTTTCAAGACAAGGATTCAAAATGAATTTAAATGAAATTGCTAGGGTTGCATTGGTTCAAGGTTTTAAGGGCCATGGTTCAAGGAGGTTGATGTTGCATTGCACACTCTCAAAAATTATAAAAAAATATACATGAAGGAGAAATAGATTTATTCACGTGTCATGTCCAACGGGGTGGACACCTTAATACACTTTTGCATAAAAGTGTCCAACAATTGAAAAATTGTACAAAGTTAGGTTTATGGTTTTAATTTAATTAAACTAAATGTAACAGGTGTTCTAATATTAATTAGAAGTACAAGGGACTGAAATTAAGTGGGACACAAGTGTCATGAATGAAGTAGACTCAGAATAGAATATTACCCTAATTTGGGTTGCTCAAAATGGGTCGAGATTGTGTCTCCAATTTTGATTGGAACGCACAAGAATACAAAGTTGGATTTATATTAAATTAAATATAGTCGTTTGTGACAAATATTGTGCAACTAAAATAAAGTACATCATGGCATAGTTATGAGTTACACAAGGATCACAATAAAAGTCTGGCCCGTCTAGGACAAGGGTGTAAAATTGGTTGGAAGGCAGTGGCAAGTGTAGTGCTCTAATTATCGAAGCAACAGTAAGGTGCAACAATCAAATAAAATTACAGCAATTTAAATATAAATAATTATCATGCAATCATTTATACATGAAATTATGAAAAGACGAAAATACCCCTAATCTAAAAAATGGTAGTGACACAAACTGAAAGTTGGTTGCCTCACCATCTTGACCAATGCAGCATACAAGATAGATTTGGTGGGGAGATCTGATGGTATATGCACAATATCGCCTCTACGTTTGAACAACGTAGGTAGTCCGACACTAGCGTAGTAGGCAAGGTAGTCGTTGCTACATTCTGTCATATTTACTGCTGTTTGTCGTTCAGTTTCTTTAATAACGTGACGTTGCCACTCAGTGAAGAAGTCTGAGATCCAGTTGAACGCCGCAAGAATATAGTTTAGCGGTTTTGTACCTCTCAGAGCACTTATCATTTTCAATGTGCGCTTTGGGACTGTTTGTACTTAGTCAAACTGACGGAGCACTCTATCAGGCATATAAGGCTCATCGATTTCATGACAACTTATCAGACCGTGATATAAAGCGACTGGTTGTAATGGACGACTACTCTATCGCAAATCACGATACGGATCATAAACAATCTGCAACGCATAAAATTTGGCATAACGTAATTTAGCATAACGTAATTTAGTAAATTTTTACTAAACATTAAAAAATTAGGTCTCAATTCACCTCTTCTATCGTCATATCTTCAAGTGTATTCCGTAGGGCGGCCAATATGTGTAGACGTTTGGCATCTTCCTTTGTTGGCTTTCATCTGCACATTCTAGGAAGGTGCTCGTCATACCCTCGGTTAAGTTTAACCCGCTTCAGGGTTGGAAAGTACTTGTATATCCATGCCTTCATGTAACCAAGTTAAAAAAAATTAGTCAAAAATTTAACAACAAAATTTTCTATTATGTATACAAGTTGACAAAGATATATCTATACATGGAGTAGAGTTTGGCATCCGAATATTGTCTTAGAACCGACGCGGGATGCCGCACAAACCTCGTGGTAAAGGTATGCTAGTATACCGCTTTCCCAAGATATTTCTTCCACCGTGTCTATGTCGTCAAAATTCAGGAGATATTTAGCATGTATCGACGTTTCAGACTTATCCGAAATGCCGACAGCCCCTAAGATGAACTGTATATATCAACAGGCCACATTATCGCTATTATCCACTTCGGGGTCCGGATCGTTGAATGTCTCCTCCAAATATTTCAAAGGAAGTCCGTACGACTTCTTGAAGTCTTGAAGGGTTGTAAAACTCGTCGCATCAACTCCCAAACAGCCTGATACATAATCCACGATATGGTCATAAAAGTTAATGCTCGATTCGTCAAAAGTGTGATTCATCATGACTCGACCATCAACCCTAAGTCCCAATATATGATGGACGTCATCTAGGGTAATCTTCAACTCCCCGTTTGGTAGATGGAAAGTGTTGGTTTCTGGATGCCATCGTTCTACAAATGCTGATATGAGTGCATTGTCCATCGTCATATATGAGTAGTTACCCAAATATTGTAAACCAGTGTGATTGATTTTAGCCTTGACATCGTCTTCGAAAAATTCAAACCCCCATGTATTGCACTTTTTGCTGTGGTTGATCACCGTTAACATAAGAGAACTCTCCTGAAAAGTAAACAATTGGATGAACTTATACCTATATATAAAATGTAGTTATCTATAAATAATTGGATGAACTTATAACTTACAACTATAAAATTATCATGATATAATGTACTTATCGGATTGCTCCATATTTGGTATGCAATATGGTTCTCGATCGACGGTAACATAGAGCAACCGTTTGGACGAGTCTCGACTGGACTATCTAGTTGCTGAGAAGGTCCTGAACCATCAGTTGGCCAGTTTTCGAGGGTTGGTGGCCGAGTCTCGTCAGGACTATTTGCATGCTGAGAAGGTCCTGAACCATCAGTTGGCCGGTTTTGGACGGTTGATATGTCTTCATCGGAGGAGGAAGAAGAACCAGAAGTACTAGGAGTACTAGGAGCACGTCTCTTCGAACGAGTTACAGTATTCTTCATCAGTCGACGTTTCCTAACTTCAGGGCATGCCTCGGGGTCGAGGATAGTGAGAGCTGGTTCAATAGCACGCTGAACATTGCGTTCCTTACGTATCGACCCAGTAGGGCGTCTTCTTATGATACCTTCATCCTCAATGCCCTTTCGAGGGTCGTGACTATAAGACAAAAAAGATATATATTTTAACATCCCAAAATTAATTGAATATTCAGGACTATAGAAATTTTTACAGTCCTATATCTATACAGGACTGTAGAAATTTCTACAGTCCTATATGTATATAGGACTGTTAAAATTTCTAAAGTCCTATATACATAAATGACTGCAGATATTTCAACAGTCCACAATGTATATAGGACTGTAGAATTGTCTACAGTCCCGCATGTTTCTGTTCCATACGTTCGACGAATGTCGAACTTGTATGCCCTAAAATTGGGTTCGAGACTCCAGAAATACGTCGAAACTACATCCAAAACTACATTCAAGACTTGTATGCCCTAATTTTAATATTGGAAAGATAATTTTTGAAATTTTTTTGAAATGCAATAGAAATTATTAAAAATTGAGAAGGACAAGAAGAAGAAAAAATTGTACCTTAATTCTTTTGAGAGTTTGGGAGCCATCGACAAGGAGGAGGGGGAAGAAGTGGAGGAGGAGGGCTCCGACAAGAAATGGAGGAGGAGGGCTCCGGTGGTGGAGGTTTGGGGGGTTTGGGAGGAGAGAGTAATGTTTGGGCTAGTATGAGTAAACTTTGGACTAGTATGAATAAACTTCATTCATTAATGGGCTAGCCCCCAATACTGGGCTAACCCCAAGTGTATTTTGTAGTGCCCTTATCACAAGCCTTTAGATTGAATGCTTTCAGGTACTGGATCATGGTAGGATTCACTGGTTGGACACTCACAAGCACTGAAGATGCTGACTACGAGGTCTGGTCCGTGGAATAAAAATCTTAGAAAATAAAAGTTATTTATTTTCTGTGCTTAAAAGCCAACAGAAATGAGCAGAAAAGAAAATTAATTTCCATGGAAAAGAAAATTGGGAAAGAGGGATATTTTCTTATTCGTTCTATGGATTCACTTTTCTATATTGGATTATTCACTTTCCTTCTTAATTTTTCGGACCTTTCTAAACACCGAATTTTTCTTTTAATAAAATTTATATTTTTTCAGAAGAAAGAAAAGAAAAGAAAATTATTTTTTTTTTTTTTCACAAACCAAGCGTGGCCTGAACGGAGAGGGAAAATAGTTCTGCTGTGTAAAGTGTTTGCATAATTTCCTGGCACTCTTTATGGTAGTTCATTTTAGTTAAAATCTCTCTTTTCCAGAATGTCAGTCTCGTGTCTCATTATGAACTGACAGGATATAATATTATTACAAGAAACCTTTATTATACTAAAAACAACAATACACAAACCCACATAACTGCGGATATGTCAACTTTATATACGTCCTTAGGGCTGCAAATGAGCCAAGCCGTTCGCAAGCTGCTCGAAGCTCGGCTCGATAAAAGCTCGTTTGAGCTCGATTCGTTTAATAAACAAGCCAAGCTCAAGCTTCATTTTCGAGCTCGTTTAATAAACGAGCCAAGCTCAAGCTTAGAAGTACTCGGCTCGTTTGAGCTCGCGAGCTGGTTCGTTTAGAAGCTTGCGAGCTGACTCGTAAGCTGGCTCGTTTAGAAGCTCGTTTAGGAGCTCGTTGCTGGCAGTGTACAAAGTTATTTTATTAATTAAATTTTAATTTGTTCTTTGTTGAATTCTAATTTTATGCATGTTTGTATTACAATATGGTTGTGTGCATTATATATAATTATATGTCCTTAATAATTGATATTAAAAAACTTTTTAAATTAAATTTTTATAAATAAATTATTAATATTATAGGTACTTGAATTCAAGCCTAACTAGCTTGAAATCAAGTTCGTTAAGCTCGAAATCAAGTTTAATAAGCTTGAAATAAAGCTGAACAAGCTCGAAATCAAGCTTAACGAGCTTGAGTTTGAGCTTATCAAGCTTGTTTATCAAGCTTGAATCAAGCTTGCTTATCAAGCCAAGCTCGAGCTCAAACCAAGCCAAGCTCAAGCTTAATATAAACGAGCTCGAGCCAAGCTCAAGCTCTAAAATAAAAAATTTATCAAGCTCGAGCTTGGTTAATTCTAATCAAGCCAAGCTCAAGCTTATGAAAGCTTGACTCGGCTTGGCTCGTTTGCATCCCTATACGTCCTCGTGGAAGGACCATATGCATGCATTATTCTTCAGTGTACAGCATTAATCTAATGCTTGACAGAGCATCATGTAATTTTTGTAACCCAACGGTTGACAATATTATCAGAGGATAATGCATGTAATGCTTCTCCAAATAGAACATATACATGCATCTATAAACTAAATGTTTGTAACTAAAAATTGTATTAGCTCTCTCAACTCAGAATGCTCTAAATCATGAAGATGGAGACTGGGGAAGCCCCTTCAACAGTTCTCCCTTCTTCAGTTTGGAGTAGTGAGTGCTTCACGCCATTTATTCTCAGAAGGTCCTTCAGTTACAGTAACCTTCTTTGTCGACCAGTGTTCTACTGGAACCTCTCCTTGCTGCTGTTCTCTTTCAGAACTATGGAAGATGGTGGAATTGGTTTTCTTCCTCCCTAGGAATTTGCGATGCTTTCGCTTTTCCAAGTGATTTGTTGGGCATTTGTATATATATATATATATATATATATATATATATATATATATATATATATATATATATATATTCGGAAATTCTATTGTAACAATAATCAAATTTTCGGTAATTAAATTCTCATGAAAATTCTATTCCTATGTTTAGTTATAATATAAATATTCACAAAAAAATAAAAAAAGGATAAAAAAAACTTTAAAAAAGGATAAAAATTGAAGAAAGAAAACCAAAAACTAACAAACAAATTCTTAAAAATGGAAAAAATAATAATTAGAAAACCTGCAAAAAATTCTTAAAAGAAGAAAAAAAAACCAGAAAAAACAAAAAAGAAACGAAAATAACTTTACAAATGAAAAAGGATAAAAATAAATAAATAAGATAATAATAATTAAAAAGAGTATTAGAAAAAAAAAAATGAGAGCAAGAAAATATATTCTCATATTTTCTGGATAAATTGTTTATCGGGATATTCGTAATTTATAGAATACATTTTTTTAACCTAAACAAATATGAAAATATATTTTCCATCCGATTTTGTTCAGATTTTTTTTTTCATGTGTACCAAACATCCCATTAGGAGCTGAAGCAAGTTTTTTTTCCTGTGTACCAGACATCCAATATTACAAACCATAGTGTAAGTCAAGTTTCATATTTTTACTAAACAATATTACGAACCATAGTGCAAATTAAGAAAAAGTGCAAAGTAAACATAGTCTAACAAAATATAGTCAAGTCTTAGTAGGTGAACGGAAGTTGTCGTTCATGTTAGATTTATTGTTAGATTTATCTAAACTATATGATTCAACAAAGCACTCCTTTCTTTTAGTCCCACATGGAAAAGGAGAAGTCATTCTCCTTTCCATATATTGCTTTACCCCTCTTAGTGGGAAAGTGGGCTTTATAGGGGATGGGCTTGATCTCATCCAACCCGTGAGCGGGTGAGTGATTTAATGTGCGTTTTTACGCGTTTATTATTCGCGCACTTAGCACGCTTGCGCGCCGCGGAACGGACACGGGTACAAATGTAATTTCATAACTTATTTTATTTTTTATTTTCGTTGATTTGGTCTGGTGGGTTGCTGGTCTTCCGCGAAACTGTTCTCACGTAATCCCGTTACTGAAAAAGTAGAAAAGGTTACGTGAGAGATATATCCAGGACACGATCCTGAGATCTGAAAAACAGAAATCGGTTTTTTCTTTTCTCTCTCTCTCTCTCGCTCTCTGTTCGGACGGAAGAACAATCTCACAGAGACGAAAAAGAAAAGAAAAATACCAGAACCAAAATTCCTCCAAAACTCCTCCGTCCAATTTCTATTTGTCGGGCAAGGTTGTGATCGTTCGTGGGATTCGCCTCCGGGTGCACGGTGAAGTGAATCGAAGGAATCGTTGTATCTCGGGGATAGATCACCAGGAACCCACTGCACTGTTCGTGGGACGAAATTCTATTCTTAGGACAGCGTGTAACGTGCCTCGAATCCTATACTTTTTCTTATTTTAATTTTACATCTTCCTATTTGCATTATTTAGGAATTTAACCAACAATCTTAGAATAGAATTTTCATAGCTTCTGTCCACTTTCTATTTTCTGGTTGAAAAATTCCTATCTACATGATGAACACCGTAGAAGAACTGACCACGAACATTCATAACTCCTCCAAACCGGAGAAGTTTGATGGCATGAATTTTAAGAGATGGCAACGTAGGATGACCTACTGGCTGACTTGCTTGAAACTGGTTAAGGTTCTCAAAGAACCGAAAATCCAACCTGACTTACACGAACCTGCCAGGACCTACGAATTAGAGTCCTACAATGAGACAGACTTTATCTATCACGGTAAAATTCTCAGTTGTCTTTCTGACACCCTCTATGATATATACTGCACTACCTCTACGTCCAGAGAGCTTTGGGAAGCTCTCGATAAAAAATACTCCAATGAAGGAGCGGGTTCTGAGATTTAAATTGTTGACAGATTTTTAGAGTTTAAAATGGTAGATGAGAAGTCTGTTGTTGAACAGACTAATACCCTTCAAACAATCATACACGAGATGTCTTAGAAAGACATGCCATTTGCTGATAAGTTTCTAATTGCTGCCTTCATTAATAAACTTCCCCCTTCTTGGAAGGAATTTGGTTTAAAACTAAAACATAATAAGGAACCCATGTCTTTAGATGACCTGTTTGTGTCCTTCCGCATTGAGGAAGAAGGTTGAACTAAATTCGAGGCAAAGTTACACATTGTTGAAACCAAGGGAAAGCCTAAGGGCCAACCCTATCAACAGAGGAACAACCCCCAGAACAGAAACCCTGCAAAGAAATAATTTCTTAAGCCAAGAGCTGCGATTGGGAAAGACAACAGACCTAAGCGGGAATGTTACAACTGTGGTAATCCTGGTCACTTTGCTAGACAATGCCGCCACAGGAAGAAGGGTCAGGGATTTTAGAATCCTGATTGTCGAACTCCTACAGACTCTACTGTTGTTCCACAGGCTCATGTTATCATAGTCGGGACCGAATCTTTCGGTACCGATGATCAGAGGTTTGTAACCGTATGTTCTGTTTTTGAGTCATCGTATCAGCCTACTGACTGGTGGGTTGATACAGGAGCAAATGTCCATGTATGCCCTAATATTGATTCCTTTTCCTCCGACCGACCGGTTGAGGAAGGCGAATCAGTAGCTATGGGAAACTCGAGTGCTGCCAGAGTGCATGGAAAGGGAAGAGTGAACCTCAAGTTGTCTTCGGGCAAGATACTCCCTTTGCATAATGTGCAGCTCGTACCGAACGTAAACAAGAACTTAATTTCTGGTTATTTGCTAAATAAACATGGTTACAAACTCGTATTTGAGTCTGATCGAGTTGTAATCTCCCTGAACGGTAACTTTATTTGGAAAGGCTATGTATGTGGGGGTCTGTTTAAACTTTCTGTGGACATGCCTTGCAGTACATTAAATTTATGTTTAAATAATATTGTATCTACTTCTACTTCTGATTCAAATGCTCTCTTTTATAATACTGATAGTTGTGATGTTTGGCATGATCGTTTGGTACATGTCAATTTTAACTCTTTAAAGAGAATGTCTAAGTTACAATTGATTCCTAAGATTGACATGAGCAGGAATGAAAAATGTGAGATTTGTACACAAGCCAAACAGCCCAGGAAATTCTTTCATTCCGTTGAAAGGAGTTCTCAGCTATTGGAGCTTATTCACAGCGATATCTGTGAATTGAACGGTATTCTCACTCGTGGTGGTAAACGGTATTTTATTACATTTATAGATGATTATTCAAAATACTGCCATGTTTACTTGCTTAGATCTAAAGATGAAGCTTTCAGTAAGTTTGTATCTTTTAAAGCTGAAGTTGAAAACCAACTTGAGAAGAAAATTAAAATTCTTAGGTCTGATCGTGGGGGTGAATACACCTCTGCCGAGTTTGACTCCTTTTGTGAATTGCATGGCATTATACATGAGGTAACTGCTCCTTATGCTCCTCAACAGAATGGGGTAGCAGAAAGAAAAAATAGAATATTTCTTGATATGATTAATGCTATGTTAGGTAGCTCTGGTTTATCTGATTATTTATGGGGGGAAGCCCTTCTTTCTGCATGTCATATCTTAAATAAAGTTCCTTTCAAAAAGACTGATAAGACCCCTTATGAACTTTGGAGAGGTAGAAAGCCATCTTTGAAATATTTCAAAGTGTGGGGGTGCCTTGCTAAAGTTTCTGTCCCTCATACCAAGAAAAGAAAATTGGGACCAAAGACCGTAGACTGTGTATTTTTGGGATATGCCAAAAATAGTACTGCTTATAGATTTTTTGTAATTAAGAGTGAGATAAATGGTATTGATGTTAACACGGTTATGGAATATAGGGATGCTACATTTTTGAAAATGTTTTTCCATTGAAAAATAGAATATCTAGTTCTTCTATTTCTACACAAGTCCCTGTAGTAACCTCTAGTTCACAACCAAAGGAGATTACCCCAGCAGAACCCAGGAGAAGTAAAAGAACAAGACGAGAACCAAACCAAGGTGAAGGTTTTTTTACCTACCTCGTTGAAGAGGATCCTATATCTTATCAAGGGGCTATGTCCTCAGTCGATTCCTTATTTTGGAAAGAGGCCATAAATAGTGAAATGGATTCTATTATATCAAATAGAACTTGGGATTTGGTTAACCTTCCTGCAGGTTACAAACCAATAGGTTGCAAATGGATCTTCAGAAAGAAGTTAAGACCTGATGGGTCTATTGAGAAATTCAAAGCCAGGTTAGTGGCTAAAGGGTTCAAACAAAGAGAAGGGGTAGACTTTTTTGACACTTACTCTCCTATTACAAGAATTACTATAATTAGAATATTAATAGCCATTGCATCTGTTCATAAACTGTTTATTCATCAAATGGATGTAAAAACTGCATTTCTGAATGGAGATTTACAGGAAGAGATCTATATGGAACAACCTGAAGGGTTTGTTGTTCCAGGTCAAGAACACAAGGTATGCAAATTAATTAAATCTCTCTATGGGCTGAAACAAGCGCCAAAGCAATGACATGATAAATTTGACAAGATAATTCTATCATATGTTTTTGCTATTAATGATTCTGATAAATGTGTATATAGCAAAACTATTGGTAGCTCTTGTGTAATATTATGCCTGTATGTTGATGACATTCTTATTTTTGGTACTGACATGAATATTATTTATGATATCAAATTATTTCTGTCTCAAAATTTTGATATGAAAGATTTAGGACCTGCTGATTTAATTTTAGGACTAAAATTAAGTCGCACTTCTGAGGGAATTGGTATCTCCCAATCTCACTATATAGAAAAGGTTCTAAAAAGATTTAACTATTTTGATTCTAAACCTGTAAGTACTCCATATGATGCAAGTATCAGGTTGAAGAAGAATAAAGGAGACAGTGTGGCTCAGTTGAAGTATTCTCAGCAAATCGGATGCCTGAACTATATTGCTAATCATACCAGACCTGATATTTCCTATGCAGTAGGAAATCTTAGTCGGTATACTAGCAATCCGAATAGTTCACATTGGACTGCCTTGGAACGGGTAATGAGATACCTAAAGGGCACGATATCCCATGGATTATTCTATGGAGGATACCCATCTGTATTAGAAGGGTATACTGATGCGAATTGGATCTCCGATACAGATGAGACCAAAGCCACAAGTGGATATGTATTCACATTGGGTGGAGCTGCTGTCGCGTAGAACTCTACCAGGCAGACCTGTATTTCTAGATCTACTATGGAGGCAAAATTTATAGCTCGTGACCTCACCAGTGAGAAAACTGACTGGCTCAGAAATCTGGTAACAGACATTCCTCTGTGGAGCAAACCAGTTCATGCTATCCCTGTACACTGTGACAACCAAGCTGCAATAGCAAAGGCTCAAAGGACAAGTTATAATGGATAATCCAGACATATAAGTCTGAGGTACAATCGGGTGAAGCAATTGCGATCCAGTGGAGTAATTGCAATTGACTTCGTCAGATCAAAGAACAATCTAGCAGATCCTCTAACTAAAGGGCTCTCAAGGAGACTTGTGTTGGAGACGGCAAGAGGAATGGGGTTAAAGCCCATAGATTGAGTCACCTCAAAGGCAACCCAACCTTTGATTGGAAGCACCAAGAAAAGGTTCAATGGATAACAACAAAATTGAAGTGTGACTGGAAATACTATATGATAGTAATTGTAAAGAACCATTCCTCTAATGTATAGTGTTGATCTGCAATAAATAAAAGGGTGATTATAAAATCTCAATGAATCTGTGACTTGTAAAGCAGGGTATATAAATTGCAGAATACCTAGAAAGATTCACCTATTTAAGAGTGAAAGTGTGACCGCTTTCTATGGTAACTCGGGCTGTTCTCTAGAGCTCTTAAGAAAACGAGATAGCACATGGCCGAAAAGTGCACAACTGTTGATACGATCAAATGACTACAATGTGTTTGTGTGTATGTTGAGTCTGTACAAGTAAGATCCTAAGTTCAAGACTTAAGTCACTTTGGGTCTGTATAGATGAGATGTATAACACTAAGGGGAGGTTCAAGTCCGGAAGACACCTTTCCCTGATACACAGTGTGATTGCCTATATCTTGTTTTCCTTCCTATATGTCTTATCGTGCTATACCTTCCTTTCTTCTTTTGTTGAATCATGTGGGGGATTGTTAGATTTATTGTTAGATTTATCTAAACTATATGATTCAATAAAGCACTCCTTTCTTTTAGTCCCACATGGGAAAGGAGAAGTCATTCTCCTTTCCATATATTGCTTTACCCCTCTTAGTAGGTAAGTGGGCTTTATAGGGGATGGGCTTGATCTCATCCAACTCGCGAACGGGTGCACAATTTAATGCGCATTTTTACGCGTTTATTATTCACGCACTTAGCACTTTGCACGCTTGCGCGCCGCAAAACGGACACGGGTACAAAGGTAATTTCATAACTTATTTTATTTTTTATTTCTGTTGATTTGGTCTGGTGGGTTGCTGGTCTTCCGTGGAACTGTTCTCACGTAATCCCGTTACTGAAAAAGTGGAAAAGGTTACGTGAGAGATATATCCAGGACACGATCCTGAGATCTGAAAAACATAAATCAATTTTTTCTTTTTTCTCTCTCTCTCGCTCTCTGTTCGGACGGAAGAACAATCTCACAGAGACGAAAAAGAAAAGAAAAACACCAGAACCAAAATTCCTCCAAAACTCCTCTGTCCAATTTCTATTTGTCGGGCAAGGTTGTGATCGTTCATGGGATTCGCCACCGGGTGCACGGTGAAGTGAATCGAAGGATTCGTTGTATCTCGGGGATAGATCGCCAGGAACCCACTGCACTATTCGTGGGACAAAATTCTATTCTTAGGACAGCGTATAACGTGCCTCGAATCCTATACTATTTCTTGTTTTAATTTTATATCTTCATATTTGCATTATTTAGGAATTTAACCAACAATCTTAGAATAGAATTTTCATAGCTTCTGTCCATTTTCTATTTTCTGGTTGAAAAATTCCTATCTATATGATGAACACCGTAGAAGAACTGACCACGAACATTCATAACTCCTCCAAACCGGAGAAGTTTGATGGCCTGAATTTTAAGAGATGGCAACGTAGGATGACCTACTGGTTGACTTGCTTGAAACTGATTAAGGTTCTCAAAGAACCGAAAATCCAACCTGACTTACACGAACCTGCCAGGACATACGAATTAGAGTCCTATAACGAGACAGACTTTATCTGTCACGATAAAATTCTCAGTTGTCTTTCTCACACCCTCTATGATATATACTGCACTACCTCTAGGTCCAGAGAGCTTTGGAAAGCTCTCGATAAAAAATACTCCAATAAAGGAGCGGGTTATGAGATTTACATTGTTGACAGATTTTTAGAGTTTAAAATGGTAGATGAGAAGTCTGTTGTTGAACAGACTAGTACCCTTCAAACAATCATACACGAGATATCTCAGAAAGACATGCCATTTGCTGATAAGTTTCTAATTGCTGCATTCATTAATAAACTTTCCCCTTCTTGGAAGAAATTTGGTTTAAAACTAAAATATAATAAGGAACCCATGTCTTTAGATGACCTGTTTGTGTCCTTCCGCATTGAGGAAGAAGGTAGAACTAGAGACAAGGAACCTCTTAGTACTGAATTCGAGGCAAAGTTACACATTATTGAAACCAAGGGAAAGCCTAAGGGCCAACCCTATCAACAGAGGAACAACCCCCAGAACAGAAACCCTGCAAAGAAATAGTTTCTTAAGACAAGAGCTGCGATTGGGAAAGACAACAGACCTAAGCAGGAATGTTACAACTGTGGTAAGCCTGGTCACTTTGTTAGGCAATGCCGCCACAGGAAGAAGGGTCAGGGATTTCAGAATCCTGATCGTTGAACTCCTGCAGACTCTACTGTTGTTCCACAGGCTCATGTTATCATAGCCGGGACCGAATCTATCGGTACCGATGATCAGAGGTTTGTAACCGTATGTTCTGTTTTTGAGTCATCGTATCAGCCTACTGACTGGTGGGTTGATACAGGGGCAAATGTCCATGTATGCCCTAATATTGATTCTTTTTCCTCTTACCGACAGGTTGAGGAAGGCGAATCAGTAGCTATGGGAAACTCGAGTGCTGCCAGAGTGCATGGAAAGGGATGAGTGAACCTCAAGTTGTCTTTGGGCAAGATTCTCCCTTTGTATAATGTGCAGCACGTACCGGACGTAAACAAGAACTTAATTTCTGGTTATTTGCTAAATAAACATGGTTACAAACTGGTATTTGAGTCTGATCGAGTTGTAATCTCCCTGAACGATAACTTTATTGGGAAAGGCTATGTATGTGGGGGTCTATTTAAAATTTCTGTGGACATGCCTTGCAGTACATTAAATTCATGTTTAAATAATATTGCATCTACTTCTACTTCTGATTCAAATGCTCTCTTTTAAAATACTGATAGTTGTGATGTTTGGCATGGTCGTTTGGGACATGTCAATTTTAACTCTTTAAAGAGAATGTCTAAGTTACAATTGATTCCTAAGATTGACATGAGCAGGAATGGAAAATGTGAGATTTGTACACAAGCCAAACAGCCCAAGAAATCCTTTCATTCCGTTGAAAGGAGTTCTCAGCTATTAGAGCTTATTCACAGCGATATCTATGAATTGAACGGTATTCTCACTCGTGGTGGTAAACGGTATTTTATTACATTTATAGATGATTATTCAAAATACTGCCATGTTTACTTGTTTAGAACTAAAGATGAAGCTTTCAGTAAGTTTGTATCTTTTAAAGCTGAAGTTGAAAACCAACTTGAGAAGAAAATTAAAATTCTTTGGTCTGATCATGGGGGTGAATATACCTCTGCTGAGTTTGACTCCTTTTGTGAATTGCATGGCATTATACATGAGGTAACAGCTCCTTATGCTCCTCAACAGAATGGGGTAGCAGAAAGAAAAAATAGAACATTTCTTGATATGATTAATGCTATGTTAGGTAGCTCTGGTTTATCTGATTATTTGTGGGGGGAAGCCCTTCTTTCTGCATGTCATATCTTAAATAAAGTTCCTTTCAAAAAGACTGATAAGACCCCTTATGAACTTTGGAGAGGTAGAAAGCCATCTTTAAAATATTTCAAAGTGTGGGGGTGCCTTGCTGAAGTTTTTGTCCCTCCTACCAAGAAAAAAAATTGGGACCAAAGACCGTAGACTATGAATTTTTGGGATATGCCAAAAATAGTACTGCTTATAGATTTCTTGTAATTAAGAGTGAGGTAAATGGTATTGATGGTAACATGGTTATGGAATCTAGGGATGATAAATTTTTTGAAAATATTTTTCCATTGAAAAATAGAATATCTAGTTCTTCTATTTCTACACAAGTCCCTGTAGTAACCTCTAGTTCACAACCAAAGGAGATTACCCCAGCAGAACCCAGGAGAAGTAAAAGAACAAGACGAGAACCAAACCTAGGTGAAGGTTTTTTCACCTACCTCGTTGAAGAGGATCCTATATCTTATCAAGGGGCTATGTCCTCAGTCGATTCCTTATTTTGGAAAGAGACCATAAATAGTGAAATAGATTATATTATATCAAATAGAACTTGGGATTTGGTTAACCTTCCTGCAGGTTGCAAACTAATAGGTTGCAAATGGATCTTCAGAAAGAAGTTAAGACCTGATGGGTCTATTGAGAAATTCAAAGCCAGGTTAGTGGCTAAAGCGTTCAAACAAAGAGAAGTGGTAGACTTTTTTGACACTTACTCTCCTGTTACAAGAATTGCTACAATTAGAATGTTAATAGTCATTGCATCTGTTCATAAACTGTTTATTCATCAAATGGATGTAAAAACTGCATTTCTGAATAGAGATTTACAGGAAGAGATCTATATGGAACAACCTGAAGGGTTTGTTGTTCCAGGTCAAGAACACAAGGTATGCAAATTAATTAAATCTCTCTATGGGCTGAAACAAGCGCCAAAGCAATGGCATGATAAATTTGACAAGGTAATTCTATCATATAGTTTTGCTATTAATGATTCTGATAAATATGTATATAGCAAAACTATTGGTAGCTCTTGTGTAATATTATGCCTGTATGTTGATGACATTCTTATTTTTGGTACTGACATGAATATTATTTATGATATCAAATTATTTGTCTCAAAATTTTGATATGAAAGATTTAGGACCTGCTGATGTAATTTTAGGACTTAAATTAAGTCGCACTTCTGAGGGAATTGGTATATCCCAATCTCACTATATAGAAAATGTTCTAAAAAGATTTAACTATTTTGATTCTAAACCTGTAAGTACTCCATATGATGCAAGTATCAGGTTGAAGAAGAATAAAGGAGACATTGTGGCTCAGTTGAAGTATTCTCAGCAAATCGGATGCCTGAACTATATTTCTAATCGTACCAGACCTGATATTTCCTACGCAGTAGGAAAGCTTAGTCGGTATACTAGCAATCCGAATAGTTCACATTGGACTACCTTGGAACGGGTAATGAGATACCTAAAGGACACGATATCCCATGGATTATTCTATGGAGGATACCCATCTGTATTAGAAGGGTATACTGATGCGAACTGGATCTCCGATACAGATGAGACCAAAGCCACAAGTGGATATGTATTCATATTGGGTAGAGCTGCTGTCGCATGGAACTCTACCAGGCAGACCTGTATTTCTAGATCTACTATGGAGGCAGAATTTATAGCTCTTGACCTCACCAGTGAGGAAGCTGACTGGCTTAGGAATCTGGTAACAGATATTCCTCTGTGGAGCAAACCAGTTCATGTTATCCCTGTACACTGTGACAGCCAAGCTGCAATAGCAAAGGCTCAAAGGATAAGTTATAATGGAAAATCCAGACATATACGTCTGAGGTACAATCGGGTGAAGCAATTGCGATCCAGTGGAGTAATTGCAATTGACTTCGTCAGATCAAAGAACAATCTAGCAGATCCTCTAACTAAAGGGCTCTCAAGGAGACTTGTGTTGGAGACGGCAAGAGGAATGGGGTTAAAGCCCATAGATTGAGTCACCTCAAAGGCAACCCAACCTTTGATTGGAAGCACCAAGAAAAGGTTCAATGGGTAACAACAAAATTGATGTGTGACTGGAAACACTATATGATAGTAATTGTAAAGAACCATTCCTCTAATGTATAGTGTTGATCTGCAATAAATAAAAGGGTGATTGTAAAATCTCAATGAATCTGTGACTTGTAAAGCAGGGTATATAACTTGCAGAATACCTAGAAAGATTTACCTATTTAAGAGTGAAAGTGGGACCGCTTTCTATGGGAACTCGGGCTGTTCTCTAGAGCTCTTAAGAAAACGAGATAGCACATGGCCGAAAAGTGCGCAACTGTTGATACGATCAAATGACTACAATGTGTTTGTGTGTATGTTGAGTCTGTACAAGTAAGATCCTAAGTTCAAGACTTAAGTCACTTTGGGTCTGTATAGATGAGATGTATAACACTAAAGGGAGGTTCAAGTCCAGAAGACACCTTCCTCTGATACACAGTGTGATTGCCTATATCTTATTTTCCTTCCTATATGTCCTATCATGTTATACCTTCCTTTCTTCTTTTGTTGAATCATGTAGGGTATTGTTAGATTTATTGTTAGATTTATCTAAACTATATGATTCAACAAAGCACTCCTTTCTTTTAGTCCCACATGGGAAAGGAGAAGTCATTCTCCTTTCCATATATTTCTTTACCCCTCTTAGTGGGTAAGTGAGCTTTATAGGGGATGGGCTTGATCTCATCCAAACCGCGAGCGGGTGTGCGATTTAATGCGCATTTTTACGCGTTTATTATTCGCGCACTTAGCACTTTGCACGCTTGCGCACTGCGGAACGGACACGAGTACAAAGGTAATTTCATAACTTATTTTATTTTTTATTTCCGTTGATTTGGTCTGGTGGATTGTTGATCTTCCGCAGAACTGTTCTTACGTAATTCCGTTACTGAAAAAGTGGAAAATATTACGTGAGAGATATATCCAGGACACAATCCTGAGATCTGAAAAATAGAAATCGGTTTTTTCTTTTCTCTCTCTCTCTCTCTCGCTCTCTGTTCGGACGGAAGAACAATCTCACAAAGACGAAAAAGAAAAGAGAAATACAAGAACCAAAATTCCTCCAAAACTCCTCCGTCCAATTTCTATATGTCGGGCAAGGTTGTGATCGTTCGTGGGATTCGCCACCGGGTGCACGGTGAAGTGAATCGAAGGATTCGTTGTATCTCGGGGATAGATCGCCAGGAACCCACTGCACTATTCGTGGGGCAAAATTCTATTCTAAGGACAGTGTGTAACGTGCCTCGAATCCTATACTATTTCTTGTTTTAATTTTACATCTTCCTATTTACATTATTTAGGAATTTAACCAACATTTCATGTACTATGACACATACGACAGACATTTGTGGACATACCATTATATTATGACACCTACGAAAGGCATCTCAAAATGCTCATTCTACGAGAGAATATACAATTGGGCCAGCCCAGAGTTTGGGTTGTCCTATCCAAAACTAATTTTGGTTGACCCTGATCCTTATTATGTGCCAATTCTAGGTGTCATCCATGACCACGACCTCTTGTGGGGTCACACTGAGCCTAGAGATTGTCCTAGCAGATTGAGGTTGTCCAAACTAGAAGTCTTATCAAGCTTTTGTATCCATTACTATAAGGGTGTCAACTAGTCTAATTTGGGTTGGGTTTATATAGAACCTGAATGCTATAATATGATAAGGTCCTGTTCTCAAGACATTGTAGGCAGAAGGAAAGAAGCTTGAATTGAGCATGAAAATAAAGAAATTCTAGGTAGAAGAAGAAGAGAATTGGGGATCTAGGAAGTCTAGGGTTTTATTAGAATCGAGAGGAAGAAGAAGAAGGCAATTACGAACTAAAGAACAAAAATTACAATTGACAATCCACACTCTCTCCTCTCCCACTCTTCCCTATTTATAAGAGTCATTACAATGTACTCGTATCAGTTGTTCTGATATAAGCTATTATTAAAGAACCGTGTACGGTGCTGACTGGATGATGCTGATTGGACTAATTGGCTAGAGATTAGCTGAGCTGAAGGGTGGTTTGTTGAATCAGTAATGAAAGTAGTAATGAGGGTGCTCTTCTGGTTTTCAAACTCAGAAATCGAGAAAAAAAATTTGGCCCCAAGTTTGAGCTCTGATACTGAGCTGGTGTAGGTGTGCACACAGATGTTGGACTGCAGATTACCGAGCTAGGAGAAGAGGATCGTATCAATACCCTCCCCTTAAATTGGCCTTATTCCAAGGTCAATGGAGGAGTAATTTGGATCCATGCATCCCATTAAAAAACAAAAAAATTGGTGATTGGATTGATACTAGTGTTGATCTTGAACAGAGAATAGGATTTTATCCCTACAAACTGAAGGGTCTGGGGTTCAGTAAGCTTTGTTCCAGGGCAAGAGAGAACTCTTGCCAAGTTCGAATGCATAAATGCAAAGACAAGAGATTGAACAAAGATGAAAAGGAGAACCGAGAGAATTGTGGGAAATCCAATAGCTAGCCTTTCTCGAAAAGCTTTTTCCAGTAATGTAATGCCAGCAAATGTGGGAACCAAGAGAATATGTATACATGGATACCACAAGATCATCACTGATAGTTCTATTTCCTCTTGGTAATTCCTCAAGCTTAAGCAAATGGATAATTCCCTGATACTTCTTGGGGTCTGTGGCCAATAATACTCTAATACAAACAGGTTCAGTCTGATACTTACCATTAAGGTTTCTCTTAAGTCTGTAGTTCAGCTTATGAGCTTATAGTTACTAACTGATAATGTCTTGGGCTAATATTTGATATTAATCGATCTGGATCCTTTATCATTACTAGCTTTGCACCCCATGTCGAATGCATATGAGTTATTGCACACCCAATTTTCCAACCAGTAAAAGAAAAAAGTTGGAGTAGGTGGGGTTCTCAACCTATGTAGAGAATATACCGGAGTACGACGAGCGTCATCTGTGTTTCGAAAAAGCTCGGAAAGTGCATCGAGCGTCATCTGTGTTTTCGAAAAGTTCGAAAAGGGCATCGAGCGCCGTATATTAGAATATTTATGATAAGCAAATATATTATTAGATTATCATCTTTGACTTTGACCATATATTTATGCTTAGATTTTTTATATATTAACTTTCTATATAATTGGATTTTCAATTTATGGCAAGCCAATATATGATTGAATTTCCATACCTTTGATCATAAATATATGATTGAATATATTAGATTTCCATATATATTTTGGGCTTCCATATATAGATTTTCAATACAGGAAAATCCTAATTCATGCAAGGGTTTATAAAAAGGATCATGTAATAAAAAAAGTGGCAAGAGTGATATGCAACTATTAGGAGAAGAAAGGAGAGATCCACGACTATTTTGAAGAGAGAATCATTTTGAATAATTCTATTTCTTGTCGTCTCTATTCTTCGTGTGTCTGTGATCAGTTTTCTATTCGAAAGAGTTGTGGTGATCCGTGTTGGATCGGTGAAGAGTTTGTAGAAGGTTTAATCTTCTATTCTAATAGTGGTGGTTTTTCAGGGTTGGACTCCTATCGTTCCGTGGTTTTTTTCATCTAAAATTTTCCACGTAAAAAAAATATTTGTCTGCGTGTGATTTTGACGTTTGGTTTTGTGTGCTTTTCTTCGGTTCTCTCGCAGGCTCTTTGGTTTGGGGGAACAATTTTCGCATTGCGTTCCCACGACTTGATATCAAAGCCATGTTTCAAAGAGGTGTCAAAATTGACAATTAAACCAAGGAGGTAAGATTGACGTGAAGCTGGTGCGCATGGTAAACCTAAACGATTCCAACTACCACTATTAGCGGAGCAAGATGAAAGATTTGTTATTTGTCAAGGAGCTACATCTTTCGGTATTTGCTTTCTAGAGGCCCAGTGATAAATTCGAAGGTGACTAGAATTTTGAGCACATACAGGTGTGTAGGTACATACGACAGTTCGTTGACGATAGCGTGTACAATCACGTTGCCAGTATAGAGCACGCGAAGATACTTTAGGAGAAGCTGGTATCTTTGTACGCGAAAAAGACCGGGGTAAACAAGTTATTCTTAATTCGAACGATGATGGGTCTATGGTACAAAGATGGTATGTCTATCACAGATCACTTGAGTGAGTTCCATGACGTAGTTGACTAGCTATTCACGATGGGAATCAAATTCGACGACAAAGTTCAGGGGCTTTGGTTGCTTTATACTTTGCCAGACTCGTAGGAGACCGTAAGACTGTCTTTGATTGCTTAAACTCCGGAAGGCGTGGTCAGTTTAATGTCCACCAAGAGCAGGGTGTTGAATAAGGAGATACGGAAGAAATATCATGGCACATCTTCTTCATCTAATTTAGAGGCGCTAGTTTCAGAGAGCCGTGGAAAGGGCAAAAGCAGGGGTCCGAGTTATGGAAGAGACAAGAGCAGAGGCAACTCCAAGTCGCTATGAGGACTCAAAGTGCTATCATTATGGTAAGAAGGACCACATCAAGAAAAAATATTTCGCTTGGAAGAGAGAGAAGATGGACGACAAGGGAACGCATATCGAGAACACGACATCGGCTGCCTCGGTACATGGAGGCGATGTTATCATTCTGGGTGATGAGGTAGTCATGAACCTCGCCTGCATAGAAAATTCTTGGCTGGTGGACTTAGGAGTTTCAGCGCACGTATCTCGCAATAGGGCATTGTTTGCCACTTACACAATAAGCGACTGTGGAGTGTTGAAAATAGGCAACAGAGATGTGTCAAAGGTTGTTGCTATTGGAGATGTGCATTTGAGAACCAAGATAGGTGCAGTTATTATTCTCAAGGATGTTCGTTATGTCCCCGATATCTGTTTCAACCTGGTATCGATTGGAAGGTTGGATGATGAGGGATTCTTCAATCTTTTCAGGAACGGTCAGCAGAATCTTTCCAGAGGTTCGATGGTGATTGCCAGAGGAAGCAAAAGGTCCACTCTCTATTTTTATGACTCGATCCTGAAGGTCCCGAAAATGCCCCCGCTGGACAGGAATCAATGTGCCTCGGCGCCCCCATGGGACGTATATCGTTTGCCATCGCGGCGTGATACCGTGCGAGCCTGGGGTTGCGCTCGCACAAGGCAACATTGTTAAAGTCGTGGCTATCATCGAACCGATCGAGTACGCAGCGGAGGGACAGTGTCACAAACAATAATCCATCTGAGTGTACGGGGCAAAGGTTAAGGTACGAGATTCTCTGAATACAATGACATCATTCCATACATTTTGTCCATCTATGCAAAAGCAGCTCAAAATATCTCGATACGGCTCAAGGCATCGACACTAGATTTTTGGGTCCTGAGGATGAGGCATGGCTATCGCTTCCTCGTACGATCCAGCACCTGCGAACAAGCACACTGTTGGTGGGTCAACACTTTGGAGAAAGTACTGATGAGTTTAAATTCAACGAACAGAAGCAACATTTACTAAAACCAACACTAAGTAATTATGTTATAAAATATTATATTACTAGTGATCTTTCCAGTTTTACATAGGTTCGTTTCATGCAGTAAGAAAAGAGTCATATTACTTCTTTGAAAACACATCTTGAAAAATAGAGTTCATGTCTGATTTATTCAAGCACACAAGATAAGCCGATTCTTCTGCTATCAGGGTGTGTGTAGCGTGTCTCGTGAGCTATACTCAAAAACTCTAGGGATAATGCAGCATCTAGTGGACTATTCTTTTATACTACAAGGCGATCATCATATTCAAGCAAGCATGCAAGTCTAAGTGTGATGCAAGACAATAAGCCAAAAATAATATATCCCTTATGTAGATCTTACCTCTTGCCGAACGGTTATCCCTGCAACAGACATACAAGTTAGCAACATATGCATATATGAATAGAGTTCTATTCCCTATCCGTCTATGCATCAAATAGTTAGGTATGTAAGAAGGCTAGCCTAGCATGCTCCCTAACGCTATAATGGCCCCCGAGTGTGGATCACCGGGATTAACAATTGGGACGTACAAGCCCTTCTCACTAATGAAGGATCGGCTAATAGCTGCTGAGACACATTGTTGCTATACACTAAAATACGCTCAAAATAGCAGCTGAGACTCATGGTTCAGCACTACACTAAAAGTCACATCCCCTAATCGCGAGGATTCTAAGCCTCAGGGTGTTCAATTAGTCTCTCCCAGGACGAACGGTTCCCAGTGCACCAGGACTCTACTCGAGAGACCCGATACCTTGTGTACAAGTTGTCAGACAAATGCATGAATACAAATTTATCAGATAAAGACTATATGATGCACATGTCCATAAACAAGAAAATATTCAATCAAGCGATAGAGCCAGACCTCTCAATTCTTTTCTTTTCAATCAATTCGATAGGTTCAATCATTTTGATAGTTTCTATCTTCTTTCTTTCAATCAATCGATTGGTTCAATAACATACAATACAAGTTATTCAAACAGTTCTATCTTTAGCAGTTCGATATAAGGAAACAAGCAAGCGAAACATATTATAAGCGAGTAGGATAATGATTCTATAAATCTAGCATACAATTTCTCTCTTTCAGTACAATAGAGAATAGACATAATCTCTATTTAAGCAAGCATGGCAGTAGTTCGTTTATCTCTTTTTTACTAAGCATTCAATTTTGTTCAGGCAATCGATTACTCTTCTTATTAGCATGGCAATAGTTCGTTCGATAGCAGTGTCAGTATAACTAGCATGCAATATTTATTTCTATACATAGCATAAAAATGGTTCTATCTCTTTTAAGAAAACATATAAGTTCTCTTATTAAGCATACAAGTTCTCGTTCTATCATTCTCATGTTAATAATAATCTTCTTAGAAAACAAGCAATATAAAAACTTGATTCATTATTAAGACGTGCAAGAATCAGAGAATAAAGTTCTACCCATTCACCTAGATCAGTCATCTTCTGGTTCAACAAGGAGCACTTCAAGAAGGTTTTATTTTTGAGTCAGCAAACCGATATCGCTTGTACATAGTGACAATACGGAGCGGGTTACTAAATACTTACCCACTAAGAAAATTTTTGTCCCCGAAACTCAAGGAGAAACTTTCGATATCCAGAGCAGCTATAGTCCTCATCCCTCACCATCCTCAATCAAAAACACTAGCAATCAACAAGAATAAAATCATAACTCTTAAGCAATAAATCAAATATAGAAAAATTTTGCTTGCATCTTTGAGAATATTTATGGACTTATTGTATGGAACACTCAAATATCAATGGGCAAGGAATCGTCATCAAAGAATAGCAGCAAAAAGGGAGTAAGGACAGAGAATTGAGTTGCTCTCTTACCATTCTGTCATGCCTCGATCCCGAAGGTCTGGACAACTCCCCCGTCGGGCGCGAATCACCGTGCCTCGGCGCTCCAGCGGGACGTATATCATTTGTTATCGTGGCGTGATGCTGTGCGAGACTAGGGTTGCGCTCGTACAAGGCAACATCATTAAAGTTGTGGCTATCATCGAACCGATCGAGTACGCAACGGAGGGACAATGGTACAAACAATAATCCATCTGAGTATACGGGACAAAGGTCAAGGCATGAGGTTCTCTAAATACAATGGCATCATTCCTTACATTATGTCTCTCTATACAAAAGCCGCTCAAAATATCTCTATACTGCTCAAGGCATTGACACCAGATTTCAGGGTCCTGGGGATAAGGCATGGCTATCGATAACTCGGGCGATCCAGCACCTGCGAACAAGAAAATTGTTGGTGGGTCAGCACTTTGAAAAAAGTACTGGTGAGTATAAAATCAACAAACAAAAGCAATATTCACTAAAACCAATACTAAGTAATTATGTTATAAAATATTACATTACTAGTGATCTTTCTAGTTTTACCTAGGTTTATTTTATGTAGTAAGAATAGACTCATATTACTTCTTTTAAAATACATCTTAAAAATCAGAGTTCATGTACGATTCATCCAAGCACACAAGACAAGTCAATTCTTCTACTATTAGGGTGTGCGCAGCGTGTCGCGTGAGCTATACTCAAAGACTCTAGGGAAAATGCAGCATCGAGTGGACTATTCTTTTATACAAGGCGATCATCATATTCAAGCAAGCATGCAAGTCTATGTGCGATGCAAGACAATAAGCCAAAAATAACATATCACTTATGTAGTTATTCTTAGCCCTTACCGAACGGTTATCTCTGCAACAGACATACAAGTTAGCAACATATGCATATATTAATAAGGTTTTATTCCTTGTCCGTTTCTGCATTAAACAGTTAGGTATGCAAGAAGGCTAGCCTAGCATGCGCCCTAACTATATGATGGCCCCAGAGTGTGGATCCCCGGGATTAGCAATTGGGATATAAAAGCCCTTCTCACTAATGATGGATCGGTTAATAGTTGCTGAGACACATGGTTTCTATGCACTAAAATACGCTCAAAATAGCAGTCGAGACTCATGGTTCAGCACTACACTAAAAGCCATACCCTCGTAATCGCGAGGATTCCAAGCCTCAGAGTATTCGATTAGTCTCTCCAAGACGAACAGTTCTCAGTGCCCCAGGATACCGCTCGAGAGACCCAATACCTTGTGCATAAGTTGTCAGACCAATGCATGAATACAATTCTATCAAATAAAGACTATATGATGCACATGTCCATAAAAAGCAAACAATAAATCAAGCGATAGAGTCAGAGCTCTTAATTCGCTTCTTTTCAATCAATTCGATAGGTTTAATCATTTTGATAGTTTCAATCTTCTTTCTTTCAATCAATCGATAGGTTCAAAGCATATAATACAAGTTATTCAAATAGTTTTATCTTTAGCAGTTTGATATAAGGAAATATGCAAGCGAAACATAATATAAGCGAGTACGATAATGATTCTATAAATCTAGCATATAATTTATATCTCTTTCAGTATGACAGAGAACATGCACAATCTCTATTTAAGCAAGCATGTCAGTAATTCGTTTATCTCTTTTTAATAAGCATTCAATTCTGTTCAGGCAATCGATTACTCTTCTTATTAGCATGGCAGTGGTTCATTCGATAGTGGTGTCAGTATAACTAGCATACAACATTCATTTCTATACTTAGCATGGCAATGGTTCCATCTCTTTTAGGCAAACATATGAGTTATCTTATTAAGCATACAAGTTCTCGTTCTATCATTCTCATGTTAAAAATAATCTTTTTAGCAAACAAGCAATACAAAAACTCATATTCATTATTAAGGCATGCAAGAATCAGAGAATGAAGTTCTGCCTACTCACCTAGATCAGTCATCTTCTGGTTCAACAAGGAGCTCTTCAAGAAGGTTTTCTTTTTGAGTTAGAAAATCAATATTGTTTGTACATAGTACCAACACGGAGCGGGGCAATACATCTATTATATAGAAGGGCGTACATAAGGGGCACAAGAGGTGAACATAGTCAGTGATGCGTGTATCGAGTTATGGCACTGGCGGCTCAGCCATATCAGCGAGAAGGGGATGAGCTACTTGGTGAACAAGAAGGTGATTTCGGGGCTCAAGTCTACAAAGTTAGAGATATGCATGCATTGTTTGGCAGTGAAGAAAAATAGGCTGTCTTTCCAAAGTCACCCAAGTTCATGAAAGTAGGAGTTGCTCGAGTTCATTCGGATGTCTACGCTCCTATGAAGGTAAAATCTCTTGGTAGTGCCTCTTACTTTGTGACTTTTATTGATAATTGTTTTAGAAAGTTTTGAGTCTATGCCTTAAAGACCAAAGATAAGGTGCTGCCCAATTTTAAAGAGTTTTAGGCCTTTGTAAAAAGGGAGACGGGCAAGAAGTTTATATGTGTTTGGTCCAACAGCGATGGCGAATACATTGCTCCCTTTGATGCATATTACAAAGAGCAAGTGATACGACACCAGAAGACTTTGCCCAAGACACCTCAGCTCAATGGTGTAGCAAATCCCATGAATATGACACTGATAGAGATAGTACAATCACTACCAGAATAAGTCAAATTAGCGACGTCTGAAAACGTCGCTAAATGGCATGAAAACATCACTAAAAAAATTACCGAAGTAATTAACGGCGTTTCATTGAAGTCGTGTTTAAGCTAGTCGTTGATAGGAAAAATGTCGTTATAGCAACATTTTCTAGCTACGTATTGGCGTCGCTAATATTTTTTATATTAGCGATTTTAGCGACGTTCCGTCGCTAAATTAGCGACGTGTCGTTTATCGCTAAATGTCACTAATTATTTCTATTTAGCGACATTTTGCAACACATTTAGCGACATTTTACTAACCTGGTAAATACTATCATGTCAGCAATTTAGTGACATTTAGCGACGTAAATAGTGATTTAGTAATACGTTTAGCAATGTATTTAGCGACATATATAAACGTAGCTAAATGTCGCTAAATTTCCAGTAAAAAATAAAAAAATAGAATATAAAATAGTTTCTAATCCAATCTTACTGCAGTTTATGAATTCATAATTTATAGAAATAGACCCAGGGCAACCCTCAGTTGAATTTCTTGGATTCGCCGACCCCTTCGGTGGAACACTCAACACCGGTAAATTCACATACATTTAATATGAATAATAAAGTAAAATTTGAAGAAAATGACACATTGGAAATATAAACCGAGTCTCAAGAAAATTTTATAAACCGAGTCTCAAGAAAATTTTGTCGTAAAGAATGTAATAAATATCCACACAACTGAGTGCAAGAAATAAAGTCTGAAAGCCTCAATAAATATATAATATTTATAAATGACCCAACATCATGTATCAAAACAGAAACAACCAGTAAACTGTCCTAATTAGGACTAATGCAGATCTGGAGGAGGATGAGCACCGGCGCACACCAGGGATAAGAACAACTCATATAGCTCCCATAAAATTGACACCGATGTCGATGAAGAAGGCAGTGAAGTCGGTATCGATGAAGGCACACCAGGACGTATCTGCTCCAACGCTGCTAGTCGATGGTTGTATGAATCCATGGTAGATAACATCATCGTACTGCTATCAGCTATTGAATCCTACATCATCGTCAGTCTCTCGCCAATGGACAGCTGTGATGCCTGCAGCCCCGTCATATTACACTATGTCGACACTCTAAGATCAGTAACAACATGCTTCATCCTCTCGGTCATATCTCGGAGCTCCATGATGCTGCGCACGAGCGTATCAAATCGTGCGATGAGCGTCACATCGTCCGTCTGCGGCTGAAACAGTGGCTGCTCCTCTATCATTCGCAGCAACTCGTCATAGAGAGATGCAATATGATGGTCAATGGTCTCTTGGACTCGGGGAAACGCCTGCGAGGACTGTAGGGAATGCGCACTTGTGGAGGAGACCCTAGAAGAATGCATCACAACATGGGAGCTATAGGATCTCGTACCGTAGTACATACCCCTCTGGAGACCACCAGCGGCCGTCACCCACAACTCGTTCACTAACGAAGCTGGAGAGGGCTGCGAGAAAGTACTAGCCTCTCCCACTGTAGGTGCACTTGTAATCGCCCGCTCATGGAGCCTAAGATACTCCACCTAAAAAGTATGGATACTCGATAATTGGTAATGTCTAAGATACTTATTACTAACTACACTGATATTTATTTGCATATTTCTTGTGTTCTATTAAAATTAACACAAAGTAAAATAATACTTACATAGGCCTGCGAGGCCCTCTCATCAATGAGCTTCCCACCCTTCCGATGGGTGACCAGGAAGACGGTCACTATGTTGGCATCCTCACCCTTCTGTACCTGTTAAAAATATATTATTTAGTACTAAAATTAAATATTTTATCCTACTACCATTTTATCGTACTTGCATTAAAATAATATATCTGAAATAAAAAATATACCAAATGACAGAAATATTTTGTCATCGAAATCGAGCCACCACACTACTTTGTTGCCTTCTTTCTAGCCGACTTGGCCTTCTCAGACCTTTTCTTGTACCTTGGAATATCGAATCTAGCCCTTATCGCAGTCCACTGCTCAGGCGTGATCCAACCTTGGATCAATTTTCCTTCGCGATTACGAGCCTTCTGGTTATCCAGAGCATCACGGATCAGTTTGTCAGCTCGGTGCGGTTGATAGAAATACGTTTGCTACAAGAAGTAATTTAGTAAGTTATATAATATGCATAAATTAGATGATTGATATTAAATCCAAATATACTTTTACCTTGAAGTACGCAAACCAGAACGCCTTTCTATCGTCCGAAGCATCAGAGTAGTTGATCCAAGGGCTACCATAGTTGTACCTCAGAAAGTAGCCCATGCATCTCTATGACGATGAGAGACGATATTTATATAAAGATAATTATATTTATGAAAAATTGAATATATGATAAATAAATAAATATACGATATATATGATGATAAACCAACTAATTGACTTACTTTGTACCGTCGGCCCAAATCTCCGTCCTCGTCTCGTCCGGAGGTGCACATGGAGAATCTTACTGATACGGAGATGGCGTCGGCTCAACCTCTGCCATATGCTCATCTGTCTCCATCACTACAAAAATACACTTTTTTAGCGACGAAATTATCCATCGCTAAAATGCATACTTTTGTCGCTATTTGCATTTAGCGACTGATTAGCGACAAAAATATTTCGTCAAAAAAAATAATGTCGCTACAAAAATTCTGTCGCTAATCCGTCGATAAAGCGACGGATTAGCGACGGATTTAGCGACATAAATCTAGCGATAGATCAGTGAAGTATATTTTTTGTTGCTAAACATTCTGACTACTTACCGACAAAATAGTGACGGATTATGTGAGCTCAAAATTTTTCAAATTTTCCAGAAAATTTGCACATTCAGGGCTCACAGAGTTCGTCGCTAGTCCATCGCTAAGTCATCACTCTCAACGACAGATTAGCGACGGAGGTTAGCGACGGACTCTGATACATGTTTGATACATTTGTGTGTATCAGGCGTTTTAGCAACGGATAGTCCGTCGCTAGGTAGTCGCTGGCCTGAGATTTTCTGTCGGCAATCCATCGCTGACCTGAAATTTTCTAGATTTTCTATCGCTTTTACGTCGCCAGTCCGTTACTAAAGGTAGTATTTTTTATAGAAATTAATTTCTGATGAGCATATACCTTTTATACATTCACCAATTTCCACACAAATAAATTTCACACAAGTAAATTTCACACAAACTAATAAAACCCACACAAACATATACAAATATTATATATACAATGAAATAATAAAGTAGAGTAATCCAAACATGTACAAATAACTATTATACAATTCCATAAAGTTAAATAAATACAATCAAGTCAAAAAAATACAACCAACTCAAAAAATTACACAAACTCAAAAAATCTATCAAGTCGACGGTAGAGGCGGCGACGGCGGCTGTCAGCTAGCCATGAACTGTGCCACAAACATAGCGATAATATCCTATAGATCATCAGGAGCAACGGCAGACAGAGCAGTTGCAGGAGCCATCGAAGGAGCTGGATGACCCATCGATGCCGTCGGAGGAGTTGGAACCATCGGAGTAGCTGGAGGACTTAACGTAGTAGCCATCAGAGGAGCAAGTGCTGCAGCATCACTAGTGTCTATCAACTGTCAAACCAACCTATGTAGCTCATACACAGTCATCATGAGCTTCTCCAGAGACATCACACCAAAAGGAACGCCGGAGCCGGGTACTGATGGAGCTGGAGTAGCCGTCGGAGGAGCTCTAGAAAGAATCGACAGCTGGGATGCCAACGATCCGGTACCGTACACGCTGCTGCATATCCGTCTCCCAACAGCTTGTACTCACCGATCATTTCTCTCAGTCGGCGAACTGCTCTTAGTGCCCCCCTCTAACGTCTCATACATCTCCTATATTTATTTATATAAATAGGTTTAGAGTTAAAAAATTTAGAGTTATATGTGCTTTATTTGATTTTGATTAGAGTATCATATTAGATACTAGATATCATAGTATATATATATATATATATATATATATATATATATATATATATATATATATATATAATTTGAGGTATATTTTCTATATTTGATTTCCATGATATCTTAAAATAGGATATTAACCAAGGTTCAAAGTATCAAAATCGGTATCGGACCATTCCTATGAGGTTTAAAGTAAATTGAATGCAATTTTTATTTTAGTTATTTATAGTATTTATAGTGTTGTTTCTTAAAATGGGATATTAACCAAGGTGCATAATTTTAACTATTTATAATATTGTTTCTTAGTATTTTTGAAATTAAATTAAATAGTAATCATCCTTGTCGATTAATTTATATGCCATAGATAAGTTTTCCTCTTTTATATGCTTTTATAATCTTAATAAAACCTAATATAACTTCATAAACTATTAGAATAGATAAAAAATTAACCTAAAAACTAGAAAATATCATAGTTTGACTATTTGACCTATAGTTGACATAGTTTGGCTGTTTTGACCTAGAAACCTAAAATCTAATTAAATTATAAAAATAATCTAATTAAATTGAAAAAATTTTATAAAGATAACTTACATATGATTTGGCTGTCCACTCATCTACGAGCTTCTCATCCTTCTTTCTTTTGTGGGTCCGCTGGAAGATTGTTGGGAAGTCGACGGTCTTGGGATCTTCTCCATCTCTCGCGGCCTCGTCGTACTGTAAAAATTAAGCAATTAATAAATAAGCAAAAAAATTATAATTATAAAAAATTGATCTAGCGAAAATTTTTAATACCAACCATCCGTCGAAAATGCTCGACGGTTGGAATGGATCCACCAGTATGGAGGCCACCCTTAGCAAGGACAGCCTTCATCTTCTCGTACTTGGCCTTGTAGGCCGAGATATCTATCTTCTTCTTCATATCCTCCCAGTACTCTGCCTTCAGCCACTCCTTGCGGTAATCCGGTCCATGTAACGCGCTCTCCTTCTGGTCATTGATCATATCTCTCAACCTCATGCTGGCGACGGTCTTGTAGCACTTTTGGATATTACTATCTCTATGATCCGGACGCCAATACAACGTCTACAAATTAGAAAAATATTTTTTATCATTGTAATAAAAAAAAAATATATTATTATAAATAAAATTCATATACATACCCCGAGCTTTTTCAGCCAAGCGAATCGTCGATCGAGCGGGATGCCACTGAAGTTGATATAAGGGCCATCAAAGTAGCCCCGCATGCTATCCCCCAGATCATTCCCAACCTCGATCGAGAAAAATCTAAAATAAGTAGACAATATATAATTAGAATAAAAAATACAAAATAAATGCAGTAATTGATAAATAAATGCTTATATCCCTCCATCGTCCCATAGCTCGGAACGACAGATATTGGATGGCCGTTCTAGTAAAGTAGGGGGTCTACAAATCCTGGAAAATGGACTCATACTCCGTTGTCCACAAGAAGGCCTGGAAATATATTTGCTCATATGGGAGCAACTGGTGGAGTAGCCGGTGTAGTAATGCCGGTAGTGGCTGGAGTAGAAGAAGGGGTAGAAGCTGATGGCAATCCGGGAGATGGAGTAGCTCCTCCTACTGAAGAACAAGTATATGGCGGGGATAAACCAACTGCCGCATCTACGAACTCCTCCTCAGGTCGTGTACGAGAATCTGGGGTAGCAGGCATAGTGGATGGAAGATGCTGAGAAGATGATCCTCTCTGAACTCGACGTCATCCTCATCCTCGTCCTCGTCCCACCATACTACAAGTAAATATGCAGCAAATAAAAAAATGGTATCATAAAACATATAATTATAAAGTAATGGTGTGGTAAAATAAGTAATTACTAGTGTGATGATAAAATAAATAATAATTATGTCATAAAATAATTATGTAAGCTAATGTATATGTATGTACGTACTAATCTTCTTTATCTTCCGAATCGTCATCGTCTTCTGAATAATTTTCTGAATCGTCTTCATCTTCTACTTCTTTATTTTCATTTTCACTTCCACTATCACCTTCATCTTCCAATTCTTGTTCCTCACTCGATACCTCTATATCAGAGTTCTCATCTATATGAGGTAAATCTTCTATCTCAATCTCTTCGTCAACTCTACCATCCTCTATAGTAATATCAACCTCCATACCATCAATACCGGCCAAACTCATATATGTAAGTTGTGGCTTGACCACCTCATCGTCTTGGTATGCTAGATCCCCAATATTATATGAGTTTCTAGCTTTAGTTTTGCATACAACAAACCAATCTTTATTATTGTGTCATCGACTATGATAGCTCGTATAATGTACTTGAACCGTTTGACTGGCCAACATAAATGATTAAAAACCTATATATTTGTTTCCATATTTTATATCAACAAACCCAAACTGTTTGTCAAATTTTTATCATTGTTTGGGTGTTGTGTCGAACCAATCATATTTAAACATCATAACTTTTGTCTTATAAGAGTAATCCAGCTCCACAATATCTCTTAGAATATCGTAATAGTCGAATTCTGGATTGGCATCGTATACTGAACCCCTCACACATACTCCAAAATTCTTTGTGTCACTACCACATTTTCTAGGAAAGGGTCTTTTAGTAATTTTATAATTAATTAAATATTGTGCATAATAAATAATTATTTATTGTATTATTTAAATATTGTTAGATGTTAGTTATTTATTTGGACTTGTGTTAGTGGACCTAACTAGTTTAGTTTAGACTCATGGACCAACATGTATTAATTGTTAGAATTGAGCCCATTTAGAAAGTCCATTGATTAGGAGATGGATTGAATTAATTAAACCATTAGACTAGAAGCTTTCCTCCTTAATTATTTCTTTATGAGAGACCCTAAGGGGTATATTAGATAATTCATAGTAGCTTGAGGAAGGGAAAAGGGGGCCGGCCTATATAGAGGGGGGAAATTATTTCTCTCTCCTCTTTTTATTTGGAAACTAGATCTAGAATTTTCCTCAACCAAATTTCTTCATTCCCACTTCATTTTCCTATCAAATTTTATCCCAATTCCTTTCCAAATCACCATTGAAGACTAGTGGAGCAAGGATCTAGAAGGAGGAAGCAAGAATCTACAAAAAGGAGCAAGGATCTACAAGTTGGAAGCTAATTTTATCAAATTTAGAGGTTACATTGGGAATCCATTTCCCAATAGGTATAATTCAGTTTTTTCCCCTTAATTTAGATTCTAAATCTGAGATTTAACCATGAGAAATTAACCCATATGCATAGGCTACCCATAGGATTTGGTTTTATGTTCATAGGAGGCCTATTGAGAAAGTTATGGTATTTTTTGTGTCAATTTTGGAGGAATTCCAAAGTTGACATTTATTGTGTGTGTCAATTGGTCCTATAGATCAATTTGGCATGTGCTTGTGTGTTTGGGGCAAGTTTTATGTCTATAATTGGGTACGTGTAGGTCGTATCCCATCAATTTGGTGAATTTTGGGGCGTTTTTCTCTGACACGGGACTTTGAGCCTATCACATTTTGACACGGACACGTAGATTTATATTTGACTCTTCGTATTATTCATAAATAATATATATGACTTGTTCGTGTTCTTCGGGGTACGTTTGGATGTGTGGTAGACTCGTGTCATAAGCGTATCCTATATCTAGTGGGATACGGAGTGATACGTTCCATGAGATGTGCAATTTAATGGTAGATCTATTTCTTTTATGTTCTTATTCATGGAGGAATGTAATTATATATATGTATATATATTTATTGTTATATATTGTTGTTACATATATTTATGTATTAAATATCATAGATCTATATATCTATTATATACGTGTGTTATATATTTATGTAGTTATTATTTTATATATGTAAGATCTACTAGTTATTGTATATACATATGTGGTTGTTGCGTGTATATGTGTATAGTGGTAAATATATATATTTATGTTTCGTATGCCTTAGATCTATGTATTTATTTATGTATATTGTAGGTAGCTATTATTCTACATATGTAAGAGCTATTTAATAGTGTAGTGCATGTGTATATATACTATAGTATATATATGTTGTAGTTATGAATTATGTATTTATATATATAAGTTGTTATATTATATGTATATACTTATATAATACATGTATACATATTATCCTATGGTTATATATACATATACATGTATGGGTAATTATATATAAATATTAGTATATATGTATGGTGTATGTATTGTTCATATATAGTAATTACATATATTAGTAATTATAGATGTAAGTATAATTATATAGTTGCATATATATATATATATATATATATATATATATATATATATATATATATATATATATATATAATAAATTAAGGAAAATCTAAATTTTCGTCTAGGACAAGGAAAAGAAATAAAATGGAATTGTTCGGTGCATTAGTTATCTTTACTATCGAATCAATAGAAGAAATGACGATCCTCTACATTTTAATGAAAAGAATACTTTGAGTGGAATAGGCTAGAAATCTTTAGCCATTTTACCCCATATGACTACTGAAATTGCATTTTTTTATTTGAAATAAAAAAAAAATGTAAGCGGGGTTCCACGTTGTATGAATCTTTAAACAAGACATGCCCCATAGCAAACAAATTCTAAAATATGTGGTTTGCTTTGATCAAAAGAAATTCTCGTTTCGCCTAAGAAGTCCCGGATGAATTGAAAATTCCAATCGAATAATTTAGCCTATTCCACCTTAATAGGAGTACATTTATGTTTCTGCTTCACGAATATGATATTTTCTGGGCATTTCTAATAATATCGGGCGTTATTCCTATCTTGGCATTTGTAATTTCCGGAGTTTTAGCTCCGATTAGTGAAGGACCGGAGAAGCTCTCTAGTTATGAATCGGGTATAGAACCCATGGGGGATGCTTGGTTATAATTCCGAATCCGCTATTACATGTTTGCTCTAGTTTTTGTTGTTTTCGATGTTGAAACGGTCTTTCTTTATCCATGGGCAATGAGTTTCGATGTATTAGGTGTATCGGTGTTTGTGGAAGCTTTAATTTTTGTGCTTATCCCAATTGTTGGTTCAGTTTATGCATGGCGAAAGGGAGCATTTGAATGGTCTTAGCTGAATACTCAGACAATCAAAAAAAGAAAGTAAAAGATGACATTGAGACAGTTATGAATTCGATTGATTTTTCGTTACTTGACCAAACAACCTCCAATTCCGTTATTTCAACTACATCGAATGATCTTTCGAATTGGTCAAGACTCTCCAGTTTATGGCCTCTTCTATATGGTACTAGTTGTTGTTTCATTGAATTTGCTTCATTAATAGGCTCGCGATTCGACTTTGATCGTTATGGGTTGGTACCAAGATCGAGTCCTAGGCAAGCAGACCTAATTTTAATAGCTGGAACAGTAACAATGAAAATGGCTCCTTCTTTAGTAAGATTATATGAACAAATGCCTGAACCAAAATATGTCATTGCTATGGGAGCCTGTACTATTACGGGAGGGATGTTCAGTACTAATTCTTATAGTACTATTCGGGGAGTTGATAAGCTAATTCCTGTGGATATCTATTTGCCGGGCTGCCCGCCTAAACCAGAAGCAGTTATAGATGCTATAACGAAACTTCGTAAGAAGATATCTCGAGAAATCCTTGAAGATAGAACCGTGTCTCAACAGGAAAATAGGTGTTTTACTACTAATCACAAGTTTTATGTTCAACGTAGTATTCATACTGGAAATTATGATCAAGGATTACTCTATCAATCACCATCTACTTCAGAGATACTTTCTGAAACAGTTTTCAAATCCAAAAGTTCAGTATCTTCACACGAATTAGAGAATTAGGCAAAGTTTTTTTGTGCAAAATAAGAAAAAGAGCGGGTCAATCTTTGAAAAATTCATTGGAAATAGAAAATACTCATACAAATACGGGAGCAGCAGTAGCATTCAACATAACAGCAACGACAACAGTTTAGTGACAGTAGAACCGTCGCCAAAGCAGCAGCAGCAGCAAGAACATACAGCAGCAGCAACGACAGCAGTTTAGCGACAGCAGCAGAACCGTTGCTAAAACAACAGAGTATCAGAGTATCAGTGGTTTCAGCGACAGTCAGCAGCGGTCATTAGTGACAGTTTGGCAGTTTTCTTAATATTAGATATTTATATATATATAGGTATATATATATATGGTATTTAATATATATGTAAATGTATTCCTAAATTGCTATTTACATTATATTATGCTATATGTATAATAATTAGTGTAGCATGTATATATTTACGGGTAGTTAGTATAAACAAGTTTGGGGTATTACCTTGAGAAACCAAGGTAAGTACCAAGGTAATTGGGGATACCCTAGGTACTGGGTATGGGTAGCAAGTTTATGAGTTAATGTTGTGATACTAAGTTGGTTCAAAACTAAGGTATCTATTTAATGTTATAATTAGGATTTCATATATATATATATATATATATATATATATATATATTATTTGACTTATATATGTGATGATTTACCTATTATTTTACGTATCCGGAGATACGGTATCCTAGTATCTTAAGATATAGTTTTTGTGACCTAGACTTTAGTATTTGAACCCAATATCTTTGTGTTAGACTTATGCAACATAGAAATAAGTAATTGACCATAGTTGACCATAGTTTGACTATAGTTGACCATAGTTGACTTAGAGTTGACCTAGTTTGACTTTTGACTTAGAATTTACTTGTTGACCTAGAAGTTGACTGGTTTAACTTATTTTTCTTCCGGGACCTTGTATTGATGTTGTATTCCATATCTAGGTCTTTGAGGCACTGTATCGGACATCTGTGAGACTATTCTTTGGACTTTATGCGAGTACATTCTCTGATAGTTTCTCATTTATGATATCCTCTATGTTCATTGTATCTAGTGTAGATATCCATGTTCTCTTGGCACTATGGTTACACGGATTGGTATATCCGGATCTCGTCATGAGATATTATTCCTTGGTATATGGTATATATGGTGCAAGTATTATTCTTTGGTTATCTTGTACATGTATAGACACTGATTCTCGGGAAGACTAGCTATCTTCTTGGGGAATCTCGTACCATAGCATACCGTGGTTGGATCTATTATACCAGTCGAGGGTGGATAGTACTTTAGTGTAGATATGTGATCAATACCCCTATTGTATCAAGTACTATTATTGAATAGTATTAATCATACACCGCACGTATGATTAGTCAGGCCATATATATTGTATCATGTTCCCAACCTGATCACATGTTAAAGTTAGTACTCACACACTTAGTCATTAGTATTCTTGTTCATTGACATATTGTTCATTATTGTGTTCATTCCAGTATTTCCTTATTATATATCTCTCGTATCTATTGTGCATCTTGTATATTCATATCTATTTACTGTTACGTAGTTTTTATCATTGATTAGAACTACTGTTAGAGATATACTCTGCTCCTTTTCTGACTGGATATATTTTTCCAGATGACACTGAGGAGTGGTACCCTACAGATTATGGACCTCAGGATGTTGTGGGCTTAGAGTCAGAGACCCTGGCTCAGGAGGGACTTATCCCAACTGAGACAGATGACCCGGGATTAGTACCTTCTTAGTATTTCTTATACTGGATTTGTCTCCAGCTTATTGTTAGGATTCTTTCAGACTCATTGATGTATTATTTTAGACTCATGAGTTGTATGTGACTATTTTTATTTTTTATCTGATTCGTGCTTATTTCTATCTTAGTTCTATGATTGAGTATATTATTTTATTGGTGGTTCATTATATTGCTAGATAGATTATCCAGACAGTGTTCTACCACCGATTCTGCGGTGTAGGCTGGGCGTTGTTTTCGACTTGCATCCTTACATCGGGTGTGGGTCGTGACACATTTTTTGTGGTGGTTCATGCAGTTCAAGCTTCATAAGTTATACGATATCGTGGTAGTGTGACAATTTAGTTGTACTACTGTGAGCCTGCGATGGGATATAGGCTATAGGCTGAGAATACTCAATTACATCTAGAAAAATTCTTTTGATTCAACTATTCTCTATTGATATTGATACTTGATCTCTTAATATGTCCTTTTTTTGAGTTTCTTACATCATGTGCCATATTGATTCAATTTCAGTTTTAGCTTTGTTTGATAGTGGTGCTTCTCATAGTTTTGTATCTATTTCTTTTGCTCTAAAGCATGGTTTGGTAGCTGAGTCTTTGCTTAGGACTTGCAAGATCATGATCGGGGGGGGGGCATTATCCTGGTTAATAATATTTGCAAGGATCAAAGAGTTACTCTGGGAGGCCGGGAGTTGACTGCGTGTCTACTTGTAATGCCACTTCCGAGCTACGACATTGTACTCGGGATAGATTGGTTGAGTAGGCACCGTGCTAGCATAGATTGTAGAGGAGGTAGAGTTTTGTTTGGTCCGCCAGAAGAGCCAGAGTTCAAGTTTGCTAGAGGAGCTGCGGAGCAGGGAGAAGGCATTATTTATGGAGCTATGGTGAAAGACAATGAGTTGCCGCATCCATTGATAGCAGAGTTCTTGGATGTGTTTCCTGAGGAATTGGCAAGTTTGTCGCCAGATCGAGATGTTGAATTCTCTATAGACTTGGTGCTAGGTGCAGAACCAATTTTACAATGTCTATAGAGTAAACAACAACGAGCTGGTCGAGCTAAAGAAGTAGGTGGACGAATTACAGGATAAGGGGTTTATCAGATCGAGTTCTTCACCGTGGGGAGCCCCAGTATTGTTTGTACCAAAGAAGGATGGATCGGTGCGCATGTGCATTGATTATAGGGTATTGGATAATCTCACTATCAAGAATAAGTATCCTTTGCCACGGATTGATGATCTGTTCGATCAGTTGAGTGGTGCCAAGGTATTTTCTAAGATAAATTTGAGATCATGCTACAATCAGGTGAAGGTGAAGTCGGAGGACATACCGAATACTGCTTTTAGAACTCGGTATGGTTAGTACGAGTTTATGGTGATGTCGTTTGGGTTGACTAATGCACCGACAATATTTTTGAACTTGATGAACAAGGTGTTCCATCAGTACATTGACAAGTTCATGGTGGTGTTCATCAATGACATACTCATATACTCGAAGACCCCAGAGGAGCATAAAGAGCATTTGAGGATTGTGTTGGATGTGCTGAAGAAGGAGAAGCTATATGGGAAGTTGTCCAAGTATGAGTTTTTCCTAGACAAGGTAGAATTCTTGGGGCATGTTGTGACTGGTGATGGTATTTTAGTAGATCCGAAGAAGATCGCAGCAGTGGAATCTTGGAATACCCCGAGTTTGGTAGCAGAGATCAGGAGTTTCTTGGGATTGGCAGGCTACTACAGAAAGTTTGTGCAAGATTTTTTGAGGATTGTCGAGCCAATGACTAGACTCACCAGGAAGGATGTAGAGTTTGTTTGGACGGAGGATTGCCAGGTTGATTTTGAGGAATTGAAGAAGAGGTTGATGTCTGTTCCTATTTTGACGTTGCCATCAGGGTCTGGAGGTTTCACTATTTATAGTGATAAATCAGGAAAAGGTTTGGGTTGTGTTCTTCAGCAGAATAGGAAAGTGATTGCCTATGCATCCAGGCAATTGTGTCCTCATGAGAAGAACTATCTACACATGATTTAGAGTTGGCAGCAGTCATCTTCTCCCTGAAGTTATGGAAATATTATTTGTATGGAGAGTGTGTGGAGATCTTCACAGACCACAAAAGCTTGAAGTATATTTTCACGCAGAAGGAGTTGAACATGAGGCAGCGTCGGTGGTTGGAACTGATGAAGGATTTTGATATAACTTTGCAATATCATCCTGGAAAAGCTAATATAGTTGCCAATACTTTGAGTAGGTATCCGGTAGCTATGTTCTTAACGCAGTATCGATATTTGTTGTAGGACTTGGAGAGCTTGGGCATTGAGGTGATAGTTCCTGGTTGTGCTATGCAGATATGGGGATTGCAGATACATTCAGATTTGATAGATAGGATCAAGGTAGCACAGTATGAGGATATATCTCTGAGGAGTATCAGAGCTCAGGTGAGTGCAGGATTGGAGGATGATTTCACCATTGCTGAGGATGGATCTTTGAGGCATGGAGTTAGATTGTGTGTGCCTAGTGGGGAGCTACATGAGGAGGTATTACAGGAAGCGCATCGCTCTCAGTATTCCATGCATCCAGGTGCCAACAAGATATATTGGGATATGCGAGAAAGTGTATGGTGGTATGGCATGAAGAGGAAAGTGGCACAGTTTGTATCCAGATGCTTAGTGTGCCAGCAGATGAAAGCCGAGAGGCAAAGGCCAGGAGGTTTATTTCAGCCATTACCCATTCCAGAGTGGAAGTGGGAGCACATTACTATGGATTTTGTATCCGAACTTCCACGATCTCCAGGAAAAAAAGATGCTATTTGGGTCATCGTTGATAGGTTGACCAAGTCGGCCCACTTTTTGCCTTTCAAGGTGGGTTTGTCTACGGAGAAGCTGGCAGAGATGTATGTGAGGCAGATCGTCAGGATACATGGAGTTCCCATCAGCATAGTCTCGGATCGGGATAGTCGTTTTATTTCTCATTTCTGGAAGAGTTTGTAGGAGAGTTTGGGCACTCAGCTCAAGTTCAGTACTGCATATCATCCCTAGACAGATGGGTAGTCAGAGAGGACTATAATAACAACAGCTACCAGGTTAGTATAGAGATGTCACCTTTTGAAGCTCTGTACGGTCGGAGGTATCGTACTCCCTTGTCATGGGACGATAATGGAGAGAGAGTTATGGTACTTTTTATGTTAAATTTGGGAGAATTCTAATATTGACAATTGTTGTGTGTGTCAATTGATCCTATAGATCAATTTGGCATGTGCTTGTGTGTTTGGGGCTAGTGTCGTGTCCACAATTGGGTACGTGTAGGTCGTATCCCATCAATTTGGTGATACGTGTTGATTTTGGGAGTTTTTTTTCCGACACGGGACTTTGAGCATGTCGTATTTTGATACGGACACGTAGATTTGTATTTGATTCTTCGTATTAATTATAAATAATATATATGACTTGTTCTTACGTTTGGATGTGTGGTGCACTCGTGTCGCAAGCGTATCCTATATCTAGTGGGATACGGAGTGATACGTTCCATGAGATGTACAATTTAATGGTAGATCTATTTCTTTTGTTTTCTTATTCATGGAGGAATATAATTATATATATGTATATATATATATATATATATATATATATATATATATATATATATATATATATATATATATATATATATATATATATATATATTGTTATATAATGTTGTTAGATATATTTATGTATTAAATATCATAGATCTATATATCTATTATATACATGTGTTGTATATTTATGTAGTTATTATTTTATATATGTAAGATCTACTAGTTATTGTATATACAAATATGGTTGTTGTGTGTATATGTGTATGGTGGTGAATATATATATTTATGTTTCTTGTGTCTTAGATCTATGTATCTATTTATGTATATTGTAGGTAGCTATTATTCTACATATGTAAGAGCTATTTAATAGTGTAGTGCATATGTATATATATTATAGTATATATATGTTGTAGTTATGAATTATGTATTTATATATATAAGTTGTTATATTATAGTATATATATGTTATAGTTATGAATTATGCATTTATATATATAAGTTGTTATATTATATGTATATACTTATATAATACATGTATAGAAATTATCCTATGGTTATATATACATATGCATGTGTGGGTAATTATATATAAATATTATTATATATGTATGGTGTATGTATTATTCATATGTAGTAATTACATATATTAGTAATTATAGATGTAAGTATAATTGTATAGTTGCATATATATATGTTAATATATATATATATATAGGTGTTTTAGTGACAGCAGCAATGGCGATAGCAGCAACGTCGCAACAGCACAGCAGCAGCAACTGTAGCAAGCAGCAGCAGCAAAGGCGACAGCAGCAGCAATATCATAATAGAACAACACAACAGCAGTAGCATTCAACAGCAGCAACGACAGCAGTTTAGCGACAGCAGAACCGTCGCCAAAGCAGCAGCAGCAAGAACATACAGCAGCACCAGCGATAGCAGTTTAGCGACAATAGAGAACCGTCGCTAAAACAACAGAGTATCAGTGGTTTCAGCGACAGTCAACAGCGGTCATTAGTGACCGTTTGACAGTTTTCTTATTATTATTATATATATATATATATATATATATATATATATATATGTAAATGTATTCCTAAATTGCTATTTGCATTATAGTTTGACATATATATAATAATTAGTGTAGCATGCATATATTTATGGGTAGTTAGTATAAACAAGTTTGGGGTATTACCTTGATAAACCAAGGTAAGTACCAAGGTAATTGGGGATACCCAAGGTATTATGTGTGGGTAGCAAGTTATGAGTTAATATTGTGATACCAAGTTGGTTCAAAACCAAGGTATCTATTTAATGTTATAATTAGGATTTCATATATATATTAATATTATTTGACTTATATATGTGATGATTTACCTATTCTTTTACGTATCCGGAGATACAGTATCCTAGTAACTTAAGATATGGTTTTTGTGACCTAGACTTTAGTATTTGAACCCAATATCATTGTGTTAGACTTATGCAACCTAGAAATAGGTAATTGACCATAGTTGACCATAATTTGACTATAGTTGACCATAGTTGACTTATAATTGACCTAGTTTAACTTTTGACTTAGAATTTACTTGTTGACCTAGAAGTTGACTGGTTTAACTTATTTTCTTTCCATAACCTTGTATTGATGTTGTATTCCATATCTAGGTCTTCGAGGTACTGTATAGGACATCTGTGAGACTGTTCTTTGGACTTCAGGCGAGTACATTCTCTGATAGTTTCTCATTTATGATATCCTCTATGTTCATCGTATCTAGTGTAGATATCCATGTTCTCTTGACACTATGGTTACACGGATTGGTATATCCGGATCTTGTCATGAGTTATTATTCTTTGGTATATAGTGTATATGGTGCAAGTATTGTTCATTGGTTATCTTGTATATGTACAAACACTGATTCTCGGGAAGACTAGATATCTTCTTAGGAAATCTCGTGCCATAGCATACCGTAGTTGGATCTATTATACCAGTCGAGGGTGGGGAGTACTTTAGTGTAGATATGTGATCAATACCCCTATTGTATCAAGTACTATTATTGAATAGTGTTAATCATACATCGCACGCATGATTAGCCAGGCCATATATATTGTATCATGTTCCCAAGCTGGTCATATGTTAAAGCTAGTACTCACACACTTAGTTATTAGTATTCTTGTTCATTGACATATTGTTCATTATTGTGTTCATTCCAGTTTTTCCTTATTGTATATCTCTCGTATCTATTGTGCATCTTGTATATTCACATCTATTTACTGTTACATAATTTTTATCATTGATTAGAACTGCTGTTAGAGATATACTCTGCTCCTTTCCTGACTGGATATATTTTTCTAGATGACACTGAGGATTGGTACGCTACACATTATGGACCTCAGGATGTTATGGGCTTAGAGTCAGAGACCCTGGCTCAGGAGAGACTTATCCCGACTGAGACAGATGACCCGAGATTAGTACCTTCTTAGTATTTCTTGTACTGGATTTATCTCCAGCTTATTGTTAGTATTCTTTCATACTCATTGATGTATTATTTTAGACTCATGAGTTGTATGTGACTATTTCTATTCTTTATCTGATTCATGCTCATTTCCATCTTAGTTCTGTGATTGAGTATATTATTTTATCGGTGGTTCATTATATTGCTAGATAGATTACCCAGACAACGTTCTACCACCGATTCTGCGGCGTAGGTTGGGCGTTATTTCTGACTTGCATCCTTACATCGAGTGCGGGTCATGACACTTTGTATAATTAGCCTTCTCATCGATAAATGATTGATTAATAGACTTATCAGTGGTTCTAAATTTGAAGCCATTGATGGTATATCCATCCCAATACTTTGCCCTCTTGCTTGGTCTGATAACTAATGCTCGAAGTCATTCATTTTATAAGTCTGTACCAGGACGAAAAACTAAAACATCACGTATCATATAGACATTAGACAAAGATTGGTCCGAATGCTAAATTTAGAATGCTTAATATTTAGGATTCGTACATAATTATGGAACCACGATAAAAAATTTCTATCAAACTCTCTAGCAAGATCATCTTCATTAATATTAGGTCTCTTCATTTTTACCTCATCTCTAAAAGTACTGTGATAGTAAAGAGAATAGTTAGAGCAATTCTTTTCTAAGTATATACAAAATTGAAATATCTAGGAAAGATGTGTTGCTTACTTCTCAATATCTTACATCTCTTTTATACCACTATTTAACAATATATACTGATGAGGGGCTTCAAACTCATCGTTTCCCAACCAACGTACTTTAGTAGCACTTGAAGGCTTCCCTCCTATATTGAAGATAGTGTGGATTACACTATTCGGGATATCAACCCCACCTTCATCATTTCTTGGGGCTCTATTACGATTTTTTCTGATATGAGTATCAAAGTAGATGGAGAAGAAGTTTGAAACCTCCTCAATGATATATGCTTCACATATTGAAGCTTCTACATAAGCCTTATTGCCAACCTTCTTCTTCAGGTGATGTAGATACCTACAGATAATATATTGAATCTTAGAATTATTTGAATAAAGAATTTATTAGTATAAAGAATTTATACCTCTCAAATGGATACATCCATCGATAATGGACGGGAGCACCGACGCATGCTTTCGTATGCAAGATAAATTGGCAAATACTCTATACTATCAAAAAAACCAAGGGGAAGCACCATTTCTAACTTATACAATGTTAATACAATCTTCTTATCAAGTTCTATTATATGTTACACCGTCAACTTGCTTGAACACAAATCTCTAAAGAATATAGATAATTCGGTCAGCGGAGTCTATACTTGATGAGGCAATATCTCTCTCAGAGCAATAGGTAGTAACCTCTCCATAAACACATGGCAATCATGACTCTTCATCCCTGTCAGCTTGCGTTCGTTGAGATCAACACATCTTGCCAGATTTGACACGTAGCCATCAGGAAATCTCAACTTTAAAATCTAGTTGCATATTATCAATTTATCCTTTCTACTCAATGTAAATGGCGCTAGAGGCTTGACCCAATTGCCATTGCCACTTTATTTTAGGTGCAAATATGAACACCTGCAAACAATTTCTAAGTCCTTTCTTGCTTTGATATTATCTTTCGTTTTCCACTTAATATCCATCACCATATTGAAGATGTTGTCGAATATATTCTTTTCGATATGCAAGACATCAAGATTGTGCCTTATGAGATTGTCCTTCCAATAAGGTAAGTCCCAAAAGATACTCTGCTTTATCCAATTATGCCTACGTCTGAACCCTTCAAAGTGATCGGCCGATATCGGATCTTCCATTATAGTCGACAATCCATCTACCTCTTTCCAAACTTCGTCTCCTATTCTCAATGGGGGGAGATAGTTCCTGTTTACCAGCTCTAAAGGCATCTATGTTCCTTCTTCACGGATATGACGCAGGAAGGAACTGACGGTGACAATAAAAAAAATGCTTTTCCTCCATTCTGGAGACGAAATGCCTTACTCTTTTTTATACATATCGGACAAGACAAAGTACCGTGAGTACTCCAACCCCGATAATATCTCATATGCTGGAAAATCGTTGATGGTCTACATGAGAGATGCTCTCATCTGAAAGTCCTGCTGCTTCGATATATCATATGTTTGGAAGCCGAATTATCACAATTGTTTCAACTTATCCACCAATGACTGCAAGTAGATATCGATGTTCTTCTTTGGATTTTTCAGACCGGGTATGATAAGTGTCAAGAACATGTAAGGAATCCTTATGTATATCTACGGTGGTAGATTTTAAGAAGTCAAAACCACCGGCCAACAAGAGTACTGCGATCTCGACTGTCCAAAAGTAGTAAATCCATCAGAACATAAACCCAATCGGACATTCCTGGGCTCTACAGCAAATTCAGGATGACACAGATCAAAATATTTATATGCCTCTCCATCGGAAGGAAGAGATAATTCTCATTCATCCATCTTCTCCATCGAAAGAAAGAGATAATTCTCATTCATCCATCTTCTGTTCCTTTCTATGCCATGTCATGATATATTTACGGATATATACATCCTCTGCAGCCTCTTTGTGATCGGTAAAAACTGTATTTACTTGTAGGGACGCAACCTGGCTCGGGCAGTTGACTTTTCTTTGCCCCGAATAGGCTTGTACCGGTTCGCATGACAGAAAATACATTTATCTTTATCATTGTGCTTCTTATAGTAAATGATGCAACCATTTCAACAATAATCTATCTTTTTGTAGCGAGTTTCCATATCATCATCTTCGACTTATAGAAGTTTTCAGGCAACTCCTTCGATCCTTTTGGCAGCAACTCTCTAACAAACTGAATTATCTGGTCGTAGCATTCCAGCGGTAAGTTCAAATCAGAATTTAGGTTCAATAACCATATTACCACCAACAGGACATAATGAGAATCACAATCCGGGTATAATGGAGTATCGGCATTCTTGAACATATTATAGAATTTATTCGCATCAGGATTAGGATCCTCTATATTAAAACTTGGACCGGCCACATCAAATATCAACTCATGCGCCAGGTTTCACGGTCGATATTCAAAGTTATCTCAGAGAGTGGACTCTTCTACCTCCGTATTGAAGGAGGAATGATGATATTGCGAAAATAAATGTTCTGCTTGAGCCATCCACTCCTTGTAGTTCGGTACGAAACCCTTCTTATAGATATGCTCCCTCACGAGATTTACCTCTTTGAATGGTATATTATGATATTTGACACAAGGACACTTGATGAGCCTCACATCCATGAAATTAGGTTGACTACTGGCGTATTTGAGAAATTCATTAACGCCCTCGATGTAATAATCTGTCAAACCAATCCTACTCTCATGTCGTCGATTGTACATCCACGATCGGTTAACTAAGTATCGACTCATTGATTCTGCATATACCATATATTCAAACAATATGGATTAGATACAAGATGAGTTGGGATATTTGCTAAAGGATTAGTTAGTTAGGATACTTGATGAAGAAGTCTCACAAAGAACTAAATGAGCTATTGGAAAGACCATATTTGAGCATTTCTTCGTGTTTTACACATATCTAAAACCATAATTCCTCGACGCTCATCCGAATATGGCCGATACATGCGATAGCATAGTAAGGTTGGAACTACTAATTACTCTTCATATTAGTACCCTAAAGTATAAATAAACGACTATAATACTAATAAATAACACTAGAAATACTTTATGCCTAAAGTATAAAATATATTTTCTAAAATATTAATAATTAGTGATAACCGTATCGGTTAAATTAGTGATTCGATACTCATAGCAATGGTCCGATACCGATTTCGTTACCAATACCAATACTCTAAAATGTTAATAATTCATTATAGGTTAAATTAGTGATAACCGTATCGATTTTAGGGCTGATGAATAAATTGATACCGATAAAAATTTTTGAACGTCACATATTTTATTTCTGATATTCTAGGATACACTCAAGCCTACGTATTAAGAATTACGTACGTATAAGGATACACATATAAATTAAAATAATTATATATGTAATATTCAATTTGTCAATCTTTTTCTAAGTTAATTAAAGATACATACAATACATATTACCATTTTCGTGTCCTAATACTTGTGTCAATTTGTCTGCATTTTTTTGATACATATGTCCGTCCTATAATTCGATAATATATATATATATATATATTCAACCTAATTTATGATCTAATATAAAATATACCTAATTGATCATAATAAATTGACAAACATGAACAAAATTAAAGAAAATAAACAAAATTGAAGTAGGAAAGAGGAAGAGGACTTGCCTAGGGTTCCTCGACTTGCAATTTAAGAAGGAGGAGAGGGAATAAAGATGGGACTGCTGCTGCTAAGGATCCTCGACTTTTGTAGGGCTCCTCGGGTTGGGGTTGTCAGGGGAGGAGGAGGGGGTCGTCAGAGATGAAGGAGGAGGAGGAGGGGGTCATCGGAGACAAAGGAGGAGAGGGGTTCGGGGTCACATCGGAGCAAGGGGAGAGGGGGTTGGGGTCTCCGGAGATACCAGAAGAGGAGGAGAGGGGTCGGGGGGTCACTGGAGCAATGGGAGAGGGGGTCGGGGGTCACTGAGACGTCGAAGGAGGAGAAGAGGGGGTCGAGGGTCACTGGGGCAAGGGGAGAAGGGGTCGGGGAACGCCGAAGGAGGAGTAGGAATAAGAGAAAGAGGAAGAGGAGGAGGATGGGAGGGGATCGAGGGTCACTAGAGCAAGGGGACAGGGGGTCGGGGGTCACTAGAGACGAAGAGGAGGAGGAGGAGGAGGAGGAGAAGGGGTCGGGGTCACCGAAGCAAGGGGAGAGAGGGTTGGGGAACGCCGGAGGAGGAGAGGTGGTCGGGGGTCGCGGAGGAGAGACAAAAAGAGAGAGAGAGAGAGAGAGAGAGAGAGAGAGAGAGAGAGAGAGATTTTGGGGGAAATAAAAATAAAACTGGTATATTGAATTTTAACGTTTGACAGCGACAAAATCTGTTCTAGTCCGTCACTGAGAAAAAATTGATACCACAACGACGGACCAGTGACAAAAATTAATATATGTTTCTTATATAAATATATTAGTCATTATTCCGTCTCTACACTAGCGACGGATAATATTTTGTCACTGATATCCGTCGCTAAATTCTAGTATTTTTGTAGTGCATAATTCTGTCAGCAGGAGGAATGCTAGATAAGAGAGTGGTCTTATCACGCCCCAGTCCCAAAATGCATAGGACCAGGATATGTAAGCATGCCAGCCGTATAAATATGGCACTCCAATATATGGAACCCATATCACACGTACGCTGTAAACTGAATAACAATTCACTAGTGGTAAACACATATGTCACAGGCATAACTAAATCTCATCCACAAAAATCATATATAAATGAATAACCAATACCTATACTAGATCTTAATAGAAAGTATCTAATGATGGTAGTCGGATGGAAACAAATCCACTACCAGACTAGAATAAAGAATAGACAGGATAAATACAATATAAGAACATCAACTACCAATCATGAGCTCGAAGAGAAGTCCTCATCGTAATACACGTAGCAAGTCCGGATCTGTGCTCCTGCAAATACTCATGAACAAATACACCTGGCAGAGAACCAGGTCCTCAGAGGGACATAACAAGAATACTTAAACACATGCCATAAAGTAAATACTGTGAAAACCCAAGGGTGACCTAACCATCTAAGTGAAATGCACATTGAGGACAACTTGAGTATATGGGAAAGTGTAGGCTAGACATATGCTGACGTAATTCACCAATCGTGACAACTGGCTAGTATATGCCACATATGCCCCATAGGAAGGGCGCTCAGTAATAACGTCCATCTCAGAAGAGCATGGCATCTATATAATATAATATCCATAACGCTCCGTAGAACGTGGCATCAGTGTAGTATATATCGTCCATATCACTCCGTCGAGTGTGGCATCAGTGTAAAGGAAGTGGGGTGTCCCATATGCCTACTAGTCGTCCTTCCCGCCCAATGATCTAAGCATGTTGCGTTCACAACACGCGTCAGCTACTACGCCTCGGCGTCGTAACTCTGGCTCATAGTCTATCGCTAGAACAGTAGCCCAATCCTTACAACCAACAATGACAAGGATGGGACCATCGTACCACGCTAGTCTATGCTCCGCCTATCAATAACTGCTAAGTCTTCTAACATGCATCACTATTAGCAGTTATTCCCTATCCGTCGCACGCCTACTCGTACAGGTGGCCAACCACATACGCAGGACCGTGCCCTACATGAGACTCACAACACGTGTAAGAGATGTGTCAAGGCCTGGGAGTCATACGAATAACTCCACACTTTAGGTGGGTCCACTAGACACTAGGTCAGACACTATCCTAACGTCAACGCATCCGTTGACTGCACCCGAGTCTCTCTCGGACGCGCATAATTTAAGATAATAAACATGCATCTATTGTACAGAATTTAAACAGTATAACAAAGGCAAGGTATACTTGCCTGGCAAGCGGCTGTGTAGTCCCAATAACCAGCTCCTGAAGTCGCGCAGATAAATCCAACAGGTCTCCGGGGTCGGCGTGCACAGGTACGGGAATCGGGAGTGACTGCTGCGGGTTGTCTGGCAAGGGTGATGAGTCCACGATGAGGACGAGGGTAATGACGATGACGATGATAATGATGATAGGTTGATGATGACGGCTGGCTACGATGATGGTGGTGAGAACGATGACACAAAGATAAGGTTTGCTAATGGTGATGGTTAAGGGTGATGATGACTAGGGTGGTTAGGTGATGAGGTGAGGAGGATGCTGTAGAGGGTGCCTGGGATGATAGTGATGATAATTACAGATGACGAAGATGGTGAGGTATATGATGGTGATGACGAGGATGAGGGTGATGACAAGGACGATAATGGTTCACATGTTGAGAATGAATGGATTGTTGAGGAGTTGATACGAGGTTGATGATGATGCTTGAGAGCTACGGAGTCCGGCCAGGGGAAGCGATGTCCGGCAGAGGGGATGTCGACTGGTGGGGGCTCGGGTTCTGATCTGAGCGGCTGGGGTGGTGGTGATGTCGTGTAGGCCGGAGATGAGGTAAGGCGATAGCGACGATGGTTAGGTTAATGGTGGTGGTGTTTGATAGTGTGGGAGGTGGTGGTGATTGCTGTCAACTTCGGCCAGGAGCAAGGCTGAGGTTGAGGAGAAGAGGAGGGCCGTGGTTGTTCGAGTTGTCGCTCGGGGATCATAGGAGAGGATGTCAGGGAGGAGGAAGGAGAAGAGGTGGTGGGGCTGCTGCTCGACCTCGGCGTCGGGGAGTCAGTAGGGAGGAAGGAGGGGAGAGCAGGGAGCTCGTCGTGGGGCGACTGCTGCTCGACCTCGGCGAGGGGAAGGGAAGACAGGGAACGGTGGTGGTGATATTATGTTGGAGGAGAACGGTGGCTGGCCCATCATGGAGGTTCACCGGAGAAGGAAAGGGAAATGAGGTCGGCGAGGAAGATGACCGGAGGGTCTGGGTGCACAGTCGGGAAGGGAGAGACTAGCGGAGGAGTGTCGACGCAGAGGAGGCTTCAGGTGTCGTGACAGCGGACAGATGTAGTTCAGGCGACGGTCGTTTAAAGGCGGGGAAGTCGGGCCCGGTGATGGTGGGTCGGCCGACTCCGTCGAGGGAGATCGAGGTGAGGAAGGAGAGGACGGAAGGTCGTCAATAGCGGAGCTGCCAATGGCCGTGGCTGAGGGACGTCGAAGGGATGGCTGCTGCAGGTGGTCGGGATGCACAGCAGTTGGAGAAGGAGGGGGCGAGCGGTCGGTGTCGAGGATAGGCCGCGGGGAGGTGAGGAAGGCTGGTGGTGATCGACTCCGGCGGGAAGGTGGCCGTGGTCGGCTTTAGTCGGCGGTTGACAAAGGGGATTGGAGGAAGAAGGGAATGAACAGTAAGGATAAGGGAGGAAGTCGGCTGGAATTAAATCTTAGGTTTTAGGAAAAGCAAAAGGGGAAAAGGATTATATAATGTATGGAAAATAGGGTTGGCTTGAGGTTGACCTAGAAAATTTGACTTTGGTCAATATCCTCTTTGGGTTGGGCCTTGGGCTTGCCATGGGGGTGCCTGGAGGGCGAGGATTTGCATTAATTAAATGCAAGGATAGGTTTAATATACGAGAGCGATGTGCACGCGTTGCACATCCCAAAAAATTACAGAAAAATCCACGTGAAGAAAAAATTGAGTTTCTTCACGTATTGTCCGATGGTGGGGGCACCTCAATACGTTTTTGCATAAAAGTCCCCAACAATCGAGAAAATTGTACCAAGTCAGAAATTTGATTTAATTAAATTAATTGAATGCGCACGATGTTATAGAATTAATTTGGAGTACCTGGGAATAGAATTAGGTCGGACACAAGTGTCTGGGGCATAGAAGATACAGTATAGAATATTAATAAAATTCAGATGGTACAAAACGGTCAAGATTGGGTTTCCGATTTCGACTAGGCCGCACCAGGGTACAAAGTCGGGATTTATTTAGAATTACGAAATAACGTCCGTGACGTTTACTGTGCGATTAAAATATCGTACCAGAAGGTATGATTATAAATTATGCAGGGGTCAGAATAGATGGTGGTCAAGTCTAGGACAGGGTTATGGAATTTGTAGACAGACAATGGCCAGTGTAATGCTCCCATTAATGAAGCAACGGTAAGGTGCGCTACATGATAAATTAATGTACAGTTAAATCAAATATCATGTTCTAAATTCTAATTGGTTCAAACTAGCCCTAATTCCACTATATAAGCCAAGTAAACCTAATTTCGGGTGAGGGGGTTTACAATCTACCCAACTTAAAATAATTTCGTCCTCGAAATTTAAGATAAGGCATAGTCTGCTATTCCTTTACCTACATAAGGCAAGTTAGTCGCAATATCTTTGCGATAATTAAAATTTTCATCAATCCTTCGTAATCACTTCAGAATTAAGATGGTCATTGTTCAAATCAAATTTTAACCTATCGTACTTCCTCTTCAACATCCAAATTTAGTTTCAATCCATATAACATCTTTGCATAACAAATTTATATCACAATCCCCAAGTAACAAATCTCTTTTAGAAATGATTCTAATCAAAAAAAATTTCCTATTTTTTAACTCATGAACTTTTGTACTCTTCAAATTTAACTCACTTTATATCCTCAATAGTTTAAATAGGTAATCCTGCAATCAAAATGTTTATTCTTAATTCAAATCATCAAATCTTAGAATTCAATCCGACCATGTTCATATTTAGAGTTCTATTTATTTTTCTCAAGATTCAAATCGATGATTCAACCTCCAATACTCTAAATTCAAATCATGTGCTAAAAAAATTAGAATTCCTTGGTCCTCATCCTCTTACTTATTCGTCCAAAATTCTAAAAATTAGAATGACTTGAACCTTTCAATCAAATTTTGCTCGATCACCATCTAAAGAAATTCCTCTTACGCTGAAAATGTAACTGCTACCAAACTTAGAATTTACCCATCTATCACATAAGGCTCTTACATTTAAGAAATCTCATTCCTCACATTTACTTAATTATGTTACTCAATCCTCAAAAATTTTAACACCAAATATATTACATGTGATATGCCCTTGGTTACAAAATAATCATCAATTAATGTAATTGGCCTAAAGGGCATATCTAATACTATCTGTGTATCAACTTATGCTAGGCACGAGGTTTCGTCTTTCCGAAATAAGGGAAGACGGAAAACAATAATAAAGAGTTCAAGGGGAGGTATTAGATTAGAAGTATGGGGATCAAGGCGTTTAAAGAATTCGATGGGAATTGTTAAGGCAGTTGTGGATTGAAATCCTATTTTTGGGTAATTCCTATTCTCATACTTGCATCGGTACAATTATGTAATGAATACGATATGCTCAGACATATCTAGAGGGCAATTACATTTCTTCTACTAATCACTATATATCTCAATCCACGTAAAAATAGTTATGCGAAGGGCGAACCAAGCGTACTATGGTATCAGACCGTAGTACTCTGATTCTGAAATGTATTAGTGTACGCGTCCAATAATACATATGTCATGAACAAGCTTGATAAAAGACTGAGCTTGCAAAACTAGTCTGTAACAGCAACATAAGTCGAGGTAGTATAAAAATATAAGCACGCTAGATTATGATGAGAGAAATTATAAAATAATTTAAGTTCACAAACCAAACATGATACCAAATTAAGATTCTATAATCCCTACCGTTGTAGCACTAACACCTTATCTAAGCTGCTAGTTGACAAAAATAGGGGTATGGGCCTCTAAGTTCTACCATCAGAATAAATACTATTGTCTTATGCAAGCATATAGTTAATTTCATTCAATTATACTACAATTACACTAGGTTGTGAGGCATACTACCTCACTTAAAAATAATTAACTAAGACTGTGACAGTCTTAAGGGGATCCTACAAATTAATAAGGTTCTGGTAAATAATGTATAATTCTTATTGGGCTATACGAGGAACGGATCTTAGTACTTGTTTGGGTCTCCTATGGCATCATGTAGTTCGCGGTCATCTTAAATCTTAATCATATAGCTCATAGTATACAGGTGTTAATAGTAAGAATGGAAAAGTTAATGACCTTTTAAGGAAAAAAGGAAATGTAACTCGTATCGAGTTATGGATACGAATTACGCGATTTAAAGCTAAGAAAAATCAGATCACAATATAAAGAAATAACTCGAACTATCAAGATCTAACTACCAAGCACGTAATTCAAGTTCAAATTACCCAACTTTAACCCTAGCAAACTATATATAAGATCACTTGGCCTTCAATCCGAGGAGTCAAGTGGCACGAGTTAAAAGATGGAGAGAAGAAGAATCATAATTTAATCGTCGCATAATTAGCAAACGTTAAGGTTGCAGGGGGACAAGATATGAAATTAAAATAGAGGGGCTCAAGATAATATCATGGTTTCCTAAAGGAAAGGTGGTGAGCAAATAGCCGTATTTGAGGTGTTACCAAGGGAAATGTCATACTCGTTGCTCTGAGCTTCCTGAGGTACTGTCTGCTAATATCAAGACAAAGATCTATATCATAACATTATCTCACTATGCACATTAGGTTCCGTCCCTACATTCGATCTCAGATTTCCATTGGCTCCTTAATACTAGGGTCAAACATTATGGTCAAATCTCTAATTAGCTCTAGTAGTGCCTACACTACTCTTAAGTCATTCATAATTATGTCAAGGAATAATGGTAAGCCATTCTTTAGATAAGGATGCTAGGGTTTACTTAAATATTCTAAACTTAGTGTCGGGTCAGGGTTCTAGTTACTCTTAATAGGAAGGTTACCCTACTTATTATCTAACAACATGGACTTCTATATTCTAGGAGAAGGATACACTCAAGGAACTGTCAGGGATGCACATGAATCAAGCAAGATGCATTCGTTCAAGTAGAATGGATTGGAAGGAAGATGAGTCATAGTCAGATGTGGATGAGATCCTATACTCTAATCCTATTTGCAGGCTTGCTCGGTACAGTAACGTAACCGAGACAATATGCTCTGACCTGCATGGGTCACCACAAAAACATGTCACGCCCCAGTCCCAAAATGCATAGGACCAGGATACGTAAGCATGCCAGCCGTATAAATATGGCACTCCAATATATGGAACCCATATCACACGTACGCTGTAAAATGAATAACAATTCACTAGTGGTAAACACATATGTCACAGGCATAACTAAATCTCATCCACAAAAATCATATATAAATGAATAACCAATACCTATACTAGATCTTAATGGAAAGTATCTAATGATGGTAGTCGGATGGAAACAAATCCACTATCAGACTAGAATAAAGAATAGACAAGATAAATACAATATAAGAACATCAACTACCAATCATGAGCTCGAAGAGAAGTCCTCATCGCAATACACGTAGCAAGTCCGGATCTGTGCTCCTGCGAATACTCATGAACAAATACACCTGGCAGAGAACCAGGTCCTCAGAGGGACATAACAAGAATACTTAAACACATGCCATAAAGTAAATACTGTAAAAACCCAAGGGTGACCTAACCATCTAAGTGAAATGCACATTGAGGACAACTTGAGTATATGGGAAAGTGTAGGCAAGACATATGCTGACGTAATTTACCAATCATGACAACTGGCTAGTATATGCCACATATGCTCCCATAGGAAGGGCGCTCAGTAATAACGTCCATCTCCGAAGAGCATGGCATCTATATAATATAATGTCCATAACGCTCCGTAGAACGTGGCATCAGTGTAGTATATATCGTCCATATCACTCCGTCGAGTGTGGCATCAGTGTAAAGGAAGTGGGGTGTCCCATATGCCTACTAGTCGTCTTCCCCGCCCAATGATCTAAGCATGTTGCGTTCACAACACGCGTCAGCTACTACGCCTCGGCGTCGTAACTCTGGCTCATAGTCTATCGCTAGAACAATAGCCCAATCCTTACAACCAACAATGACAAGGATGGGACCATCGTACCACGCTAGTCTATGCTCCGCCTATCAATAACTGCTAAGTCTTCTAACATGCATCACTATTAGCAGTTATTCCCTATCCGTCGCACGCCTACTCGTACAGGTGGCCAACCACATACGCAGGACCGTGCCCTACATGAGACTCACAACACGTGTAAGAGATGTGTCAAGGCCTGGGAGTCATACGAATAACTCCACACTTTAGGTGGGTCCACTAGACACTAGGTCAGATACTATCCTAACGTCAACGCATCCGTTGACTGCACCCGAGTCTCTCTCGGACGCGCATAATTTAAGATAATAAACATGCATCTATTGTACAGAATTTAAACAGTATAACAAAGGCAAGGTATACTTGCCTGGCAAGCGGCTATGTAGTCCCAATAACCAGCTCCTGAAGTCGTGCAGATAAATCCAACAGGTCTCCGGGGTCGGCGTGCACAGGTGCGGGAATCGGGAGTGACTGCTGCGGGTTGTCTGGCAAGGGTGACGAGTCCACGATGAGGATGAGGGTAATAACGATGACGATGATAATGATGATAGGTTGATGATGACGGCTGGCTACGATGATGGTGGTGAGAACGATGACACAAAGATAAGGTTTGCTAATGGTGATGGTTAAGGGTGATGATGACTAGGGTGGTTAGGTGATGAGGTGAGGAGGATGCTGTAGAGGGTGCCTGGGATGATAGTGATGATGATTACAGATGACGAAGATGGTGAGGTATATGATGGTGATGACGAGGATGAGGGTGATGACAAGGACGATAATGGTTCATATGTTGAGAATGAATGGATTGATAAGGAGTTGATACGAGGTTGATGATGATGCTTGAGAGCTACGGAGTTCGGCCAGGGGAAGCGATGTCCGGCAGAGGGGATGTCGACTGGTGGGGGCTCGGGTTCTGATCTGAGCGGCTGAGGTGGTGGTGATGTCGTGTAGGCCGGAGACGAGGTGAGGCGATGGCGGCGATGGTTAGGTTAATGGTGGTGGTGTTTGATAGTGTGGGAGGTGGTGGTGATTGCTTTCGACTCCGGCCAGGAGCAAGGCTGAGGTCGAGGAGAAGAGGAGTGCCGTGATTGTTCGAGTTGCCGCTCGGGGATCATAGGAGAGGATGTCAGGGAGGAGGAAGGAGAAGAGGTGGTGGGGCTGCTGCTCGACCTCGGCGTCGGGGAGTCAGTAGGGAGGAAGGAGGGGAGAGCAGGGAGCTCGTCGTGGGGCGACTGCTGCTCGACCTCGGCGAGGGGAAGGGAAGACAGGGAACGGTGGTGGTGATATTGTGTTGGAGGAGAACGGTGGCTGGCCCATCATGGAGGTTCACCGGAGAAGGAAAGGGAAAGGAGGTCGGCGAGGAAGATGACCGGAGGGTCTGGGTGCACAGTCGGGGAGGGAGAGACTAGCGGAGGAGTGTCGACGCGGAGGAGGCTTCAGGTGTCGTGACAGCGGATAGATGTAGTTCAGGCGACGGTCGTTTAAAGGCGGGGAAGTCGGGCCCGGTGATGGTGGGTCGGCCGACTCCGTCGAGGGAGATCGAGGTGAGGAAGGAGAGGACGGGAGGTCGTCAATGGCGGAGCTGCCAACGGCCGTGGCTGAGGGACGTCGAAGGGATGGCTGCTACCGGTGGTCGGGATGCACAGCAGTTGGAGAAGGAGGGGGCGAGCGGTCGGTGTCGAGGATAGGCCGCGGGGAGGTGATGAAGGCTGGTGGTGATCGACTCCGGCGGGAAGGTGGCCGTGGTCGGCTTCAGTCGGCGGTTGACAAAGGGGATTGAAGGAAGAAGGGAATGAACAGTAAGGATAAGGGAGGAAGTCGGCTGGAATTAAATCTTAGGTTTTAGGAAAAGCAAAAGGGGAAAAGGATTATATAATGTATGGAAAATAGGGTTGGCTTGAGGTTAACCTAGAAAATTTGACTTTGGTCAATATCCTCTTTGGGTTGGGCCTTGGGCTTGCCATGGGGGTGCCTGGAGGGCGAGGATTTGCATTAATTAAATGCAAGGATAGGTTTAATATACGAGAGCGATGTGCGCGTGTTGCACATCCCGAAAAATTACAAAAAAATCCACGTGAATGGAAAATTGAGTTTCTTCACGTATTGTCCGATGGTGGGGGCACTTCGATACGTTTTTGCATAAAAGTCCCCAACAATCGAGAAAATTGTACCAAGTCAGAAATTTGATTTAATTAAATTAATTGAATGCGCACGATGTTCTAGAATTAATTTGGAGTACCTGGGAATAGAATTAGGTCGGACACAAGTGTCTGGGGCATAGAAGATACAGTCTAGAATATTAATAAAATTCGGATGGTACAAAACATTCAAGATTGGGTTTTCGATTTCGACTGGGCCGCACCAGGGTATAAAGTCAGGATTTATTTAGAATTACGAAATAACGTCCGTGACGTTTACTGTGCGATTAAAATGTCGCACCAGAAGGTATGATTATAAATTATGCAGGGGTCAGAATAGATGGTGGTCAAGTCTAGGACAGGGTTATGGAATTTGTAGACAGACAATGGCCAGTGTAATGCTCCCATTAATGAAGCAACGGGAAGGTGCGCTACACGATAAATTAATATACAGTTAAATCAAATATCATGTTCTAAATTCTAATTGGTTCAAACTAGCCCTAATTCTACTATATAAGCCAGGTAAACCTAATTTCGGGTGAGGGGGTTTACAGGTCTCAGGCCTGGAACTACTCGTCCCAGGAGTTATGCCACGTAACATCGTCGTAGTCGGAGATGTGGTTGGTCGATATACTATATTACTTGGTGACGAGGATCCAGAACCTGTAGGCAGTACCGGAGGAGCACTCTGTCTACCTCGGGACCTACCAAATGCTCCGTGTTATCCTGTCATACCTGATAACAACATATGATGATAGAACAAATAAACAGATATATATTATATTCTACAGTTAAAATATTATAGATATCTCACAATATTAATAGAATTGCACAGTAAATAAATAGTAGTATCATAAGTCTAAATAGATAGTATATTCTAAGTCAAAATGTATTATATGTCACAAGTCCAAATGGATTTATTTTATTTTTAATCATCTTCAGAAAATTCATCTTGTTCGTCATCCTCATCCTCCTCTTCCTCTTCCTCTTCCTCTTCCTCCTCATCTTTACTTTCATCTACTTCGTCTTTGTCTTCATCTTCATCTTCTGATAATTCTACCTCTTCTATATTATTATTCGTGTAATGAGTAACTTTCATTGAGTCTACATCTACAATATTTGTAACAAAAGGTAGCTCGTCCTCATGATAAGTTATTTCGTCAATATCAAAGGTATTTCTAGCTTTAGTCTTGCATACTGCCCACCAGTCTGACCTCATTATTCCTCATCTAGGATAAGTTGTTAAGTACACGAGCTGAGCCAGACTTGATAAAAAATAGTTCATAGCCTTAATATCTACGCTTGTAGTTTATATCCACAAGACCATGCTTGTCAATTTTGTAACCTTGATCTTTAATCAGATCAAACCATTCACACTTGAATAACATAATCTTAGCAGTTTCTGTGCCATAATTATATGTCAACTCCACAAACTCTCGTAAGATTCCAAAGAAATTATTGCCTAGATCAACGTCTTTGTAGTTTGAAGATTTGATACACAAACAACTATTTTCGTGGAATCAAGATCCAGGAAGCTGTCTATGATCGGAGCATTTGTTGACATGAACCTAAACTCATTCACACAGTAACTTGGCCATATTTTGATACCAATAATTGTTCCCTTGGCTAGAGTTCTAATAGATTCAGTCTCAGGTGTTATTAGACGATCGACCTATTTACCAAAGAAGCGATAGTAAGTTATTTATTGTGCAAGTGCATACCAAAAAGGTAATTACCTAGCTCCTTATATATGCGCTCAACCAAGAAAGAAAATTACATCTCATTTCTTATTCTACTTTTTCGTCTGCTATGTAGGGTCTAACCGACCTCAGATCATCATTATATGTGCTAAAAAGAAGGAAACAACCGCCGATTAGTAGCATAATATTAGCTTATACTTTGACATTGAGATGACGTAAACGTTGACATATTAATTACTTATCCCTCTAGCTTCTCCACTTCATAATCGTCACAATTGAGTAATATATACAACTAAGCGGCCCTTAGCTCGTCGTCATTCAAATATCTCTTCTTCTTTTTTCCCAAAGGCTTTCCGGACATATTGAATACTTTCAGTATTGTATCATTAGATTCATGATATCTGTCGTTGTTTCTCGGAGCTTTCATTCTATTAGTAGCAATATGAATTTTGAAATATGTTGAGCAAAAGTTTGTAATCTCCACAAGAATATAAGCTTCACAAATAAAACCCTCATCCAAAACTTATTTTTTATCTTTCTCTTTAGGTGATTCAGATGTCGCTCGAACGGGTACATCCATCGATAACCGACAGGCCCACCAACATGTGCCTCATAGAAAAGATGAATTGGCAAATGCTCCATGGAGTAAAAGAATCCAGGAGAAAACATATTTTCGAGCTTACACATTGTTACTGCAATGTCCTTCTCTTACTTTTTTAGATGATCGACGAGCAACTTAGTAGAACAAAGATCTTTGAAGAATATTCTGAGCTCTGTCAATAGATCCCAAATACCCTACGGTAAGATTTTCTGAAATACAATCAGAATTAACCTCTCTATGAATACATAACAATCGTAGCTCTTCATACCCGTTAGTTTGTTCTTCTTGAGGTCGACGCATCTTCTCAAGTTTGACACAAACCCGTTTAGAAATTTTAGGCCCTGAATCCACCTACAAAGTCTCCATTTATGTCACAACCCGTACCCGAATATTCGGGCACGAGTACGTAGGTACGTCCAGCCTACACCGCAGAATCGGCGGTAGAACGCTATCTGGGTCATTTCTAACTATCTAATATCTCAATAATATAATATGGTACCTGTCAATCATCTCAACTCCAAACAGAGGAACAATATGGTATCTCACAATATAACTAAACTCGATCATAATGCAAACTAAGAAAGAATAAGCATGAATGGAAAAGCGAAGGAAGAATAAGATACAATCCATAATCTGATATAATTTATATGCTAATGAATCTCAACAGTAGAATCTAATAAAAGTCCAACACAAATAAACTAGACCTCTTCGGCTCTGCAACTAAGTCCTCCTGGTCTACCAAAGAATCCTCTAAAGATATACCGTCCTGTGGTCAATAGAATGTGGGACACTGCTCTATAGGCCAATCATCTGAAAAAATATATCCAGTCAGGATTGGAGCAAAGTACATACCTCTGAAAGCAGTTCCAATAACATAATCGAGCATATAAAATAGATAATAAAAGTAAAATACAAGATCACTAACATATAAATGAATGAACATGATATACATGTAATGTACGGTAATATAGATCAACAATATGAATATCTATAATATGATAAAGTAATTACAATCTAAACTAATGTGCCTCAGAATACAAGTTCATTATGTGATCGGTTTGGGTGAACATGATCAGGTAAGACGATTACAAGTGAGGTATGTAACTAGAATGTATACGAAGTAATAATGGGGCTTTGATCAGATAATCAACTCCTACTCTCGCACCCCCAACTAATACCGATAGATCCAATCACGACACGCTATGAACACAAAATATAACCACTGAACACGAGCAGTGGGTGTACACGAATATCATAAACACCGAACATGAGCGATGGGTGTACACGAATAAGCACACTGAACACAAGCAGTGTGTGAACACGAAATATAATCAATACCTAATATACACGATGAGATACATGTACACGAGTATCCCCTGAATACGGTAGGGAATAACATCTCCTGACGGGATCCATATAGTACAAGTCCGTAAAATCACTGTGTCGGGATCAAGTATACAATTCTAGAACATGCATATATACAATATTATGAGTTAAAAACTATCAGAGAAATGTACTCGCCAGAAGTCCTGAGCAAGGTGTGTCTCCCGATGCCCAAGCTGGTGCCACACAACCTATATATGGTATGTTGTATCAATATAAGGTTCTGGATTAGAAATAAATTAAGTTGATACAATTCTAGGTTATAAAGCTATTTCTAAGTCAACCCGTCTAATTCTAGGTTATAAAAGTCTAACACTAAGATACTAAGTCAATACACTATGAAACTAAACTATACTAACTAAACCAGGATACTAGAAGACACTCAAAAAGCCGTATCCTAAGATACGCAAGTTTAATTATATGAAAATTATAACGCCCCGCTTCAAACGGTTACTTATGAAACACTTGCTACTTCGACTCGGTTGAGAATCGAGTCTCGGAGAAACCTTACCGCCAAATCAATACGGATGAAATACAATAAAATATTCCAATTGATGGAACGACTTCTATTGAAATAAGTCCAAGAGTTTTCGTTGGTTGCTTTGCTTCTTAGTTTTGTGTTGCTTTGTATTTTGAGTTGCTTTCGATGACTTAGTTTTTATGATTTTGCTTTTCTTGCTTGCGCGTTCTTTTTGAATCATAAGGGAAAGAGATAGAAGTATGCTAACCAAATATTGTTGCATTTTTCAGGATGCATAAGCAAAGAGTGCACGTCGCTTAAGGCTTTCCCATCCTCTCGTTCGATTCATTTGGTGAGTGGCTTAGGCTCTTCAATGAATCCTTTAGTCTGTATGCCTAATAAAAGAATCTCTAGTTCACTTATAATGTTGCCTCACTAAAAAGATAAGCCAAAGAAATGAACTGCATGCTTGAAGTATTAGAATTATGCTTTTGCTATCAAATTATGTTGCATGTTCTTCGTCCCTATACTGCACAACCTGATTTATGGCAAGTCCCTATGTTTCAAATGTGATATGTGAGATAAGAATAAAGAGATGGAATTTGTGTGATTGTTTCTTAGAACTGTACATTATAGTGTTATATCTGCTAGATATTTCTTGTCATGCATTGGCCTCGGACAACTTGTGCACAAGGTCTTGTCTCTTGAACGGTTCCTGGGGTACTGGGAATCGCTCTGTCCGAAAAAGATTTTTATTTTGCCTTGAGGATACGGCCCGCTGGGGGTCTAGTGGGGCGATATGTCTATTAGTGTTATACGGAGTCCATGATGTCACAGCTGCTAGTACTCATGTGTGTTGGTGAAGAGCTGAACCTTGACTCACAGTTGCCGACACATGCGCGTGCTAGTGAAAAGCTGAACCTTGGTCCCCGCTGCTAATCATGGGATACCCATGGACCATTACATAGTTAGGGCGCATGCTAGGTTTACCTTCTTGCATACCTAACACTTGATGCCTAGATTGATTCATAAGTTATTCATATACAAATTATGGCTAACTTTTATGTCTGCTGTAGGGATAATCGTTCGTCCGTGGGTAAGAATTATCATATGCATATGCTATCTATCGTCTATATTTTCTTGCATAAATTGTTAAAAGAAACTAGACAACTAAAAAGATCACCTAATAATGCTAGCTTCACTTGCTTACTTAGTATGAATTTCTAAGGTAAGTTTGGCCACGGTCGCTCACCAGTACATGTGATAGTACTGACCCATGTTTGTGGGCAAATATCCAGGTACTGGACGCAAGAGTTTGGCAAGCATTCTGAATCTGAATCGACGTTAGCGTAACCTTCCGTGGGACTGTGCTCGTGCTGCTTCCTTAGCTTTCCTCTCCAGTGGGCAATCTCCTCTTTTGCTAGATATTTTGTTCTTTTGGTCCTACTAAAAGGATGTAATGTGTGGGCGTTGTTGCTAATTTTAGGAATATAAAAAGAGTTGTAAGCCTTCTAAGGCATATTTTGTAACTCAGTCAAGCAAGCACATTATAATCCAAATCTTCAAGTATTCAATATAAGAAAGTATTTTGTGTTCCAATCTATAGAAGCATGAAATATGCTAGGGAATCGTACGCATATTATACAGTCAAAACCTCCAACATACATGAAGTCCGCGTATAACAGAGCTTCAGAGCTCTGTGGCGTAAAATAAGGCTTCAGAGCTGTACGCATAAAAAAAAGCTTCAAGGCTGTGTGGCATAAAGTATGGATTCAGAATTGTCTACATGAAACAGAGTTTCAGAGCTGTTTGGCATAAAGTAGAGCTTCAGAGCTGCCCGCGTAAAGCAGTGCTTCAAGGCTGTTCTGCGTAAAAGGTTGCTTTACCCTCCTGCGTAAAGTTTAAAATACGTTGTTTTAAATACAGCGTAAAGTTGTATGAGAAACTCTTCATATTCCTCGAATGAATCTGTCAGACAAAACAGTAAACCTGACTCCAGACAAAAGTACTGCACGATGATCGAGAGGACGGCTGTGATGATGATTTTGCACAGAGATCCAGGCTGTCGTTTAGTGACATATTCTTGATACAAGTCATTTTTACCCATTCAAAGAATACGCTGCCTATTCTACATAGGCAGAAGTGAGTTTTTACGATCAAGATAAAGACAAAATAAGACGCCACGTCAAAAGCTATTTCCTGCACAGAGCTCGAGGCATATCTCTACATTTAATGGACGAGATGGAGGCATATCTCTGCATTTAATGCACGAGATTTGGTTCTATTCTTCAGATTTTGTCATGACTGGGAGAGCTAAAACTGTGACTAACACGCTCACATCACCATCCTTGTATTTTATGCCAACCAGGCTATTTTTAACTATAGGAGTACGCCGTATGCTATCTCCTCGAAATATGCCAGCTCAGGCTATATTTACAAAGGTACGTGATAAGGCTATTTAGCCCAGAATACGCTCAAGTCCTCAATCGTGATGGATAATTGACTGGAAAAGCTAAAACTGTGACTAATACGCTCACATCACCATCCTTGCATTTTACGCCAACCAAGCTATTTTTAACTATAGGAGTACGCCGTATGCTATCTCCTCAAAATACGCCAGCTCAGGCTATATTTGCAAAGGTATTTGATAAGGCTATTTAGCCCAGAATATGCTCAAGACCTCAGTCATGATGGATAATTGGCTATTTTATGCTGGTTATCTATTATTCATGCACCATCAAGTTTTACGCTGAGTTTGGCTTTTACGCCAACAAGACAGCTTTTTATCTTGTACGCCAACAAGACAGATATTTGGCTTTTATGCCAACAAGACAGCTATTTAGCTTTTACGATAATAAAATAGTTATTTGGCTTTTACGCCAACCATCTTTACGCAGGGGGGCAGTTACCTACGTGACTTGCATGCCGAGATCTTCGAGAAGCAGTTATACATGTTACCTTATAATAGGACACGTGTAATACATAGATTTAGAAGGTTATTCGAACGTGGATAGCAGTTATTATAACCACCGTGTAAAAGATACAACTTTCTTCATAGTTTGGCTTCTATGCCAACTGGACAGTTATTGTGACTGATTTCTATAAATAGAGACCCCTGGTCACAGGGTATGAGAAGGATCGGGGGATCAAGGATCAAGGATCAAGAGATCAGAAACAGAGAGTACAGATAGAGAGTGTTGATTGACAACTTTGACAAGGAGAATTCAATCCCACTTGCAACTTTTGAAGCTTCCTCTTCTTCTACAATACTTCTTCATCATCGTGTGGTCCAAGGGACAAAGTGATCGACCGCAGATTAGACTCCTATAGAAATTATTCCCCAGAATTATTTTTATTGTACTTAACATCCTCGTATAGGATTAATTGTACTTTTTTCTTGTTTGTAAGCAAAAAAAAAGAAAGGTTTCGTATAAACCCTCTTCTTCTCTCATTTTTGTTTATTCAAACACAAGATGGCAACTCTGCTGGGGACCATTTTCTCATCTGACGAGAAAGCAATTGCTCAACACGATGTTGTATCCATTGGATCGACGAAGAAGACTTTGGTCGTCTAGTTCGACCAATCTGCTTATGAAGACATGCTTCATGCAGGGGGTAGCTCTCATTCCCTCTCTGTCCAGAACAATAGGAAGCTGCGTAAAGTGTGGATGCCCAAGACGTCCTCTACCCTTCCTGTAAGATCTCCATCTCTGATCAACAAGGTTGTGACAACACAGCCTACACACCTTGTGCGTAAAAATCTGTCTCCCGTCTATGACGTGGCAGACAAAACTTCTGGCAATACCTCAGTGCCAATCCAGAAGTCTCAGACGCGCTCTGCGCATAAAATCTCGTCTCCCCTCTGTGATGTGGCAGACAAAACTTCTGGCAATGCCTCAGTGCCAATCCAGAAGTCTCAGACGTGCTCTGCGTGTAAAACTTCGTCTCCCGTATGTGACATGGCAGACAAAACTTCTGGCAATGCCCCAGTGCCGATCCAAAAGTCTCAGACGTGCTTTGTTCGTAAAACTTTGTCTCCCGTCTGTGACATGGCAGAAAAAATATCTGGCAAGACCTTAGTGCCAATCCATAAATTTTAAACTCGCCCTGTGCGTAAAAGTACATCTCCCGTCTATGATGAGGCAGATGGACCCTTGGATCACATCAAGGGAAAACGAGTGGCGAACCTCCCAACCTCTAGGCTTGTACGCCCACAAGAGAAGAAATTGCCCACTCTTTAGATTACGCGTGACGCTGGAGGCCGTTTGAGGACTTTCTCCATTTTATGCGAACCTGTACAAAACTCTAAATTATGCCAGGATAAGTCTGTTCGCGTAAAGAAGACCCGTTTCATGGGAAAATACGCTCCTCTGACGGATAATGGATCGTATGCTACTTACATGGCTGAACTGCTGTATTCTTATGGCAGAGAAAGGGTTATGGTTCCCAATCTCCACGTCCCTACTGATGTAAAAAGGCAGAATAAGCCTTCTTCTTCTTCTTCTTCTGTTAATCCCCCTGATTTACGTGATTTCTTGATCCAGAAACGCAAAGACAGGGGATCTCCTAATATGTCTATTACACCCCCAAGGGAACATTGTTGTAATAGCCATAAGGCTGTAATTAACTACTGCTATTCTAAGGCAAAACGGTCAATTTTCGACCGGTTGAACTACTCTTTGTCCTTACAGGAAGAAGAACCGACATTTACGTCAGTAAACATGGCTTCGCATATTCCTAGAGGAAGGTTAAGTTCAAGACGTCATCCCTCTAGAACTCCAAGCCAAAGAAGATTTAACAAACTCCTTGAGAATATTGAAGCAGGTATTTTTCAAAACACTCGCTCGAGGTCACGACAATCGGCTTCATATTCTTCTGATTCTGACACTGGGGGTCGCCAGCTTTCTAAATTTGATGCTGAAAGTATAGACTCAATCTTTATAGAGATCTATACTAATCCCTTAGTGGCATCCAGAGAAATAGGAGTTTATGTCGTTGGGGATGAACATGAAGAGGCTTCCCTATCAGGAAGTACTGAGCAACGCATTGCTGTATTGGAGGCATCGCTTAAAGAGATGCATACCATGATGGAAAGTATGCTCCAAATGATGGTGACTCAACATGCAGCTGCAATAGATCAAATACTGGTTCCTCTGACTCAACTACGTGTGGGGGTAGATATGCCACCATCCAATGCAAGCCAGGAGCCTGTTCCAAATCAAGAGTCAGCTGCTCCTCAACCCCTTAACCCGAAGAATGTATTACCTCCTGTTGGAGTTACAATACAACTGATCTCTCACCTGTTTGCTGTCCCTTTCCTAACTGAAGATCCGATACAGGCAGTTCGAGAATTAAAAGCCCAATTTGATGCCTTAAAGCATAAGGATCAACTCAAGAAATTGGGAATCAACCAGCCATACCCAGCTGTCTGGGATGAGATCCCTTTCTCGCCAAAATATAAACTATAGGCTATGGTTTTTTTTGAGGGAAAGACGTCGCCAAGCCAGTACATGAACTACTTTAGCATGATGACGGTGTTGTTGCAGAGGAATGACACCCTTCTCACTCGAGTGTTTAAAGGCTGTCTGTCTGGAGTAGCCTACCAATGGTACCGTAGTCTAGCGGACAACTGCATTACTTCTTTTGAAGATTTCAAGACTCTATTCTTCGCTCGATTCTATAAGGGAGGAATGAACATGTCTATGTCATCACTCATCGAAGTAAAGCAGAAGGAAAAAGAAAATGTTCGTACTTTTATTGAATGTTTTCGTCTGGCTATTTTGCAGATGCCTCTTAGAGTTCCGGATTCAGCCTTGGTGGAAATTTGCAGGAAGAACCTTCTCCCACTGATCTCAGTGTTCACGGGACCATATTAGTTCCATGATTGGCCCTCATTTATCATATCAGCGGTAGCCACTGAAGATAACAGTCGAAAGGCTCGTGATAACAAAATCATGATCTCTACCTCTGATAGAGGGAAGCGGTCATCCTCCAATAATGACCATACTCGTAGTTCAAAAGAAAAGGAAGCTCTGGCAATCAACACGTCCAGGCAACATATTCCAGTAACTACGCAGACGAATCCTGGGACTTCCAGGCCTAAAGAAGAATATTCTTTTGACGACGACGATATTCAGAGCATATTCAATTGTCTAGTCAAAAGTGGCAAGCTTACTCTCCCCGAGATAAAGCATCCAAATAAAGTCGGTAGTACAAATAATCCTAAGTACTGCATTTTCCACTGGTACATACATCACCCCACAAAGGCATGCAATATACTAAAAAGGAAAATCTTGGAGTTGATCGACGCCAAGGCCATCACTCTGCGTAATAGCGAGAAGACGGTCACTGCCAACATGATCTCACTCCAATTTGGCAATCTGCCCCCTCAAGAAGTCCCGGATGGTATGGTACCTATTCCACGGACAATGATAAACATTGTTAATCTTCCTTTGACCAGGGGTCAAAATTATGACTTAGTGCCCCTAACTACCAAGCGTGGGGAGATCATGTGGGTTCACCCTGATCTGGTATCAGAAATTGAGGAAGAGACTCAAGCTGCTAAAGCTAAGTCTAAAAAGAACTCAAGATGTAAACCATGCCATATGATTGCAATATCCTCGACATTGGAAGTAGAGTCTTTGGCAACTGGAACCCGGTCAGGAAAAACCTACCTCAAAGACTATGGAGGGAACCGGGAAGAAACAACGGCAGACACTTCAGCTGCCAAACCTCCAGAGCCTGAACCTGTTATGCCAGAGGCAGGTCCTTCTAAACCAACTTCGGTGGACAAAGGCAAGCAAAAAGAAGTTCGTTTTGATAAACCTTTGAAGAATATTCAAAACAAAGGTTTAGAGAAACCATATAACTTCGATATCTTGGCTCAGTTGGCTAATACTCCGGCCAGATTGTCCATTTTTGAGCTACTTAGGCTATCCAAAGACACTCGTCAAGCCTTGAGTGAAGCCTTAATGCAGGAGAATGTATGCTTGACTCAGCTCAAGTCCCCTGATAAAGAGCCTGTGGCATGTCCTCAATGCCATAGTGTGATGGAAGTGGTCCCTAACATCACTTTCACTCAAGAGGACATGTTGTTGAAACATAACAAATACGACAGGCCTCTTTATTACACCGGATACGTCGGCTCCGTTGAGGTAGACCAGATTCACATAGATCCGGGATCGTCGATCAGCATTATCCCTCATAGTCTGCTAAGACCGTTGAGAATTCCTACAAGTGAACTGGCTTACACTACCACTACAATCGTGGGCTTCAATGCCAGGAAAAGCAGACCGTTGGGGAAGATTCATCTGAGAATCCAGATTGGTGACCTTAGATCAGTGGCTACATGCTACGTCATTGATTCGGAGGTGTCTTACAACATTCTGTTGGGCAGACCATGGATCCACGATCACAATATTGTTCCTTCAATGCTACATCAATGCTTCAAATATGTAGACATCCAAGGGACAGTAAAAACAGAATTTGCTGATCTCAATCCGTTCAAAAGGGTTGAGTCCTACTATTCTAATACCATGTTGTACACCCAAGACTACATGAAGGAGGTGTCAGGCAAGATGGAGGAGGAATCCCACCGGAAGCCAGGAGAACCATCTGCTGAGCAACCTTTGTCAATCCAGGTGAAAGGACGAACTACCCGTCCGAAAGCCATGGAACCTATGACTATTCACTTGGGCAAAACAAAATCGAGAGAAGAAAATGATCCTCTAGTGATCAGTTTGAACAAGAAACCTCTACCTCTGGTCATTGACCTTAGGCGCAACAAGCAGTCGGCTGATGTAAATATAACCGGGAACGTGGTTTCTGATGATAATAAAGATTCTCTTTTTCAGTATACCGATGCCCAATTTCCTAATCAGGAATCTTCTCCTCATAAAGATATAGAACCCATAGCACAAAATTTTTTGGAAGTTATAGACTTCTATCATCCATATGTATGGGAAGTGGCATTAACATCTAATGTCGTCACGATATATGGGCCGCATGAAGATTCTATCTTTATTGTTCCACCCACTCGCAACGATCAGCGTCCAATAGTCTTCGGTCGAATACGAAATAGACCGATTGTACAAGAAGATTCTCACGAGGCTGATGTTGGAAAAATATAAGTCCACAGATATAGCCCACAGGCTTTGAAGATTATACAAAACATGGGTTATAATTTGAAGTTGGAGCCAGGCCTCAACTATGGAAAAGGCAGACGAATATCGTTGCATGGTGATCCCTACTATCAACGAACTCATTTCGGGTTAGGGTATACCACATCTCTTGCAACTTCAAATAACTCTGAGTCAAGTGAGGAGACCATTTCCTCTTCTCAAGATGATTTGTCGTCCTCCGATTCAGATGATGAACTCGAACGGGCATTATCAGTAAATATGGTGTTAACAGATTCCCTTGAAACAGAGGAACAAGAATCTGAACTATTTGAAAATGAATCCTGGGCACATCAAATGGATACACAATAGAAACTCCAGTTCGAACAAAAAGAACCACTCACTGAAGATAAGGTTATCCAAGTCAATGTTGGGGATGAATTTTCACCAAAGCCGATATTTATCAGTAACAATCTTTCCAAAAAAGAAAGAGAAGAAATGATCCAGCTGATAAAAGAATATATCGACGTCTTTGTTTGAATTATGAGGATATGCCAGGTCTTGATCCAAAAGTGGCTACCCATAAACTCAACATATTGTCCAATTAAAAGCCTGTAAAGCAACACCAACGCCGATTTCGCCCGGATATGATGGATGCCATTGAAGCTAAAATCAAGAAACTAATAGCATGTGGGTTCATTCGGGAAGAACAACATCCTGATTGGGTCGCTAATGTTGTCCCAGTTATGAAAAAAAATAGAAAAGTTCGTATTTGCATCGACTTCCGAGATCTAAATGCGGCTTGCCCTAAAGATGAGTTCCCTCTTCCCATTACAGACGTCATGATCGATAACACGTGCGGTTTTGAGCGTATGTCTTTCATGGATGGATTTTCAGGGTATAATCAAATTAAGATGAATCCTGAAGATGAGAAGCATACTGCCTTTCGTATACCATTGGGGGTATATTGCTATACAGTCATGCCTTTTGGATTATAGAATGCCGGGGCCACATATCAACGAGCTATGAGTAACATATTCTATGAGCATTTACGCAAAATAGTAGAATGTTACGTAGACGATATTGCTGTCAAAAGCCGTCTCAAGGATAATCACATCCAAGACTTGAAGACAGTATTCGAGTTGATGCGCCAACATCAAGTCAAAATGAACCCTAAAAAGTCCTTTCTTGGTGTATCCAGTGGCAAATTTCTGGGATTTGTCATTATCGCTAAAGGCATTCAAGTTCAGCCTGATAAAGTAAAAGCTATCCTAGAAATGCGATCGCCCCATAGTCTGAGAGAACTTAGAGGATTTCAAGGTCGTCTAGCTTATATCAGGAGATTCATATCCACCCTCTCTGGGAGATGTCAACCTTTTTCTCGTCTAATGAAGAAAGATGTGTCATTTGTATGGGACAAAGCCTGTCAGCAAGCGTTTAATGACATCAAACGCTATCTTACTAATCCTCCAGTTCTGGTGCCTCCCGTCATAGGAAGACCATTCTTGCTGTATGTTCGAGCAATGGATCATTCTTTATGGACTCTTCTCGCACAGAAGAACAATGAGGGTCATGAACATGCTATCTACTATCTAAACAGGATGATGGTCGGAGCTGAACACCGGTACAACCCAGTGGAAAAAGAATGCTTGGCCCTAATGTTTGCCATTCAGAAGATGCGATATTACGTGACGGGTCAAACTATTCATATCATCTCCAGGATTAATCCACTTCGGGTATTAATGAATAAGCCAAGTATTCTTAATTCCTGACTCACGACTTGGGCAATATTATTGACACCGTATGATATGGTGTACGTCCCTCAGAAGTCCATGAAAGGTCAAGCCCTGGCTGATTTCTTAGCCGCCCATCCAATTCCGGAAACCTCCAAATTATATGAGGACATTCCCGACGAAGTTGCAGAATGTAATTCGATAATGGAAGGTGATACATGCCAGCTATTCTTTGATGGCACTTCCAGAATTGGTCCAAAGGGAAACATGGTTTCAGGAGTAGGAATTGTTCTGGTAACTCCTGATAAACTCGTCATCTATCGAGCATATTCTCTTAGTGAACCCTGCTCTAATAATGTGGCAGAGTATAATGCTCTACTAATCGGGCTTCAAGTCGCTAAAGAATTGGATGTTGAATACCTGGAAGCTTTTGGTGATTCTCAGCTGATCGTCAATCAGGTCAGAGGAATATATGAAGTCCGCAATCCCGACCTCATTCCTTATCACCAAACAACGATCAAGATAGCAATGTATTTTAAAGGATTCTTCTTAGAGCACGTTCCTCGATCTCAAAATTTGGAAGCTGATGCTCTGGCCAGTCTAGCTGCAGATCTAGCTATTCCTATAAGAAGGCAAAATTCAGTGATCCTTCTTAACAGAGATTTGTTTTGTGTGAAAAATAATTTTCACATAGAACGCAGCTATGCTATAAACATTGTTCCTCCTAAGAGAGATTAGAGAAGTCCCTTTATAGACTTCGTGTCATATGGAATCTTACCAGAGGATCCTAAAGAAGCAGTATCTATCAAAAGACGATCATTACGTTTCTATTTTGATGCTTCTTCACAAAGTCTATATCGCCGAACGTATGATAGACTATTGTTACGATGTCTCTCTGATGATGATGCAAAGCGGGTTATCCGAGAAGCTCATGATGAAGTATGTGGAGCACATCAATCCGGTCCTAAGTTACAGGATCGTATCAGAAGGATTGGCTACTACTGGCCTACTATGATTGCAGATGTCGTGAAATATGTAAGACAATGCAAAGCTTATCACGTTCATGCGAATTTCATACATCAGCCTTCTGAGTATTTACATCCTACTATTGCATCATGGCCCTTTGAAGCATGGGGTATGGATATCATTGGTCCTATTCATCCTTCATCTTCTAGAGGATATCGGTTTATATTAGCTATCACTGATTATTTCTCCAAATGGGCGGAGGCGATTCCTCTTGTTGAGGTAAAGACATCCAATATGATCAGCTTTATCAAGCATCATGTAATTTATCACTTTGGGATACCTCGAAGGATAATTTATGACAATGGACCTCAATTCATCAGTCAAGCATTTCACCAATTTTGTAATAAGAATCGGATACAGAATATGGCCTCAACGGTATATAATCATGTTGCTAATGGTTTAGTAGAATCCTTCAACAAAACCATCATCAAACTCTTGAAAAAGTTTGTCTCTTCGAACAAAAGAGAATGGAACGAGAAATTGGGAGAATGTCTCTGGGCATATCGTACAATGGTACGAACGCCAACGGGTTATACCCCATTTTTATTAGTTTACGGGTGTGAAGCAGTTCTCCCCATTGAAGTTCAAATTCTATCACTCAGAATAGCAGTGGTTAATGAGCTGACTCAGGAAAATAATGATCGTTTAAGGTTTCAAGAGCTAGAAGGATTAGACGAGAAACGTCTTCAAGCTCAACAGCGCATTGAGTTCTACCAAGCATGCATCTTCAGAGATTTTAATCAAAAAGTGAAGAAAAGAGTGTTCAAAGTTGGTGAGCTAGTTTTAGCTGTGAAGAGGCCAATGATCATTACACACAAAAGTAAGGGCAAATTTCATCCCAAATAGGAGGGCCCTTATGTGATTGAAACGATATTTTCAAATGGCGCTTACAGATTAGCCAAGCCTAATGGAGATTTGATAATGGCTCCTATCAACGGCAAATTCCTGAAGAAGTATTATGCTTGATCTCCCTTACTTAACAGGGTATGATGAAGATTTCATTCTGACGATACTACGTGCAAAGATTAGTTGGATCATATTCTATCATGTTCTTATAACCTCTGAATAGATATATTTAGCTAATTTGAAACTTCAAAACCTATCACGTCCATATTACCTCTGATAGTGTTTTGTATACAAATTTAGTTGGATCATATTCTATCATATCCATATTACCTCTGAATAGATATATTCAGCTAAACCTTACCGAAAGTATATCATGTCCATATTACCTCTGATATCACTTTCATCTTAGCCTATCATTTATATTCTAAAGTGATGGGTCCACAAAGTCAGAAAATATATCTTTATTATCTCTGAGAAATTACAGAAGAAGCAAAAAAGTATATCATTGGGGAGGAGCAGTTAAATCCATGATCTGTTGCGCCAAAGCAGCCATCCTCTCATTCCTGGAGTTTAAAATGTTTGTGCGAGCCAGCTCCAGCCTTGCTTCATCATTGCTCAAGAGAGATAGTTCGGACATAGAATCAACAAAACTTGCGTGGATGACACCTACATATGTCAAGTTCTATTGAGCTGTATCCACTTGGCCCTTCAATGCATCGTGAACTAGCGATGCTTTGAGAAGTCTCTCCCTTGTCTGAGCAAGTTCAGCTTCCAATTCTTGAACCCTCACTTCGTATCCCTCATATTCTGTGTAGCACTGAGCTAGCTGAGGAATACTCTCCACCAATACTTCTTGCTCTTTCTCCATCGCTTGTTGATGTTCCTGGATGGATTTATTTAAAGATTCTGTCTTCTGATCAAGTTCCGCAGTTAGTGAGTCATACTCAGCCTGAACCAAGTCATTGATGCTACCTCGGGATAGTTGCAAATATTTGTTAATGGGTTGTTCTAAACCATTAACTATTTGCTCTAGCACATTAGCTCTTTCAGCGTCATTGAAATTTCTAATTTGCGCTATAGTGAGCTTGGAGGACATCTTCAGAGCATCAAAGCCCAGATTCTTCTCCAGCACCATGGATATCAATTCTTTCAAAGTAAGGTAGAATATGCTAGTGTATTGTTCAACTAGCATAGCAAAGCTCGAATGGATGCTGGGAGTGGCCGCAATATCGGTAAGCCTCATTTCCGGAATGACTGTAGAAGATATTGCCACTGTCGTTGCTTCAACAGATGGCGCGACAAAAGAAGAGACATAAAACAACAGTTGAAGTTGCTGGCATGCTCGACGAAGGAGGCACAGTCGAGATGGTGGGTTCATCCACCTCTGATATTATTTGAACTGCTGCTGGCAGGATTACATCTGAGAATGTTGCGGGTGAAAGATCAACAGTTTCAAGGTATACTTCTTCGACGGTGGTCACCGCCATTTTATTAACTGGATCTGCAACAAAATCAGAGGTTGTTTCAGCTCCGCCCTCCCCAGAAAGGTCTTCGCCTGAAAATAAGATAAGAGAAAGTTAATTTCAATTTGATGTTAATTTTCCTAAAAAAGCGTGGAGACAATATTTACCCATAGCCGATGGTATGTATAGTGCGTCTGCAGCCTGTATAGCTAAATTATTTCTTAATAATGCTAAACAAGTTATCATACCTGGAGAAGTGGGTGCACCTACTAACGCTTGAGGGTAGTCATCCCAGTCATCATCCAGATCTACTCGAGATTTATCGGGTAGAATCTCGCTTAAAATACTTACAGACGAAGGAGGGGCTAGTCCCATTATTTGTCTTGGTAAAGTTATACTGACTCTTATTAAGTTCGGCCTCGAAGGCGATCTAGAAGCACTACCAGTAACGGTGGTAGCAGCAGCAGTCGCGGGCAAAGAATCTCTAGCACTTTCAGCTGAAACTGTGGAGGCTCCCTCTCTAAAAGGCGAAGGACCCCTAATCAAAGAATCATCCCCAACAGGGGAAACAATTGGCTCACTCCTGGAAGAGGCCCCCTTGGTGGAAGTCTTTTTAGGACCTCTGGCAGACTGCTTCTTCTTACGGGGGGAAGGCTCTTTCAGAGTGGAAGACTTTCGTTTATGGAAAATAATGAGAGGCTCTGCTGGCGGAGCTATTACGCCTCTCGGTAAAATCAACAAATAATTATCTGCACCGGTAGTTTCATCACCTTCATCAGAGGAGACAGATGGTATCTCCTCTCTTCCAGTGGACTTATGGGAGAGCATTCTGAAACTTCCATGGACATCAAAATTATAATGGAAAGTATTAATGGACGCATAAAACTGTGCGTACGAATGAAAAATGTGCAACTCCGTGGAGAGAGAAGTCGCGGGCACAACGAAGGTTGCTCTAGTACAACCTATGATAAAATACCGCCATTTTCTAGCCCCGTCAATAAGTCCACCTTTGAATTTGAAGCTGGTAATGGGATTTCCCACGTACAACTGGCCATATCCAAATTGCCTGGCAAAATGGCTAGGCAGATAAGGCTCCAAGTAGCAGTGGTCATCGCTCATGTACAGCAGGTGGGAAGGTCTAATGCAGACCAACCAGTAAAAGGCTTCAGAAGAAAGAATAGTCTTTCCCTGACCGGCATCCTGAAATTTAGTCCCCTGTTGATTGATATGCACGGGGGGGGGGGGGGGACGGTGCAGAAGAATTTCTAACTATGGGCAAAATTTAGTGCTAGTCGACAATCTATGACGCTAGCCACATTCCAAAAAGAATTCTTGTAATTCAACAAGAAGTTATTTCCTGAACCACTGGCAGATCCGGGAGACATCACTCTGGTGTTGTGAAGGATTAACCATCCCATCAGATATAAAAATGGTAACTCCACTCTGGGATATCCTTCACGCTGCGTAGTATCAGCCAGCAGCCCATCAGTAATAGCCCTCAGGCCAGCTTGTATCCTGCATACCATGGCAGGGAGCAGGCCCAATCTTGCTCCAAACACCAAATGCACTACAGGCCATAAGGTGTTGCGATAAATGCGATCAGCAGATGGGATGCCAGGCACCACCCATCGGTGTAGCCAAATAGAAAGAAAGCCAGCCAGTTGAGCTTCCTTTGACAGAGGCTTTCGGCAATGCCTCATATAACTGTAGACTTTGGTTCCTGCAGAATAACCTCCTATATCTTCATTGAGAACATAATCTAGAGCCCCTGCATCTTCAATGAGATCATCGACTGTGTTGGCGTTAAGCATGCTTAAAAGGTTTAAAGGCTTATCTTTGCTATCTACAACCTTGTCCTGCTTGGCATTTCTAGCCTGATGGAAGAAGAGATAGGATACCCACTTGTTAATGTGGGCTAAATCAAAGGGCTCTCCGTAGAAGGTGGTGCATGCAAGATAGTGGCTTATCAGCTCTTGGTACACTGCCACTACCTGAGGTTTGGTATCCTTCAACTCTCTGTTGGTGGGGACGTATTCTTCGTAAGGAATGTCTCATATTGGCAACTTTGAGATTTCTGCCATCTCATGAAGGGCTAGGCCCAACTCACCTATCGGAGTGGTGAAAGTCCCAGTGAGCGAGTTATATCACTCCATCAAAGCTAAGAACAAGTTGGGGTTGATAGGCAGCCCAATACTAGTGGCGCTCACAGCCTCAAATAAGTTAATACTTTCCAGCTCTATCTGGAAGTGCTTCAGGGCCCATGCAGTTAAACTGGCCCATCGAAGATTCTGGGAATTAATCCATCCACTGGTATGAGGGTTAACCCTGGGATATACTCCTCCCTGCTCCATGAACTAATTGCAGAAGTTTGCCATTTGAAATGGCTGGATCAAGGAAGAGTCTTCACTCGGGACGCTGCCCGGCAGTAATCCTCTGAAGGGCATGAAAGGGCCTGAGGGACTGCTTACAAAGGATCCTCGGTTTAATCCTTTCTTATAAAAGATCTTCCCCGGCTGGCCATGAAGATCAGGAGTCAGAGTCCATACCATCTTTCTGGGATGTGTGGCATGGAAGAATGCAGAGATAGGGTAATCTCTGGGCATCTTTGTCAGATACATGACCGTGCCCTCAGCAAAAAATATCCAATCTTCCTTCTTGGGCTTTGTTTGGGATTGTTTATCAATAACATCCCCAAATAAGAAAGCTGATTTCTTATACTCAGTGCTGTCTATGTACGTCAAGGGTTCCCCACTGATCATACTCAGCAACATTATTTCTCCTTGGGCAGAGATCAGAGTTCTCCTTTCTTGAGGATACTCGTTTCCAGATATGGGGAAAGTCACATGGGACAAGTCCTCCAAGTAGTTGAAATTTAGCATTCCAGCAGCAGAGCCCATCACTTCAGCCAGAGGGGGGATCTGTAGGTCCACTGCAAAAAGCAAGAAAAAATGTCAGTTTTATGCTGGAATTTTTTTTCAGCGCGTAAAACATAAGATGCTACCCTCTTGTCGTATACGCCAAAACTTGACAGTCTGAGTTTTATGCCAGACTGCAAAAAATTTGAGTTTTATGCTGGAATTTACATCCAGTGCGTAAAACTCAAGGTTTGCCGTATACGCCAAAACCTAACAGTCTTGGTCTTTTACGCCAGGCTGCAAAAATATGGAGTTTTACGCTAGAATTTACATCCAGTGCTTAAAACGCAAGGTTCGCAGTATACACCAAAATTTGATAGTCTGAGTTTTTATACCAGACTGCAAAAATATGGAGTTTTACGCTGACACATTAGGAATATGGGCATATTTGTGCATACACGTACAACGTGTGCGAATGGTTTTATTCCTCTCGAAGTCTTTACCTGTGATGCCTGGTGCACAGCTAGACGACGGAGCAGTTTGTTTAGAACGAGGCTCGCTTGGCCTAGTAGGACTCGCTCGTGCTTGAGCAGTGGAGCGAGATGATGAAGCGGCTTTCTTTTCCTTGGAGACGGAGGTCTATTTTGGTGCCATGGCGAATCTGAGAGTTTTTGGAAAGAGACGAAGAGTCTTCAGAAAGAGACGAAGGGTTTTTGCAGAGAAAGATGAAGGGTTTTTCTCTCTCATGACTGAGGCCTATATATAGAGTTCAAGTGACTCTTCGAATCCTTAACCAAATTTGATTTTTAATAGTTGGTTAGGATTTGGGACCACATCAGCCTATCATTAAATAGGAAGACAGATAGTCATGCTACGTAACGGATCCCTGATTTTACGCTCAGACTCTTTTTACGTGCAGAGCAAGGATCTACGATTTTTACGCTTAGAAACTTTTACGCTCAGAAGTTATAGATCTATAATTTTACGCTCAGAAGTTACAAATCTATGATTTTACGCTCAGAAGCTTTTACGCTCAGAAGCTACAGATCTACGATTTTACGCTCATAAGCTGCGGATCTATGCTACGTGCATCATAAATTAAGCGGGACAGATCAGCTAGTAGAATACGCGTACATCTTGATAATTTGGGTTTCACGCTTAAAAAAGCCAGTTACAAGAATTTGCGCAGAAAATATTCTTCTTTCTCAGTCGAAAGGACTTCATCAGACGAAGGGCCAAGAAGTTCCCTGAAAGTATCTTCTTCACTGGAAAAAGACTTTTCTTCCTTGACCATTGATAGTTCATTCGAAGTATGGCCAGAATTTTTACATCTAGTTCAGGGATGGCCTGTTCGGCGGACATTTCTTGCCTCGTCTAGAGAATCTTTCGAGAAGCCATTTTCGAAGATGATGTTCTGAACAGATGTTCTTCACATTTATGAAAGAGAAATGACGGTTCAGAATTCTATATGACTCCTCGTCAAAAACAACATGACAGTTGGATTTTTAAGATAACTTAATGCTAAAGAGCTTTTTGCGCATCTTCCTCTACGCGTAAAAGTCGGAACGTGACTGGAGGCGTATTTGTCAGAGTCGAGTAAAAATTATTCAAGCGTGTTGAAGCTGCGCATTATCAGACTTCCTCACAGTAATATGGCAAATCAATAGTGCGCAAAAGAAGACAAGTTTATTAATCATGATTACATATGATGGAAATCTATTTTACAAAGGAATTTTCATTAATATTCAAGGTCATGATTACATATGGTGGGAATCTATTACGCTAGGTTCTCGTCTGATGGAGATCTTCAGTTCTTCTTCTACAACACTTCTTCGGCCAGGGGCCAAGAAAATGGTGAATGGAGGGAGGATACAAAACTGGGCCTGTTTTAATTATTCAACCCCACCCCCCATACGTCATCGGCGGCCATGCTTAGATTTGTGTTAGGGATTCAAATCCAACGCAATACTGGAAGACACGGCCAAATTTTTCATGCTTCTACAAGACCCCCTTCAAAGTTTTCAAATTTCTCGTAATTTGAAATACTTTGAATGAAGCATAAAACGGTCAAATTTGACTCGTTCTGTGAGGCTTATTTCTCGACAAATTTTAGGAATTTATTGGGATTTGGTATGTTCTCTTCTGCCTATATAAAGGCAAGCGAGTGAACCTGCCTTTCCATACTTCCTTCACCAAAAGAGATGGTTGCCTAGATCCATTGGGCTGACCTGAGGAAGAAGAAGATCAGGCTCTTCCAGCATGTAAGGAGCCATAAAAAGAGGTATCTTCGAGAAAATATCCTCTGCAATAATGGATCATGGAAGGATATCATAGCTTCCTTTGCTCGGGATAATCAGCATTTTTATATGGCGGTTAGTCCAGGAGATAGGAAGGGTCTCATCGGACCACACAGCTTGCTAGCTGTATTTTTTCCTATTATGAAATTGGACGTAGGTAAGCAGTTTGGCCATGTCTTCGAGTATTGTGTTGGGTCTGAATCCCTAACACAATTCTAGGCGTGTCTGCCATGGCGTATGGAGGGTGTGCTTTAATAAAACAGGCCCAGTTTTGTATCCTTCCGTCATTAATCATTTTTTTGTTCATCGGTCGCAGAAGCCGATGAAGTACCGTAGAAGAAGAAAAAGATCTCCACCAATATGAGAACCTGGCACAACAGATTCCTAGCGTGATCTTTTAATGAGAAATCCTTTGTAAAAAAAATATTTCCATCATATGTAATCATGAAAATGAAAAATCCTTTGTAAACTGGATTTCTATCATATGTAATCATGATTAATAGACTTATCTTCTTTTACGCATTGCTGATTTGCCATATTTGTTGTGAGGAAGTCAGATAATGTGCAGCTTTGACACGTCTGGGTAATTTTACGCTGACTCTGATAAACGCTTATCTGGTCACGTCCCGTCTTTTACGCGTAACGGAAGATGCGTAAAAAGCTCTTTAGCATTAAGTTGTTTTAAAGATCCAACTGTCATGCTATTTTTGGATGAGGAGTCGCATAAAATTCTGAACTGTCACTTCTTTGATATGAAAAATTTCTGTTCAGACCATCATCTTCAAGAATGGTTTCCCCAAAAATCCCTCGAAATAGGGCAAGAAATATCCGCTGAACAGGCCATACTTGAACTTAGATGTAAAGGATTCTGAATGGCCCAAAAAGAAGAGTCATCTTCTATGCTGAAGTCTGTGTGTTTCAGGCACTTAGAATATTTTGTAGCCAAAAAGGAGCATTTTCTGCTTAAACCCTTGTAATTGGCCTTCTGTAGCTTCTGAGCGTAAAATCATAGATTTGTAGCTTCTGAGCGTAAAAGTTTCTGAGCGTAAAATCGTAGATTTGTAGCCTCTGAGCGTAAAATCATAGATTTGTAGCCTCTGAGCGTAAAACCATAGATTTGTAGCCTCTGAGCGTAAAATCATAGATTTGTTCTGCGCGTAAAATCTGGCTCCGTTTACGCAGCATGAATGTCCATCTTCTTTTTCAAATGATAGGCTGACGTGGTCCTAAATTATAACTGACTATTAAATATCGGATTTGGTTAGGGATTCGAAGAGTTATCTGAACTCTATAAATAGCCTAAGGTCTTGAGAGAGAAATCCTTCATCTGTCTTTGCAAAACCCTTTGTCTCTTTGAGAACTCTTCGTCTTCGTCTCTTTTCTGAGAACTTTGCGCTTTGCCATGGCACCGAAACCGGCTTCCACTGCTAAGGTAAAGAAAACTGCTTCCTCATCTCGCTTCTCTGCTCAAGCACGAGCAACTCCTATTAGGCTAAGCAAGCCCCGATCTGAACGGAGTGCTCCTCCGACGAGATGCGCTCCGGGCATCGTAGGTAAAGACTTCGAGAGGAAAAACCCTTCGCACACGTTGTATGTGTACGTGCAAGGTCATCTTCTGTGCTAAGAGCCTCTTCGAAGAAGATGATGCATAGAGATGTTTTATCATTACGCCCACATTCCTAATATGTCAGCGTAAAAACTCTATATTTTTGCAGTCTGGCGTAAAAAGCTCAGACTGTTAAATTTTGGCGTATACTGCCAACCTTGAGTTTTATGTACTTGAAATAGATTCCAGCGTAAGACTCAAGTTTTTGCAGTCCGGCGTAAAAGCTCAGACTGTTAGTCTTTGGCGTATCCTGCAAGAGTGTAGCGTCTAGCGTAAAACTGACTTGTTTTCTTACATTTTGCAGTAGACTTGCAGATCCCTCCTTTGGCTGAAGTGATGGGCTCTGCTGCAGGGATGTTGAATTCCAATTATCTGGAGGACTTGTCCCATGTGACATTTCCTATCTCTGGAACCGAGTATCCTCCAGAAAGGGGAACTCTGATCTTGTCCCAAGGAGAACGAATGCTGCTGAGTATGATCAGTGGGGAGCCCCTGACATACATCGATGGAACTGAATATAAGAAACCAGGTTTCTTAGTCGTGGATGTTATCGACAGACAATTCCAGACTAAGCCCAAGAAGGAAGATTGGGTGTTTTCTGCTGAGGGCACGGTCATGTATCTGCCCAGGATGCCTAGAGATTACCCTATCTCGGCATTTTTTATGCCACATATCCTAGGAAGATGATGTGGACTCTGACTCCAGATCTTTATGGGCGGCCAGGGAAGATCTCAGACAAGAAAGGAGTGAACCGAGGATTCTTTGTGAGCAGTCCTTCAGGCCCTGTTATGCCTTTCAGGGGATTACTGCCGGGCAGCGTCCCGAGTGAAGATACTTCACTGATCCAACTGGTTCAAATATCGACTTTCTACAATAACTTTATGGGGCAGGGAGGAGTGTACCCCAAGGTTAACCCTCACACCAGTGGATGGCTTAGCCCCGGGAATCTTCGATGGGCCAGTTTAACTGCTTGGGCCCTGAAGCACTTCCAGATGGAGCTGGAAAGTATTGGCTTGTTTACGGCTGTGAGTGCCACCAGTGTTGGGCTGCCTGTCAACCCCAATTTGTTCTTAGCTTTGATAGAGCGGTATAACTCGCTTACTGGGACTTTCGCCACTCCACTAGGTGAGTTGGGCTTAGCCCTTCAAGAGATGGCAGAAATTTTAAAGCTGCCAATGGGAGACACTCCTTATGAAGAGTATGTTCCCACAAACAGGGAGTTGAGGGATACAAACCCTCGGACAGTGTCGGTGTACCAAGAGCTGATGAGTCACTATCTCGCCTGCACCACCTTCTACAAAGAGCCCTCTAATCTAGCCCATATCAACAAATGGGCATCCTACCTCTTCTTCCATCAGGCCAGAAATGTTAAGCCGGACAAGGTTATAGATAGCAGAGATAAGCCCTTGAACCTCCTGAGCATGCTTAGCGCCAACACGGTCGATGACCTCATTGAAGACGCAGGGGCTTCAGATTATGTTCTCGATGAGAAGATAGGGGGTTATCCTGCAGGCACTAAAGCCTTCAGTTATATGTGGCATTATCGCAAGCCTCTGTCGAAGAAAGCTCAACTGGCTGGCTTCCTCTCTGTCTGGCTACGCTGATGGGTAGTGCCTGGTATTGCGTCTGTGGATCGTATCCATCACAACACCATATGGCCCGCAGTGTATTTGGTATTTAGAGCAAGACGGGGCCTGCTTCCTGCCATGGTATATAGAATACAAACTGGCCTGAGGGCCATTACTGATGGGCTGCTCGTAGATGATACGTGTAGAAGCCTAAAAAATATGCTGGATAGCTCTACGCAGCATGTAGATGCAGAGTAGCATAAACAGAGGACCTCAGAGCCATCAAACGTGCAATAGAGCTTTTCCGTTGAGCACATCATGAAATATAGGCTCAAGGACCATCCGCGTAATGCAGTATGTCCAGGCTGCTCCAGCGTAAATATGGTGCTTCATCGCCTTTGTGGCATAAAACTCATCAGCTTTCAATGCAGCATTGAAGTGTACGAGGAACGCTTCGTATTCTTCGAAATAAACCTGTCAGATCCTGCAATGAACCTGACTTCTGACTCCTGACAAAAAGTACTGCTCGACTACCCAGGCGACGGCTATAAATGATGGCGCGGTACTGCAACCCAGGCTGTAATTTACCACCATTTCCCTTGCGTAAACCGCTTCTACGCGTACGAAGGAATACGCTACCTTATTTTACACCGGCAGATGTAAGCTGTTTATGCTCCGCAGAAGACAAACAGCCTACCACGTCAAAAGCTGCACTTCGTACAGGGCTCGAGGCACGTCTCTGCATTTAATGCACAGAGCGATGACAGTTGCTCGAGGCACGTCTCTGTATTTGAAAGCGCCGAATACAAACAGATGCCCAAAGCACGTCTCGACACTTGATGCACAGAAGGGTGGCAGGCCTTCAAAAATACGCCTCTGTATTTAATACGCAGGATAATGGCGGATCTCTGCATTTAATACAGAAGATTTGATTAAATGTCACCGAACCGTCGTTTAGTGACATCCCCTTTGCATAGGCTGCTCTTACGCATATAAGAGAATATGCTGCCCAGTTCTACACAGGCGAATGTGAGCTTCTTACGCTTCGCGGAAGGCCAACAGACCGCCACCTCAGCAGTTACTCTTCGTGCAGAGTTCGAGGCGCGTATCTGCATTTAATGTGCGGAATAATGGCAAATCTTAAAGATAAGCATCTGCATTTAATGCACAGGATAGGGACAGATCTCTGTATTTAATGCAAGAGATTTGATTATATCTCCAAGAGCCGTAATTCCTGCTAAAACGTCTACATCATCTCGGCTTCTACTCCTATTCGGCTTCTACGCCTATTCGGCTTCTACGCCTGCTCGGCCTCTATGACCACTCGGCTTCTATGCCTGCTCGGCTTCTACGCCTATTCGGCTTCTATGCCTGCTCGGCCTCTATGACCACTCGACTTCTATGTCTACTTGGCTTCTACGCCTACTCGGCTTCTATGCCTATTTGGCTTCTACGCCATGGTGACAGTTATTGGCTTCTACGCCAACCTCTTCTACACAAGGGATAACTACCTATGTGGCTTCTACGCCGTGATCTTTGCAGCAGATATACGCATTTTTTTCCTTAGTTGGACACGCGTCACATGCTTACTCAAAAGGTCATCTATACGCAGGCATTGGTTATTTTAAACCGTCGTGTAAAAGGGTGATGTACTTTTCATTACTCGATTTCTATACCGACTGAGTGGTCACTGTCACTAAAACTCTATAAATAGAGACCTCTATCAACAGAGAAAAAGGTCGAAGAAATTAGGTCAAAAAATTGATCAAGAAATCCAGTATCGGATCCAACGGTCGACAAAAAGGAGAGAAAAACGGTCGAGAGAGAGAGAGAGAGAGAGAAGAATCCAGAGCTCAGACAAAGAGAAGGGATCGACGACTTTAGCATCGGGAATCCACCCTCTTTAGCAACCTGCGAAGCTGCTTCCTGTCTTCTACGGCACTTCTTCACCATCGTGTGGTCCAAGGGCTAAAGTGATCGACTGCAGATCAGACACCTATAGCAATATTCACCCAGATTAAATAAATTGTACTTAGACATCCTCGTATAGGATTAAATTATACAATCTTGTTTATAAACACAGAAGAAAGGGCGGGTTTTCGTATAAGACCTCATTTTCTATATTCTTCTCTCGTTTATTATCCGAAACAAGATGGCGACTCTGCTGGGGACATCTTTCTCTTCTGATGAGGAAGCTATTGCTCAACACGATACGGTATCCGTGGGATCCGTGAAGAAGACACTGGTCGTCCAGTTTGACCAGTCTGCCTACGAAGGCATGCTTTGAGCAGGGGGTAGCTCTCACTCCCTCTCTATCCACAACAACAGGAAGCTGCGTAAGGTCTGGATGCCCAAGACATCCTCTACCATTCCTGTGGACTTTTCGATCTCTCCGATCTCTCCGATCAATGAGGTTGTTGCATTGCTCCCTCCGCGCCTTGCGCGTAAAATTTAGTCGCCTGTCTCTGGCAGGACCGACAAAACTTATGGCAATGCCTCAGCGCTAACCCAGAAGTATAATTCGTGTTCTGCGCATAAAATTCAGTCTCCTGTCTCTGGCAGAAAAGACAAAACTTCGGACAATGCCTCAGCGCTAGTCCAGAAGCATACACCGCGCCCTGCGCGTAAAATTCAGTCTCCCATCCCTGGCAGAATAGACAAAATTTCTGATAATGCCTCAGCGCCAAATCAGGAATCCCGAACGTTCTCTGCGCGTAAAAGTGCATCTGTCTTCCACGAAAGAGCAGACGATCCCTGCAATCTACGCAAGGGAAAGCAAGCGGCGGACTACTCAACTTCTCGGCCTTTACGCCAGCGAGGGAACAATCTTCCCGCCCTCCGGATTACGCGAGAAGCTGATGGTCGACTGAGGACATCCTCAGCTTTACGCCAACCAGAGCAGAGCTCCAAATTATGCTAGGAGAAGCCCCTCAGCGTAAAGAAGGCTCAATTTGCGGGAAGACACCCTCCTCGGGGATTATCCGCCACCCAGATGGCCAACCTGTTGTATATAGGTGGCACAGGGAAAACTATGGTTCCCAACATCCGCATGCCCACTGATGTGAACAGAAGGAACAAGCCATTATCCTCTTCTTCTGAAAATCCTCCTGACCTGCGCAATTATCTGATCCGGAAGCGCAAAGAGATGGGATCTTCCAGCATATCTATTACGCCTCCTAGCAAGCCCTGTTGTAATAGTCATAAGATTGTAATTAATTATTGCTGTCCTGAAGTGAAACGGTCAGTTTTCGACCGGTTGAGCTACTCTCCATCTCTCCAGGAAGAAGAGCACAGGCATGCATCTGTGAACATGGCTTCTCACATACCTAGAGTAGGGTCGGGCTCAAGACGTCATCCCTCTAGAACTCCGAGCCGAAGGAGATTCAATATGCTCCTTAGGAATACCGAAGCTGGGGTGTTCCAAAACACTCGTTCGAGGTCACAACAACCGGCTTCGTACTCTTCTGATTTCGATGCTGGGGGTCGCCAGTCTCCCGAATCAGACGCCGAAAGTATAGAGTCATCTTCTACAGAGACCTATACTAATCTTTCAATGACACCCAGGGAGATAGAAGTTTATGCCATTGGAGATGAACACGAGGAAGCTTCCCCGTCCGGGAGCGCTGAGCAACGCATCACTACACTGGAGACATCTCTGAAGGAGATACAATCCATGATGGAGAACATATACCAGATGATGCTGACTCAATACGCAGCTGCCATGGCTCAAGCATCGGGCCCTCCAACTCAGATACGTGTCGAGGTGGACTTACCACCATCCAACACGATCCAAGAGCCTGCTCTAGATCAAGAGTCAGCTGTTCCTCCGCTTTCTTACTCGGAGAATGTATTACCTCCTGTTGGAATCGCAATACAACCGGTTCCTTATCACTCCGTGGTCCTGCTACCGGCTGAAGATCCGATACAGGCAGTACGGGAGTTGAAAGCCCAATTTGATGCCCTGAAGCACAAAGACCAACTCAAGAAATTGGGAATCAACCAACCTTAACGAGCTATCTGGAAAGAGGTCCCTTTCCCTCCTAGATATAAACCACAGACTATGGCTTTGTTCGAGGGAAAAATATTGCCAAGTCAATACATGAACTACTTCAGCATGATGACGGTGTTGTTACAAGGGAATGACGCCCTCCTCACTCGGGTGTTCAAGGGCTGTCTCTCGGGAGTAGCTTACCAGTGGTACCGCAGCCTGGCAGACAACTGCATTACTTCTTTTAAAAACTTCAAAGCTTTATTCTTCACGCGATTCTATGAGGAAGGAATGGACGTGTCTATGTCCTCTCTCATCGAAGTTAGGCAGAGGGAAAAAGAAAATATTCGCACTTTCATCGAACATTTTTGTCAAGCCACTCTACAAATGTCTCCAGGAGTCCCAGACTCAACATTGGTGGACATCTGCAGGAAGAACCTTCTCCCCGTGATCTCGGTGTTCACAGGACCATATCAGTTCCGTGATTGGCCCTCGTTCATCATCTCAACGGTAGCTGCAGAGGACAATAGTCAGAAGGCGTGCGATAATGGCATCATGATCTCGGCCTCTGATAAAGGCAAGAGGTCATCCTCCAACACCGACTAACCTCGTGGTACCAAGGGTAAAGAAGCTCTGGCGATCAACACGTCCAGGCAAAAGACGGTGGCTACCACGCAGACGAAACCTGGGACTTCCAGGCCCATTAAAGTGTACTCTTTCGACGACGACGATATTCTGAGCATATTTGAATGTCTCGTCAAAAGCGGCAAGATTACCCTTCCTGAGGTGAGACGGCCAAATGAGGCCGGCAGTACCAACAACCCCAAGTACTGCATCTTCCATAGGTACATACACCATCCCACAAAGGCGTATTATATACTGAAAAGGAAGATCCAGGAGCTGATCGATGCTAAAGCCATCACTCTGCACAACAGCAAGAAGATGGTCACGCCAACATGATCTCCCTACAATTTGGCAATCTGCCTCCCCAAGAAGTCCCGGACGGTGTTACGCCTATTTCCCGGACGACGATGAACATCGTTAACCTCCCTCCTGCTAGAGGTCAAAATCATGACCTGCTACCGCTAACTACTTAGCGAGGCGAGACTATGTGGGTTCATCCAGATCTGGTGCCAGAGATCGAGAAAGAGACTCAAGCGACTAAGGCTAAGTCTAAAAAGAACTCAAAGCACAAACCGTGCCACATGATTATGGTACATTTGGCATCAGAAGACGAGATCTTGGCTACTGGAACCCGCTCAGGGAAAGCCTACCTCCAGGACTACGGAGCGAGTCAGGAAGATGCACCGGCAAACGCTTTAGCTGCCAAGAGCCTGCCGTACCAGAGGCCGGTCCTTCAAGACCAACTTCGGCGGACAAAGGGAAGCAAAAAGAAGTACGCTTCGATAAACCTGTGAAAAATATTCCAAACAAAGGTTTAGAGAAGCTATACAACTTCGACATCCTGGCCCAACTGGCTAATACACCAGCCAGGCTGTCCATCTTCGAGCTACTCAGGCTCTCTCCGGACACTCGTCAAGCCCTGAGTGAAGCATTGATGCAGGCGGATGCATACTTGACCCGGCTCAAGTACCCTGACAAAGAACCCGTGGCGTATCCTCAGTGCCATAGTGTGATGGAGGTGGTCCCAAACATCACTTTCACTCAAGATGACATGCTGTTAAAACATAACAGGCATGACAGACCCCTCTATTACACCGGGTACATCAGTTCCATGGAGGTCGACCGGATTCACATAGATCCGGGGTCATCAATCAGCATCATTCCTCATAGTCTACTCAGACCGCTGAGGATTCCTACCAGCGAATTGGCGTACACCACCACTACAATCATGGGTTTCAACGCCGGAAGAAATAAATGGGAAAATTCGTCTGAGGATCCAAATTAGCAACCTCAGATCAGTGGCTACGTGTTACGTCATCGATTCAGAGGTGTCCTACAATATTCTGCTGGGTAAACCTTGGATCCACGACCACAACATCATTTCTTCAACTCTACACCAATGCTTCAAATATGTAGACGCCCGAGGAACAGTGCAAATGGAGATTGCTGACCTGAACCCGTTCAAAGGAGTAGAATCATACTACTATGATGCCGTGTTGTACTCTCAAGACTGCACGGAAGAGGTGTTAGTCGAAGCAGAGAAAGAATCCCACCGGGAGCCAGAAGAACCCTCTGCCAAGCAAACTCTGTTAATCCAGGTGAAAGGACGGACTACTCGTCCAAAAGACATAAAACCTATGGCTATCCACCTGAATGAGACCAGGTCAGGAAAAGGGGGTGATCCTCTAGTTGTCACCACCCCATTTCCAGATGTCGGGTATTTTTTTATTTTAATTTAGTTAATTGTGTATTATTTATAATTAATTGTATTTATATTTAATTAATGATTGTATTATATTTTTATTGATTATTTTAGAATTTTGGCTAGCCTGGACCCATGTCAGACCCTAGTGGACCCATGTCCGACCCAGCCCACACCCCTGTAAGACTTATTTTGGGTTTTAGAATATTTATTATATTTTTAGTGGGTTAGTGGGAGAGATTTGGAGTTAGTTTGAGTGCTTTTGGAACCCGAAACCCAAAACCGAGTTACGGGAGGGCATTTTGGTAATTTTCCAACTTGGCAACCCTTTTATTATTGCTTTGGCTGATCATTCCCAGCCCACACCCAACCAAACAGCAGGAGCAGCCCCTCCCCACCTCATTTCTTCATCACTTATTATTCTTCTTCTTCTCCACTCTCCATTTTTACTTATTTCCTTCTCCCAACATCAAGTAAGCATCATTTTCCTCTTCTTTCTTCTTCTATTCTCCATGGTTGCTAACCCTAACCCTACATTCTTCCCCAACCTAGGTGGGTAGAGCTTAGAATTGGTGAGCTTGGAAGCTTGGTTTGGTGGATTTGGAGCATTTTGAAGACTTTGGCTTGGGATTCCAACTCCCAAGAGGTAAACCCTAATTTTCCTCTTGTGATTACTTTTTTATAGTATAATTAATAGTTTAAAATCTTCCTAGATCCTTAGGCTACCCGTGGGAGGATGTTGGAACTAGTTTGGTTGGGTTTAGAGACTTTAACACTAGATTTTGTGTCAATTTCGGGTGGAATCCGAATTTGGCCCAATTTTGGGTGATGTCCTAGGTTAGACGGACCTAGGTAGACATTGTTAGGTATCTTGAGGGTGAGTGCATGTCTCCGTTCGGACACGGGAAGCCGCATCGCGAAAAAACGGACATTTCGGGCAAATTTAGAGCTTTTCGTCGTCGCCGATTCTAAGTACGTGCGCATTTTCACCACGGGCCCAGAATCGACGTGGTAGCATTTTTTCTAGGATCTAGACATCGTTTAAGACCCGTGAGTAAATTTTAGGCCGATTCTGAGTTTGTTTGGTGTGCGTTTCAGGAGGTTTTCCGAACCGCGCACCGCGTGTTCGTCGAAATGACCGAACGACCATTTCGACTTGGTTTCCTAGTTTCGGGCTTGTGCGTGCGTTGGGTTAGTATCGGGGAGTGTGTGCTAGAGTTTTCGAGTTATATTTTATATATTTTAGGGTGTTGGTGAGTGTCGGGGTCGTTGGGCGTGAGTGGGACGTGTTGTTGTGTGTTGTGGTTGAGTGGTGTTGTGTCTCTCTATATATATTTATAAGTGTCTATATATGTATATATATTTATATATATATGTATGTGTGTTTATGTATATATATTTATATATATATATATGTGTGTATTTATATCTATGTGCTTGTGTATGTATATGCCTATGTGTATATATATATATATGTAGATGTGTAAGAGTGTGTGTGAGTGTGTTGATATGTATATATATATATATATATATATATATATATATATATATATATATATATATATATATATATATATATATATATATATATATATATATATATATATGTGTATGTGTTTATAGATATATATATATATATGAGTTTGAGTTTGTGTGTATATATGTATATATATTTATATATATATGTATGAGTGTTTGTGTGTGTGTGGTTGTGTGTTTGTGAGAGTGTGTGCTAGTGTGTGAAAGAGTGTGTGTGTGTGAGTGTGTGTGAGAGTGACTGTGTGAGTGAGGATATATAGATATATATATTTGTGTTTGAGTGTGTGAGTGTGTATAGGTATAGATATATATAGATATATTAGTGTATAGATATATATAGATATATGTGTGTTTATATATATATATAGATATATGTATATAATTATGTATGTGTGTGTGTTGATATGTGTTTGAGTGTTAGTATGTGTTAGATTATATATAAGTTAGTGTGTATATATATATCTATAGAGTTATATATATGTATATATATGTATGTATATATATATATATATATATATATATATATATATATATATATATATATATATATATATATATATGTGTGTGTGTGTGTGTGTGTGTGTGTGTGTGTATGTATATAGGAGTGTGTGTGTGTGTGTGTGTTTGAGAGAGGGAGGGTGCCTGGAACTGAGAAACTGCAGCTGCAGCAGCAGCCTTGCTGCACCAGCAGCAGGTGCAGCAGCAAGGAGCAGCAGTAGCAGCATAAACAGCAGCTGCAGCAGCAATCTGGAGGGGCAGCAGCAGCAGTTTAGCATTCAGAGCTAGCAGCAGCAGTATGCGAGGTAGAGAGGGGTATATATATATATAGATAGATAGATTAGTAGATAATTAGATAGATAGTTAGATAGATAGATAGATAGATAGATAGATAGATAGATAGATAGATAGATAGATAGATAGATAGATAGATAACTAGGTAGATAGATAGATGGATAGCTAGCTAGATAGATATATGGATAGATAGATAGATAGTTTGATGGATTTATAGATAGCTATATAGATAGGTATAAGATAGATAGATATATAGTTATATAGCTAGCTAGATAGATGGATTCATAGATAGGTAGATAAATAGTTGGATAGTTAGATGGTTAGATAGAATGATAGATAGATGGGCAGATTTAGAAAGATAGCTAGATATCTAGATATAGATATATTTATATATTTGAGGGTAAGGTAAGGTAAGGTAAGGTAAGGTATTGGGTATAGATATATAGGTATATGCCTATATGTAATAGATATCTATATTCTAGCCTAGAATATAGCTAGATATATATATGTTTATGCATAGTTAGTTAGCTAGAGGGGTAGTCGGGTTGAATTTAGAGCGGTATCTCAATACCTTGAGATATCGAGGTATCTCAATACCTTGAGATAACCAAGGTATTGAGTTTCGAGCGGGGTTTTTAAGCAATAGCCTAGAAATAGTATTGGAGTAATTTTTATATGCTTATGTGTATATATTTACGCGTGCTAGCATAGGTTTTAGAGGGTATAGGCGGGGTATATAGCGTAGGTTGAGGTAACAGATACCGAGGGTATCCCGGTATCTCAAGGAGGCGAGTTTGTGAGTTTTCTAGCTTAATGATCTCGGTTTGACCTAGAATTTCAGGAGCACCCTAGTTTGACCTAGACTTGACCGTAGTTGACTCGGTTGACCGCCAAAGTCAACTTTTTGACCTAGTTTTGACCCAGAGTTGACTTTTTGGACCTAGAGTTGACTTTTTGACCCAGATTTCACCGGTTTGACCCGTTTGACCTAGAACGACCCTAGAAGCCTATTTTTAGTTATTTTATATCTGTTTAACTCATTAGAACCCTGTTTAACCTTGTTTTTCGTAATAGGTCCTTGCGACACCAGTTCGGATCGCCAGTTGCTCAGGACGTCAGGCGAGTACATTCTCTGATAGTTTTCATTATCTGATGATTATTATGATTCAGCTTCTAGTATAGTATCATCTGATTATTCTGGCATAACACGGGACACTGACTGGTATTTTTGGATTTATTTACTTGCGACACGTACATTTCATGTTTCTGGCCTCTATTCTGGAATCACTACAGGCATCACTACAGGCATCATTCATGTTCAGGCTGGACTCATCTTGATTTGCGTGTCGGGTCTTGGATCCACTTGTATTAGTCGGGGCAGGGAAATACTCGAGTAGACATGTAAACATTCCCATCTGGAATCATCAGGAATTACTTCCTCTGGTCTAATCTGGAATGATAGCAGCCGCGCACTCAGTGCGCGGTGAGCTGTACTTACCCCTAGCCGTTTACATGTCAAAACAAGTATTTCAAAGACACCGAGTTCATTCTTTATAGTCTGGACTCTCATGCATTTCTTGACTTGTCTCACTTACATATTTTTGGACTTGACTTACTACATGTTTTTCATGCTGGACTCACTACACGTTCATGTGCACAGACTTGATCTTAGCTTAGATTTCCTGTATCCTGCAGTTATTACTATCTTGTTTCTGATATCCATGCATCTTTACCTTTATGCACCAGTGATACATATATATTTCTTGTCTCATACTTGCTTTATTTTTCTTGCTACTTGCTATGACTGTTTTATAGTTTTTATTATTTAAATGGAACTGCTGTTAGAGATGTACTTGCTCCAGTCCTGACTGGACATATTTTTTCAGAGTATCCGGAGGAGTGGTATCCGACGTTTTATGGACCTGAGCCTGTCGATGGTGCAGACAGGGACCCTCTAGTTTAGGGGTGATTTCCGGGTTGGTAGCCGGGATCTCTAGGATCTTGTTGTTATTTTATTAGCTTTTAGCACAGGTTTTGTCTTCGATTTTGGTTTGAGACCTTGTATTGTATATTATTTTGGATGTTGTATTATTATTATTACTGTTGTGGTTGTTGTAGTAGTTGTTGTTGGTTAGACTTTGGAGTAGTTAGTCTTCTTTGTCATCTTATTGTGCTTAGATTCGTGATTGAGTATATTGTGGTTATCATTATGATATTGCTCCTCCGTTTGGAGTTGAGATCTTGACAGGATTATATATTGATTGCGTGGTTGCCCTCCTTTTGGAGAGGTCATCGCAGTTTTTTTGTGAGTTATCTAGATAGTTGACCTAGACAGTGTTCTACCGCCGATGCTGCGGCGTAGGCTGGACGTACCCACGACTCATGCCCGATTTTTCGGGTGTGTGTCGTGACACTAGTGATCACTTTAAACCAGAAGCCTCCACCCTTGGTCATCAACCTCCGGCGCGACAGGCAGCCGAGTGATGTAAACACAACCAGGATCAGAGTTTCAGATGATAATAAATATCCTCTTTTCCAGTATATTTACGCCCAAATTCCAAATTAGGAATCCTCCCCCTACGTCGATATAGAACCTATAGCGCAAAAATTCTTGGAAGCTATAGATTTCTATCATCCGTATATATGGGAAGTAGCGTCATCGTCCAATGTCACCACGACATATGGACCGTATGAGGATTCTATCTTCATTGTCCCGCCTACTTGCAGCAGTCAGTATTCAATAGTCTTCGGCCGCATGTGCAATAAACCGACTGTGCAAGAGGATTCTTCCGACGATGATGCCGGTAAAATACAGATTCACAGATACAGCCCGCAAGCTCTGAAGATCATGCAAAATATGGGTTATAACTTGAAGCTGGAACCGGGTCTCAACTACGGGAAAGGCAGACGAATGCTACTGCATAGAGACCCCTACTATCAACGAACTCATTTCTGGTTAGGGTATACCACCTCCCTCGCAGCTCCTGAGTCAAACGAGGATATCTTTTTCTCCTCTCAAAATAGCTCAGCGCCCTCGGACTCATCTCATGCTCTCGAACAAACATTATCAGTAAATATGGTAGTGACGGATTCCTTCGAATCAGACGAACAAGAATCTGAACTGTTTGAGAATGATGCTTGGGCTCAGCAAATGGATACACAATGGGAGTTCCTCTTCGAGCAGAGAGAACCTCCCACTGAAGACAAAGTTATGCAAATTGACGTTGGGGATGAACTTTCACCAAAGCCAATATTTATCAGTAACAATCTTTCCGAAGAAGAAAGGGAAGAAGTTATCCAGCTGATAAAAGAATATATCGACGTCTTTGCGTGGAATTATGAGGACATACCAGGCCTTGATCCAAAGGTAGCTACTCATAAGCTTAATATATTATCCGATTCAAAGCCTGTAAAGCAGCACCAACGCCGGTTTCGCCCGGACATGATGGACTCTATTGAAGTTGAAATCAAGAAGTTGATAGCCTGTGGCTTCATCCGTGAAGAACAACATCCCGACTGGGTTGCCAATATTGTCTCGGTCATGAAGAAAAATAGGAGAGTACGAGTCTGCATCGATTACCAAGATCTGAACGCAGCCTGCCCCAAGGATGAATTTCCTCTTCCCATCACAGACGTCATGATTGACAATACATGCGGCTTTGAACGTATGTCTTTCATGAACGGATTTTCAGGATACAATCAAATCAAGATGCATCCTGAAGACGAGAAATATACTGCCTTTCAGACACCATTGGGGGTATATTGCTATACGGTCATGCCCTTCGGATTAAAGAATGCCGGGGCTACGTACCAACGGGCTATGAGTAACATATTCCATGAGCATTTACGCAAGACAGTGGAGTGTTACGTGGATGATGTAGCTGTCAAAAGCCACCTCAAGGATGATCACATCCAAGACTTGAAGACAGTATTTGACTTGATGCGCCAGCATCAACTCAAAATAAATCCTATAAAGTCCTTTCTGGGGGTATCTAGTGGCAAATTTCTGGGATTTATCATAACCGTCAAAGGTATTCAAGTGGACCCAGATAAAGTCAAGGCCATCTTAGAAATGTGACCACCCCACAATCTGAGGGAACTTAGGGGATTTCAAGGTCGTCTGGCTTATATTCGGAGATTCATATCCAACCTCTCGGGGAGAAGTCAGCCATTTTCTCGTCTCATGAAGAAAGGTGTATCCTTCGTATGGGACGAAGCCTATCAACAAGCGTTCGGTGATATCAAGCGCTACCTCACTAGTCCGCCAGTTCTGGTGCCTCCTATCATAGGAAGACCATTCATGCTGTATGTTCGAGCGATGGATCATTCTCTAGGAGCTCTTCTCGCACAAAAGAACGAGATGGGTCACGAGCAGGCTATCTACTACCTCAGCAGGATGATGGTCGGAGCCGAACACCGGTATAATCCAGTGGAGAAAGAATGCTTGGCTCTGATGTTCGCTATTCAGAAAATGTGACACTATATCACAGGCCAAACCATTCACTTCATCTCCAGGATTAATCCTCTTCGGGTACTGATGAACAAGCCAAGTATTCTTAATTCTCGACTCGCGACCTGGGCGATGTTATTGACACCGTATGATATGGTGTACGTCCCCCAGAAGTCCGTCAAAGGCCAAGCACTGGCTGACTTCGTAGCTGCTCATCCGATCTCGGAGGCCTCCAAACTGTACGAGGACATTCTCGACGAAGTTGCAGAATATAATTCTGCAATGGAAAGTGATGCATGGCAACTGTTCTTCGATGGTGCCTCCAGAACTGGTCCCAAGGGAAACGTGGTTTCGGGAGTAGGAATTATCCTAGTTACTCCTCATAAGCTCGTCATCTACCGATAATATTCTCTTAGCGAGCCCTGTTCCAATAATATGGCGGAGTACAATGCTCTACTAATCGGCCTCCAAGTTGCAAAAGAATTGGGCGTCAAATCTCTGGAAGCTTTCGGTGATTCTCTGCTGATCGTCAATCAAGTCAGAGGAATATATGAAGTCCGGAATCCAGACCTCATCCCCTATCACCAAGCAACGGTCGAGATAGCCATAACATTCAAAGGATTCTTCCTAGAGCATGTGCCTCGATCTCAGAATCTGGAAGATGATGCCCTAGCCAGTCTAGCTGCAGATTTAGCTACCCCTATAAGAAGGCAGAATTCGGTAATCCTTCTTAACAGAGATTTATTCTGTATTAAAAATAATTTCCACATAGAACGCAACTATGCGGTGGACACAGACCCTCCCAGGAGAGACTGGAGAGCTCCTTTTATAGATTTTGTAGCATACGGAATCTTGCCAGAAGATCCTAAAGAAGCGATATCCGTCAAAAGGCGATCATTATGCATATATTTCGACGCATCATCACAATGTCTATATCGCCGGTCTTATGACGGACTATTATTACGATGTCTCTCTGGTGACGAAGCATAGCGGATTATCCGTGAAGCCCACGACGGCGTATGCGGAGCGCATCAACCCGGTCCTAAGCTACAGGATCGCATCAGAAGAATGGAATATTATTGGCCTACTATGATCACAGATGCAATAAAGTATGCAAGACACTGTAGAGCCTGTCAGGTCCATGCAGACTTTATCCATCAACCTCCCGAATATCTACATCCTACGGTTGCGTCCTGGCCTTTCGAAGTATGGGGTATGGATATCATTGGTCCTATTCACCTGTCTTCTTCCAGAGGTCACCGGTTCATACTGGCCATCAAGGATTACTTCTCCAAATGGGTAGAGGCGATCCCTCTTGCTGAGGTGAAGGCATCTAATGTGATCAGCTTCATCAAGCATCACATCATTTACCGCTTTGGGATACCACGAAGGATAATCCATGACAACGGGCCTCAATTCATCAGCCAAGTATTTTATCAATTTTGCGATAAAAATTGGATACAAGATGTCGCCTCTACGACATATAATCCTGCTGCTAATGGTTTGGCGAAAGCTTTCAACAAAACCATTATCAAGCTCTTGAAGAAGTTTGTCTCTTCGAACAAAAGAGATTGGAATGAGAAGCTGGAATGATGTCTCTGGGCATACCGCACAACGGTACGGGCACCAACAGGTTGCACACCATTCTCATTAGTCTATGGGAGCGAAGCGGTTCTCCCCATCGAGATCCAAATTCTGTCACTCAGGATAGCCGTGGCTAATGGGTTGAATCAAGAAAAGAATGACCTGTTAAGGCTTCAAGAGCTAGAAGGATTAGACGAGAAATGCCTCCAAGCTCAATAGCGCATCGCACTCTACCAAGCACACATTTCCAGGACTTTTAATCAAAAAGTGAAGGAAAGGGTGTTCAAAGTCGGCAAGCTAGTTTTAGCCGTAAGAAGGCCGATGATCTTTCTCAAACGGTGCTTACAGGTTAGCCCAGCCTAATGGAGACCTGTTAATGGCTCCTATCAAGGCAAATTCCAGAAAATATACTATGCTTAACCTCTGCTCAAGTGGAATATGGCGAAAACCTCATTCTGACAAAACTACTTCCAAAACGAAACTAGTTGGATCGTATTCTATCATGTCCATATAATCTCTGAATAGATATATCCTGCTAAAACTTACCGAGAGTATATCACGTCCATATTACCTCTAATATCACTTTCACCCAAACCTGTTATTTACATTCCAAAATGATAGGGCCACAAAGTCAGATGAAAGCCTCTTTATTATTATTCCCAAAAAAAAAGCAGAAGTACGTTGAAAAGCAAAAGCAAAAGTACATCATTTTGGGGGAACAGTCAGGTCGCGAAGCTGCTACGCCAGTGCGGCCATCCTCTCAGTCCTGGAATCCAAGACATCATGGCGAGCCTGCTCCAGCCGTGCCTCATCGTTGCTCAGGAGGGACAGTTTGGTTATAGCCCGAAGAAAACCAGCACGGGCGACATCTGCACGCGCCAAGTTCTGTTGTGCTGCGCCCAAACGGCTATCCACCACAACTAGAGCTTCCGACGACTGAGAAGCCCACTCTTTTGCCTGAGCGAGTTTCATTTCCAGCCTGAGGACCCTTGCTACATTTCCTTCGTGCTCGGCCTGGCACTTCGTTCGAAGAGCAATGGTGTAAACCCCCTCGATTTATTCTATAGATAGTTAGAGTGGACCAGGAAAAATTTTGATAGAAGAAATTGAGGTTTAGAGTAGAGGATGTTTATCTGGAATTTTAATCCAATTAATTAAAACCCTTGCCGCGCACTATCCTTTTCTAATTATTCGGAGCCCATTATCAGCCCATAAATTTTGTACAATTATTGTACTTCCGACTCAACTCGCCAAATTAGGAACTGGACTTTTTTGACTGTTAAAATCAACTTTTGTGTGCTCTAAATTAATTGCACAACATTCCAAAAATCGTAACCCATATTTAATTCCGTGTCGGACACCTGTGTCGTTAGCCTCGATTTTGGGGTACCAACTTAACCCGTTGAGCCGGACCAACTAAAGGGTCCAAGACTGACTCCAAGCCCCCACCATTTTTGGCCTTTGCGCCATTTCAAGATTTTGACCCCGCGGGCCCTAATTAAATTAAATTCACTGGACGCGTTATCTTTATTTAAATCGGAATTTACCAACTTTGTAAATTCCATTTTTATCCTAAATTAATCCCAATGCCCTTCAAATTAGACCCGCGCCTAACGCGCAACACCCCCTCACCATGACAATTTTAAATATATTTTTCTCCGTAATTTTTGTGTCATTGCATGTGTCCATGCAAATTCCTAAATTTACGGGGCTTATTTACAATTAATAAATTGTTGGCAACATCCCATTGGTCATGATTATTTGAAAGGGGTCCCAAAATGGGGTCCCAATCCCAATTCCCTTATTCCCTCATGAAGAAACCCCACACCCTATCCATACTAAATCACAACCACTCATTCTACCTAGGATGATCACCACCACTCATTCTAACCTACACACTCCCCTATAAAGTAACACCTACTCCCCACCCTCAATGAAACCAACCGGCCCTAATCCCCATACAAATCTCTCTCTCCTCTTTTACTCATTCCTCCATGCAAGAAGAAAGCTCCATCCTTCTTCCTTCTTTATTCTTCTTCTCTTCCTCCCTCCATCCTACTCCCACTTGAAACCACCCCCGACCTCCGACCATTGCACCCGACCGCCGGCCATCCTCCCCAGACCGACGGCTCCGGCAGAGCAGCCGGCCCAGTCGCCCACCCGACCGATCCAGCCACCCCCCGGTCGGTCCAGCCACCCCGCTCCTAACCGGAGCAGCCCCGCAGTGAGCAGCCGGCCACCCCGCGGCTAGGCTCACCCCGGCCGCTGAAGTTTCCCCGCTCCGGCCGGACTGTCCCGCGACCGACCGACTGTGCTACTCCCACCCGCGGCTGTCCCTGGCCGACGGTGGAATACACCCCCGACAGCCCGTGTGACTCCACCATCCGATCTCCTCCGGCTTCGGAGCTCTCCCGGCCCGGCCGTGCACCCCCGTCCGGCCAACTTTCCACCACCAATAGCTCCCTTCACCACCCCTACCACCATTATCACTACCACCCCGTAGCCACCCTCCACCGGCCGTGCTCCGGCGACATCGGCGAGGTCGATTCTCCCCCTAACTTGTTTTTAATTCCAGATTTTAATATCTATTTAAATATGATGATATATGGTTGGGTGTATGTTAACTAGGGTGATGGTTATGTCATGTTGAACTTATGATTAGTGTAGCATGGATAATCATATGTTAACTATGGGATTAAAGTTTTTAATGGCTGAGGCTAATGTGGATTAATGTGCCTACGGATTTTAAATAACTTGAGGATGGGTTTAAGGAGGTTGACATGTTTTAGGGTATATATATTGTAGTGTTCATGTATCCTTTGTTTTGTAAAGTTGGTTTCGGATATCGTAGTTAGATTGGAATTAGGGTGATTACAACTTGTGAGAATATAATTACGATGATTGAATAGGATGATCAAAGACTTGGGGATTCGACTTGTAGTATGTCGTAGAAATGTATTTGTGTTAAGGTACATTGTGGATTAGGAATGTTTCCTACATGAAGTATTACAATTTAATCAAGATATGGATTCGAGGAATAGTGAGTGTTTGACCTTTAAATAAATAATCGGGGTCTATGGTACATGATGGAAATTATAGATTTAATTATGGAGAATTAAATTGAGGATAGTGTACAGATGACTAGTTGAATTATTGTATTGTACCGATAGTCAACTGTGGTCAACCCCCCTTGTGTCTTGTCCCTGTGAGTCATAGCAGAGACTGAGTTTGAGTGTAGTTGTGTGTCGCATCCTTGTCTGTCGTGGAACAGATTATTGATTCCTGGTTTGTATCTATCTCTAGGTACTGCGGGACCTGAGGACTTGGACGTGGTACCGGATCCCCGTCACCAGCAGCCGCACGCAGGCAAGTGTACCTTGCCACCCTGTATTTCAGTTTACAGATATTTATTGTTTCGTATGTACATTGTGCACGTAGTTATATTGACGTTCGGTACTTCACGTCCGGTTCACAACCTGGTGAAGACGTACGTCGTAGCATCTTAGGAAGATTGTTGGATGATTCGTAGTATCTCGATATGCGTACCTGAGTTTATCGACACCCCAGGACACACTCATACGTTGATACTGACATCATGACCAGAGACTGGGACGACCTTAGGGTCGCGTCTGTTGAGTTATTTCCTTGTATCGAGACTGTAGTTAGAGGTTCAGGTTCAACGCACAATCGTTGACCGCTTGGGGAAGGGGAAGACAGTTACTAGACGTTTGGGATACTCTGCACGCGCTTATATATGTATATGTAGTGATCCTGTTTCATAGTGTAGTGGTAACACCCGTGTGTCTCTGTGCTCGGAGCTACGGTACGACCCGTTTGTCTCTGTGTTCGGAGCTGCGATTTTATATTAGAAAGCCCACGCGTCGAACGTTGTCTTTAAACTGTGTCACACTTGTTTGGTTATGATAGAGTACCCTGTCGTACACTTGTACTTTCTGTTTACCTGGCATGTTATTTTTCTGTACCTTGTTACGTCCCTCTGAGGACCTGGTTCCCTGCCAGTTTTACAGCATAGACGATTACGGAGCACTTGGAGATACTGATGGAGTGGCATATCTTGCGAGCATGGTACCAGGTACTCACATTATATCTACCGGCATTACAGTTATTTTACATTATTTATTTCATCTGCTGTTGTAGCCTAGTTTTTATAGACTCATACTTCTTCTCGAGTCTATTCGAGTTAGTGTGTTACGGGGCGGCCGACCTTAGCACATATAGCTCTTTCTTGTATACTGATGTACATTATGGATTGAGACATGGAGGTTTACACTTATGGAATATCTAGATTGTGCCCTTTATATTACAGCTTATACGTATTCAAGTCAGACCAGAGTCTGGTCGAATGCGTAGCTGGAGTGTCACGTATTCCTGGTCCTACGTATTTTGGGACTGGGGCATGACATATTTTTGTGGTGGCCCATGCAGGTCAGATTTAAATCGTCTTGGTCACCTGACTGTGCCAAGCGAGCCTGCAAATTAGGAATAGATGTTATGATTGTTGAGTAGGATCTCAATCCATAATCGATTTTAAAACTCTTTGTATGTGATTATCGTCCTTGGACTTTCACTTTGCATTCGTTCAATCTTCGTCAATATCGCTATCCTTGTTTCTCGTCCCCTATTGTTTGGAGAGACGAATGCTTGTGACTGATGACTTTCCTCCAGAAGAAGATTGAAGACCGGACGACTGGAGACAGAATTCGTATACCTTTCTCGAAAAAGATTGTTACCTTATCAGGATAGATTGATGGGTTCTTTAGATTTTAGAACTAGTGTGGAAGGTTGGCAAGAGAGTTGGACCCAGTAGTACCCTACCCGTGCTTGAGATAGCAGTGATCTTGGAAGTACTAAGAGCTGGAAGGATTGTTGATTATGACCTAGAATAATTTACGGAAATGCATAGGCTGATGTTGAAAACTAGTGGTTGTATATGATAGCAATACCAGGGATGATATTACGGACTAGAGGAGATAAAATTTCAAGCTCTCACTTGGAAGATGATGATCTAATACCAGAAATTTTAGTATGTGCTTGAGTGATACCATTATTGTACTATGAGACTTGGAGAGATAAATAACGAAAAGAAAAAACTCGAGGAATAAAAAAATTTAGGGAAAATTTGTGGTAAACAAAAAAAATTTCTTTTCGAGGATTAGTGTGGTAAACAGAATGGGAGAAATTATTTTGAGGTTAAGTCTGGACGATAATACCGTCCTAACATGAGTTGATTGAGCCAATACCACGCGACACTAGATTGTCGATGCAGTGCATTATATTTTTAGACCACCAGGCTACCCTGAGTTGAGTTTAGAAAACCCAGGATTATGGTGCCCATCTAGCATAGGGGTATTACGATGCAGGAGGTGAACCAGTGTACCACCATATTATGGCAGGGTTTGAGGATGTGTTTTTAGAGAATCTTTTAGGCCTGCCACCTGACAGAAAGAGTTTGTTACAGAGTTGATTCCAAGAGCCGAGACAGTTATTTTCCCGTCTTCAGACTAGCACCGAAAGAGTTGGTTGAGTTGAAGGTCCAAAGTAGAGGATCACTTGGACAAGAGTTTTAGTCGGGCTAGTGTATCTCCATGGGGAGCACCCATTCTGTTTGTACCGAAGAAGGACGGGACGGTATGCTTGTGTATCGATTACAGGGTGCTAAATGCTGTAACGATAAAGAACAAGTATCCACTGCCGCGCATCGATGATTTGTTTGAATCAGCTAAGTGGCGCATATGTATTTTGAAGTTCAACTCAGAACCAGTTATCACCAGATCAAGGTACGGATAGAGGATATTCCGAAGTTGGTGCTTCGGATGAAGTATGTGCTCTATGAGTTTTTAGTCATGACCGTTTCGATTGACCAACGCGCCAGCAGTAGTTATGAGCTTGAGGAACAAGATTTTCCACCAGTACTTAGATAAGTTCATGGTGGTATTTATAGACGATATCCTGATATATTCCAAGAGCCAGGAGGAGCATGAGAGACATCTCAGGATTCTATTGGAGACGCTGAGACATGAGAGGTTGTACGCCAAACTCAGCAAATATGAGTTTTGCTTGGACAGAGTACCATTTCTGGGACACATAATCACCGGAGATGGACTATCAGTTGATCCGGAGAAGATAGCTGCAGTAGAGACCTGGCCTACCCCTACATCAGTTACGGAGGTTAGGAGTTTCCTCGGACTTGCCGGATATTACCGGAGGTTCGTGGAAAACTTTTCGAGGATAGCTGCGCCTATGACGCGACTGACGCGTAAAGGCGAAGAGTTTATCTGGACCGACGAGTGTCAGGCGGCTTTCGATGAGCTGAAGAAGCGTCTGACATCAGCACCGATTTTGACACTACCTTCCGGATCAGGAGGATTTGTAGTGTATAGTGATGCATCAGGGAGCGGATTGGGATGTGTACTGATGCAACACAGTAAGTTAATAGCCTACGCGTCGAGACAGCTGAGAGTTCATGAGAAGAACTATCCGACGCACGACTTGGAGCTAGCTGCGGTGATATTTGCACTAAAGCTATGAAGACATTACCTTTATGGTGAGCGTGTTAAGATTTATACAGATCATAAAAGCCTGAAGTATGTCTACACGCAAAAGGAGCTCAATATGAGTCAGAGACGTTGGCTAGAGTTGATGACAGATTATGACATTGAGCTGCAGTACCACCCGGGCAAGACGAATGTCGTAGTAGATGCCTTAAGCAGGAAGCCCATGGCATACATTTTGACGACGCAGCGACAGTTGCTAGAGGATCTCCAGGAGCTTGGAATAGAGATCATATTGCCTGGCATGGATGGATAGATGGCCATTCTTGAGGTTCAGTCTACTTTGATTGAGAGGATCAAGGCAGCATTGCCTACAGATGCGAGATTTCGACGTCTGCGAGAGAGAACAGAAGTCGACATGCAGACGGGACTCAGGATTCATGAAGACGGAACACTGAGGTGCGGAGATCGCCTATATGTTTCGAGTGGCGAGCTACGCCAAGAGTTGATGACCGAGGCTCATAGCTCGATTTATTCCATTCATCCCGGGGGTACGAAGATGTACCGAGACTTGAGACAGCATTTCTGGTGGCATGGGATGAAGAGGGAAATTGCAAGATTTATGGTGAAGTGTTTAGTTTGTCAGCAAGTCAAGGCTGAACATCAGAGGACTGCAGGATTGTTGCAGCCACTCCCCATTCCCGAGTGGAAGTGGGAACACATTACCATGGACTTCGTCACAGGATTCCAGCGAAGCCCTAGCGGGAAGGAAGCAGTTTAGGTTGTCGTAGACAGACTTACCAAGTCTGCACATTTTTTGCCCTTCAGAGTTGGGCAACCCACAGAGATACTAGCTGACATGTATATGAGGCAGATAGTACGATTACATGGAGTGCCTGTCAGCATCGTATCGGATCCTGATTCCAGATTCACGTCATATTTTTGCCGGAGTATGCAGGAGAGCTTAGGAACTCGTCTCAAGTTCAGCACTGCGTATCATCCACAGACTGATAGACAGTCAGAGCGCACGATACAGATATTAGAGGATATGTTGAGAGCGTGCATGATTGATTTTGGAGGATCATGGGAGGACCATCTACACTTGGTAGAATTCTCCTACAATAACAGATACCAGGCCAGCATACAGATGGCACCTTATGAGGCAATGTATGGCAGGAAATGCAGGTTGCCAGTTTGTTGGAGTGACGTGGGAGAGCATCAGATACTTGGGCCCGAATTGGTGACACAGACAGTAGAGAAGGTCAAGCAGATTCAGAGCCACCTGCGTGCAGCACAGGACAGACAGAAACACTGGACAAATGCACACCGCAGGCCATTGGAGTTCAAGGAGGGTGACCACGTATTTTTGAGGATATCGCCCACCCGCGGTACTATCAGATTCGGAGGCAGAGGCAAGCTGAGTCCGAGGTATATCGGACCTTTTGACATTTTGGAACGAGTTGGCGAAGTGGCATACCGTCTCGCATTACATCCATCATTAGAGGGAGTACATGACGTATTTCATATATCGCAACTGAGGAGATATGTCGCAAACCCTAGCCACGTGCTTGATCATTCGGAGATTACAGTCGGGCCTAGTCTGTCTTACGTAGAGCAGCCAGTTGAGATCCTCGATCGCAGCGAGAAGACTTTGAGAGGACAAACGATTCGACTGGTCAGAGTGGCATGGAAGCACCATTCCCCAGGCGAGTCTACTTGGGAGTGCGAAGATTCTATTCGGCAGCGATTCCCGTACTTATTTGAGGAGCAAGGTACGAATTTACGTACGGCAATTAATTACTAGTTATTTTAAAATTCTGTTAGTTATTATCGTGCTTTACTTTTAATTTCGGGGACAAAATTTTTCTAAGTTGGGAAGAATGTAAACCCCCTCAATTTATTCAGTAGATAGTTAGAGTGGACTAGGAAAAATTTTGATAGAAGAAATTGAGGTTTAGAGTAGAGGATATTTATCTGGAATTTTAATCCAATTAATTAAAACCCTTGGCGCGCACTATCCTTGTCTAATTATTCGGAGCCCATTATCAGCCCATAAATTTTGTACAATTATTGTACTTCCAACTCAACTCGCCAAATTAGGCACTGGACTTTTCTGACTGTTAAGATTAACTTTTGTGTGCTCTAAATTAATTGCGCAACATTCCGAAAATCGTAACCCATATTTAATTCTGTGTCGGACACCTGTGTCGTTACCCTCGATTTTGGGATAACAACTTAACCCATTGAGCAGGACCAACTAAAGGGTCCAAGACTGACTCCAAGCCCCCACCATTTTTGGCCTTTGCGCCATTTCTGGATTTTGACCCCGCGGGCCCCAATTAAATTAAATTCGCGGGACGCGTTATCTTTATTTAAATCGGAATTTACCAACTTTGTAAATTCTATTTTTATCCTAAATTAATCCCAATGACATTCAAATTAGACCCGCGCCTAACGCGCAACACCCCCTCACCATGACAATTTTAAATATATTTTTCTCCGCATTTTTTGTGTCATTTCATGTGTCCATACAAATTTCCAAATTTACGGGGGCTTATTTGCAATTAATAAATTGTTGGCAACATCCCATTGGTCATGATTATTTGAAAGGGGTCCCAAAATGGGGTCCCAATCCCAATTCTCTCATTCCCTCATGAAGAAACCCCACACCCTATCCATACTAAATCACAACCACTCATTCTACCTAGGATGATCACCACCACTCATTCTAACCTACACACTCCCCTATAAAGTAACACCTACTCCCCACCCTCAATGAAACCAACCGGCCCTAATCCCCATACAAATCTTTCTCTCCTCTTTCACTCATTCCTCCATGCAAGAAGAAAGCTCCATCATTCTTCCTTCTTCATTCTTCTTCTCTTCCTCCCTCCATCCTACTCCCACTTGAAACCACCCCCGACCTCCGGCCATTGCACCCGATCGCCGGCCATCCTCCCCAGACCGACGGCTTCGGCAGAGCAGCCGGCCCAGTCGCCCACCCGACCGGTCCAGCCACCCCCTGGTCGGTCCAGCCACCCCGCTCCTAACCGGAGCAGCCCCGTAGTGAGCAGCCGACCACCCCGTGGCTAGGCTCACCCCCGGCCGCTGAAGTTTCCCCGCTCCGGCCGGACTGTCCCGCGACCGACCGACTGTGTTACTCCCACCCGCGGCTGTCCCTGGCCGACGGTGGAATACACCCCCGACAGCCCGTGTGACTCCACCATCCGATCTTCTCCGGCTCCGGAGCTCTCCCGGCCCGGCCGTACACCCCCGTCCGGCCAACTTCCCACCACCAATAGCTTCCTTTGCCACCCCTACCACCATTATCAGTACCACCCCGTAGCCACCCTCCATCGGCCGTGCTCCGGCGACATCGGCGAGGTCGATTCTCCCCCTAACTTGTTTTTAATTCCAGATTTTAATATCTATTTAAATATGATGATATATGGTTGGGTGTATGTTAACTAGGGTGATGGTTATGTCATGTTGAACTTATGATTAGTGTAGCATGGATAATCATATGTTAACTATAGGATTAAAGTTTTTAATGGCTGAGGCTAATGTGGATTAATGTGCCTATGGATTTTAAATAAATTGAGGATGGGTTTAAGGAGGTTGACATGTTTTAGGGTATATATATTATAGTGTTCATGTATCCTTTGTTTTGTAAAGTTGGTTTCGGATATCGTAGTTAGATTGGAATTAGGGTGATTACAACTTGTGAGAATATAATTACGATGATTGAATAGGATGATCAAAGACTTGGGGATTCGACTTGTAGTATGTCGGAGAAATGTATTTGTGTTAAGGTACATTATGGATTAGAAATGTTTCCTACATGAAGTATTACAATTTAATCAAGATATGGATTCGAGGAATAGTGAGTGTTTGACCTTTAAATAAATAATCGGGGTCTATGGTACATGATGGAAATTTTAGATTTAATTATGGAGAATTAAATTGAGGAGAGTGTACAGATGACTAGTTGAATTGCTGTATTGTACCGATAGTCAACTGTGGTCAACCCCCCTTGTGTCTTGTCCCTGTGAGTCGTAGCAGAGACTGAGTTTGAGTGTAGTTGTTTGTCGCATCCCTTTCTGTCGTGGAACAGATTATTGATTCCTGGTTTGTATCTATCTCTAGGTACTGCGAGACCTGAGGACTTGGACGTGGTACCGGATCCCCGTCACCAGCAGCCGCACGCAGGCAAGTGTACCTTGCCACCCTGTATTTTAGTTTACAGATATTTATTGTTTCGTATGTACATTATGCACGTAGTTATATTGACGTTCGGTACTTCGCGTCCGGTTCACAACCTGGTGAAGACGTACGTCGTAGCATCCTAGGAAGATTGTTGGATGATTTATAGTATCTTGATATGCGTACCTGAGTTTATCGACACCCCAGGACACACTCATACACTGTGATCGTGCCAGATTCCTGTATCCTGATACTGACATCATGACCGGAGACTGGGACGACCTTAGGATCGCGTCTGTTGAGTTATTTCCTTGTGTCGAGACTGTAGTTAGAGGTTCAGGTTCAACGCACAATCGTTGACCGCTTTGGAAAGGGGATGACAGTTACTAGACGTTTGGGCTACTCTGCACGCGCTTATATATGTATATGTAGTGATCATGTTTCATAGTGTAGTGGTAACACCCGTGTGTCTCTACGCTCGGAGCTACGGTACGACCCGTGTGTCTCTGTATTCGGAGCTGCGGTTTTATATTAGAAAGCCCACGTGTCGAACGTTGTCTTTAAACTGTGTCACACTTGTTTGGTTATGATAGAGTACCCTGTCGTGCACTTGTACTTTCTGTTTACCTGGCATGTTATTTTTTTGTACCTTGTTACGTCCCTCTGAGGACCTGGTTCCCTGCCAGTTTTGCAGCATAGACGATTACGGAGCACTTGGAGATACCGATGGAGTGGCATATCTTGCGAGCATGGTACCAGGTACTCACATTATATCTACCGACATTACAGTTATTTTACATTGTTTATTTCATCTGCTGTTGTAGCCTAGTTTTTATAGACTCATACTTCTTCTCGAGTCTATTCGAGTTAGTGTGTTACGGGGCGGTCGACCTTAGCACATATAGCTCTTTCTTGTATACTGATGTACATTATGGATTGAGACATAGAGGTTTACACTTATGGAATATCTAGATTGTGCCCTTTATATTACAGCTTATACGTATTCGAGTCAGACCAGAGTCTGGTCGAATGCGTAGCTGGCGTGTCACGTATTTCTGGTCCTACGTATTTTGGGACTGGGGCGTGACAAATGGCCTCCTCCAGGATAGCTTTTCCTTCATCCATCTCCTGCTGATGTGTCTGGATGGATTTATTTACGCCTGCCATCTGTTTGGCAAGCCGCGCAGTCATGGAGTCGTATCTAGCCTGGACCAGATCTTCAACATTGTCTTGAGCTAGCTGTAAGTATTCGTTAATGGGTTACTCCAACCCATTAACTATCTCCTCCAGCGTTTCAGCTTGCCCAGTATCGTCGAATTCTCGGATCGGCATTATCGCGGACTGGGAGGACCTCTTCAGCGACGCAAAGCTCATATTCTTCGCCAACACCCTTGATATTAATATTTTCAAAGTGGTGTAGAAGATATCAGTGTACTACTCGATCAGCACAGCTAGATCTGATTGAACGCTGGGGGTGGCCTCGATATTGGCAAATTCCCCTCCAAGAATAACCGCAGACGATGTTGCCACGGCCGTCGCCTCAACAGCTGGTGCACGAAAGAAGAAGCACCAACACCGGACGAAGATACCAGCATACTCAAAGGAGGCATTATCGCAATGACAGGCTCGTCCTCCTCTTGAGATATCGGAATCTCGTCGACAGACGAGCCGACACCCGAAGATGTTTCTTCTTCAAAATCAGCCACCTCCGTATCGCCGCTAGGACCTGACACGGAGCTGAAGGGCACATCTATACTGCCCTCCCAGAAGAGGTCTTCCCCTGAAAAGAGGACGAAAGGAAGTTAATATCAGCATAATATTAATTTTCCTAGAAGAAGAGGCGTGAAGATGATATTTACCCAAGGCCGACGACATATATGTCGCATCTGCAGGATGTACAGCTAAATCATTTCTTAATGATGCTAGGCGAGCTGTCATACTTAGAGAAAGGGATCTGCTAACCGACGCTGGCAAATAGTCTTCCAGGTCCTCGTCAAACTCCAACCGAGGCTCATCGGCTAGAAACTCGCCAGGTGCGCTTACAGACACGGCAGGAGTCCCTCCCGATGTCGATCCGCATAAAGGTATACGGAGTCTTGTTATACTCAACCCCGGAGGTGACCTCGTTCCACTACCTGAAGCAGTAGCAGCGGCGGCAGCCTCCAGCAGAGATTCTCCGACACCACCAGCCGGAACTGTAGAGGGTCCCTCTCTAAAAGGCGAGGAACCTCCAATCAAAGAATCATCCCCAATATGGGGAGATGCAGGCTCACTTCCAGGAGCCTCAATACCAGGAATCCGGAGAGGACGATTAACCATCTTCTTCTTCCTCTTGCGAGGGGAAGTCTCCTTCGGAGCAGGAGCCCTTCGCTTCCCGGAGATTACCAAAGGCCCTGCAGGCAAGGGTACTTCACCCCTCGATACCGCCAACAGAGGCTCATCTGGAGTGACGAACTCCTCACCCTCGTCGAAAGAGACCGAGGGGACTTCCACTCTTCCCCCAGACTTGGAAGAGGGCACCCTAAAACTTCTATGCATGTCAAAATCACGATGGAAGGTGTTCGTTGCCACATAGAACTGGGCATACGAGTGCAGGATGCGCAGCTTCGTGGAGAGTGTGATGACCGGTACAGTAAAAATTGCTCCAGTGCAATCCATGAGGAAATATTGCCATTCTCTCACTCCATCAATGAGTCCACCCCTGGACCGGAAGCTGGTGACGATGTTGCCCACGTGCAACTGATCATACCCAAACTGCCTGGTAAACCGACTAGGCAGGTAGGGCTCAAAGAAGCAATGGTCTTCACTCCTATACAGTAAATGGGAAGGTCTAATACAGACCAACCAATTAAAAGCTTCAGAAGAAACATTGGTCTTCTCTCTACGGAATTCTCAAGCCTAATCTTCGATTGATTACGGTGTACGGATGGGACAGTGCAGAAGAGCTTCCAGCTGTGACTGAAACCCAGCACCCGTCGATAGTCTAGAACCGTGGCCACATTCCAGGAAGATTTCTGGTAGTTCAACAAGAAGCTAGCCCCCGAACTACTGCCGGAGCCGGGAGACATAACCCTGGGGTTATGAAGAATTAACCATCCCATCAGATACAGGTATGGTAATTCTACCCTGGAAAAGCTATCACGCCGAGTCTCATCGGCGAGCAGCCCGTTAGTCATGGCCCTCAGGCCAGCTTGAATGCGGTACACCATGGCAGGGAGCAAGCCCAGTCTTGCCCCAAACACCAGACGTACTGCAGGCCATAGCGTGTTGCAGTGAATGCGGTCCGCAGATGCGATGCCATGTACCACCACTCGGCACATCCATATGGAGAGAAAGCCAACCAGTTGAGCTTTCCTGGACAGAGGCCTGCGGCAGCGCCTCAAATAACTATAGGCCTTAGTGCCTACAGGATACTGTCCTATCCCTTCGTCGAGGAGCAAGTCCAGAGCCCCAGCGTCTACCATGAGATCGTCGACTACCTGAGCATTAAGCGTGCTCAGGGGATTCACAGGCAGATCCTTGCCCTCTAATACCTTCTCCGGCTTAGCATTCCGGGACCGGTAAAAGAAGAGGTAGGACGTCCATTTATTGATGTGAGCCAAATCTGAGGGCTCACCATAAAAAGCGGTGCAAGCGAGGTAGTGCACATCAGCTCCTGATACACTTCCACTACCCGAGGGTCTGAATCCCCCAGCTCCCAGTTCGTAGGAACATACTCTTCATACGGAGTATCCCCTATCGGTAGTCTCGAGATCTCTGCCATCTCTTGAACGGCCAATCCTAACTCCCCCAGTGGAGTCACGAAAGTCCCGGTGAGCGAAATATATCGCTCCATTAGTGCCAGAAATAGGTTGGGGTTAGGAGGTAACCCAACATTGGTAGCACTCACAGCTGCAAACAGACCAATATTCTCCAACTCGGTCTGAAAATGCTTCAGGGCCCAATCAACTAAGCGAGCCCATCGAAGGTTTATAGGGGTGATCCACCCACCGCACCGAGGGTTCACCTTAGGGTATACTCCCCCGTGCCCCATAAAATCATTGCAGAAGGTCGATAATTGGACCGGCTAGATCACTAAGCTGTCTTCACTCGGGACACTGCCCGGGCACAGTCCCCTGAACACCGTCACATTACCGAAAGGGCGGCTGACGAACGACCCCTGGTCAGCTCCTTTCAGATGAAAGATCTGCCCCGGCCTGCCGTGAAGATCGGGAGTCAACGTCCACGACATCCTCCTGGGATACGTAGCATGGAAGAAAGCCGAGATGGGATAGTCTCTCGGCATCTTAGGCAGATACAAAACCAAACCCTCGGGAGGGAAAACCTAAAGTTCTCTCTTGGGATTCGTTTGGGACTGCTTGTCAATCATGTCCTCGAAGAGGAAAGCCGGCTTCAGGTACTGATCCCCGTCTATGTACGTCAGGGGCTCTCCGTTGATCAAGTTCAGCAGCGTTCACTCGCCCTGAGACGATATCAAAATCTCCCTTCCTTCGGGATACTAGGGCCCGGAGATAGGAAATGTCACGTGTGACAGATCCTCCAGATAGTTGGAGTGCAGCATCCCGGCAGCAGAACCCATCACCTCGGCTAGCGGAGACGCATGCAAGTTAACTGCAAGAGTGCAAGAAAAACGCATCAGTTCCTGTAAACTAGATATTGCAGATCTTGCAGCATACGCCAAAAATCAACAGTCTGTGCTTTACGCAAAGACTGTGAAACTTGAGCTTTTACGCTGGAATCCATCTTCCTAAACGTAAAATTCAAGATTGGCAGTATACGGTCTGTGCTTTACGCCAGATTCATAAAGTTGAGTTATTACGCCAGAATTTTCATCTAGAAGCGTAACACTCAAATTTTATACCCCAACTTTCGACAGTCAAAGCTTTTACGCCCGACTGCGAAAATTTGGAGTTTTTGCGCTGACACATTAGCAATGTGGGCGTAAAAGATGAAATGTCTCTGTGCATCATCTTCCTCAAAGAGGCTATCAGCACAGAAGATGACCTAGCACGATCACGTACAATGTGTGCGAAGGATTTTCAGTCGTTCTTTCTCGTCCTAAAAGCTCTACCTTTGAGGCCGGGTGCACTGCTCGTCGGCGGGATACTTCGCTCAGAATGAAGTTCGCCTTGCCCTCCCGAAGATGCTCTCACTTAAGAAAAAGAACGAGAAGAAGAGTCAACCTTCTTTCCCTTAGTGGAGAAAGTTTGCTTCGAGGCCATTACTGGAAACTTTGAAGACTCGGAGAAGAAACAAAGAAAAACTCGAACAGTCGAAAGCTTTCTCTCACAGAAGACGGGTGAAAAGTTTCTCTCAGAAACTTGGGGTATATATAGAATTTGGATGGACTCCTCGGATCCTGAACCAAATATCCTAATTAAATATTCGGTTATGATTGGGTACTACGTCAGCCTATTACTTAGAGAAGGCGGACAGTCAGCGAATTAGAAAAGTTTTTGCGCAAAGCAGATTCGTAGTTTTTACGCTAAGGAGCTTTCTACGCTCGACAGCTACAGATCTACGATTTTACGCTCACAGGCTATAAGTCTATGGTTTTACACCCGGATGCCTTTGTGCTCGGTAGCTTTTATGCTCGAGAGGCTACAAACCTACGACTTCACGCTTAGCAACTACAAATCTATGGTCTCATGCTCGGTGGCGTTTGGTTTACGCTCAGAGGCAACAGATCCACAATTTTACGCTCGAAAGATTTTCTTTTCAGCAGCTACAAATCTACAGTTCTATGCTAAGGAGCTTTCTACGCTCGAGAGCTACAAATCTATGGCTTTACGTTCACAAGTTACAAGTCTATGGTTTTACGCCCGGATGCCTTTGTGCTCGGTAGCTTTTATGCTCGAGAGGCTACAAACCTACGACTTCACACTCAGGAACTACAAATCTATGATTTCACGCTCGGTGGCGTTTAGTTTACGCTCTGAGGCTGCAAACTTATGATTTCATGCTCTATAACTTTTCGCACATCTGAAAGATACGTGGGCCAGTACAGTACATCTGAACAGTTATCAAAGGTGGTTAATTGCGGGAGTTCACACAGAAGATACTCCTTCTTGACCTCAGAATATCCTAAGTACCCGAGGCATACAGAGTTTATACATTGAGAAATGCTCTTCTTCATGGGTCGATTCGAAGTTCATCCAGACTCCAGTCTGAATATTTCATCTATAATTCAAGATGGCAACTCAGTTTTTGACGGCCATTTCTTGCCCTGTTCCAAGGGATTTTGGAGAAATTATTCTTGAAGATGATGTCTGAACAAAGAATTCTGTCTATCAGAAGTAAATAGTTCAGAATTCTACGCAGTTTCTCACTCCTAAACAGCAGGACAGTTCGAACACTCGAATGCTAAAGCGGCTTTCTACGCATCCCTAGTTATGTGTAAAAGACAGGACAGGACCTAACACTCTTTCTAAACAGAGTCGGTGTAAAGAATCAGACATGTCGAAGCTACACATATTCAGACTTCACAGCAAAGTATGGTAAGATGATCATATGCAAAGAAGAAGACAATTTTATTAAAATTAAAATCATGATTACATATGAGGGAAATCAAGTCTACAAGGGTTTTCTTCATTTTCATGATTACATATGAGGGAAATCCCGTCTACAAAAGACTTCCTCATCGTCGTCTGAAGATCGCTCCCCAAATCTGTTCTGCCAGGTTCCCACATAGGCGGCGTTCTTCATCCATCTTCAGCAGTCAGTCAGTTACCGCAAACTGACTGACATATTGGTCAACGGCGAGAGGATGCAAAACTGGGCGTAGACCCAGCCGTCAACAGAAGAAAAGCAGAGTAAATCTGCTTTCTTACATCCAACGCTGTGACAGATTGATTTGAGATATTTCACCCAACTCAATCTTGGACAGAGCTAGTCTATCTGCTCCCGTCCCCGGAGGTAACGGGAGAAGGTACCGCTTACAAGCGACATGGCGAAATGTGACCCTTCTTCTCTCCCGAAGAACCACCATACAAAGTTTCTAATTATCCCGAGCAAAGGAGGCTATGATATCCTTCAATGATCCATCGTTGCAGAGGATATTTGCTCGAAGATGCCATCTTTTTCGGCTCCTTACATGCTGGAAGAGCATGATCTCCTTCTTCCTCAAGTCGACCCGACGAACTTCGACCATCATCTCTGTGTGGTGAAGGAAATATAGGAAGAACAGGTTAACTCCTCAGCCTTTTTATAGGCGAAAGAGATCACACCGATCCCCAATAACTCTGCCATAAAGTCAGCCATGAAAGAACGTGTCAGGCTTGACCATTTCGGGCTCCATTCAGAGCGTTTCGAGTTACAAAGAATGGTTCATGCTTTATTCAAAGTGTTTCAAATTATGAGAAATTTAAAAGCTTTGAAGGGGGTCTTGTAGAAGCATAAAAAATATGCTGGATAGCTCTACGCAGCATGTAGATACAGAGCAGCATAAACAGAGGACCTCAGAGCCATCAAACGTGCAACAGAGCTTTTTCGCTGAGTACGGCATGAAATATAGGCTCAAGGACCATCCGCATAATGCAGTATGTCCAGGCTGCTCCAGCGTAAACAGGGTGCTTCATCGCCTTTGTGGTGTAAAACTCATCAGCTTTTAATGCAGCATTGAATTGTATGAGGAACGCTTCGTATTCTTCGAAATAAACCTGTCAGATCTTGTAATGAACCTGACGTCTGACTCCTGACAAAAATTACTGCTCGACTACCCAGGCGACGGCTATAAATGATGGCGCGGCACTACAACCCAGGCTGTCATTTACCACTATTTCCCTTGTGTAAACCGCTTTTACGCGTACGAAGGAATATGCTACCTTATTTTACACAGGCAGACTATTTATGCTCCGCAGAAGACAAACAGCCTGCCACGTCAAAAGCTGTACTTCATACAGGGCTCGAGGCACGTCTCTGCATTTAATGCACAGAGCGATGACAGTTGCTCGAGGCACGTCTCTGCATTTGAAAGCGCCGAATACTGACAGATGCCCAAAGCACGTCTCGGCACTTGATGCACAGAAGGGTGGCAGGCCTTCAAAAACACGCATCTGTATTTAATACGCAGGATAATGGCGGATCTCCGCATTTAATGCAGGAGATTTGATTAAATATCACTGAACCGTCGTTTAGTGACATCCCCTTTGCGTAGGTTGCTCTTACGCATATAAGGGAATATGCTGCCCAGTTCTACACAGACGAACATGAGCTTCTTACGCTCCACGAAAGACCAACAGACCGCCACCTCAGCAGTTACTCTTCGTGCAGAGTTTGAGGCGCGTATCTGCATTTAATGCACGGAATAATAGCAAATCTTAAAGACAAGCATCTACATTTAATGCACAGGATGGGGGCAGATCTCTGCATTTAATGCAAAAGATTTGATTATATCTCCAAGAGCCGTAAGTTCGGCTAAAACGTCTACATCATCTCGGGTTCTACGCCTATTCGGCTTCTTCGCCTGCTCGGCTTCTACGCCTGCTCGGCTTCTACGCCTATTCGGCTTCTATGCCTGCTCGACCTCTATGACCACTCGGTTTCTATGCCTGCTCGGCTTCTACGTCTATTCGGCTTCTATGCCTGCTCGGCCTCTATGACCACTCGGCTTCTATGCCTACTTGGCTTCAACGCCTACTCGGCTTCTATGCCTATTTGGCTTCTACGCCATGGTGACAGTTATTGGCTTCTACGCCAACCTTTTCTACACAAGGGATAACTACCTACGTGGCTTCTACGCCGTGATCTTCACAGCAGATATACGCGTTTTGTCCCTTAGTTGGACATGCGTCACATGCTCACTCAAAAGGTCATCTATACGCAGGCATTGGTTATTTTAAACCGTCGTGTAAAAGGGTGTTGTACTTTCCACTACTCGATTTCTATACCGACTGAGTGATCACTGTCACTAAAATTCTATAAATAGAGACCTCTATCAACAGAGGAAAAGGTAGAAGAAATTAGGTCAGAAAATTGATCAAGAAATCCAGTATCAGATCCAACGGTCGACAAAAAGGAGAGGAAAATGGTCGAGAGAGAGAGGGAGAGAAGAATCCAGAGCTCAGGCAAAGAGAAGGGATCGACGACTTTGGCATCGGGCATCCACCCTCTTTAGCAACCTGCGAAGCTGCTTCCTGTCTTCTACGACACTTCTTCACCATCGTGTGGTCCAAGGGCTAAAGTGATCTACTGCAGATCAGACACCTATAGCAATATTCACCCAGATTAAATAAATTGTACTTAGACATCCTCGTATAGGATAAATTGTACAATCTTATTTGTAAACATAGAAGAAAGGGCAGGTTTTCGTATAAGACCTCATTTTCTATATTCTCCTCTCGTTTATTATCCGAAACAATACGCAACGTGAAGGATTTCCCATAGTGGAATTGCCATTCTTATATCTGATGGGATGGTTAATCCTTCACAACACCAGAGTGATGTCTCCCGGCTCTGCCAGCGGTTCGGGAAATAACTTCTTGTTGAATTACAAGAATTCCCTTTGCAATGTGGCGAGCATCATAGATTGCCGGCGAGCATTAAATTTTGTCCATGGTTGGAAGCTCTTCTGTACCGTCCCCCCCGTACATATCAATCAACAGGGGACAAAATTTCAGGATACAGGCCAAGGGAGAAATATTCTTTCTCCTGAAGCCTTTTATTGGTTGGTCTGTATTAGACCTTCCCACTTGCTATACATAAGTGATGACCACTGCTATTTGGAGCCTTATCTGCCAAGCCGATTTGCCAGACAATTTGGGTACGACCAGTTGCATGTGAGAAATCCCATCACCAGCTTCAAGTCCAAGGATGGACTTATTGATTGAGCCAGAGGATGGCGATATTTTATCACGGGTTGTACTGGAATAATTTTTGCTGTGCCCGCGACTTCTCTCTCCATGGAGTTATGCATCCTTCACTCGTACGTGCAGTTTTATACGTCCATTAATACCTTCCATCATGATTTTGATGTGTATGGAAGTTTCAGGATGCCCTCTCATAAGTTTGCTGGAAGAGAGGAGATCCCATTCGTCTCCTCTGATGAAGGTGAAGATGCTACCGGTGCAGACGATTTTTTGTTGATAATACCGAGAGGCGTAATAGCTTCGCCAGCAGAGCCTCTCGTTATCTCCAATAAGCGAAAGGCCTCCACTCTAAAAAAGCCTTCCCCCCGCAAGAAGAAAACGGTCAGAGGTCCTAAAAGGACTTCCACCCAGGGGGCCTCTTGGAGTGAGCCTGTTGTTTCCCCTATAGGGGATGATTCTTTGATCAGAGGTCCTTCGTCTTTTAGAGAGGGAGCCTCCACAGTTCCGACTGGCAGTGCTGGAGATTCTTTGCTCGCGATCGCTGCCGCTACTACCGCTACTGGTAGTGTTTCGAGATCGCCTTCGAGACCGAGCATATTAAGAATCAATATACCTTTATCCAGACAAATAGAAATAATCCCTCCTTCATCTGTAAGTATTTCCAGCGAGATTCCACCCGATGAATCTCGAGTGGATCTGGGTGATGACTGGGATGACTTCCCTCAAGCGTCAGTCGATGCACCCTCTTCTCCAGGTATGACAGCTTGTTTAGCATCATTAAGAAATGATTTAGCTGTACTGGCTGCAGATGCAAAATACATACCTTCGGCTATGGGTAAATATTGTCTTTACGCTTCTTTTAGGAAAATTAACATCAAATTTGATATTAACTTTCTTTTATCTTCTTTTCAGGCGAAGACATCTCTAGGGAGGGCAGAGTTGACACAACCTCTGACATTGTTGCGAATCCAGCTGATAAAATGACGGTGCTCAACGTTGAAGAAGCATGCTTTGAAGCTGTCGATCTTTTATCCGCAACATTCTCGGGTGTCATTCTGCCAGTGGCAGTTCAAATAACATCAGAGAAGGATGAACCCACCATCTCGTCCGTGTCTCCTTTGTCGAGTATACCAGCAACTTCCACTGTTGTTGGTGTCTCATCTTTTGTCGCACTATCTGTTGAAGCAACGACTATGGCAACCTCCTCTGCAATCATTCCATAAAAGAGACTTACCGATATTGCGGCCACTCCCAGCGTCTATTCGAGCTTTGCTATGCTAGTGGATCAATACACTAGCATATTCTACCTCACTTTGAAAGAATTGATATCGATGGTGCTGGAGAAGAACCTAGGTTTTGATGCTCTGAAGATGTCCTCCAATCTCCCTATAGCACAGATTAGAAATTTTAGTGATGCTGAAAGAGCTGATGCGCTAGAGCAAATAGTTAATGGTTTAGAACAACCCATTAACGAGTATTTGCAACTATCCCGAGGCAGCATCGACGATCTGGTTCAAGCTGAGTATGACTCCTTAACTGCCGAACTTGCTGAGAAAATAGAAACTCTAAACAAATCCATCCAGGAACAGCAGCAAGAGATGAATAAAGAGCAGGCTGTCTTGGTGGAGGTTATTCCTCAGCTAGCTAAGTGCCAGGCCGAATATGAGGGAGATAAAGCGAGGGTTCAAGATTTGGAAGCTGAACTCGCTCAGGCAAGGGAAAGGCTTCTCAAGACATCGACAGTCCGCAATGTGCTGAAGGGCCAAGTGGATACAGCTAAATAGAACTTGACACATGCGGGTGTCATCCACGTAAGTTTTGTTAATTCTCTGTCTGAACTATCTCGCTTGAACGATGACGAGGCAAGGCTGGAACGGGCTCGTAACCATATTTTGAACTCCAGGAATGAGAGGATGGCTGCTTTGGCGCAACAGATTCGCGATTTAACGGCTCCTCTCCAATGATGTACCTTTTTGCTTCTTCTGTAATTTGCTATTCCCAGAGATAATAAAGATACTTCTTCTGACTTTGTGGACCCATCATTTTAGAATATAAATGATAGGCTAGGATGAAAGTAATATCAGAGGTAATATGGACGTGATATACTTTCGGTAAGTTTCAGCTGGATATATCTATTCAGAGGTTATATGGACATGATAGAATATGATCCAACTAAATTTGTATACAAAATGCTATCAGAGGTAATATGGACGTGATAGGCTTTGAAGTTCCAAATTAGTTAAACATATCTATTCAGAGGTTATATGGACATGATAGAATATGATCCAACCAGTCTTTGTACGTAATGTCATCAGAATAAAATCTTCACCATACCCCCTTTGAGCAAAGGAGATCAAGCATAATACTTCTTCAGGAATTTACCGTCGATAGGAGCCATTATCAAGTCTCCATTAGGCTTGGCTAATCTATAAGCGCCATTTGAAAATATGGTTTCAATCACATAAGGGCCCTCCCATTTGGGCTAGAATTTACCATTACTTTTGTGTGTAATGATTATTTGCCTCTTTACAGCTAAAACTAGCTCGCCAACTTTGAACACTCTTTCCTTCACTTTTTGATTAAAAGCTCTAGAAATGCATGCCTGGTAGAACGTAATGCGATGTTGAGCTTGTAGGCGTTTCTCGTCTAATCCTTCTAGCTCTTGAAGCCTTAATTGATCATTATTTTCCTGAGTCAACTCATTAGCCACTGCTATTCTAAGTGATGGAATTTGGACTTCAATGGGGAGAACTTTTTTACACCCGTAAACTAATGAGAATGGGGTACAACCCGTTGGTGTTCGTACTGATGTACGGTATGCCCAAAGACATTCTCCCAGCTTCTCATTCCAATCTCTTTTGTTCGAAGAGACGAACTTCTTCAAAAGTTTGATGATGGTTTTGTTGAAGGCTTCCACCAAACCATTAGCAGGTTGAGGCCATATTTTGTATTCGATTCTTATCGCAAAATTGGTGAAACGCTTGCTGAAGAATTGAGGCCCATTGCCATGAATTATCCTTCGGGGTATCCCAAAGCGATAAATTATATGGTGCTTGATAAAGCTAATCATGTTGGATGTCTTCACCTCAGCAAGAGGGATCGCCTCCGCCCATTTGGAGAAATAATCGGTGATAGCCAATATGAACCAATTTTCTCTAAAAGATGACGGGTGAATTGGACCAATAATATCCATACCCCATGCTTCAAAGGGCCATGATGCAATCGTAGGATGTAAATACTCAGAAGGCTGACATATAAAATTTGCATGAACCTGACAGGCTTTGTATTATCTTGCATATTTTACGGCATCTGCAATCATAGTAGGCCAGTAGTAGCCCATCCTCTTGATACGATCCTGTAACTTAAGACCGGGTTGATGTGCTCCACATACACCGTCATGAGCTTCTTGGATAATCCGTTTTGCATCATCGTTAGAGAGACATCGTAATAGCAGTCCATCGTATGTTCGGCGATATAGACTTTGTGAAGAAGCATCAAAATAGAAGCATAATGATCGTCTTTTGATAGATACTTCTTCTTTAGGATCCTCTGGTAAGATTTTATATGACACGAAGTCTATAAAGGGACTTCTCCAGTCTCTTTTAGGAGGAACCGTGTTTATAGCATAGCATCGTTCTATGTGAAAATTATTTTTCACACAGAATAAATCTCTGTTAAGAAGGATCACCGAATTCTGCCTTCTTATAGGAATAGCTAGATCTGCAGCTAGACTGGCCAAAGCATCAGCTTCCAAATTTTAAGATCGAGGCACATGCTCTAAAAAGAATCATTTAAAAGACATGGCTATCTCGATCGTTCTTTGGTGATAAGAAATGAGATCTGGATTACGGACCTCATATATTCCTCTGACCTGATTGATGATCAGCTGAGAATCACCAAAAGCTTCCAGGTATTCAACATCTAATTCTTTAGCGACTTGAAGCCCGATTAGTAGGGCATTATACTCTGCCACATTATTAGAGCAGGGTTCGCTAAGAGAATATGCTCGATAGATGACGAGTTTATCAGGAGTTACCAGACAATTCTCACTCCTAAAATTACGTTTCCCCTGGGACCAATCCTGGAGGCACCATCGAAGAATAGCTGCCATGTATCCCCTTCCATTACAGAATTATATTATATAACTTCATCGGGAATGTCCTCGTATAGTTTGGAGGTTTTCGGAATTGGATGGGCAGCTAAGAAATCAGCCAAGGCTTGACCTTTCATGGACTTCTGAGGGACGTACACCATATCATACGGTGTCAGTAGCATTGTCCAAGTAGCGAGTCAGGAATTAAGAACACTCAGTTTATTCATTAAAACCCGAAGTGGATTGATTCTGGAGATGATATGAAAAGTTTGGCCCGTCACGTAATGTCGCATCTTCTGAATGGCAAACATTAGGGCCAAGCATTCTTTTTTCATTGGGTTGTACCGGTATTCAGCTCCGACCATTATCCTGCTCAAATAGTAGATAGCCTGTTCATGACCCTCATTATTCTTCTGTGCGAGAAGAGCCCCTAAAGAATGATCCATTGCTCGAACATACAGCAAATATGGTCTTCCTACGATGAGAGGCACCAGAACTGGAGGATTGGTAAGATAGCATTTGATATCATTAAACGCTTGATGACAGGCTTTGTCCTATACGAATGATACTCATTTCTTCATCAGGCGAGAAAAAGGTTGACATCTCCCAGAGAGGTTGGATATGAATCTCCTGATATAAGCTAGACGACCTTGAAATCCCCTGAGTTCTCTCAGATTACGGGGCGGTCGCATTTCTAAGATAGCCTTTACTTTATCAGGGTTAACTTGAATGCCTTTAGCAGTAATGACAAATCCCAGGAATTTGCCACTGGATACACCGAGAAAGGACTTCGTAGGGTTCATTTTGAGTTGATGTTGGCGCATCAACGCGAACACTGCCTTCAAGTCTTGGATGTGATTATGCTTTAGGCGGCTTTTGACAGCGATATCGTCTACGTAAGATTCTACCGTTTTGCGTAGATGTTCACAAAATATGTTACTCATAGCTCGCTGATACGTAGCCCCGGCATTCCTCAATCCAAAAGGCATAACTGTATATCAATATACCCCCAGTGGTGTACGGAAGGCAGTATACTTCTCATCTTCAGGATTCATATTAATTTGATTATATCTTGAGAATCCGTCCATGAAAGACATGCGTTCAAAACTGCATGTATTATCGATCATGACGTCTGTAATGGGAAGAGGGAACTCGTCTTTAGGGCAGGCCATATTTAGATCTCGAAAATCGATACAGACGCGCACTTTCCTATTTTTCTTCATAACTGGGACAATATTAGCGACCCAATCAGGATGTTGTTCTTCCCGGATGAACCTGCAGGCTACTAATTTCTTGATTTCAGCTTCAATAGCATCCATCATATTCGGGCGGAACCGGCGTTGGTGTTGCTTTACGGGCTTTGAATTGGGCAGTATGTCGAGTTTATGGGTAGCCACTTTAGGATCAAGACCTGACATATCCTCATAATTCCATGCAAAGACATCGATATATTCTTTTATCAGCTGGATCATTTCTTCCCTTTCTTCTTCGGAAAGATTGTTCTTGATAAATATCGGCTTTGGTGAAAATTTATCCCCAACATTGACTTGGATAACTTCATCTTCAGTGGGTGGTTCTCTTTGCTCGAACCGGAGTTCCCATTGTGTATCCATTTGCTGTGCCCAGAATTCATTTTTAAGTGGTTCAGATTCTTGTTCCTCTATTTTGAGAGAATCTGTCAATACCGTATTTACTGACAATACCCGTTCTAGTTCATCATGTGAGTCAAAGAACGACAAACCATCCTGAGAAGAGGAAACGGTCTCCCCACTTGACTCAGAGTTGTTCAAAGTTGCAAGAGATATGGTATATCCCAACCCAAAATAAGTTCATTGACAGTAGGGATCACCATGCAACGACATTCGTCTTCCTTTTCCATAGTTATGGCCCAACTCCAGCTTCAAGTCATAACCCATGCTTTGCATAATCTTCAAAGCCTGTGGGCTATATCTGTGAACCTGTATTTTCCCAGCCTCAAACTCGTGAGAATCTTCTTGTATAATTAGTCTGTTCTGCATGTGACCGAAGACTATTGGATGCTGATCGTTGCGAGTAGGTGGAACAATAAAGATAGAATCTTCATATGGCCCATATGTCGTGATGACATTAGATGTTGACGCTACTTCCCATACATACGGATGATAGGAGTCTATAGCTTCCAAGAATTTTTGTGCTATAGGCTCTATATCGTTATGGGGGGAGGATTCCTAATTAGGAAATTGAGCGTCAGTATACTGGAAAAAAGAATCTTTATTATCGTTAGAAATCACGTTCCCGGTTGTATTTACATCAGTCGGCTGCTTGTTGCGCCTAAGGTTGATGACCAAAGGTGGAGGCTTCTAGTTCAGAGTGATCACTAGGGGATCACTTCCTCCTCCCAATTTAGTCCTGCTCAAGTGGATAGCCATGGGTTCTATGACTTTCGGACGGGTAGTCCGCCCTTTCACCTGGTTGACAAAGGTTGCTCAGCAGATGGTTCTCCTGGCTCCCGGTGGGATGCCTCCTCCGTCTTGCCTGACACCTCCTTCATGTAGTCTTGGGTGTACAACATGGCATCAGAATAGTAGGACTCAACTCCTTTGAACGGGTTAAGATCAGCAAACTCTGTCTTCACTGTCCCTTGGGCGTCTACATATTTAAAGCATTGATGTAGAGTGAAAGGAACAATATTATGATCATGGATCCATGGTCTGCCCAACAGAATATTGTAAGACACCTCCGAATCAATGACGTAGCATGTAGCCACTGATCTAAGGTCACCAATCTGGATCCTCAGACGAATCTTCCTCAACGGCTTGCTTTTTCTGGCATTGAAGCCTACGATTGTAGTGGTAGTGTAAGCCAGTTCGCTTGTAGGGATTCTCAACGGTCTTAACAGACTATGAGAGATAATATTAATCGACGATCCCGGATCTATGTGAATCCGGTCTACCTCCATGGAGCCGACATATCCGGTGTAATAAAGAGGCCTGTCATGCTTGTTATGTTTCAACAATATGTTCTCTTGAGTGAAAGTGATATTAGGGACCACTTCTATCACACTATGGCATTGAGGACATGCCACAGGCTCTTTATTAGGGGACTTGAGCTGAGTCAAGCATACATCCACCTGCATTAACGCTTCTTTCAAAGCTTGACGAGTGTCTTTGGATAGCCTAAGTAGCTCAAAAATGGACAATCTGGCTGGTGTATTAGCCAACTGAGCCAAGATATCAAATTTGTATGGTTTCTTTAAACCTTTGTTTTGAATATTCTTTAAAGGTTTATCAAAATAAAATTTTTTTTGCTTGCCCTTGTCCGCCAAAGTTGGTCTAGAAGGACCTGCCTCTGGTGTAACAGGTTCAGGCTCTGGAGGTTTGACAGCTGAAGTGTCTGCCGTTGATTCTCCCTGGTTCCCTCCATAGTCCTTGAGGTAGGTTTTTCCTGACCGGGTTCCGGTAGCCAAAGCCTCTTCTTCTGGTATCAGGGATATTGCAACCATATGGCATGGTTTGCATCTTGAGTTCTTTTTAGGCTTAGCTTTAGCAGCTTGAGTCTCTTCCTCGATCTCTGACACCAGATCTGGGTGAACCCACATGATCTCACCACGCTTGGTAGTTAGGGGTACCAGGTCATGATTTTGACCCCTGGTCGGAGGGAGATTAACAATGTTCATCATCGTTCATGGAATAGGTACTATACCATCCGGGACTTACTGGGGGACAAATTGCCAAACTGGAGCGAGATCATGTTGGCAGTGACCGTCTTCTCGCTATTACGCAGAGTGATGGCCTTGACGTCGATCAGCTCCTGGATTTTTCTTTTTAGTACATAACATGCCTTTGTGGGGTGATGTATGTATATGTGGAAAATACAGTACTTAGGGTTATTGGTACTGCCGACTTCATTTGGCCGCTTTACCTCGGGGAGAGTAATCTTGCCACTTTTGACTAGACAATCGAATATGCTCGAAATATCGTCGTCGTCAAAAGAATATTTTTTTTTAGGCCTGGAAGTCCCAGGATTCGTCTGTGTAGTCACTAGAGTATGTTGTCTGGACGTATTGATCACCAAAGCTTATTTTTCTTTGGAACTACGAGTATGGTCGCTATTGGAGGATGACCGCTTCCCTCTATCAGAGGTAGAGATCATGATTCCATTGTCACGCGCCTTCCGACTGTTATCTTCAGCGGCTACCGCTGATATGATAAATGAGGGCCAATCATGGAACTGATATGGTCCCGTGAACACTGAGATCAGCGGGAGGAGGTTCTTCTTGTAAATGTCCACCAAGGCAGAATCTGGAACTCCGGGAGGCATCTACAAAGTAGCCTAACGAAAACGTTCGATAAAAGTACGAACGCTCTCTTTCTCCTTCGTCTTTACTTCGATAAGTGATGACATAGACATGTCCATCCCTCCTTCGTAGAATCAAGCGAAGAACAGAGTCTTGAAATCTTCAAAAGAAGTAATACAGTTGTCTGCTAGACTACGGTACCATTGATAGGACACTCCAGACAGACAACCTTTAAACACTCGAGTGAGAAGGGCGTCATTCCCCTGCAACAACACTGTCATCATGCTAAAGTAGTTCATATACTGGCTTGGTGACATTTTTTCCTCAAACAAAACCATAGCCTGTGGTTTGTATTTAGGTAGGAAAGGGATCTCGCCCCAGATAGTTGGGTATGGCTAGTTGATTTCCAACTTCTTGAGCTGATCCTTATGCTTCAAGGCATCAAATTGGGCTTTTAATTCCCGAACTGCCTGTATCGGATCTTCTGCTGGAAAAAGGACCGCAGAGTGGTGAGAGGTCGGTTGTATTATAACTCCAATAGGAGGCAATACATTCTCCGAGTTAAGAAGTTGAGGAGCCGCTGACTCTTGATTTAGAACAGGCTCCTGGTTTGCATTGGATGGTGGTAGGTCCACCCCCACACGTAGTTGAGTCAGAGGAACCGATGTTTGAGCTATTGCAGCTGCATGTTGAGTCACCATCATCTGACGCATACTCTCCATCATAGAATGCATCTCTTTAAGTGATGCTTCCAATACAGCGATACGTTGCTCAGTACTTCTTGATGGAGAAGCCTCTTCATGTTCATCTCCAATGGCATAAACTCCCATTTCTCTGGATGCTACTGAGGGGCTGGTATAGATCTTTATAGATATTGAGTCTATGCTGTCAGCATCATATTCAGGAAACTGGCAACCCCCAGTGTCAAAATCGGAAGAATATGAAGCCGATTGTCTCGACCTCGAACGGGTGTTTCAAAAAACACCTACTTCAATATTCTTAAGGAGTCTGTCAAATCTCCTTTGGCTTGGAGTTCTAGAGGGATGACGTCTTGAACTTGACCTTCCTCTAGGAATATGTGAAGCCATATTTACTGATGCGAATGTCGGCTCTTCTTCCTGTAGAGACAAAGAGTAGTTCAACCGGTCAAAAACTGACTGTTTTGCCTTAGAACAGTAGTAGTTAACTACAAATTTATGACTATTACAACAATGCTCCCTAGGGGGTATAATAGACATATTAGAGGATCCCCTGTCTTTATGCTTATGGATCAAGAAATCACGCAAATCAGGGGGATTAACAGAAGAAGGAGAAGGCTTATTATGCCTTTTTACATCAGTAGGTGTCACGACCCGCACTCGGTATAGGGGCACGAGAGCGTAGGTACGTCCAGCCTACGCCGTAGCATCGGCGGTAGAACGCTGTCTAGGTCATGATACTATCTAATTAATCTCATATGAATATCCAACTCCATAAGAAGACACAGATATCACAATATAATATGGAATATACTCAATCACATAAACTAAGGCACGATGAGATATCGAAGCAAGAAAATAAAATACAAGACAAGTCTAAACAACAATAAATAGTCTAACCTGCAATCAATAACATCCAAGTCTCCAAGTATGTCGGAACGAGTCCTCTATGTCACAGTCTGAAAAAAATATCCAGTCAGGATTGGAACGAAATACAGCTCTAACAGCAGTTCCACTTATATTGACAAAATCTATAGCACAGTGTAAAGAAATACAAGACAGATATGGATAACTGGCAATAAGAAATACTGACGAGCATGGATATACTGGAATAGAAATACTGGAATAAATGGAATACTGGAGCATGTCATCATCATGTACATCTAGCAATGAAATAGAAATATAAGTACACGCAAGAACAATGAACTGGTATGTAAGTGTGTATAAGAACAATAACTAGAATATGTGGAGATGCTAGATCCATATACTAGAGATGCATGTCAATGATCCTCTAACTAAGTGTGTGAAACATCAGCATATCATGTGATCGGCTTGGGACTATATGACTCATTACATTGATTAGCGTTCATCCCCAACAAGTCCGGCTAACCATATGTAACAGCGATGAGGCATGTAATGGTCAAGTTGTACCGACGTGAGATATGGGTGAACTATGATGCATGTAAGGTTGGATATGATCACATAAGCTACTAATATTTCTCCATTTTCCCCAGCTAGCGCGATGGATTCCAATCATGACTCCTCGTGACAGGTCTCGATGATGCCAACTCGTGTAAAGAACAGTGTCAAAGTTATGTACGCTATACAACAAGAATTATAGAGATAATCAACATAATGGAAACTGTCAGAGAATGTACTCACCTTGGGTCCTGCTGCTGGTATGAATCAGAGTCCAAGTCACAGTCCAAATAGCCTATGTATTACAATTTACCATGTCAAAAGATAATTTATTTTAATTTATTTAATTCTGGAATAATTAATCTAAAATTATATTTTAATCTTATTATTCTGATTTTTAGGTTAATTCCTAAATTTTTATCCAAAAGAACTGAATTTTATCTACTCGAGACTCATGGCACGCAAATCGAGGCGATCTGTTGACCGAAAAGTCAACCGACACAAACTCAACTTTCATGCATGATTTCCTATAGATTTCAGCGTCAAAAACATACTGGAATTTACGGCTCGTCCGAATTCAAATTCGTTTGGAAATTATGGCACATACAAATTTTGTATCGTGCACCGATGGTTAAATTCTAACCTAGAAGTTCTACAGAATTATCAGTATATAAATAATTCGAATTAAATTCTCAGAAAAACATATGTCAATGATATCGACATTAGCTTTCTGAAACTTTAAACGGTTCATGATTCTGATTCCTGGTTCTCCCAAAATCGCAAAAACATCAAAACACGTCTATTTTCGGACATACTGTGCTCTACGAATTTTCCAGAATTTAATACTCATAATTTCGTAAAACAATTTATATAATCAGAAATCTAACCTCAATATCATTCTAATACAAAAAACTAGGCCTCGATTGGAGTCCAAAACTATGCGCAATGGCTTCTGGAAAATGAAGGAACCCTAGATGGTAATTCTCCAAAAATTGGCTCAACAAAAACCCTAGAAAATAAATAACTAAACTAATATATACAGAGAGGAGAGAGAAAGCAGCCGTGGCTCACAGTGCACCACATGGCAGCAATCCAGGGCTGTCCGCTCAGATCGGACGGTCACAGTTCAATGCCTCTCGGCTCAGCTGAGTCCGAGTCGAACTCTGACTCGGCTCGGCTCGAGGTCGGCTCGGCTCGGCTCGCACCCACCCCACGGTTACTGACAGGCGGGCCCCGCACTATTCGCTGTGGAAGGCTGACAGGTGGGCCCCCTGTTTGCTGACTGGGCAGAATTAATTACTTCTTGGGTTTTCTTTTTCAGAAATTAGTTTTTAATTCAGTTTTTCATTATTAACTCAAAATAAATGCTAAAAATAATCAGAAAATTCCCAAAAAAGTTCTAGAAAATATATTTTATTATTTATAACCTAAAATAAAATTTTGGGATATTTTTAATTATATTTGACCCTAAAATAAATTCTTGAAAGTCCTAGGAAATTAGGGTTACTAGTTTTTAATTAACAAAAAATTATGGAAAAATCCCAATAGCTGCAAATTAACCTAAAAATAATATTTAAGCACGAATTTTAGGATACGGAGGTTACAAGTCTACACACCTTAAAAAAATTTTGTCCTCAAAATTTAAAATCCTCTATGTATTCATTTATATTATTTCTCCATCAAAGTTTTAAATTCATCGAATCACATAATCATGAAGTGAATCCATATTGCTATTTCACAATTTTTTTCCAAATTCTATAAGTATCATATTTCCGCAAAACTTTAAAATTAAAAATCAAATTCCATTCTTATCAAAATCTCCTTAAAATTTTTATGCTAATCACTAAATACAAAACTTAATATTCAATCCTCTAATTTTAAATCCACTAAATGTATATTTATAAAATTTAAAAAATCTCATCCAAAAAAGTTTGTATTCAAATACTAACCCATTAATCATCTTACTTCTCAAATTTTGAGTAAATCAGTAAATACAAAATTTACTATCCAATCCTTTAATTGAAATACCATCAATGCATATTTATAAAATTTTAAAAAATCTTATCCCAAAATTTGAATTCAACAATAATCCATTATTGATCTTAATCCTCGATTTTTTTTTCTACACAATACTCAAACAATGTAATACTCGCAAAATCTTCAATTACAATATTCAAAATAAATCTATATCTTGCAGTCAAATAAATACAATGATAATCTTCTTAATTTCCTCAAATGTTAGTGACATTCAATCATACCACAATCTTCATAAAAATTTATGATTTAACAAATCGTCAATTCTGTCATATTAAATTCTCAACTCTCTTCATTTAAATAAATATTTATCCTCAAAATTTAAGGCACATTGTCTCTCTTTGTCAAATCATAACCTCTTCATTAATTCTTCACTACGGTCAAAACCCTCAACAGTCAAAGTCTAAGAGAATCCTACCTACAGTCACACAACATACAATCTAGAGAAAACATACATGGTTATGGTCTCCTTTGTCATGATATTGCAGTCTCTGCTAGGGTGTACTACTAACTATATTCTAACAAGAAAATTATTGATACAGACTATGGCACTAGGAAATCAATCAATAAAACAAACAGATGGAAAAGGAATATGAGGAAAGAACAAAACATAGCCTTCTAACCCATTACTTGGACATCTTAATCCTCTAATATACACTTAACTCTGGCATATTCACTCACTAATTTCTTGTCCCTATACACTGATACCCATATCAACTAATCACTAGTCCACAACATCCATGAATACATCCTCATTGCATACACCTGTCTATTGATACCTAGATATGATACCAAGAATCTCTAACACGACCATAGTTTAATAATGCATCCAAAGTTTGATACCTCTAACCCTTGGTACTACTGTTTCTACTACAAGCACACTCACTACTAGCCCTCTTACCTACTGCAATTGTTTATACTAGTCTTTCTTATCACTCAAGTGCACACCAAGTACAACACACCATACTAAGTATTGCTCCTTCTAATGCAACTCTAGATGGACACCCAAGTCTGTTTGTAGTGCCATCTCAAGCCAATAGATCCTTACACATGCACATCAACCACTCATATACTGTTATACATTTCTTACCCACCATAAATTTTTATCCTCAAAATAAAATCATCAAAATTTAACTTCTCGAACAATTTAAAATAAAATGCATATATTTTCCTCAAAAGTCAAATATTCAAATATCGGAATAAAATTTTAATCACTTCCAAAAAAATCTTTATAGCTTTGACTATGTTTATTGAATTGAATTTGAATCCTCAAAATTTAATAACATAAAATCTCAACTCCTCAAAAATTCTTTAAAAATTGTAATTCATTTCCACTCTTCAAATTATAAATTTATCCACAAGCATCTAAGTACACATATATGCTCACAGTCTCTAATACTCAAGGTGCACACAAATACATCAATTATCTACAACTCTCAACTGTGTACTGATATTGTACTGCCTGGATTACTTGCACTATTACTTCCAATAATCAAAGTTATCATCACACATATTTTCTCCAATGATTTTCTATCTATATTAACTGGTACACCAATCTAATTATCATCAAACGAAGTACTTAGTGTTATTAGCACCTTGCTCAACAAATCTTTGATATAGAATTACCAGCACTATTGGTATAGTAACACTAGCTCCATCATTAGATCACCTTATCAAGCTTATTAGAACTCCCGATTATTCGCACTAGTTATAACACCCATGTTTCACTTCACTCTCAAAGGCGACATATCGTTCCATATCTCGATTGATGCATATGTATTTTTCTTTTAATCTTTTACAGAATGTTACACTAATATGTGATATACTTCATACCTTTCATGATTAATCTTGATATTCCTCTACCCATGGCACACTCATTAATACCCTTTATGCATATACATTCCTTTACCCTTGACACACCCAAGTAATCAATCATCAAATTGAACATCATGCTCCATTAATCTTTAACACAATTTCTTGATACTTAATTATTTACATAAATCATCCAATTACATAATTTAATGACTATCCAGGACTGGCATGCTGATTCTGATACTTACTCTTGGAACCATCATTGATACTCTTACTCCTTCTTCTACCTATAGTACCAATATTAACTATAATAACACCTATCATAGAACTATTGCTACAAGGTATTATGCTATGGGTATCTCTAGATTAATGCCTACTGCTCACACGTCCAACCAAGAAATACTTACAACTCACAAGTCATACTCAGTCAACACTAATACAAGACATAGACATAATTACAAGTAACCAATTATCATACTAACAAGGAATCCTCAAAGAAGCTCAAAAAGGAACGAGATTAAGGACTGAAGGTATCTTTACTGCTAATAAAGAAAAGAAGCGATGGAACAAAGTCCTGGAATAACAGAAATAGATAAGTCTTGAGATGATACTTTAAGAACCAATTTAAGATACAACCTGATAATCATACACGTCTGTCAGAAATTATGACACTCAGAATTCTCGCCACGCTAGTAAGCATAGATGCGATAAATGACAGGCTCCGTAACTAAGGTATGCAACTCTATAATTATGTCATCTAGAATCTTCACCACGCTAACCGGTATGGCTGCGATAGACTCTAAGTTTCATAACTAAAGTATGTACATCCAAGTCAGGTTCCTACGTTCTAGTCACGACAGCTAATATGGCTGCGATAAACTCTAGGTTCCATAACCAAAGTAGACGTTTTACCTTTCTCACTGTCCTCATCAATATATGTCATCAGATGATACCGTAAAATTTAGTCCGTAAAATTCATCTCGATAAAAAAAATCAAACTCAACAACGACACCAAGAGTTAAATTTAACAACTGGTCAACAAGAATCAAACTCAACAATGATACCAAGATTTTAATTTAATAACTAATCAAAAAGAATCAAGTTCAATAACAACAAGCAAGAGCGGACGGAAACAAGGAAAAAGATTTAAATTGGAAATTATAATAAGATTCTCAAGGGGTCGTCACAGGAATCTCTCAAAAAAATTTGTGATTGAGTATCTTCTCTCATCCTAGTATCCTATATCCTATATCATATATTCTATAGCAGGCACGCAGTAGTACAACTAAGATGTCGCACTACCATAATATTGTATAACTTGCGAAGTCTGACCTGCATAGGCCACCACTAAAAACGTGTCACGACCCGCACCCGGTATAGGGACACGAGAGCGTGGGTACGTCCAGCCTACGCCGCAGCATCGGCGGTAGAACGCTGTCTAGGTCATGATACTATCTAATCAATCTCACATGAATATCCAACTCTATAAGAAGACACAGATATCACAATATAATATGGAATATACTCAATCACATAAACTAAGGCACGATGAGATATCGAAGCAAGAAAATAAAATACAAGACAAGTCTAAACAACAATAAATAGTCTAACCTGCAATCAATAACATCCAAGTCTCCAAGTATGTCAGAACAAGTCCTCTATGTCACAGTCTAAAAAAAATATCCAGTCAGGATTGGAACAAAATACACCTCTAACAGCAGTTCCACTTATATTGATAAAATCTATAGCACAGTGTAAAGAAATACAAGACAGATATGGATAACTGGCAATAAGAAATACTAACGAGCATGGATATATTGGAATAGAAATACTGGAATAAATGGAATACTGGAGCATGTCATCATCATGTACATCTAGCAATGAAATAGAAATACAAGTACACGCAAGAACAATGAACTGGTATGTAAGTGTGTACAAAAACAATAACTAGAACATGTGGAGATGCTAGATCCATATACTAGAGATGCATGTCAATGATCCTCTAACTAAGTGTGTGAAACATCAGCATATCATGTGATCGGCTTGGGACTATATGACTCATTACATTGATTAGCGTTCATCCCAACAAGTCCGGCTAACCATATGTAACAGCGATGAGGCATGTAATGGTCAGGCTGCATCGACGTAAGATGTGGGTGAGCTATGATGCATGTAAGGTTGGGTATGATCACATAAGCTACTAATATTTCTCCATTTTCCCCAGCTAGCACGATGGATTCCAATCACGACTCCTCGTGACAGGTCTCGATGATGCCAACTCGTGTAAAGAATAGTGTCAGAGTCATGTATGCTATACAACAAGAATTATAGAGATAATTAACATAATAGAAACTGTCATAGAATATACTCGCCTTGGGTCCTGCTGCTGGTATGAATCAGAGTCCAAGTCACAGTCCAAATAGCCTATGTATTACAATTTACCATGTCAAAAGATAAATTATTTTAATTTATTTAATTCTGGAATAATTAATCTAAAATTCTATTTTAATCTTATTATTCTAATTTTTAGGTTAATTTCTAAATTTTTATCCAAAAGAACTGAATTTTATCTACTCGAGACTCGTGGCACACAAATCGAGGCGATCTATTGACCGAAAAGTCAACCGACAAAAACTCAACTTTCATGCATGATTTCCTGTAGAGCGCATCGTCAAAAACATACTAGAATTTACGGCTCATCCGAATTCAAATTCGTTTGGGAATTATGGCACATACAAATTTTATATCGTGCACCGATGGTTAAATTCTAACCTAGAAGTTCTACAGAATTATCCGTATATAAATACTTCGAACTAAATTCTGAGAAAAACATATGTCAATGATATCGACATTAGCTTTCCGAAACTTTAAACGGTTCGTGATTCTGATTCCTGGTTCTCCCGAAATCGCGAAAACATCAAAACACGTCTATTTTTGGATATGCTGTGCTCTACGAATTTTCCAGAATTTAATACTCATAATTTCGTAAAAAAATTTATATAATCAGAAAGCTAACCTCAATATCATTATAACACAAAAAACTAGGCCTCGTTTGGAGTACGGAGCTATGCGCAAAGGCTTCTGGAAGATGAAGGAACCTTAGATGGCAATTCTCCAAAAATTGGCTCAACAAAAACCATAGAAAATAAATAACTAAACTAATATATATAGAGAGGAGAGAGAAAGCAGCCGCGGCTCACAGTGCACCACGTGGCAGCAATCCAGGGCTGCCCGCTCAGATCGGACGGTCACAGTTCGATGCGGCTCGGCTCAGCTGAGTCCGAGTCGAACTCTGACTCGACTCGGCTCGGCTCGAGGGCGGTTCGGCTCGGCTCGCACCCACCCCGCGGTCACTGACAGGCGGGTCCCGCACTGTTCACTGCGGGAGGCTGACAGGTGGGCCTCCTGTTTGCTGACTGGGTAGAATTAATTACTTCTTGGATTTTCTTTTTCAGAAATTAGTTTTTAATTCAGTTTTTCATAATTAACTCAAAATAAATGCTAAAAATAATCAGAAAATTCCCAAAAAATTCTAGAAAATATATTTTATTATTTATAACCTAAAATAAAAGTTTGGGATTTTTTTAATTATATTTGACTCTAAAATAAATTCTTGAAAGTCCTAGGAAATTAGGGTTACTTGTTTTTAATTAACAAAAAATTATGGAAAAATCCCAATAGCCCCAAATTAACCTAAAAATAATATTTAAGCACGAATTTTAGGATATGGAGGTTACAGTAGGGGCATGGAGATTGGGAACCATAACTCTCTCCCTGCCATAAGAATACAGCAGTTCAGCCATGTGAGTAGCATGCGATCCGTCATCCGTCTGAGGAGCGTATTTTCCTGTGAAGCGGGTCTTCTTTACATGGATGGGCTTACCCTGGCGTAATCTGGAGCTTTGCACAGGTTCGCATAAAATAGGGGAAGTCTTCAAATGGCCTCCAGCGTCACGCGTATTTTGAAGAGAGGGCAACTTCTTCTCTTGGTGGCGTACAACTCTAGCGGTCGGGAGATTCGCCACTCGTTTTCCTTTAATGTGATCCAAGGGTCTATCTGCCTCCTTGTAGATGGGAGATACATTTTTACACGCAAGGCGCGTTTAAAATTTTTGAATTGGCGCTGAGGCCTGGTCAAAAATTATGTCTGCCATGTCACAGATGGGAAACAAAGTTTTACGCGTAGTGCACGTTTGAAATTTCTGATTTGGCACTGAGGCCTTGTCAAAAATTTTGTTTGCCATGTCACAGATGGGAGACGGGTTTTTACGCACAGAGCGTATAGGTTGTGATGTCACAACCTTGTTGATCGGAGAGAGAGAGCCTGCAGGAAGGGTAGAGGATGTCCGGGGCATCCATACTTTACGCAGCTTCCTATTGTCTTAGACAGAGAGGGAATGAGAGCTACCCCCTGCGCGAAGCATGTCTTCATAAGCAGATTGGTCGAATTGGATGACCAAAGTCTTCTTCGTTGATCCGACGGATACAACATCGTGTTGAGCAATGGCTTTCGCGTCAGATGAGAAAGTAGTCCCCAGCAGAGTCGTCATTTTGTGTTTGATGATAAACAAAAGAAATTGAGAGTAGGTTTATACGAAACCCTTTCTTTGTTTACAAACAAGAAAAAAAAGAATAATTAATCCTATACGAGGATGTTAAGTACAAAAAATAATTCTGGGGAAAAATTGCTATAGGAGTCTGATCTGCGGTCGATCACTTTGTCCCTTGGACCACACGATAATGAAGAAGTGTTGTAGAAGAATAAGGAGCTTCAAAGATTGTAAGAGGGATTAAACTCTCGTTGCTAAATTCGTCAATCAACACTCTCTATATGTGCTCTCTCTCTCTCTCTCTCTCTCTGATTTCCCCTGTCTCATGTGACCGAAAGTCTCTATTTATAGAGCTCGATCACAGTAACTGACCAGTCGGCGTAAAAGCCAATTAGTGGATAGAGTTGCACCTTTTATGCAGTGGTTATAATAACTGCTACCCACGTTTGAATGATCTCCTGAATCTACGTGTGACGCGTGTCCCATTATAAGGTAATGCGTATAATCGCTCATCGAAGATCACGACATACAAGCCACATAGGTAACTACCCCTCGTGTAGAGATGGTTGGCATAAAAGCCAAATAACTGTCTCGTTGGCGTAAAAACCAATTAGCTGTCCTGTTGGCATAAAAGCCAAGTAGCTATCAGGTTGGCCTAAAAGCCAAATAGTTGTCTTATTGACGTAAAAGACAAGTAGTTGCATAATAGGTAACCAGCGTAAAGATGGCCAATTATCCTTCCTTGACTGAGGTCTCGAGCGTATTCTGGGCCAAATAGCCTTATCACGTACCTTTGCAAATATAGCCAGAATTGGCGTATATCGAGGAGATAGCATATGGCGTACTCCTATAGTTGAAAATAGCCTGGTTGGCGTAACATGCAAGGATGGTGACGTGAGCGTATTAGCCCTAATTTTAGCTCTCCTAGTCATTAAAAATAGAATAAAATCTCGTGCATTAAATGCAGAGATCTGCCCCCATCTCGCGCATTAACTGCAAAGATATGCCTCGAGTTCTGTACGAAAATTAGCTTTTGACGTGGGGTCTGATTTTGTCTCATCTTGAGCGTAAAGGCTCATTTTTACCTGTGTAAAATAGGCAGCGTATTCCTTGAGTGCGTAAAATGACTTGTATCAATGATATGTCACTAAACGACAACCTGGGCCTCTGTGCAGAATTATTATTACAGCCGTCCTCTCGATCGTCGTGTAGTACTCTTTGTCAGGAGTCAGGTTCAATGTTTTGTCTGACAGGTTCATTCAAGGAATACGAAGAGTTCCTCGTACAACTTCATGCTGCATTAAAAGCAGACATTGTTTACGCCAGAGTGTAGCAACCTTTTTACGCCAAAATAGCCTGTAAGTGCTGCCTTACGCGGTTTGTTTTGGAGCTCTGCTCTACGCTGGATAGCGTTGAAGCTCTGTTGTACGCCAATAGCTCTGAAGTCATATTTTATGCCACACAGTGCTGGAGTTCTGTTTTACCCGTGCTTCATGTATGTTGGGGGTTTTACGCGTATAATTTCTAGCGTATTTTTTATGCTTCTATAATAGTAATCATCAAAAATAATAGAAACTATCAGAGAATGTAATCGCTTGTGGTCCAGAGCAATGAATGTGTCTTAGTGTCCAAACTGGTGTCACACAGACCTATATATAAATTTTTATGTCATTTGGGTTTATTTGAATGATAAATAAGCTACAATGAGTCAAAATATGATTTCTAGGCCATTTTTAGGTCATGCTAGTCAAACTTGGTCAAAGTAGATAAATACCTTGATTTTAGGGTCATACCTAGTTTCTAGGTTGATTACAAGTCTAAACTAGTTCATTCTAGGTGATACTAGTCCATAACTAGGTTTCTAGGTGCATACCTAAAAGGTACTATCTAAACAAGCTAATATTACTAAGTATTATATATACACATTTATTATAATATCCAACGTATTAATACCTTAGTCATATTATTACCCTAACAGGTCCATAACTAGGTTTCTAGGTCAATACCTAAAAGTTACTACCTAAACTAGCTAATATTACTAAGTATTATATATACACCATTTATTATAATATCCAACGTATTAATACCTTAGTCATACTATTATATAGGAACTTTTATATATACCAATGTATTAATACCTTAGTCATATTATTACCCTAACAATATCTAATAAATTAACACTTAACTTACCCAACCCTTGGTATCATGAATACCTTGGTATCCTACACATACCTTGGTATCATAGATACTAAGGTAATCAATATATATATATATTTGTGTGTGTGTGTGTGTGTGTGTGTGTGTGTAGGACCGTTAGGGCAAACTTTAGAGGGGGTGAATAGAATAAATGTGTGTGCATCAAAAAATAATTACCAATTAAAAATTCTAAGTTTAAGGACTACTTATAAACTGCAGCAATAAATATAATCAGAGTATAAGCAGAGTATAAGTAAAGTTCAAAAAGTAAACTCAAATACAGAAAATTTTATCCTGGTTTCCCTCTGAAATGACTAGTCCTGGTCCGAGAACTCTTGCTCGGAGTTGTATCCACTATAATCACCAATAGTAAATCACAAGCTTTGATCTGAAGTCTTGCAAACTTCTTACAACATCGAGCTTTGATCCGAAGGCTCGAAAGACTTTACACGTGCGTTTAATCCGAAGGGCACGCCAACTTCAAACACTAGAGAGAACTTGACAAACCAAACTTTTACAACTAGATCAGACTTCTAAATCAGAACCACGTTGGCACTAAAAGGCTGAAAGTTGATCTTGGGAATGGAGAAGTTTTATAGCTCAGGAAGATAGAGATATGAAAGTGAGCGAATCAGTTAATAAGAATGTTGAATTCAATCTCTATTTATAGGGTTTTTCTGAACCGAGTTCGGGCTGAGTTCGGATGTCCAACATTCAAAAATTCGAACGTTAGATTCCTGGTCCCACGGAGTAACGTTGCAAACTGGGTCTTAGGGTAACCAAGTTCGGCCTGAGTTCGGTCCGAACTCTGTTGGTTTATTTCCAGAATGTTGGGTCCAGGTTTGGTTTGGTTCAGGCTATTTTGAGTGGACTAGGTTCTGGTTTAATATGGGTTTGAGCTTCCTAGTGCCAACTACGAACCCGATGTACATTTGGTCCTATAAACAAAATATAAAATACAAAATAAAAGATAAAAGACCAAGAGCACTTAATGAAGCCAATCTTCTGACGCATCCGCTGACTTGAAGACATATTTTTTCTTGATAGCAGTTGTCCAAAGATAGCCAACGGAACCCCCGAGTGCGAGGCTCCGGATAATTCGTAGGCGGTTGGACAAAATCTTCTGGTATAACGCCGTCTCTGGCTCATCATCTTTTCTTCACTGCATATGTCCATTGCTTTTCTGCAAAAATATGTTAGACGGACAAAGCAATATACATAAGCAAATATGATAACATATAAGATCAGATATGGACAATGCTGAGTTTAATTAGAAGTTACAAGTTACTACAGTTATTGCACGATTATCATAATGTTAAACTTAATCGATTAGCCATAGTCAAAAACTCAACTTAAACATTGGGCCAACAATATATATATATATATATATATATATATATATATATATATATATATATATATACTAGGTATCTCATATACCTACTAGATACATATACATACATATACATATACATATACATATACATATACATATACATATAGATACTAGATAGACACAAATTCATATACTTAGTATTAACTAATACCTTAGTTTAGATTACTTACCTTAGTATCACTCCAACCTAGTGTTGATCAATAACTTGGTATTAGTTCAAATACCTTGTTATACTAGGTCATACTAGCTAATATATATATTTATATATATATATATATATATATATATATATATATATATATATATATATATATATATATATGACACTCCTTCTTTATTCAGTAATGTGGGAAAAAAGTTACAAAGAAGCCTTAGAGCAAAAGAAAATACATTAATTCATATCATGCATAAAAGGGAGTAATGGCTCTTGTCACGACCAGCACCTGATATAGGGATGCAAGTCGGGAACAACGCCCAGCCTACGCCGCAGAATCGATGGTAGAACGCTGTCTGGGTAATCTATCTAGCAATATAATGAACCACCAACAATAACAATATACTCAATCACAGATCTAAGATAGAAACGAGCACGAATATGATAAAGAATAGAAATAGTCACATACAACTCATGAGTCTAAAAATAATACATCAATGAGTCTGAAAGAATGCTACCAAATAAGCTGAAGATAAATCCAGTACAAGAAATACTAAGAAGGCACTAATCTCGGGTCATCTGTCTCAGTCAGGATAAGTCCCTCCTGAGCCAGGGTCTCTGACTCTAATCCTACAATATCCTGGGGTCCATAATGTGTAGGGTACCAGTCTTCAGTATCATCTGGGAAAAATATATCCAGTCAAAAAAGGAGCAGAGTACATCTCTAATAGCAGTTCTAATCAATGATAAAAACTATATAACAGTAAATAAATGTGAATAAACAAGATGCACAATAGATACGAGAGATATATAATAAGGAAATACTAGAATAAATACAATAATAAACAATATGACAATGAACAAGAATACTAATGACTAAGTGTGTGAGTACTAGCTTTAACATGTGATTGACTTGGGAACATGATACAATATATATGGCCTGGCTAATCATACGTACGGTGTATGATTAATACTATTCAATGAACAATACTTGATACAATGAGGGTATGATCACATATATATACTAAAGTACTCCCTACCCTGGACTGGTATAATAGATCCAACCACGGTATGCTATGGCACGAGATTCCCCAAGAAGATAGCGACTCTTTCCGAGAATCAGTGTTTGTACATGTACAAGATAATCAATGAAACAAGGTCTGCACATGATACACCATATACCAAGGAATAATATCTCATGACGAGATCCGGATATACCAATCCGTGTAACCATCGTGTCAAGAAACATGGATATCTATACTATATACAATGAACATAAAGGATATCATAAATGAGAAACTATCAGAGAATATACTCGCCTGAAGTCCAAAGAATAGTCTCACAGATGTCTGATATGGTGCCTCGAAGACCTAGATATGGAATACAATATCAATATAAGATCCCAGAAAAAAATAAGTTAAACTAGTCAACTTCTAGGTCAATAAGTCAATTCTAAGTCAAAAGTCAAACTCGGTCAACTCTAAGTCAACTTTGGTCAATTATAGTCAAACTATGGTCAAACTATGGTCAACTACCTATTTTTAGGTTGCATAATTCTAGTACAAAGATATTGGGTTCAAATACTAAAGTCTAGGTCATAAAAACTATATCTTAGGATACTAGGATACCGTATCTCTGGATACGTAAATCAATAGGTAAATCATCACATACACATATCAAACAAGCATTAATTATATAAAATCCTAATTACAACATTAAACAGATGCCTTGGTTTTGAACCAACTTGGTATCACAATGCTAAACCATAAACTTGCTACCCACACCCAATACCTTGGGTATCCCTAAATACCTTGGTACTTACCTTGTTATCTCAAGGTAATACCCAATACCTTGCTTATACTAACTACCCGTAAATATATATACTAACAACTAAATATATACATATAGTATACTAAAACACAAATAGAAAGTTAGGAACATATATACGTATATATTAATTACTATATATATACACATATATATTTATATACATAAATATCTAATAAATATTAAAAACTATCAAACTGTCATTAAAAGCCCCTGCCTACTGTCGCTGAAACTTTCGATACTGCTGATACTCTGATGTTTCTGCGACAAACTCCTACTGCTGTCGCTAAACTGATGTTGTTGCTGCTGTATGCTATTGCTGCTGCTACTTTGGCGACGCTGCTACTGTTGTTATTGCTGCTGCGGCTGCTGTCACTATTGCCACCGTTGTTGTTGCTGTGCTATTTGGCGACGCTGCTGTCGCTAAAGCTCCAGCTCTCCTCTATTATATATATAACACAATAATATATATATATATATATATATAATACATAATATATAATATGTATATATAATACACTATATATAATACCACTAAATATGTAAACACATATACTCTTTCACATACATATATATGTACATAATAATACATAGTAACATAATATACACATATATGGTATCATATATATATATATATATATATATATATATAACTTTACATATACGTACATGTATATATAATATACACAATATATATACATATAACCATATATAATATAAATATATATATATATATAACAACATATAATATCCTCTTAATATATACATATATATACATACTACAATATATAAATATACCTTATATATAGAAGAATAGCTACATAACAATATATACACATATAGTATATACATAGATACGTAGATCTAAGACACAATATTACATAAATATAAATACATAATAATAATAATAATATATATATATATATATATATATATATATATATATATATATATACATCTCACCATGAATAAGAATACAAGAGAAATAGATCTACAATTAAATTGCACAAACACATGGATCGTATCACCCCGTATCCCACTAAATCTAGGATACGCTTGTGACACGAGTCCACCACACATCCAAACGTACCCCGAAGGACACGAGCAAGTCTAAAATATTATTTATGAACAATACGAAGAGTCAAATACAATTCTACCTGTCCGTGTCAAAATATGACATGCACAAAGTCCCATGTCGGAGGAAAAACCCCCAAAATCAACACGTATCACCAAATTATTGAGATACAACCTACACGTACCCAATTATTGATATGATACTAGTCCCAAACACATAAGCACATGTCAAATTGATCTATAGGACCAATTGACACACACAACAATTGTCAATCTAGGAATTCTCCCAAAATTGACACAAAAAATACCATAACTTTCACAATAGGCCTCCTATGAGCACAAAACCAAATCCTATGGGTAGCCTATGCATATGAGTTGATTTCTCATGGTTAAATCTCAAATTTAGAACCTAAATTAAGGAAAAAACTAAATTATACCTATTGGAAGATGGATTTCCAATGCAACCTCCAAATATGATAAAATTATCCTCCAAATTGTAGATCCTTGCTTCTCTTTGTAGATCCTTGCTTCCTCCTTCTAGATACTTGCTCTACTAGTCTCTAATGGTGATTTAGAAAGGAATTGGAATAAAATTTGTTAGGAAAATGAAGTGGGAATGAAGGAATTTGGTTGAGAGAAATTCTAGATCTTGTTTTCAAATGAAAAGAGGAGAGAGAGACCAAATCCCCCCTCTTTAATAGGCCGGACCCCTTTTCCCTTCCCCAAGTCACTATATAATGTCCATTATACCCCTTGGGGCCTCTCAGGAAGAAATAATTAAGGAGGGAAGCTTTTAGTCTAATGGTTTAATTAATTTTAATCATCCTCATAATCAATGGGCTTTCTAAATGGGCTCAAATCTAACAATTAATACATATTGGTCCATGAGTCTAAACTAAACTAGTTAGGTCCGCTAACACAATATCAAAATAAATAAATAACATCTAACAACAATTAAATAATACAACAATTAATTATTTATCATGCACAATATTTAATTAAATATAAAATTACTAAAATACCCTTTCCTAGAAAATGTGGTAGTGACAAGTCTACCCTCCTAAAATAATTTTGTCCTGAAAATTCAAAGATGAAAACTACCCCCAAAAAATAACAAAACATAACAAAGGGACAGAACTAAAGAACAGAACTAACTATGAAAGAACATACCTCAAGGCATAAATAAATATGGATAACGCTCTCGCATTTTATCCTCTCTCTCCCAGGTAGACTCCTCCGGAGAGTGATGCCTCCATGTGACGTGCACCAAAGGAATAGTCTGGTTCCTCAACACCTTTTTTTTTCGATCCAGAATCTCAACTGGCTACTCTGGATAGCTAAGAGTAGGGCCCACTTCTATCTTCGAGTGATCCAATACATGACTAGGATCTGCCATGTACCATTTCAACTGTGACATATGAAATATGTTGTGCACTCCCTCCAATGCAGTAGCAAGTCCAGTCTATAAGCAACTGTACTGACCCTCTCTAGAATAGTGAAAGGTCCGATGAATCGCGGACTAAACTTCCCGCTTGTACCAAATCGAATCGTGCCTCGTGTTAAAAAAATCCTTAAAAACACCAAACCACCCACCTAGAACAAAATACCACCTTAAGAACTTAATCTATAACAAACAACCAATAACAAGCATAAAACAAAATCTAAACTATACCTCGAACTCCAAAGGTCACCGGTGGCTATCGGTCCAATGCTGTTGTCTGTCCTGCACCACACAAAGTTTGTCTCTGATCAACTGAACCTTCTCCGCTGCATATATAATCATCTCTGGCCCAAGAAAAACTCTCTCTCTAACATCGTCCCATGACAAGGGAGTATGACACCTTCGACCATACAGAGCTTCAAATGGTGACATCTCTATACTAGCCTGGTAGCTGTTGTTGTAAGCAAACTCTACTAAATGGAGATGGTCCTTCCAAGAACCTCCAAAATCTAGTACACAAGTGCGCAACATATCCTCGAGAGTCTGAATAGTCCTCTCTGACTGCCCATCTGTCTGGGGATGATATGCAGTACTGAACTTGAGCTGAGTGCCCAAACTCTGCTGCAAACTCCTCCAGAAGTGAGAAGTGAAACGACTATCCCGATCTAAGACTATGTTGATGGGAACTCCATGTATCCTAATGACCTATCTCACATACATCCCTGCCAGCTTCTCCGTAGACAAACCCACCTTGAAAGGCAAAAAGTTGGCCGACTTGGTCAACGTATCAACGATGACCCAAATCGCGTCTTTTCCTCCTGGAGATCATGGAAGTCCGAACACAAAATCCATAGTAATGTGCTCCTACTTCCACTCTGGAATGGGTAATGACTGAAGTAAACCTCCTGGTCTCTGCCTCTCGGCTTTCACCTGCTGGCACACTAAACATCTGGATACAAACTGTGCCACTTCCCTCTTCATGCCATACCACCACACACACTCTCGCATATCCCGATACATCTTGTTGGCACCTGGATGCATAGAATATTGAGAGTGATGCGCTTCCTGCAATACCTCCTCATGCAGCTCCCCACTAAGAACACACAATCTAACTCTATGTCTCAAAGATCCATCCTCAGAAATGGTAAAATCATCCTCCAATCATGCTCTCGCCTGAGCTCTGATGCTCCTCAGAGATACATCCTCATACTGTTCTGCCTTGATCCTGTCCATCAAATCTGAATGTATCAGCAATCTCCATATTTGTATAGCACAACCTGGAACTATCACCTCGATGCCCAAGCTCTCCAAGTCCTTCAGCAAATATCGATCATGTGTCAAGAACATAGCTACCGGATACCTTGTCACTACCACATTCTGAAAACAGGGGTATTTTCAAATTTTTACAATATTTACTATTATGTTATTTACCATTAATTAATTGCATAATAATATATTTGATTTAAATAGTTATTATGTGTGATGTGTAAATAATTATAGTATTAGATGCAGTGTTAATTATTTTATTTAGCTAGCAGACTAGACCTAGAAGCCCAGTAGACGAACCCCTGTCCGAATTATAGAATTCTGGATTTTATTATTTATTTAGAATTTAATATTTGGAGATTTTAATTAATTACTGTATTTTATTCAATGTTTTTGCGCATTGCCTTGCTTCGATATTTGGAGCACTATCCAGACTTTTGTCTTCCAACAAATTTCACAATCTTGCTCTAGACATGTCCGCCTTCAATTCTGCTATTTTTGCAACTCATAATTTTGCTCCTTGTGCATTGTTTCTGGCCGCACAAAAATCGTCGCGGACGTTTATTTTTAAATTCCTATTTTGTATCGTTGTGCGTTCCAATCGAAAATTGGAGGCCATCTTGACCTATTTTTCGTGCGACCCAAATTAGGGTAATATTCTGTTCTGAGTCTTCTTCAATATTGGTATTGATGACCTGACCTGATTTTGACCCCAAGTACTCCTAATTAATTGTTGAACAACTTGCATTTAATTCTATTTAAATTGATGATACTATTTTATCTGATTTTAAATCCCAATTTAATTCCAGTGCCCTACAAATTCAGCCCATACCCATCTTACAGTGCCCCTGACCCTACAAAATATCGGACCCCGGATCGCCCGCCCAATTTTCGTCATTTTATGTGTTTGTGCAATTTCCCAAAATTTAAGGGGCTAAGTTGCAATTATTCAATTGTAGGTGCCCACCACCTAATTATTTTAATCAATGAGGGAATCCAATATTTTAATTAAACCCTCATCCTCCATGAATTATTTTTCCTTCATGTTTAATCTGGACCCCTCATTCTAGAGGGTTAATCACAACCCTTCATTCAACAACCCTCTCCCCTATTTAAATGTCACCATCAAACCCTAATCCCTAGACTACCTAGAAAACCCCACCTCACAAGCCTCCAAAATTTCCCAAGCCCCCACATCCTCTCTCCTACGTTGGAAACCCCTTCCCTTCTTCTTCTATTTTCTTCTTCTCTTTTCTTCTTCCTTTCTCCTTCTCTTTCCTTCCTTTTCTTCTTCTTCTTTTTGGATTTGAATTTGAAATTCAAATCATAGGGGGAACACTGTTCCTGTGCACAGTGGCTCTTCCCTGACCCGACTTCTCGACTCCGGCGGGCGGCCCTCTCCCCGGCCAAGCCCGCTGCAACCCGGCGGCCAACTCCCCGGTCCGGCGGCCGGCCATCTGTCCGCTGCTGCTCGTCGATTGTCCCCGGCGGCGCGGCGAGAGCTCCTCCCTCCATTCACCATCCACCACCTCTATCAGACATTCCCGAGCCCCTTCACTGCCGACCCCAACCCCCTTGATCCCATCTCCCCCACCGCCTCTACTCTTCCTCCCCTCCATCATCCAATCCTCACCACCACCCCCATCCATCCATCCGTCCATTCCCTCACTGCTCCAGGCCTCCCTCGGTGCACCCAGTCCGACCCCCGGCAGACTCCTCCCTCCGGCGCCCGAGTCCTCGACCCGGCGGCCAGGCCGACCACCATCCGCCAGCCTCCGCTGCTCGGTGCAATCCCCGGCGGCCCTCAGTACTCCGGCGACTCCGGCCGGCGCTGCATCGACGGTCCGGCGAGCCCCTGCAAACCACTGTGAGTCTTCTTCCTCCCCCTTCTTTCTTTATATATATATATATATATATATATATATATATATATATATATATGTACATACATGTATACTAGGTATATGTATAAGTAGTGAAATTAAATTGTATATGTATATAAACAGTATTAAATTAATGCTTAAATATTAATGTATATGTAATTTGTATATATATATAAATGTTGTTTATATATTTAAATTAATGTGAATGCATTGTATATAATTATGTATGTAGGTATTAATATATATGTATTAGTATATAAATGCAATATGTACAAGTATTATTTTAAATAAATGTTAACATATAAATAAGTATATCAATTATTTTATTAAATTATATAATTTAGAATGTATCTATGTATAGTGTATGGATGAATATATATATGTATTAGTATATATTTAAACTGTATAAAATTAAATTAGTGTATATAAATGTATAAGTATATATTTAATTTGTATATGTATATTATGCATTTTATATATATACCTTGTATATTTTTGATATAATTAGTATATGTAGATGTATATATCTATTGTTTAATAATTAATTTATGTAAGGTATTTTATGTATTTAAATGGTATAAATATGTATAGTATTTTTATTTAATGCTTAAAATACGTGATTATGAATAGCATCTATTTAATTAATATTTAACTTAATGTTTAGTATATATAATATATAATTAGCCTACTTAGTATATATTCTAGTACGTATTTTAATACGTATATATAGTATATAAATTTTATTTGGTATATGATATATATAGATATAACAAATCTATATTTCACAAGTACATATATATGTATACATGCATATTTTAATATATGTACATGTATATTTTATTTTTCATTAAATGTTAAACAAGTATTAAATATGTATTTTAGTATTTAATATATCTATAATGTATTTTTGGCATATATGTGAGTATACCCTAGTATAAATCAAATATGTAATTTTAAAAGGAATATATATGTATATATATATTGTAAATACATTTAAATTGGTGCATGTATAAAATATTGTAAGTATAAATTATTATGTTTATATATGCATACAAGAATCATTTATTTTAAAGTATATATATATTTATACATATATCTATAATTGTATTGAGGGATATTGTATGTAATTAATTAATAAGTTGTTATTTAAATACGTAGTCCTACTAGATGACCTTAGTTGACTAGTGCCCTGCCTGGCATGGCCTGAGGCCAGTGTATTTCTATTGTGTGTTAGGATAGCTTCTGATACAAATGTCATATTGTGATGTGTTATAGGACTGTTGGTTTACCAGGGGATACTCTGGAACAGGACATCCATAATTACCAGCTAAGGACCAAAGGCAAGTACATTCTCTGATAATTTCCAATTCTTGATAATTGCTATAAGTTCAATGATCTTGAAATGTTACAACTGAATCTTTGACACTGTGCTACACGGACTAGTATAGCTTGGATCTGCAGTCATGAGATGTTACCTTAATTATCGTATTGACATTGTACACGACATGTATATTTAGAAACCATACATGATAGACTTTACTTGCTCGTGTATCGTGACGTGTCATGGTTGGATCCACAGTACTAGTTGGGGGCGGGGAAGTAGTAGTAAGAAATGTGATCATAACCTCTTATTGTAGTATAAAAACTGTAAGTGTTAATCATGCTCTTCACCCATGATTAGCCAGGCCTTATAGCAACCGTACATGTTCCCAAGCCGATCACATTTCGAAACTACTATTTCAAACACTTAGAATAGTTACAGTTCTCTATATTTTCATATACTACATCACCCGTATATGATACTGTTCCTTATTCCTTCATTTTTATACATGCACTGACTGTGTTTCATTGCCTATTACCTGTCTCTCTTAAACTGTCATTACATTATTCCACTGTCTTCTCAGTAGCTAGCATGACATGTTTTATTGTATTATAGACATTATCAATTAATGGAACTGTTATTTGAGATTGTGCTTTGCTCCTTCCTGACTGGAAACATTTTTCCAGACTATGCCTTAGAGGACCGCTGTCCGACACTTATGGTGAGTAGCTGCAGACTTGGTAGTTAGCTGTGATTCTGGAGGGTCTAGACGGAATTATTATTTCTTGTTAGTTTTTAAGTAGACTATTTGGTACCGGATTTGTCTCCGGCATTTTGATGATTTTTGGATATTGTTAAGTTAAAGTTATTTCTTGTGGACTTGTGTTGAGTTTAATTTTAATTTCTGTTTCGAAATCCTATCGTGCTGTAATCCTGTGATTGAGTATATGTTCATCTATTAGTGTTATCCGTGCCTCCTAATGGAGATTGGATATTTGCGTGACATTAGTTAGATAGTATCAATACCTAGACAGCGTTCTACCGCCGATGCTGCGGCGTAGGCTGGACGTACCCACGCACTCGTGCCCCTAAACCGGGTGCGGGTCGTGACACGTTTTTAGTGGTGGCCCATGCAGGTCAGACTTCGCGAGTTGTGCGATGTCGTAGTAGTGTAACATCCTTGTTATACTACTGCGTGCCTGCTATAGGACATAGGACCTAGGATACTAGGAAGAGAGAGGATACTCAATCACAAATTATTTGAGAGATTCCTGGGACGACCCCTGAGAATCTCATTATAAATTCCAATTTAAATCCTTCCCCTTGTTTTCGTCCGTCCTCACTTATTGATATTGAGTTTAATTCTTGTTGACCAGTTGTTAACTTTAATTCTTGGTATCGTTGTGGAGTTTTGATTTCATATCGAGGTGAATTTTACGGGCTAAAATTTACGGTATCATCTGATGACGTATATTGATGAGGACAGTGAGAAAGGTAAAACGTCTACTTTGATTATGGAACCTAGAATTTATCGCAGCCATATTAGCTGTCGTGACGAGAACGTAGGAACCTAACTTGGATGTACATACTTTAGTTATGAGATTTAGAGTTTCTCGCAGCCATACCGGTTGGCGTGGCGAGGATTCTAGATGACATGATTATAGGGTTGCATACCTTAGTTACGGAACCTGTCGTTTATCGCACCTACGCTTACTGGCGTGGCGAAAGTTCTGAGCGTCATGATTTTGGATAGACGTGTATGATTATCAGGTTGTATCTTAAATTGGTCCTTAAAATATCATCTCAAGACTTATCCATTTTGTTATTCCAGGACTTTGTTCCATCGCTTCTTTTCTTTACTAGCAGTAAGGATACCTTCCGTCCTTGATCCAATTCCTTTTGAGCTTATTCCTTGTTAGTATGATAATTAGTGACTTGCAATTTTGGTTGTGTCTTGTATTAGTTGACTGAGTGTTGCCTGTGAATTGTAAGTGTTCCCTAGTTGGACATATGAGCATTAGGCATTAATCTAGAGATACCTATAGCATAGTACCTTGTAGCAATAGTTCTATGATAGGTGTTATTATAATTCGTATTGGTATTATAGAAAGTGTAAGTGATCGTGATTTGTAATAAGTTTGACGAGTTAATCTAAGGATGAAGCTAACGTTACCATACCAATAGTGCTAGTGATTCTACATCAAATATTTGTTGAGCAAGGTGCAAATGACAGTAAGTACTTCGTGTGATGACAAACAGATTGGGGTATTAAGTAATATAGATAGAAAATCATTAAAGAAAATATGTGAGATGATAATTTGGATTATTGGAAATGATAGTGCAATTATTTCGGACCGTACAATTCCCGTACACAGTTGAGGTTGTAAATAATTAGTGTATTAGTGTGCACCTTGAGTATTAGAGACTGTGAGTAGTATATGTATATTTGTGGATTAAATTTATAATTTGTAGAGTGGAAATAAATTTCAATTTTTAAAGAATTTTGAGGAGATGAGACTTTATGTTATTAAATTTTGAGTATTCGAATTCAATTCAATAAACATAGTCAAGGCTATAAGGATTTTAAAAGTGATTAAATTTTTTCGATAATTGAATATCTGATTTTGAGGAGGTATATGTAATTTATTTTTAAGTTGATCGAGAAGTTAAACCTTGACGATTATTTTGAGGATTAACTTTATGGTAGATAAGAGATGAATATTAATATATGAGTAGATGATATACATGTGTAAGAATTTGATGACTTGAGTATGATTGAGATCTCACTGCCAACTGACTTGGGTGTCAATCTAGGGTGGTATTAAAGTGTGGTACCTAAAGAGATAGGGGTATCAAACTTTCCATGCATCATTTGACCTATGATTATGTTAGAAGATATTACAAGTAATATATTAGCAGGTTCTTTCTCTTCTTTTCTCATGTTCTTTTTGTCTTCTGATTGATTGATACCTTAGTACCGTAGCTTGTATGCATGATTTCTTGTTATAATGTAGTTAGTAGTACCCCTGATACAGAGACTGCAATACCATGACAAAAGACACCATGATCATACATATTTCCCTTAGGTTGCATGTTGTATGGTTGTAGGTAGAATTCTCTTAGACTTTGATTGTTGAGGATTTAACTGTAGTAAAGATTTACGAAGAGGTTATGACTTGACAAAGGGAGACAAGGTGCCAAAAATTTTGAGGAAAAAAAAAATATTAAATTAAATGAAGAGTTGGGAATTTGATATGGCGTAATTGAAGTTTTGTTAAATCATTGATTTTTTGAAAATTATGAAATGATTGAATTTATCATTGAATTTGAGGAATTTAAGAAGACCATCGATATATTTATTGGACTGCAAGTTGTGAACTTATATTTTGAATATTGTATTGAAGGGTTCATAAGTATTACATCGTTGCATATTATGAAAAAAAAAAAAAAAAAAAATCGAGGGATAAGAACACAAATGGATTAGTGTTAAATTTAAATTTGGGACGAGATTAAATTTTTGGAAATATGCACTGATTGGATTTCAATTAGTGGATGGAATATTAAATTCTTGTATTTCGTTATTAACTTAAAATTTTGGAGAATATTGTGATAAGAATGTGATTTGATTTATTTTTGAAGATTTTTAGGGATATGCTATTTATAGAATTTTTGAAAGAATTTATTGTGAAATAGCAATATGGGGTAGTTCATGATTATATGATTTGAGGAATTTAATTTTGATGGTAGTAAATACATAAATAACACAATCGAGGATTTAAAATTTTGAGGATAATTATTGATTTAAATAAATGGTTAAGAAATTAACATGGCATAATTGGTGGTTTATTAATTCCAGGAAAGATTTTGACATGTTTAAGTTGGTTTTAATTTGGAAATTTTGGGAGATTCATCAATATATTTACTAAATTGCAAGTTATGAATTTTTGAACTTTATAATTGGATGTAACAATTGGAGAATCCTTAAATATCGCATTTGTTGAGTATTTTGAGGAGTGGATATTAAATCCCGGACATTGAATCATTAACTTAAAACTTTCAAGGAAATTTTGATGGACTTTACTTGAAGATTTTCAGGTTATACAACAATTTTAGAATTTTGAAATTGCGAAAGGACATTGTGGAGTATTAAAAGATTTCATGGATGATAAACTTATATTGAGGGAAATAATAATGTGTATGATTAAATGCTAATATGAGGATTTTAAATTTCGAGGACGAAATTCTTTTAAGGTGGGTAGACTTGTCACTACCACATTCTGAAAACAGGGGTATTTTCGAATTTTTACAATATTTACTATTATGTTATTTACCATTAATTAATTGCATAATAATATATTTGATTTAAATAGTTATTATGTGTGATGTGTAAATAATTATAGTATTAGATGCAGTGTTAATTATTTTATTTAGCTAGCAGACTAGACCTAGAAGCCCAGTAGACGAACCCCTGTCCGAATTATAGAATTCTGGATTTTATTATTTATTTAGAATTTAATATTTGGAGATTTTAATTAATTACTGTATTTTATTCAATATTTTTGCGCATTGCCTTGCTTCGATATTTGGAGCACTATCCAGACTTTTGTCTTCCAACAAATTTCACAATCTTGCTCTAGACATGTCCGCCTTCAATTCTGCTATTTTTGCAACTCATAATTTTGCTCCTTGTGCATTGTTTCTGGCCGCACAAAAATCGTCGCGGACGTTTATTTTTAAATTCCTATTTTGTATCGTTGTGCGTTCCAATCGAAAATTGGAGGCCATCTTGACCTATTTTTCGTGCGGCCCAAATTAGGGTAATATTCTGTTCTGAGTCTTCTTCAATATTGGTATTGATGACCTGACCTGATTTTGACCCCAAGTACTCCTAATTAATTGTTGAACAACTTGCATTTAATTTTATTTAAATTGATGATACTATTTTATCTGATTTTAAATCCCAATTTAATTCCAGTGCCCTACAAATTCAGCCCATACCCATCTTACAGTGCCCCTGACCCTACAAAATATCGGACCCCGGATCGCCCGCCCAATTTTCGTCATTTTATGTGTTTGTGCAATTTCCCAAAATTTAAGGGGCTAAGTTGCAATTATTCAATTGTAGGTGCCCACCACCTAATTATTTTAATCAATGAGGGAATCCAATATTTTAATTAAACCCTCATCCTCCATGAATTATTTTTCCTTCATGTTTAATCTGGACCCCTCATTCTAGAGGGTTAATCACAACCCTTCATTCAACAACCCTCTCCCCTATTTAAATGTCACCATCAAACCCTAATCCCTAGACTACCTAGAAAACCCCACCTCACAAGCCTCCAAAATTTCCCAAGCCCCCACATCCTCTCTCCTACGTTGGAAACCCCTTCCCTTCTTCTTCTATTTTCTTCTTCTCTTTTCTTCTTCCTTTCTCCTTCTCTTTCCTTCCTTTTCTTCTTCTTCTTTTTGGATTTGAATTTGAAATTCAAATCATAGGGGGAACACTGTTCCTGTGCACAGTGGCTCTTCCCTGACCCGACTTCTCGACTCCGGCGGGCGGCCCTCTCCCCGGCCAAGCCCGCTGCAACCCGGCGGCCAACTCCCCGGTCCGGCGGCCGGCCATCTGTCCGCTGCTGCTCGTCGATTGTCCCCGGCGGCGCGGCGAGAGCTCCTCCCTCCATTCACCATCCACCACCTCTATCAGACATTCCCGAGCCCCTTCACTGCCGACCCCAACCCCCTTGATCCCATCTCCCCCACCGCCTCTACTCTTCCTCCCCTCCATCATCCAATCCTCACCACCACCCCCATCCATCCATCCGTCCATTCCCTCACTGCTCCAGGCCTCCCTCGGTGCACCCAGTCCGACCCCCGGCAGACTCCTCCCTCCGGCGCCCGAGTCCTCGACCCGGCGGCCAGGCCGACCACCATCCGCCAGCCTCCGCTGCTCGGTGCAGTCCCCGGCGGCCCTCAGTACTCCGGCGACTCCGGCCGGCGCTGCATCGACGGTCCGGCGAGCCCCTGCAAACCACTGTGAGTCTTCTTCCTCCCCCTTCTTTCTTTATATATATATATATATATATATATATATATATATATATATATATATATGTACATACATGTATACTAGGTATATGTATAAGTAGTGAAATTAAATTGTATATGTATATAAACAGTATTAAATTAATGCTTAAATATTAATGTATATGTAATTTGTATATATATATAAATGTTGTTTATATATTTAAATTAATGTGAATGCATTGTATATAATTATGTATGTAGGTATTAATATATATGTATTAGTATATAAATGCAATATGTACAAGTATTATTTTAAATAAATGTTAACATATAAATAAGTATATCAATTATTTTATTAAATTATATAATTTAGAATGTATCTATGTATAGTGTATGGATGAATATATATATGTATTAGTATATATTTAAACTGTATAAAATTAAATTAGTGTATATAAATGTATAAGTATATATTTAATTTGTATATGTATATTATGCATTTTATATATATACCTTGTATATTTTTGATATAATTAGTATATGTAGATGTATATATCTATTGTTTAATAATTAATTTATGTAAGGTATTTTATGTATTTAAATGGTATAAATATGTATAGTATTTTTATTTAATGCTTAAAATACGTGATTATGAATAGCATCTATTTAATTAATATTTAACTTAATGTTTAGTATATATAATATATAATTAGCCTACTTAGTATATATTCTAGTACGTATTTTAATACGTATATATAGTATATAAATTTTATTTGGTATATGATATATATAGATATAACAAATCTATATTTCACAAGTACATATATATGTATACATGCATATTTTAATATATGTACATGTATATTTTATTTTTCATTAAATGTTAAACAAGTATTAAATATGTATTTTAGTATTTAATATATCTATAATGTATTTTTGGCATATATGTGAGTATACCCTAGTATAAATCAAATATGTAATTTTAAAAGGAATATATATGTATATATATATTGTAAATACATTTAAATTGGTGCATGTATAAAATATTGTAAGTATAAATTATTATGTTTATATATGCATACAAGAATCATTTATTTTAAAGTATATATATATTTATACATATATCTATAATTGTATTGAGGGATATTGTATGTAATTAATTAATAAGTTGTTATTTAAATACGTAGTCCTACTAGATGACCTTAGTTGACTAGTGCCCTGCCTGGCATGGCCTGAGGCCAGTGTATTTCTATTGTGTGTTAGGATAGCTTCTGATACAAATGTCATATTGTGATGTGTTATAGGACTGTTGGTTTACCAGGGGATACTCTGGAACAGGACATCCATAATTACCAGCTAAGGACCAAAGGCAAGTACATTCTCTGATAATTTCCAATTCTTGATAATTGCTATAAGTTCAATAATCTTGAAATGTTACAACTGAATCTTTGACACTGTGCTACACGGACTAGTATAGCTTGGATCTGCAGTCATGAGATGTTACCTTAATTATCGTATTGACATTGTACACGACATGTATATTTAGAAACCGTACATGATAGACTTTACTTGCTCGTGTATCGTGACGTGTCATGGTTGGATCCACAGTACTAGTTGGGGGCGGGGAAGTAGTAGTAAGAAATGTGATCATAACCTCTTATTGTAGTATAAAAACTGTAAGTGTTAATCATGCTCTTCACCCATGATTAGCCAGGCCTTATAGCAACCGTACATGTTCCCAAGCCGATCACATTTCGAAACTACTATTTCAAACACTTAGAATAGTTACAGTTCTCTATATTTTCATATACTACATCACCCGTATATGATACTGTTCCTTATTCCTTCATTTTTATACATGCACTGACTGTGTTTCATTGCCTATTGCCTGTCTCTCTTAAACTGTCATTACATTATTCCACTGTCTTCTCAGTAGCTAGCATGACATGTTTTATTGTATTATAGACATTATCAATTAATGGAACTGTTATTTGAGATTGTGCTTTGCTCCTTCCTGACTGGAAACATTTTTCCAGACTATGCCTTAGAGGACCGCTGTCCGACACTTATGGTGAGTAGCTGCAGACTTGGTAGTTAGCTGTGATTCTGGAGGGTCTAGACGGAATTATTATTTCTTGTTAGTTTTTAAGTAGACTATTTGGTACCGGATTTGTCTCCGGCATTTTGATGATTTTTGGATATTGTTAAGTTAAAGTTATTTCTTGTGGACTTGTGTTGAGTTTAATTTTAATTTCTGTTTCGAAATCCTATCGTGCTGTAATCCTGTGATTGAGTATATGTTCATCTATTAGTGTTATCCGTGCCTCCTAATGGAGATTGGATATTTGCGTGACATTAGTTAGATAGTATCAATACCTAGACAGCGTTCTACCGCCGATGCTGCGGCGTAGGCTGGACGTACCCACGCACTCGTGCCCCTAAACCGGGTGCGGGTCGTGACATACCTACTCAAAGCATCGACAACTACATTGGATTTTACAGGATGATATTGCAAAGATATATCAAAATCCTTCATCAGTTCCAACCACCGATGCTGCCTCATGTTCAACTCCTTCTGCGTAAAAATATACTTCAAGCTCTTATGGTCTGTGAAGATCTCCACACGCTCTCCGTACAAATAATGTTTCCACAACTTCAGGACGAAGATGACTGCTGCCAACTCCAAATCATGGGTAGGATAGTTCTTCTCATGAGGACGTAATTGTCTGGATGCATAGGCAATCACTTTCCCATTCTGCTGAAGAACACAACCCAAACATTTTCCCGATGCATCACTATAAATAGTGAAACCTCCAGACCCTTATGGCAACATTAAAATAAGAGCAAACATCAACCTCTTCTTTAACTCCTCAAACATAACCTGGCAATCCTTCGTCCAAACAAACTCTACATCCTTCCTGGTGAGTCTATTCATCGGCTCGGCAATCCTAAAAAAATCTTGAATAAATTTTCTGTAGTAGCCTGCTAATCCTAAAAAACTTCTGATCTCTGCTACCGAACTTTGGGTCTTCCAAGATTCTACTGCTGTAATCTTCTTCGGATCCACTGAAATACCATCACCAATCACAACATGCCCCAAGAACTCTACCTTGTACAAGAAAAACTCACACTTGGACAACTTTCTATACAGCTTCTTCTTCCTTAGCACATCCAACACAATCCTCAAATGCTTCTCGTGCTCCTTCGGTGTCTTCGAGTATATGAGTATGTCGTTGATGAACAACACCACAAACTTGTCAAGGTACTGATGGAACACCTTGTTCATCAAGTTCATAAATACTGCCGGTGCATTAGTCAACCCAAACGACATCACCATAAACTCGTACTGACCATACCAAGTTCTAAAAGCAGTCTTCGGTATGTCCACCGGCTTCACCTTCACCTGATGGTAGCCTGATCTTAAATCTATCTTAGAAAACACCTTGGCACCACTCAACTGATCGAACAGATCATCAATCCTTGGCAAAGGGTACTTATTCTTGATAGTAAGATTATTCAATGCCCTGTAATCAATGCACATGCGCACCGATCCATCCTTCTTTAGTACAAATAATACTGGGGATCCCCACGGTGAAGAACTCAATTTGATAAACCCCTTATCCTGTAATTCGTCCACCTGTTTCTTCAGTTCGATCAGCTCGATATTGTTTACTCTATAGACATATTGCAAAATTAGTTTTGCACCTGGCATCAAGTCTATAGAAAATTTAACATCTTGATCTGGCGATATTCCAGGCAATTTCTCAGGAAACACATCAAAGAACTCTGCTATCAACGGATGCGGCAACTCCTTGTCTTCCACTATAGCTCCACAAATAATGCCTTCTCCCTGCTCCGCAGCTCCTCTAGCAAACTTGAACTCTGGCTCTCCTGACGGACCAAATAAAACTCTACCTCCTCTATAATCTATGTTAGCACGGTGCCTACTCAACCAATCCATCCTGAGTACAATATCGTAGCTCGGAAGTAACATTACAAGTAGACACGCACTCAACTCCCGGCCTCCTAGAGTAACTCTCCGATCCTTGCAAATATCATTAATCAGGATAATGCCTCCCTCGGTCATTATCTTGCAAGTCCTAAGCAAACACTCAGCTAACAAACCATGCTTCAAAGCAAAAGAAATAGATACAAAACTATGGGAAGTACCACTATCAAACAAAGCTAAAGATGGAATGGAATCAAGAAGAATAGAACCTGCGATGATATCTCCGGTGGGTTCGTCCTCCTCGACGGTCATAGAAAATGCTCGTCCCTGACGTGCACCTCCCTGCTGCTGATGTTGGACATAACGCTGCTGTTGTATCAGAAGCGGTCCCTTAGGCTGTACTGTAGGTGGTCTCGTCTGTACCCTCAGAGCTGAAGCTACTCCTTGAACTGCACGACGAGGACACTCTCTCGACTGATGCCCTTCAGTACCAAAATACAAACAAACTCCTAGCCTCCTCCTACAAACTTTCCAGATATGGCCAGGCTTCTTGCAGTAGTGCAGGAAGCTTGCTGTAACTGTCTTTGTTGCTATAGTGCCTGGTGAAAAGGTGCCCTAGCTGGAGTCTGGTGCTGCTGTAGCTGCTGGAAAGGTCTGAACTAGAAATAAGGACGTTTGGCAGATACTGCACTACTGTTGGCCCCCAGAAAAGAATCACAGTCTCTCTTGGGCTTCAAACCCAACTCCCACTCAACTTTGCGTGCCTCTGTAAGTATCTCCGAGTATGTCTCATTAAAAGACGGAATGAGGATCTTCACTTCCCAGTTTAGACCCTTACGGAAACGAATAGCCCGAACCTTCGGCTCTCTCACCAAATACTCTGTAAATTGGCTCAACCTGTCGAACTCTGCTGCATACTTTTCCACAGACATGCTCCCCTGAATGAGACTCTTGAACTGTCTCCCCAAGTCTAGCCTGTCTACCCGAGCGAAAAACTTTTGCTTGAAGAGGTCCTTGAATACCTCCCAAGACTGTCCCGCGTCAATAAGAATTGGCTCATTCCTGAACCAAGTGTAAACCCCCTAATTTTTTATAATTTTTTTATAATTTTTAAACAATTTTTCATAATTTTTTGGAATTAAAACTAAGGTATTTTATGATTAAATGATTTTTAAATGATATTAATTAATATTAAAATATTATGAAATAATATTTTATGGTATAAAATAAAAAATTAGACATAGGATAATTTTCTGGGAATTTATTGGACCCCGAAAATATTTTAAAAGCCCTAAAAACTAAGTAGAAATAAACCAAATAAACCCTAGAAATAAACCCGGTTTAATTGAACCAAACCAATCCAACCCAGACCCGGTTCAACCGAACCGAACCCAACCCTGCGGGTCAGATCTGGGTCTAACCCGTCGACCCGACACCCGCCTACCCGAACCCGTACTTAAAACATTAGCGGATCGGGCCGGATTCAGATTGAACCCGACCCGGACCCGGACCCGTTACCCAATCATAACCGGAACCCTAATCCTAAACGGATTCACTATTTCGATGCCCCTATTTATCCCCTCTCTGCCTCAACGCTGGAACCCTAAACCTAGCCTCCCACCTCTGCTCCGCTCCGTCGCAGCAGCGCCTAGTCATCCTCCTCCTTCGTCTTCCTCCTCCAACGATCCCCCACAGCCCTCGATCACCTCTCCGCCTTCCCTCTCCGACACTCTCCTCCCCCGTAGTCCTCGACGAAGAACCTCCTCGAGCCCCTCGCTGTATCCTCTCCACCTCCTCCTCCCTCGTCTTCCTCCGCCTCGACCAGAACCCTCATCCGAGCTGACTTGACGCCGTTCGCTTCCGTCCCTCTCCCTAAGCTCTCCACCGATGAACCCCGCAGCCTTGCCATCTCCCTTCACCCCTAGCGCCTTAGCCGCCCACGAAGCCCCGGCCTCGACGAACCCTCCGCAGCAGCAGCCGCCATGCCAGCCCCGAGCGCCTCCGCTGCCACCGCTTTCAACTCGCCGTGCTCCGTCGACCTCCCCGTGGTACCTCAGTCGAGCAGCTCCGGCAATTTACAGAAACCCTAAACCCTAGACCGGACACGGTGTCCCCCTGTGTCGTGCCGACTCACCGATACGAGAATTTGGTCTTCACGGAGCCCTGTTCAGGTAACCCGTTCTCTTTCCTCATTGCCCCATTTTCTATTCCGTCAGTTGTGATGCGTAGGCTGTGTAACCCTCTCGATGCCCGTGCAATCCGCTCGGTGTGTCACGTCCTGTGGCGATCGCGAACCGCGATCCAAAAATAGGAAAATTAATACCCTATTTTCCTCCGGAACTGAGTGCGTCCCGCCAAACGGGACGACTTGGGCGCGTACGATCTTCACCAAAACGTGCGCGCCGTTGATACGGACGTACGGGATTTCGCAGAAGTTGATTTGGATGTGCGTGCACACCGAAATCAACGCGTATCCGCCAACAACATCCCGTATCCGCCTGTCCTGGAACATGTCGTAACTTCATGTACACATGTTGGATCGAAACGAAACTTGCACCATCGGACTCGTAGCAATACGCTGGTCCTGTGACCCAAGTTTGGTTCGATTTTGAGAATATTGACAAAATCGCGTATCGTGGGCCCCGCAGCTCCACTTGACGGGCGATTTTGTGATAAGCTCATCGGAATCCAATTCTGGAAGTTCTGTTGAGTTCTAATCATCGTTCTGGACTTGTTAACACTAAGTTTGACGAATTTGGAGACCATTGGCCCTGACACATTTTTTCGGTGCGAAGCGGCCCAATTGTGGACCCCGCTTTGACCAGAAACTGTCATTTTTGCCCTGTGTCCAAATTAGACTCAAGGACAGGCATTTCTAGCTATTTGATGTCTTCTGAATCTGATGGTGATGTTTATTTCAGTTTTTGAAGGAATACCTGCAGGATCCACTGATACAGGGACAGCTGTTGGTATTCAAACCCCAGGCAAGTGTACATTGCCAACATTGCAGTTCTTGTTACTTATCTTCTTGACTTATTTATATATTGTTGTATATGCTTGACGTAGGTCCGTGTGACTTACTTAGTGTCCAATTAATAGTCGGGTGCCAACACCATACGCGAAGTTGTATAACGTCACCTAGACATGGATATCATGACCCTTTACATTCTCGTACTTGTCTTATCAAGTACATCATAACCCAGGATACTTGACACTATTCATAAGACAGAATCTTTCTGAGATATTCGTGGTGATTCTGTATAGGACACAGGTTTCATGACATAGATATTATATTCATAGATATTATATGACTTGCTGCATTAGTTTTGATCTTGCGTATCATGGATATAAGACGTGTGATTACATTGGGTAGGGAGAGTATTACCATATCAAAGGCTAATTATATTATATATATTATTGTCCGGAGGTGCTTTGGCACATATACTAGAGTCGTGATACTACTTGCTTTGGCATATATACTGGAGTCGTGATACTAATGCTGCTATGGGTTTCCCCGACACAGAGCCTATAGTAGTCTCAGCCCGAGTATGACTAAAACTCTCATCTTGCATATCACTTAGCTGGTTATATATTTACCCTATTTATTTTATTTATTTTCTGTACTATTAAGGCTTAAGTTATTTTATACCTTGCTATGTCCCCTGAGGACCTGAATCCGGATTATGTCCCCAGGATTAGCAGACGAGATCTATCCCGAGGTTTACGGAGCAGGAGCATTATCAGGAACAGGCACTGGAGTAGTACCAGATCTAGTAGATGAGTGATCATCGAGGGTATCTTCTGAGTATATACTGTTTCCATACTCAGTATTTGTTGTGGTTATCTTTATTCTTGTATCTTGACAGATGTATCAGACTCATTATTGGATTATTTCCCGAGTTTATGTTACATTGAGATTGATCTTGCTTTATGATTCTGATATTATTGTATTCATATTTATGGATGAGATTAGTATATTTAGACCATTATTGTTGTATTACAGCTTAAGTACGCCATGATGGATCCATTAAATTGGGTTTGTCCATCGGTGTGTGCTGCTGGCCATTGCCACGTGTCTAGTCCCTCGATATTTTAGGACTGGAGCATGACACCAAGTATGAGCGACGTTGAACAGTTGAAGTCCTACCGCCTCAACCTTCAGATCCTCAGAAAGATGGGATACCCTCATAAGATGCTCAATATCCGCGAGCCAATCATCAGCATAGACGATGCCCTCCGTCCCTTTGAAGACCCTAGGCTCCAGCTTCTTGAAGTCCTGAATGTTGCCTGGCCGAAGCTGAGCAACTTGAGGAGCAACTTGCTGCTGGACCAGAACTTCTCTCTCAACTATGGCACGAGCAAGCTGATAAGAAGTCTCAATGCCCTTCCGTAGAATGTCAGTATGCCTCTGATGTGCCTCAGACTGAGCCCTCTGTGCCTCGAGCATCTCACGAAATAGTATAAATATCTGTATCGCCTCTACTGGCACAGTAGGTGGAGATGGAAGCCCCTCAGATACAGTTGGCATAGTCCTCTGAGTATGTGGTGGACCTTCGAAAGTAGCTGACACTCCAATCACCGAAGAAGTGACTAGTGCAGGCCCTCGGGATATCGCAGACCTCTCAGAAACTGCTCTCCCCTGCTGCGATCTAGTCTTAGACGGCATCCTGAGATAAAGCGGAAAAAAGAATCAATATGGCACATGATGTAAGACACTCAAGGAAAGGACAGTTTGAGATATCAAGTATCAATATCAAAGGAGAATAGTTGAATCAAAAGAATTTTTCTAGATGTGATTGAGTATTCTCAGCCTATAACCTATATCTTATATCCTATCGCAGGCTCGCAGTAGTACAACTAAATCGTCGTACTACCACGACATCGCATAACTTGCGAAGCTTGACCTGCATGGGCCACCACTAAAAATGTGTCACGACCCGCACCCGATGTAGGGATGCAAGTCGGGAACAACGCCCAGCCTACGCCATAGAATCGGCGGTAGAACGTTGTATGGGTAATCTATCTAGCAATATAATAAACCACCAATAATAATAATATACTCAATTATAAATCTAAGATAAAAATGAGCACGAATATGATAAAGAATAGAAATAGTCACATACAACTCATGAGTCTAAATATAATACATCAATGAGTCTGAAAGAATGCTAACAAATAATCTGGAGACAAATCCAGTACAAGAAATACTAAGAAGGTACTAATCCCGGGTCATCCGTCTCAGTCGGGATAAGTCCTTCCTGAGCCAGGGTCTCTGACTCTAATCCAACAACATCCTGGCGTCCATAATGTGTAGGGTACCAGTCCTCAGTGTCATCTGGAAAAAATATATCCAGTCAGAAAAGGAGCAGAGTACATCTCTAACAGTAGTTCTAATCAATGATAAAAACTATGTAACAGTAAATAGATGTGAATATACAAGATGCATAATAGATACGAAAGATATACAATAAGGAAATACTGGAATGAATACAATAATGAACAATATGACAATGAACAAGAATACTAATGACTAAGTGTGTGAGTACTAGCTTTAACATGTTATCGGCTTGGGAACATGATACAATATATATGGCTTGGCTAATTATACGTGCGGTGTACGATTAACACTATTCAATAAACAATACTTGATACAATGAGGGTATGATACATATCTACACTAAAGTACTCTCCATCCTCGACTGGTATAATTGATCCAACCACGGTATGCTATGGCACAAGATTCCCCAAGAAGATAGCGACTCTTCCCGAGAATCGATGTCTGTAAATGTACAAGATAATCAATAAAATAAGGCTTGCACAAGATACACCATAAACCAAGGAATAACATCTCATGACGAGATATGGATATACCAATCCGTGTAACCATCTTGTCAAGAAACATGGATATCTACACTATATACAATGAACATAGAGGATATCATAAATGAGAAACTATCAGAGAATGTACTCGCTTGAGGTCCAGAGAATAGTCTCACAGATGTCAGATATGGTGCCTCGAATACCTAGATATGGAATACAACATCAATACAAGGTCCCGAAAAGAAAATAAGTTAAACTAGTCAACTTCTAGGCCAATAAGTCAATTCTAAGTCAAAAGTCAAACTCGGTCAACTCTAAGTCAACTTTGATCAATTATAGTCAAACTATGGTCAAACTATGGTCAACTACCTATTTCTAGGTTGCATAAGTCTAATACAAAGATATTGGATTCAAATACTAAAGTCTAGGTCATAATTAGGATACTAGGATACCGTATCTCTGGATAAGTAAATCAATAGGTAAATTATCACATACACATATCAAACAAGCATTAATTATATAAAATCCTAATTACAACATTAAACAGATGCCTTGGTTTTGAACCAACTTGGTATCACAATGCTAAACCATAAACTTGCTACCCACACCCAATACCTTGGGTATCCCCAAATACCTTGGTACTTACCTTGGTATCTCAAGGTAATATCCAAAACCTTGATTATACTAACTACCCGTAAATATATATACTAACAACTAAATATATACATATAGTATACTAAAACACAAATAAAAAGTTAGGAACATATATACGTATATATTAATTACTATATATATACACATATATATTTATATACATAAATATCTAATAACTATTAAAAATTGCCAAACTGTCATTAAAAGCCCCTGCCCACTGTCATTGAAACTTCCGATACTGCTGATATTCTATTGTTTTTACGACGAACTCCTGCTGCTGTTGCTAAACTGTTGTCGTTGCTGCTGCATGCTATTGCTGCTGCTGCTGCTTTGGCGATGTTGTTATTGCTGCTGCGGCTGATGTCTCTATTGCCACCGGTGCTGTTGTTGTGATATTTGGCGACGCTGCTGTCACTATTGCTCTTGCTGCTACTGCTGTGCTATTTGGCGACGCTGCTGTCGCTAAAGCTCCTGCTCTCCTCTATTATATATATATAACACAATATAATATATATATATATAATACATAATATATAATATGTATGTATAATACACTATATATAATACCCCTAAGTATGTAAACACATATACTCTTCCACATACATATATATGTACATAATAATACATAGTAACATAATATACACACACATATATATATATATATATATATATATATATATATATATATATATATATATATAACTTCACATATACGTACATGTATATATAATATACACAATATATATACATATAACCATATATAATATAAAAATATATATAACAACATATAATATCCTCTTAACATATATATATATATATATATATATACACATACTACAATATATAAATATACCTTACATGTAGAAGAATAGCTACATAACAATATATACACATATAGTATATACATAGATACGTAGATCTAAGACAAAATATTACATAAATATACATACACAATAATATATATATATATATATATATATATATATATATATCTCACCATGAATAAGAACACAAGAGAAATAGATCTACAATTAAATTGCACAAACACATGGATCGTATCACCCCGTATCCCACTAAATCTAGGATACGCTTGTGACACGAGTCCACCACACATCCAAACATACCCCAAAGGACACGAGCAAGTCTAAAATATCATTTATGAACAATACGAAGAGTCAAATATAATTATATGTGTTCGTGTCAAAATATGACATGCACAAAGTCCCGTGTCGGAGAAAAAACCCCCAAATCAACACACATTACCAAATTGTTAGGATACGACCTACACGTACCCAATTGTGGACACGACACTAGTCCCAAACACATAAGCACATGCCAAATTGATCTATAGGACCAATTGATACACACAACAATTGTCAATCTCGGAATTCTCCCAAAATTGACACAAAAAGCACCCTAACTTTCATAATATGCCTCCTATGAACACAAAACCAGATCCTATGGGTAGCCTATACATATTGGTTGATTTCTCATGGTTAAATCTCATATTTAGAACCTAAATTAAGTGAAAAAACTAAATTATACCTATTGGAAGATGGATTTCTAATACAACCTCCAAATATGATGAAATTGGCCTCCAACTTGTAGATCCTTGCTTTCTCCTTCTAAATTCTTACTCCACTAGTCTCCAATGGTGATTTGGGAAGGAATTGGGATAAAATTTGATAGGAAAATGAAGTGGGAATGAAGGAATTTGGTTGAGCGAAATTCTAGATCTAGTTTTCAAATGAAAAGAGGAGAGAGAAACCAATTCCTCCCTCTTTAATAGGCCGGCCCCCTTTCCCCTTCCTCAAGTCACTATGTAATATACCCCTTGGGGCCTCTCATGAAGAAATAATTAAGGAGTTAAGCTTCTAGTCTAATAGTTTAATTAATTTTAATCATCCTCATAATCAATGGGCTTTCTAAATGGGCTCAAATCTAACAATTAATACATGTTGGTCCATGAGTCTAAATTAAACTAGTTAGGTCCACTAACATAAGTCCAAAATAAATAACTAACATCTAACAATAATTAAATAATACAACAATTAATTATTTATCATGCACAATATTTAATTAAATATAAAATTACTAAAATATCCTTTCCTAGAAAATGTGGTAGTGACAGCTGTTTCAGGTGACGGCACCCCATAGTAGCCTTCTTGATCTTCCTTTGTACTTCAGCAATGATCCTCTGACCCTTAAAGAAATACTCTTCGTATCTCTATTTCCTAAGATTCTTCTATAACACCCAACAAATGGCACCAACCGTGATCTGTTCTAGGTGTTTGTGTATCTTTCTCCATGACCTCTAAACTCTACGGAGTATCCCAACCACTATATCCCGTACTGAGAATATGTTGCCAAAGTAGGTCCAACACTGTCGAGCCAAATCCCCTTCGACGATTATGTGGGCCGTCGTCTCTGCCCATTAAAGTATGCAGCAGTGACATTGAGATGCTAAGGAATGACCCAATCTCTGGACATTATCATCTGTTGGGATTTCATTGTGTAGAATTTGCCACAGAAGGATCGACCACTTGGCAAAAAGACAGGAACTCCAAATGTATTTAAAGTGCGCCACTTTAGGTTGTGCCACCCTTGTCAGCTGCCAAGCCCAGGAGATTGAGAATTTTCCTCCTGGGTTGTCCCCCAAAGTAGAACATCCGCTCATTCACCAATTTTGATCCCACTGTTCCTGATCTCCTGATCAGTAACTGGCTCCAGCAAATAAGTAATAAGTGGCATATCCCACCTCCCCTCCATGTCTGCTAGCTCGTGGATATTATAAAGGTGCTTGTTCCCCTCAGCTTTTTATATCAAACCACCCATGAGCCACTTTTCATAGAAAAGTGAAGAAGCACCCTCCTTGATCTATAAATTTATATGAGCCTCTCCCAGGTTTCTTTCTTTGAGTAGTATTTTCCAAATCTGGGAAGCACAAGATGTCACCTAAACCTGATTAAGATGGCACCAAGGGAAGTACTTTGCCTTCATAAATCTAGCCCACAAGGAGTCTGCACATCGAAGCTTCCACCAAATCTTGATAGTGAATGCATCCATAATTTCTTGCAGCCTACGAATACAGTACTCGTGATAGCTTTAGGAAGAGTGAACCCATCAAAGAATATTTTGATCACCTCTAGCATGTCCTCGCCAATAATACCCCAGCATTTTTAGAAGAACAGGCCTGAGAACCCATCTGGACCTGGAGAGCTGGATTTGTCCATAGATTTTATAGTCTTCCATAACTCCTTCTCCATCAGGTAAGCAGTCAGGGATTCGTTCTCCTCCTCCGAGATGAGGCAAGGGATGGCTGACATAAAATCATCATCCTCCTCTGTAGGCTCGATTGAGAAAAGAGCGCTAAAATGTGCATGAGCTTCTGCCTCCATATCTGAAGCTTTTGTGATGCGCTTCCCCTCCTTAGACATGATGTTGTGAATGTTTAAATGCCTTCGCCTACTAGAAACGCAAGCGTGGAAGTATTATGTATTTTGATCTCCCTAAAGATCCCACTTAACCCTTGCTTTATGCTTCTAGTAGGAGTCTTCAATACGAATCCTCTTTTTAAGGCGCGCTCTGGCCTCATGAAGCTGAGGCCGATATACAATATCTTGCTTACAGGCGGCCTCAGCAGCCAACACCGTATCCTCTGCCTTCTTCACTTCCTGAAAGATATCCCCGTAGGTCTTGTAACTCCACTCAGATAACGCCTTCCTAGTGGCTGCCAGGCGAAGTCCTATCGTTGTAAGATTATATACGTGTTCGACATACTGCCAAGCCTCCTCGACTGTTGCCAGAAAATCTTCATGCTCAGGCCAGAAGGCTAAAAATTTAAACAGCTTCTTCCTGGGTTGTTTATTCTTCTGGAATGTGATAAGCATGGGTACAAGATTTGACTCAGTCCTGTTCAGGTGCTCATACTTTCATAGGGGGCCGACTGTATCCAAGTTTTATCCATTATCACTTTAGCGAGGCGAGAGCCCTGTCCGTGTTCACCCTTCTGTGATTTGATCCACGTAAAGTAGCTGCCTGTGAAGTTAAGCTCAGATATTCCTGCCGCCATCTGGAAGTCCAAGAACTCCTGCATGGCCACAAAGCTAAGGGCCCTCCTCTGAATTTCTTCTCAGGTCGAGCAATAGTGTTAAAGTCACCCCAATGATCCACGGCTTGTGCACCCTGGATTGTAGCTACAGTAAGTAGGACCATAATTCTCTACGCCCTTCTTTTTTATCGTGACCATGTACTATAGTAATCAAAACTTCCTCGGGGAGCACACAGTTAGAGAATGACATTGTAAGGGCCTGTTCACAAGAGTCAACCAAGGCAGCAGTACTATCATATCGAAGCATGATCCATATGTCTCCCTTATTGTTAGTGAAAGATGATTGAAATCCAAACTTGAGTTGATAAGAGTATAACTGGTCTACAGAGACTTTGCGCTCAATGATTGCAAACTAAAGTACCTTGTTCGGCCTACAAAGGTATTTGATTCTCTTGGTAGTCATTGCCTGGGCGGCTCCCCTGATATTCCAAATAAGAGCTTTAAACATCAATGGAGGTAGAGGAGGATGTTGAGGCAAGCTTTTTGGTCCTTCTAGTAAATCTTGGAACAGACTCTTGTAGGCTCTATTTCTTCTTACTCTTCTTTCTGCCTTAGGGGGGTCTGGGGGCTTAGCTGGCCTTGATCTTGGTGGAGGAAATGGGGGCTCCTCTGCCGTGGCTTTATTTTTTGCTAGTTCCATGTCAAGACCCGCACCCTGGATTTGGGCATGAGTCATGAGTACACCCAACCTACTCTGCAGTGTCGGCGGTAGAATGCTGTACAATAAGCCACAAGTATAATCTATAACTCACAACATATATACATCTCCACACTATACTCAATCACTGGCACTAGTTTAAATGAATACACCGAGATTATAATGAAATAATAGTCTTGATGCGTGTTCAAGGAATTTTCCCAAAAACTAAATATCCAATGTATAATATTAAACTACCAGAGAACAATCTGGTCTAAAATAACTAACAAATCAACTACTACTAAACTACTCTATTGCAGACGGTATCTGAGCTGCTAACTCTCTCTGATCCTCCGGAAGGGCAAGATCAGGCTCTATTATGTTGTTAGCATACTATCCATAATGTGTAAGGATTGCATCCTCATTGTAGTCACCTAAAATGTTTATCCAGTCAGAAAAGGAACGAGTACATCATAGTAAAAATAGTTCCAATACATGATAGAAGCTATAAGACAATAAATAGTAAGAAATATATGATAGCAACAAACTAAAATCATAATAAGGCAACTAGAATAACCAAATATTGAAGTCCTGTCATGGCAAACATATAGTATAATATCTCCAAGCCACAAAAGAAATAACTGCAATGTATGGAACATATGGGAACAACTACTCTATGTGATTTGAAATACCTTTTAGACATGTGAACGACTAGGGGGTAATATCCGACAAACCACACGTGTCGTGCATGGCTGCTATTATTCCAGAAAGACCATGATATAGAAAGGGTAGTTCACACGTCCACTAAGTATTTTTCCTCCCCACAAGTACACATGGATTCCAAACCAATCACGAAGAAATAACAATAATCCAGAACAGTCATGTATCTTATAATAAGAATCCATCATACTAATCCGTGTAGCAAGTGTTAAGAATCAAATAATCAATACTAAACATGCATTATAGAGACTATCAAGTACTGAAAGTAATCACGAAAATGTACTCACCTGTGGTCCTTAGCTGGTATGAATCAGAATCCAAGTAACAGTCCAAATAGCCTATGTATTACAAATTTACCATGTCAAAAGATGATTTATTTTAATTTATTTAAGTCTGGAATAATTACTCCAAATTCCTATTTTAATCTTATTATTCTGGTTTTTAGGTTAATTCCTAAATTTTGTCCAAAGAAACTAAATTTTATCAACTAGAGACTCATGGCACGCAAATCGAGGCGATCTGTTGACCAAAAAGTCTACCGACACAAACTCGACTTTCATGGATGATTTTCTGTAGATTTCAGGGTCAAAAACATGCTGGAATGTATGGCTCATCCGGATTCAATTTTGTTTGGGAATTATTGCTCATACCAAAAACGTATTGTGCAACGGTGGTTAATTTCTAACCTAGAAGTTCTACAAAATTAACAGTACTAAAATATTTTGTATTAATTCCTGGGAAAAATATATGTCAATGATCTCGACATTATCTTTTCGAAACTTCAAACGGTTCATAATACTGATTCCTGTTTCTCCCAAAATTGTGAAAACACCGAGATGCGTCTATTTTTGGACATATTGTGCCCTATGAATTTTTTAGAATTTATTATTCATAATTTCATGAAATAATTTATATATTCAGAAAACTAACCTCAATATGGTTCTAATAAAAGAAACTGGGCTATGTTTGGAGTCCGGAGTTATGAGTAATGACTTCTGGAAAATGAAGAAAATCCTAGATGACAATTCTCCAAAATCGGCTAAAGGAAACCCTAGAATTTATAAACTAAACACTGTATATATATAGGAGAGAGGGATCCGCCACGGCTAAAGGCATGCCATGTGGCATCCATTCGCTGCTACCCGCTCGGATCTAACGGCCAGCGTTCAAGCCGATTTGGTTCGGCTGAGTCCGAGTCGAGTTAGGACTCAGCTCGGCTTGGCTCAGACCGACTCCACTCGCCCCCACCCTCGCCCTCTCGCGCTGACAGCTGGGCCTGCTGACTGGGCCGCGCTGGCTGACACTCGCGCCAGGCTGGCTGCTGACTAGGCAGGTTAGTTTAATTAGGTTTTTCTTTTTCTGGAAATTAGTTTTTAATTCAGTTTTTTCTTAATTAACTCAAAATAAATGCTAAAAGTAATCCAAAAATTCCTAAAAAATTCTAGAAAATATATTTGATTATTTAGAACCTAAAATAAAAGTTTAGGATGTTTTTAGTTTAGTTTGACCCTAAAATAAATTCTTACAAGTCCTAGAAATTTAGTGTTACTAGTTTTAAATTAACCAAAAATTATAGAAAAAGTCCCACTAGTCCCAAATTAACCTAAAAATAACATTTAAGCTAGAATTTCAGGATACGGAGGTTACATTCCACTTGATCCGCCCACGAAGGACCCTTGAGGATTTCTTCTTCTTTTTGGTCAGGCTATGTTGTTAAAGTCTGGGCATTGGTCCCCTCTCCAACCTCTTCAAGCACCCTCAGACCCATCGGGTCTGGAGAAGAGGGAGTCATCTCCTCCTGTACTGATGAGACATCCTCTCCATCATGTCGCTCTAAACACTCGATATCGCAGTTAGTCCCCTCTCCCTCGTTACCCGAGCTGGGATCCTCTTGTTCCTTCTCCGAAGCATTTTGCCTACCTACGTCAACTGAGGGTTGGCCAATCACTGCCACATGTCGTTCCTGAGATGGAGGTTCTAAATTAGATCCATCCTCCTTATCAGATCTGGAAGGATGAGTTGCATCCCTGAGTATGGGGTCCTCCCCCTTTCTACCCCAGTTTGGGTCTTTTCATTATTTACTGTGTGGTTAAGGGCCCCTCCATCCACAGTTTCCTCTACTTCTTTCCCTATTTGCTTCTCTTTATGCTCATCTTGCACATTAATGATTGATGGTCTCGCTCTTCGTGATTCCTTGTTGCTATCTTTACACAGGCCTTTCCCCTTGTCCCATATTAAAAATTTGCATGTCTCTCGTACGTGGCCTTGATGTTTACAGTAAGAACAAAACTGTGGGGAGGATTCATATTCCACTCTCTGTGAGATGATGCGGCCTGCAGGAAAGTTGATTTGCACCACCTGAGGTAAAAAATTTACTTGAGTCAACCTCAACGAAGACTCTGGTTGTGTTGAGTCTTGTTATATCTTTCGTGGCTTTATCAAGCTTCAGGGGGGTACCAATACCCATGGAAATCGAGAATAGGGCATTTTTTTAAAAAGTTGGTGCGGGGACCTGGAAGTGAGATCCAGATAGGATCCAGAGGGGACTCTTAGGAAGGAGAGAAGTCCTTCGTCCACCGAAAAAGCCTCATAGGAGCTCGAACGAGGTACCAAACATCCCTTGCACGAAGTCGGAGAAAGTCTTCCTCAAGGGAGGGTCGAATGAGGATATGTTTGGCATCGATGACGCCTATCTTGATCTGGCCCACAAACTTGCAATCGGTGAAGGCTTTACGGATGGCATGATGGATGGCCTAGAGTGGAAGAACTTCCCAATCAAGGCAAACCGAAATGGCTGCACGAGGATATCTTCATCCACCTTGAAAAATGAAATGACAGGAACACCACTCGAGAACGAGGGGGCCCGAATGGAAATCGACACACCAGGGGCGCTAGGTGCCGCAACCACATCCGCGAAGGATATCGCCATGAAAACATAAATCGATAGGAAACAAGCGAGAGGAGTCTGGGGTCCAACTCGATCCGCCATACCGAAGGGGGGCATTTATAGTACCCCGCTCTGCGTCGGCACTATGTACAAGAGATATCAATTTGCTGACTTAAAAAGGATATCTTCCTTAAGAGCTCCTTGTTGAAGCAGAAGATGACTGATCAAGGTGAGTGGGTAAAAGTTCATTCTCTGATTCTTGCACGCCTTAATAATGAATCTGAGTATTTTGAATGCTTGTTTGCTTAAGAAGAATGATAGAACCTGCCTTGCATGCTAATAAGAGAACTCACTTAGCTTATCTTTGAAACAAACTTGCCTGCTTAACTAAAGAGAACTTGAAATGCTTGTCTAAGAGTAAGAGTTTGCATGAACATGTTTCACTATCGCTTGTGTTTTGAGAGAACCATATTGTGCTTAAACTTGTTCAGAGAGGACGGCTAGTCCGCACAGAGATAGATGGTCTGATGGTTCATCTCGTCTGCATCCTAGAGTTTATCTGATAGTGTTTCATGCATTCACATCGGCCGGACAATGGCTATTGGTGAAGAACTGAACCTTGGTCATGGCTGCTACAGAGATAGTGGAAAGCAACTATGAGTCACAGCTGCTAATAGCATCAGATAAATGAGTCATTGGTTAGCTGGATTCCCACTACCGATCCTGAGTTTCTTGGGGACCGAAAAGCATATAGATAGTTCATTGTATTGGCTTAATAGAGGATAGTTCCTAGATATGCATTGTCCCTAGAGTCTTTGAGTATAGCTCATGAGACACGTTGCGCACATCCTGATAATAGAACAATTGGCTTGCCTTATATTCTTGAATGAATCAAACATGAACTCTGTTTTTAAAGATGTTTCCAAACGAAGTAATATGACTCCGTTCTTGTACTGCATGTAACAAATATAGGTAAAACTAGAAAGATTACTAGTAATGTAATATTTTATAAGATGATTACTTAGTGTTAGTTTTAGTGAATGTTGCTTCTGTTCAGTTGATTTTAGACTCACCAATACTTATAAAAGTGCTGACCCACCAACAGTTTACTTGCTTGCAGGTACTGGATCGCCCGAGGAAGCGATAGGCGTGCCTCATCCCTAAGACCCAAAAATCTGGTTTCGATTGCCTTGAGCTATTTTCGTATAGAGGGGCATAATGTATGGAACGATGCCATTATATTCAGAGAACCTGATGCCTCAATTTTCCCCGTATACTCAGATGGATAAATGTTTGCAACAACGTCCCGCCACTTCCTACTCGATAGATGCGATGATAGCCAAACTTTAATGATGTTGCCTTGTGCGGGCACAACCCCAGGCTCGCACGACATCACGTCCCGTTGGCGAACGACTATACGCTCCGCGGGAGCGCCGAGGCGCGGTGATATCGTGTCCGGCGGGGGAGCGGTCGGGAGACCTTCGGGATCGAGGTATGACATAATGGTATCAGAGCGATTCGATTCTTTGCCCAATCCATTACCTTCAACTCTGAGATCGATATTATATTATAATAGAGTGTTCCATACAATAAGTCCATAGATATTCTTAAAGTCGTGCAAAAGTTTTCTGGTTTTGATTTATTGCTTGAGAGTTGTGCTTGTGCTTGTGCTTGTCTTTTGCTAGAGTTTTTGATTGAGGATGGTGAGGGATGAGGACTATCGCTGCTCGGGATATCAAAAAGTTTTTCCTTAAAGTTCGAAGACAAAACTTTTTGTTGGTGGTTAAGTATGTAGTGTCCTGCTCTGCATCGACACTATGTACAAGAGATATCAATTTGCTGACTCAAAAATGATATCTTCCTTAAGAGCTCCTTGTTGAAGTAGGAGATGAATGATCAAGGTGAGTGGACAGAACTTTTTTCTCTGATTCTTGCACGCCTTAATAATGAATCTCAGTATTTTGAATGATTGTTTGCTTAAAAAGAATGATAGAACCTGCCTTGCATGCTAATAAGAGAACTCATCTAGCTTGTCTTTGTAACGAACTAGCCTGCTTAACTAAAGAAAACTTGAAATTCTTGTCTAAGAGTAAGAGTTTGCATGAACATGTTTCACTATCGCTTGTGTTTTGAGAGAACCATATTATGCTTGAACTTGTTCAGAGAGGATGGCTAGTCCGTACAGAGATAGATGGTCTAATGGTTCATCTCGTTTGCATCCTAGAGTTTATCTAATAGTGTTTCATGCATTCGCATCGGTCGGACAATGGCTGTTGGTGAAGAGCTGAACCTTGGTCACGGCTACCACAGATATAGTGGAAAGCAACCATGAGTTTCAACTGCTAATAGCATCAAATAAAGAAGTGATTGGTTAGCTGGATTACCGCTACCAATCCTAAGTTTCTCGGGGACCAAAAAGCATATAGATAGTTCATTATATTGGCTTGATATAGGATAGTTCCTAGATGTGCATTGTTCCTATAGTCTTTGAGTATAGCTCACGAGACACGCTGCGCACACCCTGATAATAGAACAATCGGCTCGCCTTGTGTGCTTAAATGAATCAAACATGAACTCTGTTTTTAAAGTTGTTTCCAAAAGAAGTAATATGACCCCGTTCTTGTACTGCATGTAACGAACATAGGTAAAACTAGAAAGATCACTAGTAATATAATATTTTATAACATGATTACTTAGTGTTGGTTTTAGTAAATGTTACTTCTGTTCAGTTAATTTTAGACTCACCAGTACTTATAAAAGTTCTGACCCACCAACAGTTTACTTGCTTGCAGGTACTGGATCGTCCGAGGAAGCAATAGGCGTGCCTCATCTCCAAGACCAGGAAATCTAGTTTCGATTGCCTTGAGCTGCTTTCGTATAGAGGGGCATAATGTATGGAACGATGCCATTGTATTCTGAGAACCCGATGCCTCGATTTGCCCCATATACTAAGATGGATAAATGCTTGCAACAATGTCCCTCTGTTGCTTACTCGATAGATGTGATGATAGCCAAACTTTAATGATGTTACCTTGTGCAGGCACAACCCCAGGCTCGTACGGCATCACATCCCGGTAGCAAACGACTATACGCTCCGCGGGAGTGCCAAGGCACGATGATATCGCATCTGGCGGGGGCGCGGTCAGGAGACCTTCGGGATCGGGGCGTGACAGCGTTGGCCCGACCAGAGGCCAAGCCGAAGCAGATGGAGAAGAAGCAATTAGGGTTTCAGGAGAGGGAGCTCCGCAGATATATATATATATATATATATATGTATATATATATATATAACTCTAGTATAGCATTAACTCCTAGTTTTTAGTATATAACTCATATACCTAGCCAATAGCTCACTATGAGTTCTTTATCTTGCCAATTAGACTATACTAGCTAATACTATTAGTACTAGCTAATATTAACTAATACTAGCTAATATGCATATTATATATCATATTATATATGCATAGACTCTATATCTAACTATACTTATAATATCTTAGCTTATAATAATATACTACACTAATATTTTATCCACTTTTAATACCTAGTCCTATGTCTTAATATCTTGAGACTAAACTTACCTATTGCCTTGGTATCTTGAAATATCTTAATAATTTAGCTAATACCTACACTTAGATATCCAATATTGATCTATAACATTAACACTTGTTACCAACCCTGATATCAAACCTACCTAAGTATCTTCGCTATACCAATATCCATTCTCATGTACACATAAACTCTCTCTTAACCAAACCTTGACACCAATACCTCATTTCTTGATACACTTTCAGTCATCCTCACAATGACACCCAAGTTGCACAACCTCAAACCTGCACCTACACCTATTTGTTCCTTGTGCACAAATCCTAAAACAAGCAACAAGAGTACAATAAGTTGATGTTGTTGATGACTGATTGTAACAGACTCAGTCACCAATTCACCCTATTCTAGTACCTTACCTATACTACACACTGGTATCCACTGATACCTACACTCTACTCTCATTTACACTTAAACCTGATACTCATTTAATACCTCACACTTGTGCACATATAAGCACCAAACTACACATGACACTAGCTATTGGTATCACCATACTCACAGTTATAATTAATATCAGCCACCCACATAGTTGTTACTTCCTTCCCTCACACAAATACCATACATAAAATACTCAACACTAACTAATACTAGACTCCACACTCAAGATAGACCTCACAGTCACTCTCACTAACACACAACTTACTTCATTAGTCCTCACTCCCAACCACTTGTATATCCCTAACCTGCATAGCATACCACACACAACCTCTTTTCTGACATCAACTAGTCTTCCATCTTGTTGTTATCACTACTGCTAATGCCACTATTGTTCAGGTATTTAACTACAAGCACTGTAGTTTATTAGTCCACTGCTGCCTTGCCTTGCCTTGCCTTGCCTTGAACACTCTACCTCTTGCTTGTTGACACACTTCTTCACTATGAACTGCACTTACCTGTTCCACACCCAGCAAACACACTCATACTCATTTTTATCAATCTACGTTCATCATGTTCCATATTTCTCTTAGAATCACCTATACTCATCTTCGTCATTCTACGTTCATTATGTTCATCTGGTATACCCAACAAACACATCTATACTCATTTTCATCATTCTACGTTCATCATGTTCTATATTTCTCTTAGAATCACATGTTTATACTTATTTTCACCAATACAAGCTCATTCTATACCACGATTAGAATCATCCATCTACACTTATTTTTATCAATCTATGCCTATTATAAACCATATTTCAGTTAGAATCACCTATATATACCCATTTTTACCATTCTATGATATCATATTTCAGTTAGAATCACCCATCCATACTTATTATTACCATAGCCGCATATTGTCTAAAAGTGACAATTCTTCAGGATTATCCGTACTGGAGGAACATGAATGCTTTTCATGCCGACGTTGTGGATAAGGCCAATCCACCGCCAAGGTGGCCCGGATACACGATATGGGAAAAGGTGAAAGATTTACCAAGTGCTATCGAAAAGCCTGCTAAGGGGTACAAGTGTGACAGATTTGGTCGCACTCATAACTGGATGAAGAGGAGTATATTCTGGGATCTGTCATATTGGAGCACCAATCTGATCAGACATAACCTTGATGTCATGCATATCGAGAAGAATATGTTTGACAACATAATTAATACTATAATAGACGTAAAGGGAAAGACGAAAGATAATCCGAAGGCCAAGTTGGACTTGGAAGAAATATGTAGACATCCTGTGTTATATTTGATAGATGAGGAGAATGGAAAGTTAAAGAAGCCTAAGACAATTTTTTTACTGGAGAAGGAGGATAAATGGAGACTTTGTAGGTGGATTCAGGGCCTAAAATTTCCAGATGGGTACGTGTCAAACTTGAAAAGATGCGTCAACCTCGAGGAGAACAAATTGACGGGTATGAAGAGCCACGATTATCACGTATTCATGGAGAGATTAATTCTGATTGTATTTTGGAAATTCTTACCGCAGGTCGTCTGGGATCCATTGACAGAGTTCAGCATATTCTTTAGGGATCTTTGTTCTACTAAGTTTCTCATCGATCATATAGAAAAGCAAGAGAATGACATTGTAGTAACACTGTGCAAGATAAAAAATATGTTTTCTTCTGGATTATTTGACTCCATGGAGCATTTTCTAATTCATCTTTTCTATGAGGCACGTGTTGGTTGAGGGGCTGTCGGTTATCGGTGGATGTACCCGTTCAAGCGGCATCTGAATCACCTAAAGAGAAAGATAAAAAATAAGGCGCAGGTTGAGGGTTCTATTTTTTAAGCTTATGTTCTCGAGGAGATTATAAACTTTTTTTCAACGTATTTCAAATCTCATGTTGCTACTAATAGAATGAGAGCTCCAAGAAATGACGATAGATATCAGGAATCTAATGATGCAATACTGAAAGTATTCAATGCATCCGGAAAGCCTTCGGAGAAAATAAAGAAGAGATATTTGAATGATGACGAGCTAAGGGATGCTCAGTTGTATATATTACTCAATTGCGATAAGGATGAAGTGAAGAAGCTTGAGGGGTAAGTAATTAATACGTCCACATTTATGCCATATTAATGTAATATTATAAGCTAATATTATGCTACTAATCGACGGTTGCTTCATTGTTATTCAGCACATATAATGATGAGTTGAGGTCGGTTAGACCCTACATAACAGACAAAGAAGTAGAACAGAAATGAGACATCATTTTTCTTCTTGGTTGAGCGCATATGTCAGGAGCTCGGTAATTACTTTTTCTGTATGCGCTTGTACAATAAATAACTTACTATCGCTTCTTTGGTATTTAGGTCGATCGTCTAATAACACCCGAGACTGAATCTATTAGAACTCTAGCCAAGGGACCAATTACTGCCGTCAAAATATGGCCAAGTTACTGTGTGAATGTATTTAGGTTCAAGTCAATAAATGCTCCGATCAGAGACAGCTTCCTGGATCTTGATTCCAGGAAAAATAGTTGTTTGTGTATCAAAACTTTGAAATGCAAAGACGTAGATCCAGACAATGATTTCTTTGGCATCTTACGAGAGATTATGGAGTTGACATATAATTATGGCACAGAACTTGCTAAGATCGTATTATTCAAGTGTGAATGGTTCGATCCGATTCAAGATCAAGGTTAGAAAATTAAAAAGCATGGTCTTGTGGATATAAACTACAAGCGTAGATATCAAGTATACGAACCATTTTTCCTATCAATTCAGGATCTGCTAGTGTACTTCATAACTTATCCTATACGGGAAACAATGAGGTCGGACTGGTGGGCAGTATGCAAGACTAAATCTAGAAATACCTTTAACGTTGACAAAATAGCTTATCAGGAGGACGAGCTACCTCTTGTAACAAATATTATAGATGTGGACTCAACGGAAGTTATTTATTAAACGACTAATAATGTAGAAGAGGTAGAATTATCCGAAGATGAAGATGAAGATGAAGACGAAGTCAAAGTAGATGAAAGCGAAGATGAGGAGAAAGATTGAGAGAAGGACGAGGAAGATGAAGACGAAGAAGAAAAATTTTCTGAAGATGATTGAAAATAAAATAAATCTCTTTGGACTTGTGACATGTATTATATTTTGACTGTAGAAGGTACTATCCATTTAGACTTGTGACACTACTAGTTAATTACTGTACAATTCTATTAATACTGTGAGATATGTATAATATTTTAACTGTAGAATATACTATATATATGTTTATTTATTCTATCATCATATGTTGTTATCAGGTATGACATGACAAACACACACACACACACACACACACACATATACACACACACACACACAAAAACACACACTGAGATAGTGCTTGGTGTGGAATTAGATTGGGGTTGTGTGTGGAACATGAACACAGACACATACACACACACAAACCCACACTGAGATGGTATTATGGGTGGAACTCGGACACGGACACATAGACACACACACACACCCCGATATGATGTTTTCTATATTATCCGACTGACACAAACACAGGTAAACCCTAACCCTATTTAACAATATCTGACATGACACAGAAAGACACATACACACACACATAGACATATATACAATATGACACATTCACACACACACGAACGGGACACACTCACACTAATATGAAACACACATGATGACACGATATACCGACATAGATACACACTTTTCTTCCAAAATAGTGTTGCATGTGTGTATTTGTTTTATCATCATATGTTACTATCAGGTATCATAGGACGACGTAGATTATTCGAAGGTACATCCTCTAGATGGAGTGCTCCTCCGGTACCGGCTACTGGTTTTGGATACTCATTGTAGAGTACTCTAGTATACCGACCATTCACATCTCCGACATCATCGACGGTACGTGGTAGTACATCTGGGATGAGTAGTTCTAGGCCTGAGACTACTCCCTCGTCCAACCTTCCTCCTGTTGACAGTACCACGGAGATAGAGGAGCAGATGGAGGAGGTTGAGCCGACTCCGTCTACGCATGATCAGAGCGATCCTCCATATGCGCCTCCGGACGAGACGAGGATAGATATTTGGAAGGAAGGGCCTAGCAAGTAAGTTAAATAGTTAAAAAATTTCAAATGATTATATATATATATTCATGAATTTAATTATTGATATCGTCCCTCGATGGTACAAAAAGCACTAGGACATTTTCTGAGGCAGAACTATGGTGGGTCTTAGATCAACTACTCAGATGCTCCTAAAGATAGGAAGGCATTCTGGTTTGTCCACTTCAAGGTAAAAATATATTTATTTTTAATATCAATAATCATTTATGCATATTATGTGACTCTCTATTTTACTTCTTGTAGAAAACCTATTTTTATCCACCACACCAGGCTAAAAACATCGAGGAGTAGTTTCCTGCCATCGCCGTCAAGCTGATACATGATGCAATCAATGACCAGGAGGCTCGCGATCGCTCCGGACAACCGATCCACGGTTGGATCACGCCTGAGTAGTGGACTTCGATGAAGGCGAGATTCGACGAACCCAGGTACAAGGAAAGGTCGGAGAAGACAAAGGGGGCTAAGACGAAGGCAAGAAATTGGTGTGGTAGCTCGATTCCCATGACAAAATATTTTTGTCTTCTGGTATGTATTATATTAAATATATATTATTTTAATAAAAGTAGGATAAGATGTTTGGTTTTAATAATAAATAATATAATTTTTAACAGGTATAGAGGGGTGAGGACACCAACATGGTGAGCGTCTTCCTGGCCACCCATCGAAATGGCAGAAAGCTCATAGATGAGAAGGCCACGCAGACTATGTACGTTTTACTATCTTGTGTTAGTTTTAATATAACTTAGAAAATATGAAAATAGATATCTATATAGTTAGTAATAAGTAACTTAGACGTTTGCAACCACTTTTCTAGGACGAGTATCTTAAACTACGTAAGCGGGCGATTGCTACTACACCAGCAGAAGGAGGGACTAGTACTTCCTCGCAGCCCTCTACAGCTGCATCGGCGGACGAGCTCTAGATAACCGTCGTTTGTGGTCTTCATAGGGGTACATACTACGGTACAAAATTCTACAGCGCCTTTGTTACGACACAGTCATCCAGGGGCCACTTTGTTAGTGTGCATTACGTGCAGGCTTCGCAGGCGTCGACACAAGCACAATTGAGCATTGACCGTCAGATTATTATCCTACGTAATGAGTTGCTATATATGATATCACATACCCATGCTAATGATGCACATAAACTCTCCTACTCTCCAATGACCACCAACACATCACAATTATTATTAGAAACATACATATAACTATATATATATAAACTATATATATATATATATATATAACTATATATATATATATATATATATATATGCTTATACATATCAACAATAATAGTGCACATGAACTCTCTCCTACTTTCCAATGACCACCAACACATCACAATTATAATAAAATATATATATATATATATATGACAACTATAATTATAATACTATAATATCTATAACCAAGGTAAATTGAATTAGAATGCAAAGTATCAAACATGTGGAGTGCACTGCACCCGTATCACACTTATTCTATGATACGCTTGTGACATGAGTCCACCACACCACCAAATGTACCTCGAAGGACACAAGCAAGTCTAGAATCATAATTAGAAGCAACACGAAGTGTTAGCTACTCACCTACGTGCCCGTGTCAAAATATGACATGCTCAAACCCCTATATTAGAAAAAAAATCCCCAAATCAACATATATCGCCAAATTGTCAGGATACGGCCTATACGTATCCAATTATGGACACGACACTAGTCTCACACAACTAAAAATATGTTAATTTGTTCTAATTGACCTATTGACAAATACATGATGTGCCAATCTCAGAATTCCCCCAAAATTGACACAAAATACCACATAACTTTTTCCACATGCCTCCATGAACCTAATTCCACTTCCTATGGGTAGCCTTAGTACATATGAGGGTTTCTAATGATTAAATTATAGATTTAGAGTATAATTAGAGAGAAAAAAACTAAATTATACCTATTGGGAGATAGATTTCTAATAAAAATCCCAAATTGAGTGTCAAGAGCCTTCAACTTGTAGATCCTTGCTCCTCCTTGAAGATCCTAGCTTCTTTCTTATAGATCCTTGCTTTCTCCTTGTTCTAATAGCCTCCAATAATGATTAGGGGAGAATTGGAAAGAAATTTGGGTAGAATTTGATGTAGGAATGAAGAAATTTGAAAGAGAAAAATTCTAGATCTAAATTTAGAATGAAGAAAAGAGAAGAGAGAGAGTCTCTACCCCCTTATGTAGTGGCCGACCTTGTCCCCTCTCAAAGGTACTATGAAATGTCCACAATACCCTTTGGATCTTATCATAAAGAAATTAATTAAGGAAAAAAGTTTCTAGTCTAATTGGTTTAATTAATTAATCATCCTCCTAATGAATGGGCTTACTATTGGCCTCAATTCTAACTAGAATTAAATATTGGTCCATGGATCTAATCTAAACTAGTTAGGTCTACTAACACAAGTCAAAAAAAATCTAGCATCTAACAATAAATAAATAATATAATAAATAAATATTCAACATGCATAATATTTAATTAATTATAAAATAACCAAAATACCCTTTCCTAGAAAATATGGTAGTGACAGTGATGGATCATGGAAGGATATCTTAGACTTCGTCATTCGTATTGAACTAAAGAATTACCCAGAAGACTGTTCGTTGTCTTCAAACCTACCTCGCTAGAATTACTCTCTTAACATGGCCTATGTGCTGATTACAGGGTTGGAATTGGAATCCCAACCGGAACTTCTAGCGGTGGCGCTGTATGGCGATAGCGAAATAGCTTCTGTTTGTCTTGCCATGTCCTCCATCGAGTCCGACAAAAATGGGGCCATGCTAATTTAAACAGGCCCAGTCCTGTATATCATTCTCACCCACAACATAGTTTTCTTCTCTATGTACTGTAGTTTGCACTGAGGAGCCTATTTTTTCTGCGCCTATATTCCTCCGCATTTGGAGCAGACAGGACGCAATAATGGGGATGGCTCTATGATAGATTACCATCATATAAAAATTTGGGTGTAACAGATTTCCATATGTATAATCATAATTTTTAGAATAAAAATCTAGGTGTGATAGATCTCTATCATGTGTAATCATGATTATGCTTCAATAAAATTTTAGCTTTGACTTTATTGTCCTGTATGTGTGTTGCTAACTGAAGACTTTGGTCGACGTGCACCAGAAAAGTCTTAACATGTTGCCTTTCCCTTGTCATCCTACTGATATACGCATAAATATGCATTAAGAGAAAACTAGATTTTGTACGCAATATGAGGTTTATTGCGCGTAATTTTGCAACTTGGCTGGTCATACGCACTATGCAACATTTTTTTGTCAATCAGACAAAAGTGCTCACATGGGAATTCTCGGACCAACATTGTCCTTTCTTCATTTTCTATCGATAGAGAAATTTTGTTTTATCTTAGTGATACTTCCAAATCGAGACCCATTGAATATATATCGGCTCAGATGTATTATGGACATGGTAGAATAACTTTATGGGGAATTTGGTAGATGTATCACCCAAGGCATACTCGTGTTGAATACAAATAATAAATTTTAAAGGATGCAATACTATCAGAGTGATATGGACATGATAGTTCACTAGTTTATTCCACCGGGGAAGAGAAGAAATAGTAGTTCAGGGGTAAACTATTGTCTTCTCTTTAGGGGATAATAAATAGGATATAATTCAGAGGTAATATGGACATGAATCACATTACATTTATTGACTAGTGAATAAACATGTGAGATTAATTTTGACCCAACTGGGGATCAGGAATAGGGTATCCTTAAAACAACTGGGCTTTACGAATGAAACTTTTTTGTTGGAGAGAATTGTTTAGATGATCTCAACCAGAGTGTTTCGTTGGATCTGATTATTTTCCCGCTGGGGGACTTTAAGGACCCATTACCCATGTTTTATTCAAAAATGAATATAGATAACAGTTTGAGAGGCCGTGTAGGCTATGAGTCGTAAGAGATTAAACAAAATATATTTATTGTATATCTTATTTTATTCTGCTGGAGATGGAGAATAATATGTCGTACATAGACATAATACTTCTTGAGGAATTTTTTATTGATAGGCATCATTATTAAATCTCCGTTAGGCTTAGCGAGCATGTAAGCTCTGTTGGAGAATACTGTCTCCACCACATAAGGACCTTCTCATTTAGCTTAAAATTTGCCTTTGCTCTTATGGGTTATGATCATAGGTCTCCTCCCTGAAAGGACCAATTCACCGACATGAAATATTTTTTCCTTGAACTTTCGATTAAAATTTCTAGAAATGTGTGCTTAGTATAGATCAATGCGCTGTTGAACGTGCAGGCACTTTTCATCCAATGCTTCTAATTATTACAGACATAATCGATCATTATTCTCTACTGTTAGCTCATTAGTAATAGTTATTCTGAGAGAAGATATCTGGATTTTGAGTGGAAGAATTATTTTATGGCCATAGACCAGAGAGAATGGTGTACAACCAGTTGGAGTTTGAACTGTTGTGCGATAAGCCCATAAACACTCTCCAAGTTTCTTATTCCAATCGTGTTTATTGGATGAGACAAACTTTTTAATGAGTTTGATTATGGTCTTGTTGAAGGCTTCTGGTAAGCCGTTGACTGCTGGATTGTAGGTCGTAGATGTAACATTCTGGATTCGATTCTTGTCATAGAACTGATAATATGCTTGACTGTCAAATTATGGCCCATTGTCATGTATTATCCTTCGGGGAACACCAAAATGATAGATAACATGGTGCTTGATGAAGTTAATTACGTTGGACGTCTTAACTTCGATGAGTAGACTAATTCTACCCATTTGTAGAAGTAATCGATTATTGCAAGTATAAACCAATATCTTCTAAAGAATATGGGCTGATCGGACCAATAATATTAATTCCCCAAGCTGTAAAAGGCCAAGAAGCAGCTCTAGGGTATAAGAACTCTGCAGGCTAGTGGATAAAGTCAGCATAGATTTGGCATGACCTGCATTTACGAGCGTAATCCACGGCATCTGCCACCATGGTGGGCCAACAATAACTCATTCTTCTGAGGCAGTCTTATAATTTAGGACATGGCTGATATGCTCCACAGATGCCATTATGAGCCTCACGGAGTGATTGTCTTACTTCAGGGTTGGAAAGACAACATAGCAGCAATCCCTCATAAGAACGATGATATAATATTTTGGACGAGACACCATAGTAGAATCGAAGTGAGCGTCTTTTTAATAGAAGTTGCTTCTTTCAGATCTTCTGGAAGAATTTTGTAAGTAGTGTAGTCTATAAAAGGGCCTCTCCAATCTTTATCCAGAGTTTGAAGTTATTACGTAACTCTGTTCAATGTATAAGTTATTTTTTATACAGAACAACTCTTATCATTTTATCATAATTGAGTGTCGTCTCTTTAGGGGAACGACCAATGATGCCACTAGGCCGGCCAAAGCATCTGCTTCCATATTCTGTAACCAAGACACATGCTTGTGTTTGATAATAAATGGAAGAAATAAAACTATGTTTATACAAAACCCTTTCTTAGGTTTACAAACAAGAAGTACTATTAATCCAATACGAGGATATTCAGTACAAATTTTAATCTGGGTAAATATTGCTATAGGAGTCTGATCTGCAGTCGATCACTTTGTCCCTTGGACCATACGATGATAAAGAAGTGCTGTAGAAGAAGGAGATGCTTCAAAGATTGCAAGAGGGAGTGGATGCTCGATGCCAAAATTGTCGATCGCTACTCTCTGTCTGAGCTCTTCTCTCTCTGTTCTTCGATTTCTTTTAATTTTTTCGACCCTTGTTCGACCCTTATTTTCGACCCTTATTTTCGACCCTGGACCTCTATCAATAGAGGTCTCTATTTATAGGGTTTTAGTGACAGTAACCGTCCATTCGGCATAAAAGCCGGATAGTGGAGAGTATGGCACTTTTTACGCGGCGGTTATAATAACTGCCACCCACGTATAGATGATTTTCTTAATAAGCGTGTGATACATGTCCCATGATAAGAAAATGCATATAAATGCTGCAAAGATCATGGCATGCAAGCCACGTAGGTAACTGCCCCTTGCGTAGAAAAGGTTGGCGTATAAGCCAATAACTGTCACCATGGCATAAAAGCCAAATAGTTATCAAACTGGCATAGAAACCAGTAGGCGTAAAAGCCTGGTAGCTGTCAAACTGGCATAAAAAGCCAAGTAGCTATCAAACTGGCATACAAGCCAGGTAGGCGTAGAAGCCTGATACTGCATGGATAGGTAGCTAGCGTAAAAGATAGCCGATCCTCCTTTGACTTAGGTCTTGAGCGTATTCTGGACCAAATAGCCTTATCATGCACCAATACAAATATAGCCTGAGTTGGCGTATTCCGAGAAGATAGCATACGGCGTACTCCTATAGTTGAAAATAGCCAGGTCGACGTATTTCAAGGAGATAGCGTACAGCGTGCTCCTATAGCTGAAAATAGCCTGATGGCATAATATGCAGAGATGCTGATGTGGATGTATTAGCCATAATTATGGCTCACATAGTCTTTGAAAATATAACCAAATCTCGTGCATTTAATGTAGGGATCTGCCACCATTCTGAGCATTAAATGCAGAGACGTGCCTCGAGGTCTGTACGAAGATCTGCCACCATTCTGAGCATTAAATGCAGAGACGTGCCTCGAGCTCTGTACGAAGAGCAGCTTTAGACGTGGCAGTTTATTTTGTCTTCTGCTGAGCGTAAAATCTCACATCTGCCTGTGTAAAACTAGGCAGCGTATTCCCTTATATATGTAAAAGCACTTTTGTATCAGGGAAACGTTACTAAACGACGGTTTGGGTCTCTGTGCCGCACTATCATTACAGCCGTCGTCTGGATAGCTGTGCAGTACTCATTGTCAGGAGTCAGGTTCACTGCATGATCTGACAGATTCATTCGAGGAATACGAAGCGTTCCCCTTACAACTTCCCACCGCATTAAAAGCGGATGAGTTTTACGCCATAAAGGCGGTATAACACCCTTTTTACGTTGAAGTAGCCTGGAAATACTGTATTATGCGGATTGTCCTGGAGCTTATATTTTACGCTGTACTAGCGATAAAGCTCTGTTTGTACGCCGATGGCTCTGAAGTCACGTCTTACGCCACCCAGCACTGAAATACTGCGTATAACTATACAGCGTATTTTTCATGCTTCTACAAGACCCCCTTCAAAGTTTTCAAATTTCTCATAATTTGAAATACTTTGAATAAAGCATAAAATGGTCAAGTCTGACTCATTTTTCGAGGCTGATTTCTTGGCAGATTTTTAGGGATTTGTTGGGATTCTGTGTATTCTCTTTTGCCTATATAAATGCTGAAGAGTTAACCTGTTCTTCCCATATTTTCTTTATCACACAGAGATGATTGCCACAGTTCGTCAGGTCGACTTGAGGAAGAAGAAGATCATGTTCTTCCAGCATGTAAGGAGCCAAAAAAGAAGGTATCTTCCAGCAAATGTCCTATGCAACGATGGATCATGGAAGGATATCATAGCTTCCTTTGCTCGGGATAATCAGCAACTTCATATGGTGATTCGTCCAGGAGAGAGAAAGGGTCACATTCGACCACACAACTTGCAAGCTGTATTTTCTTCCGTTGTTCGTGGACGAGGGCAGACAAACTAGCCCTGTCTTCCAGTACTGAGTTGGGTCTAATACCTCAACTAAATCTGTCATGGCGTATGGAGGATGGGCTCTTGAATAATTTATACAGGCCCAATTGTGTATCCTCCTGCCATCAATCATTTTCTTGTTCATCGACTGTGGAAGACGGATAAAGATCTCCCCCAATGCGAGAACCTGATAGAACAGATTTTGGGCGTGGTCTTTAATGAAAATAAGAAATCCTTTGTAGACGGGATTTCCCTCATATGTAATCATGAAATCATGAAGATAAAAAACCCGATGTAGACTGGATTTCCCTCATATGTAATCATGATTTAATAAAATTATCTTCTTTTGCGCATCTGATGATTTGCCATATTTTTTGCTGTGATAAAGTCTGAATATGTGTAGCTTCGACACGTCTGAATAACTTTACGCTGACTCTGATAAAAAGAGTATTTGGTCCCGTCCTGTCTTTTACGCGTAACTGAGGACGCGTAGAAAACTGCTTAGCATTTAAGTCGAATATCCGAACTGTCATGCTGTTTTGAACGAGGAATTGCGTAAAATTCTGAACTTGTCACTTCTCTGATAAAAAGAATTCTTGTTCAGACCATCATCTTCAAGAATAATTTCCTAAAAATCCCTTGAAATAGAGAGAGAAACGGTTGTCAAAACTGAGTCGCCATCTTGAACTGTAGAGAAAATATTCAGACTGGATTTTGGATGAACTTACAATCGACCCAAGAAGAAGAGTCATTTTCAATGCTGAACTCTGTATACTTTGGGTACTTGGGATATTTTAAGGCCAAGAAGGAGCATCTCCTGCGTGAACTTTTGTTATTGGCCGCTTTGAGAATTGTTCAGATATACGCACACTCTGGCCTGCGTATTTTAAGATATGCGGAAAGTCATAGATCTGTAGTGTAGATGAGCATAAAATCGTAAGTTTATAGCCTCTCAAGCATAAAAGCTGCTGAGCATAAGAGCATCCGGGCGTAGAATTGTAGATTTATAGCCTCTGAAAAGAAAACTTCCAAGCGTGAAGTCGTAGATTTGTCGTCTCTGAGCGTAAAAAGCTTTTGAGCATAAAATCATAGATTTGTAGCCTCTGAGCGTGAAATCATAGGTTTGTAGCCTCTCGAGCGTAAAAGCTACCGAGCGTAAAAGCATCCGGGCGTAAAACCGTAGACTTTTAGCCTCTGAGCGTAAAATCGTTAATTTGTAGCTTCCCGAGCGTAAAAAACTCATTGGCGTAAAATCACAAATCTGCTCTGCACGAAAACTTTTTGAATTCACTGACTGTCTGCCTTCCCTGAGTAATAGGCTGACGTAGTCCCCAATCATAACCAAAATATTAAATATCGGATTTGGTTAGGGATTCGAGGAGTCTATCTGAACTCTATAAATACCCCAAGGCTTTCAGAGAGAAGACTCTTCACCTGTCTTTTGCAAAAGAAAACCTTCGTCTCTTTGAGTATTCTCCTTCGTTTCTTCTCTGAGCATTGTGAGTTTTTAGCAATGGCACCAAAACCAATCTCCTCCTCTAAGGGAAAGAAGGCTGCCTACTCTTCTCGCTCCTCTGCCCAAGCAAGAACTACTCCCGTCGGGCAGGGCGAGCCCGCTCTGAACGAAGTGTCCCACCGACGAGCTGTGCACCGGGCGTTATAGGTAAAACTTTTGGGATGACAAGAATGAAGAAAACCCTTCGAACACGTTGTACGTGAACGCGCTAGGTCATCTTCTGTGCTGATAGCCTCTTCGAGGAAGATGATGCACAGAGATGTTTCATCTTTTACGCCCACATTTCTAATGTGTTAGCGTAAAAACTTCATATTTTCGCAGTCTGGCGTAAAAGTTTTGACTGTCAAAATTTGGCGTATACTACAAACTTTGAATATTACGCTCTGGATGAGAATTTCGGCGTAATAACTCAAACTTTGGCAATCTGGCGTAAAACACAGACTGTCAGATTTTTGTGTATACTACCAATCTTGAATTGTACGCCTTGGAATGAGATTCCAGCATAAAAGTCAAGTTTTTACAGTCTTGGCGTAAAAGCACAGGCTGTTGCTCTTTGGCATAAGCTGCAAGATTGTGAGGTCTAGTATAGAAACTGACGTATTTTTCTTACACTTTGTAGTTAACTTGTATGTATCTTCGTTGGTTGAGGTGATGGGTTCTCCTGCTGGAATGCTGCACTCCAATTACCTGGAGGATTTGTCCCATGTGACATTTCCTATTTCTGGACCCCAATATCCTGAAGGAAGGGGAATCCTGATATCGTCTCAAGGAGAGCGAATGCTGTTGAGCATGATCAACGGAGAGCCCCTGGCGTATATAGACGGGGCATAATATATAAAATCAGCTTTTCTCTTCGGGGATATGATTGACAAACAATCCCAGACGAAGCCCAAGAAAGAAATCTGGATTTTTTCTGCCGGGGGCCTGGTCCTGTATCTGCCCAAGATATTGAGAGATTACCCTATCTCGGCATTCTTCCATGCCACGCATCCCAGGAGGATGTCGTGGACCCTGACTCCCAATCTTCACGGCCAGCCGGGGAAGATATTTTACCAGAAGGGATCCGACCGAGGGTTATTTGTAAGCCGCCCTTCAGGCCCGGTCATGCCGTTCAGGGGATTGTATCCGGACAGTGTTCCGAGTGAAGACACTTCACTGCTCCAACCAGTCTAATTATCGACTTTCTGCAATGACTTCATGGGACATGGAGGAGTATACCCCAAGGTTAATCCTCGGACCAATGGGTGGGTTACCCCTACAAATCTTCGATGGGCTCGTTTAGCTGACTGGGCCCTGAAGCATTTCCAGACTAAGCTGGAGAGCATTGGTCTGTACGCGGCTGTGAGTGCTACCAGTGTTGGGTTATCTCTTGTAACCTTCGTATCCTAAAATTCGTGCTTAAATGTTGTTATTAGGTTAATTTGGGACTATTGGGATTTTTTCATAATTTTTTGTTAATTAAAAACTAGTAACCCTAATTTTCTAGGACTTTTAAGAATTTATTTTAGAGTTAAACATAACTAAAAATTAACCAAAATTTTATTTTAGATTTTAAATAGTCAAATATATTTTCTAGAATTTTCTGGGAATTTTTTGAGTATTTTTAGTATTTATTGGGAGTAATTAGGCTAATAACTAATTTTTAGGACTTGTAAAATTTATTGTGCAATCCCAGGAATATATAATGGACCCACATTATTTTCTAGGGTTCATAATATTATTATATATTTTTTGAAATTATTTTAGAATTTTTAGAATAATTTTAGTATTTATTTTTAGTTATATGGGTAAAAGTAATGTTTAGAGCTTCTCCTAATTATAGTAGAAAACCTATGAATATAAAATTATCCCAAATATTTTTCTATGGTTTTTAGGTTCAAAATATATTTTCTGTAATTTTTTCAGATTTTTATGATTAATTTTAATATTTATTTTGAGTTATTTAGATTTAAAATGACTTAAATAATATTTTGATAAAGGCAAATCAAAAATAAATAATATAAATAAAATCAGTCAATCAAATTCTGACACGTGTTAGCCTATAGATATTCATTCAGCTGCAGGTACATCTCTCTATATATATATTATAATAACTCTAATTATCCTATTATTTTAGAGAGAGATATTTTGGAGAATTGCCATCTAGGGTTCCTTCATCTTCCATAAGCCATTGCGCATAGCTCCGGACTCCAAATGAGGCCTAATTTCTTGAGTTAGAAAGATATTGAGGTTAGATTTCTGATTATATAAAAAAATTTACGAAATTATGATTATTAAATTCTAAAAAATTCGTAAAAAACAGCATGTCCGAAAATAGACGTGTTTCAATGTTTTCACGATTTTGGGAGAACCAGGAATCAGAAATCATAAACCGTTTAAAGTTTCGAAAAGCTAATATCGAGATCATTGATATATGTTTTTTCCAGAATTTAATTCGAAGTATTTACATACTGTTAATTCTGTGGAACTTCTAGATTAGAATTTAACCATCGGTGCACGATACGAAATTTGTATGTGCCATAATTCCCAAACGAATTTGAATTCGGATGAGCCGTAAATTCTAGCATGATTTTGACACTGAAATATACAGGAAATCATGCATGAAAGTCGAGTTTGTGTCGGTTGACTTTTTGGTCAACAGATCCCTCGATTTGCATGCCATGAGTCTCAAGTTGATAAAATTAAGTTTCTTTGGACACAATTTAGGAATTAACCTAAAAATTAGAATAATAAGATTTTAGAGTAATTATTCTAGAATTAAATAAATTAAAATAAATTATCTTTTGACATGGTAAAATTGTAATACATAGGCTATTTGGACTGTGACTTGGACTCTGATTCATACCAGCAGTAGGACCCCAGGCAAGTATATTCTCTGATAATTTCTATTATTTGATAATTTCTATAATTTCAGTATTTAGAAATGTTACATCTGATTCTTGACACTGTGCTACACGGACTAGTATATAGATTGGATCTTTAGTCATGAGATATTATATTGGTTATCCTATTGACATTGTACACGACATTGACATTAGACATGGATATTAGACATTATACATGATATATTGGACATTGATCGTGTAGCGTGACGTGTCATGATTGGATCCACAGTACTAGTTGGGGGTGGGGAAATTGCTAGTGAGAGATGTGATCAAAATACCTATCGTACAAGTGTAGACATTGAACAGTGTTAATCATACACCTCACGTATGATTAGCCAGGCCATATAGTCATCGAACAAGTTCCCAAGTCGATCATATTTTGAAACTACGATTTCAAACACTTAGAATAGTTACAGTTCTCTATTTTAGTTCATATACCACATCACTCGTATATGATTTTGTACCTCTTTCCTTTCATTTCATATATGCACTGACTGTACCATATTATCTATATTGCCTATCTCTTTATTTTGTCATTGCATTTATTTATTGCCTATCTCTTTATTTTGTTATTGTATTTATTTATTGCCTTCTCTCAGTATATAGCATCATCTATTTATTGTTTTATAGTCCTTATCAATTAATTGGAACTGTTATTTGAGATGTACTTTGCTCCATCCTGACTGGAAATATTTTTCCAGACTGCGCCTTAGAGGACTGGTGTCCGACATATTATGGACCACAGGGAGAGTAGCTGCAAACTTTGACTTTGTAGCAGGAGTGATTCCCGGGAGGTCTAGTCGGGATCACTAGTTAATTAGTTAGTTTCTTTTAGCAGTTTTGGTACCGGATTTGTCTCCAGCATATTTAGTTGAGACTTGGATATTACTGTTGAGTTAGATTATTTCTATTTAGACTTGTGTCACATTTTATTTATTCTTCGATATATTATCGTGCTCTAGTTTATGTGATTGAGTATATTCTGTATTATATGGTGATATCTGTGTATCCTTATGGAGTTGGATATTTATGTGAGATTGATTAGATAGATTATTGACATAGCCAGCGTTCTACCGCCGATGCTGCAGCGTAGGCTGGACGTACCCACGTACTCGTGCCCCAAAATTCGGGTGCGGGTCGTGACACATTTTTAGTGGCGGCCCACGCAGGTCAGACTTCGCAATCAGAACGATGTCGTGGTAGTGCGGCGTCTTAGTTGTACTACTGCGTACCTGCGATAGGATATAGGACATAACATACTAGGATGAGAGCGAATACTCAATCATAACTAGGAACATTCCAATCTATTTATCTTGTTATCCTTATTCCTCATGAATATTGCTTGCTTTAGAATTTTTATTGTCCTTCCTTGATGATATAGTATCTATTGCCTTGATTGATTCCTTAGTACCATAGTTTGTATTCGTGATTTTCTTGTTAGAATGTAGTTAATAGTATACCCTGACAGAGACTGCAATACCATGATAAAAGTGACCATAACCATACATGTTTTTCTTAGATTGCATGTTGTATGATTGTAGGTAGAATTCTCTTAGACTTTGATTGTTGAGGGTTTGACTGTAGTAAAGATTAACTTAGAGATTATGACTTGACAAAGAGAGACAAGGTGCCTTAAATTTCGAGGAGAAATATTAAATTAAATAAAGAGTTAGGAATTTAATATGGCAGAATTGACGATTTTGTTAAATCATTAATTTTTATGAAGATTATGAAATGATTGAATTTATCATTGAATTTTGAGGAATTTAAGAAGGTTATCAATATATTTATTGGACTGCAAGTTATGAACTTATATTTTGAATATTGTATTGGAGGTTTCATAAGTATTACATCGTTGAGTATTGAAAAATAAAATTGAGGAATAAGAACACAAATGGATTAGTGTTGAATTCAAATTTTGGGATGAGATTCAATTTTATAATATGCATTGATTAGATTTAAATTAGACGAGTAAGATCATTAATGGATTAGTGTTTGAATTTAAATTTTGGTATGCGATTTTTAAATTTTATAAATATACATTGATTGTATTTCAATTAAAGGATTGAATATTAAATTCTTGTATTCGTTATTAACTTAAAATTTTGGAGGAGATTGTGATAAGAATGGAATTTAATTTTATATTTGAAGATTTTTAAGGATATGATATGTATAGAATTTTGAGAAATATTGTGAAATAATAATATGGATTAGTTCATGATTATATGATTTGATGAATTTAATTTTGATGGTAATAAATAAATAAATAAAACAATTAAGGATTTTAAATTTTGAGGATGAAATTTTTTAAGGTGGGTAGACTTGTAACCTCCGTATCCTGAAATTCGTGCTTAAATGTTGTTATTAGGTTAATTTGGGACTATTGGGATTTTTTTCATAATTTTTTGTTAATTAAAAACTAGTAACCCTAATTTTCTAGGACTTTCAAGAATTTATTTTAGAGTTAAACATAACTAAAAATTAACCAAAATTTTATTTTAGGTTCTAAATATTCAAATATATTTTCTAGAATTTTTTGGGAATTTTTTGAGTATTTTTAGTATTTATTGGGAGTAATTAGGTTAATAACTAATTTTTAGGACTTGTAGAATTTATTGTGCAATCCCAGGAATATATAATGGATCCACGTTATTTTTTAGGGTTTATAATATTATTATATATTTTTTGGAATTATTTTAGAATTTTTGGAATAATTTTAGTATTTATTTTTAGTTATATGGGTAAAACTAATGTTTAGAGCTTCTCCTAATTATAGTAGAAAATCTATGAATATAAAATTATTCCAAATTTTGTTTTATGGTTTTTGGGTTCAAAATATATTTTCTGTAATTTTTTCAGATTTTTATGATTATTTTTAATATTTATTTTTAGTTATTTAGATTTAAAATGACTTAAATAATATTTTGATAAAGGTAAATCAAAAATAAATAATATAAATAAAATCAACCAATCAAATTCTGACACATGTCAGCCTATAGATATCCATTCAGCCGCAGGTACATCTCTCTCTATATATATTATAATAACCTTATTTATCCCATTATTTTAGAGAGAGAGATTGTGGAGAATTGCCATTTAGGGTTCCTTCATCTTCCACAAGCCATTGCGCATAGCTCCGGACTCCAAACGAGGCCTAGTTTCTTGCGTTAGAAAGATATTGAGGTTAGCTTTCTGATTATATAAAAAAATTTATGAAATTATGAGTATTAAATTCTAGAAATTTCGTAGAGCACAGCATGTCCAAAAATAGACGTGTTTCAATATTTTCGCGATTTCGGGAGAACCAGGAGTCAGAATCATGAACCGCTTAAAGTTTCGGAAAGCTAATATCGAAATCATTGACATATGTTTTTCCCAGAATTTAATTCGAAGTATTTATATACTGTTAATTCTGTAGAACTTCTATATTAGAATTTAACCATCGGTGCACGATACAAAATTTGTATGTGCCATAATTCCCAAACAAATTTGAATTCGGATGAGACATAAATTCCAGCATGATTTTGACGTTGAAATCTACAGGAAATCATGCATGAAAGTCGAGTTTGTGTCAGTTGACTTTTTGGTCAACAGATCGTCTCGATTTGCGTGCCATGAGTCTCGAGTTGATAAAATTAAGTTTCTTTGGACACAATTTAGGAATTAACCTAAAAATCAGAATAATAAGATTAAAATAGGATTTTAGAGTAATTATTCCAGAATTAAATAAATTAAAATAAATTATCTTTTGACATGGTAAAATTGTAATACATAGGCTATTTGGACTGTGACTTGGACTCTGATTCATACCAGCAGTAGGACCCCAGGCAAGTACATTCTCTGATAATTTTTATTATTTGATAATTTCTATAATTTCAGTATTTAGAAATGTTATATTTGATTCTTGACACTGTGCTACACGGACTAGTATATAGATTGGATCTTTAGTCATGAGATATTACATTGGTTATCGTATTGACATTGTACATGACATTGACATTAGACATTGATATTAGACATTGTACATGATATATTGGATATTGATCGTGTAGCGTGATGTGTCATGATTGGATCCACAGTACTAGTTGGGGGTGGGGAAATTGCTACTGAGAGATGTGATCAAAATACCTATCGTACAAGTGTAGACATTGAACAGTGTTAATCATACACCTCATGTACGATTAGCCAGGCCATGTAGTCATCAAACAAGTTCCCAAGCCGATCATATTTCGAAACGACGATTTCAAACACTTAGAATAGTTACAGTTCTCTATTTTAGTTCATATACCACATCACTCGTATATGATTTTGTACCTCTTTTCTTTCAATTCATACATGCACTGACTGTACCATATTGCCTATATTGCTTATCTCTTTATTTTGCCATTGCATTTATTTATTGCCTTCTCTCAGTATATAGCATCATCTATTTATTGTTTTATAGTCCTTACCAATTAATTGGAACTGTTATTTGAGATGTACTTTGCTCCATCCTGACTGGAAATATTTTTCCAGACTGCGCCTTAGAGGACTGGTGTCCGATATATTATGGACCACAGGGAGAGTAGCTGCAAACTTGGACTTTGTAGCAGGAGTGATTCCCGGGAGGTCTAGTCGGGATCACTAGTTAATTAGTTAGTTTCTTTTAGCAGTTTTGGTACCGGATTTGTCTCCGGCATATTTAGTTGAGACTTGGATATTACTGTTGAGTTAGATTATTTCTATTTAGACTTGTGTCGTATTTTATTTATTCTTCGATATCTTATCGTGCTCTAGTTTATGTGATTGAGTATATTCCGTATTATATGGTGATATCTGTGTATCCTTACGGAGTTGGATATTCATGTGAGATTGATTAGATAGATTATTGACATATACAGCGTTCTACCGCTGATACTGCGGCGTAGGCTGGACGTACCCACGTACTCGTGCCCCAAAATCCCGGTACGGGTCGTGACACCTCTTAACCCCAACCTGTTTCTGGCTCTGATGGAGCGATATATCTCGCTCACCGGGACTTTTGCCACTCCACTGGGGGAGTTGGGATTGGCAGCTGGGGATACAGACCCTCGGGTAGTGGCAGTGTATCAGGAGATGATGTGTCACTATTTAGCGTGCACTGCATTCTATAATAAGCCCTCTGATTTGGCTCATACCAACAAATGGGCGTCCTACTTCTTCTTCCATCAGGCCAAGACTGCTAAGCCAGACAAAGTCGTGGATAGTAGGGATAGGCCTTTGAGCTTTCTGAGTGTGCTTAGTGCTCAAGTTGTCGATATCCTTATTAAAGACGCTGGGGCTTCAGATCAAATTCTCGACGAAGGGATAGGGAAATATCCAGCGGGCACTAAAGCCTACAGTTATTTGAGGCATTGCCGCAGGCCTCTGTCACGAGAAGCTCAACTTGCTGGCTTCCTTTCTGTATGGCTCTGCCGATTGGTAGTACCAGGCATTACATCTTCGGATCGTATTCACCGCAACACCTTATGGCCTGCAGTGCATCTGGTGTTCGGGGCAAGACTGGGTTTGCTCCCTGCCATGGTATGCCGAATACAAGCTGGCCTGAGGGCCATTACTGATGGGCTGCTTGCCGATGAAACACGGTGTGACAGCTTTCCCAGGGTAGAATTACCGTTCCTGTATTTGATGGGATGGTTAATTCTCCATAACCCCAGGGTGATGTCTCCTGGCCCTGGCAGTAGTTCGGGGAGTAATTTCTTGTTGAATTATAAGAATTCTACCTGGAACGTGACCACAGTTTTAGATTGTCGACGGGTACTAAATTTTGCTCATAGTTGGAAGATCTTCTGCACCGTCCCCTCTGTACATCTCAATCAACAGGGGAGCAGGCTTCAGGACTCAGGTGAAAGGAAGACCATTCTTTCTCTTGAAGCTTCTAATTGGTTGGTCTGCATTAGACCGTCCTATTTATTGTACAAGTGAAGACCAATGCTTCTTGGAGCTCTACCTGCCTAGTCGGTTCGCCAGGCAGTTTGGGTATGACCAATTACACGTGGGCAATGCCGTCACCAGCTTCAAGTCCAGGGGTGGACTCATTGATGGAGTGAGAGGATGGCGATACTTCATAATGGGTTACACTGGAGCAGCTTTTATTGTGCTCGTGACTTCACTCTCCATGGAGTTGCGCATCCTCCATTCGTATGCCCAATTTTATGTGGCAACCAATACCTTCCATCGCAATTTTGATATGCGTGGAAGTTTTAGGATGCCCTCTTCTAAGTCAGCGGGAAAAGATGAAGTCACATCAGTTTTCTCTGACGAGGGTGAAGATTCTGTCAATCCAGATGAGCCTTTGTTGGCAATACCGAGAGGAAAAATACCTCCACCTGCAGGGCCTTTGGTTATCTTTGGTAAGCGAAGAGCTCCTGTTCTGCAGGAGACTTTCCCTCGCAATAAAAAAAAGACTGTTGGTGGTCCTGACAGGACTTCCAGTCATGAGGCTCCTAAAAGTGAGCCTGTTGTTTCCCCTGTTGGGGACGATCCTCTGATTGGAGGTTCCTCGCCTTTTAGAGAGGGAACCTCCACAGTTCCGGCTGGCAGTGCCGGAGAATCTTTGCTCGAGGCTGCTGTCGCTGCTATCGCTTCAGGTAGTGGTACGAGATCGCCTTTGAGGCCGAGCCAAATAAAGATATCTTTATCCAGACCAGCAACGGAAGAAACCCCTGCCGCGTCTGTAAGTATACCCAGCGAGATTCCACCCAATGAGACTCGAGTGGATCTTGGTGAAGACCTGGAAGAATACCTGCTAGTGTCAGTTGGCACACCCCCTTCTCCAGGTTTGACAGCTCGCTTAGCATCATTAAGAAATAATTTAGCTGTATTGGCTGCAGACGTGACATATACACCATCGGCCATGGGTAAATATCGTCTTTATGCCTCTTTTTTAGAAAAATTAACATCAGGTTGATATTAACTTTCTCTTGTCTTCTTTTCAGGGGAAGACATCTACAGGGAGGACAGCGTCGACGCAACTTTCGGCTTTATTTCCGTTTCTGTCTATGACACGGAGGTGCCTGACTTTGAAGAGGAAAACATTTTTGGGTGTCGGCTCGCTCGAAATGGTTCCGATATCTCGAGAGGAGGATGAGCCTGTCATTACGATAATGCCTCCTTTGAGTACGCCGGCCACTTCGTCCGTTGTTGGCGCTTCTTCTTTTTTCGCACCATCTGTTGAGGCAACGACTGTGGCAACATCGTCTGTATTCATTCCTGGAGGGGGATTTGCCGATATTGCAGCCACTACCAGCGTCCATTCGGATCTATCCATGCTGATTGAGCAGTATACTAGTATTTTCTATACCACTTTGAAAATACTGATATCAATGGTGCTGGAGAAGAATCTAGGCTTCGAGGCTATGAGAAGGTCCTCCCAGTTTGCGATAGCACCGATCAGAGATTTCAACGACGCTGGGAGAGCTGATACACTGGAGCAAATAGTTAATAGTTTGCAGCTATCTCGAGGCAGTATTGACGGTCTCGTTCAAGCTAGGTATGACTCCTTAACTATAGAGCTTGCTGGGCAAATAGAATCTCTGAACAAATCTGTCCAGGAACAGCAGCAGGAGATGGATCAAGAGCATGCCGAATTGGAGTATGTCATTCCCCAGCTGACTTAGTGTGAAGCCGAATATGAGGAAGAGACAACGAGGGTCCGCAAATTGAAAGATGAACTCGCTCAAGCAGAGGAGAAGGCTCTCTCTTTATCGACATCTCGAGATGTGCTGAAGGATCGAATAGAGACTGCTCAGCAGAACCTGACATATGTGAGTATCATCCACGCAGGTTTTGTATATGCTCGGTCTGAGCTATCTGCTTTGAACAATGAGGCGGCAAGGTTGGAGCGGGCTTGCGCCGACGTCTTGAACTCCAGGGATGAGAGAATGGTTACTCTGGCGCGACAGATTCGCGACTTAACTGCTCCCCCCAAATGATGTACTTTTTGCTTTCATATATAATTTTACTCTTTTTGGGAATAATAAAGAGACTTTATCTGACTTTGTGGACCCATCATTTTAGAATATAAATGACAGGCTAGGATGAAAGTGATATCAGAGGTAATATGGATGTGATATACTTTCAGTAAGCTTCAGCTGGACATATCTATTCAGAGGTTATATGGACATGATAGAATATGATCCAATTAAAATTTGTACACAAAACACTATCAGAGGTAATATGGACGTGATAGGTTTTGATGTTCCAAATTAGTTAAACATATCTATTCAGAGGTTATTTGGACATGATAGAATATGATCCAACTAAAATTTGTACACAAAACACTATAAGAGGTAATATGGACGTGATAGGTTTTGATGTTCCAAATTAGTTAAACATATCTATTCAGAGGTTATATGGACATGATAGAATATGATCCAACTAGTTTTGGAAGTAGTATTGTTAGAATGAGATCTTCACCATACTCCGTTTAGCAAAGGAGATTAAGCATAGTACCTCTTCAAGAATTTGCTGTTGATAGGAGCCATTAAAAAGTCTCCATTAGGCTTAGCTAATCTGTAAGCGCCGTTTGAGAACGTCGTCTCGATCACATAAGGGCCTTCCCATTTGGGTTGGAATTTACCCTTACTCTTGTGAGTAATAATCATTGGCCTTCTTACGGCTAGAACTAGCTCACCAACTTTGAACACTCTTTCCTTTACTTTTTGATTAAAAGCTCTGGAAATGCGTGCCTGGTAGAACGCGATGCGCTGTTGGGCTTGAAGGCATTTTTTATCTAATTCTTCTAGCTCTTGAAGCCTTAATAGGTCATTCTTTTCTTGAGTCAACTCATTAGCCACTGCTATCCTGAGTGACGGAATTTGAATTTCGATGGGGAGAACTACTTCACTTCCGTAAACCAGTAAGAATAGGGCACAACCTGTCGGTGTTCGTACCGTTGTGCGGTATGCCCAAAGACATTCTCCTAGCTTCTCATTCCAATCTCTTTTGTTCGAAGAGACGAACTTCTTCAAGAGTTTGATAATAGTTTTATTGAAAGCTTCCGCCAGACCATTAGCAGCAGGATTGTATGCCGTAGAGGCCACATTTTGTATCCGATTTTTATCGCAAAATCGGTAAAACGCTTGGCTGATGAATTGAGGCCCGTTGTCAGGAATTATCCTTCGAGGAATCCTAAAGCGATAAATGACATGATGCTTAATGAAGCTGATCACGTTAGATGTCTTTACCTTAACAAGAGGGATCGCCTCTGCCCATTTGGAGAAATAATCCATGATGGCTAATATGAACCGATGACCTCTGGAAGAAGACGGGTGAATAGGACCAATAATATCCATACCCCATGCTTCGAAAGGCTAGGATGCCACCGTAGGATGTAAATGTTCAGAAGGTTGATGTATAAAATCTGTATGAACCTGGCAGGCTTTGTATTGTCTTGCATATTTTATTGCATCTGTGATCATAGTAGACTAGTAATAGTCCATCCTCCTGATACGATCCTGTAGCTTAGGACCGGGTTGATGTGCTCTGCATATGCCGTCGTGAGCTTCACGGATAATCCGCTGTGCTTTATCACCAGAGAGACATCGTAATAATAGTCCATCATAAGTTTGGTGATATAGACATTGTGAAGACACATCAAAATAGAAGCGTGATGATCGTCTTTTGACGGATACTGCTTCTTTAGGGTCTTCCGGCAAGATTTCGTATGCTACGAAATCTATAAAGGGACTTCTCCAGTCTCTCTTTGGAAGATCTATGTTTACAGCGTAGCTGTGTTCTATGTGAAAGTTATTTTTCACACAGAATAAATCTCTGTTAAGAAGGATCACCGAATTTTGTCTTCTTATAGGAATAGCTAAATCTGCAGCTAGACTGGCCAGGGCATCAGCTTCCAGATTCTGAGATGGAGGCACATGCTCTAGGAAGAACCCTTTGAAAGACATGGCTATTTCGATCATTGCTTGGTGATAAGGGATGAGGTCTGGATTCCGGACTTCATATATTCCTCTGACTTGATTGACGATCAGCAGAGAATCACCGAAAGCTTCCAGGTATTCGACGTCCAACTCTTTAGCGACTTGGAGCCCGATTAGTAGGGCATTATATTCTGCCATATTATTAGAGCAAGGTTCGCTAAGAGAATATGCTCGATAGATGATGAGTTTCTCAGGAGTAACCAGGATAATTCCTACTCCTGAAACCACATTTCCCCTGGGACCAATCCTAGAGGTGCCATCGAAGAATAGTTGCCATGCATCACTCTCCATCGCAGAATTATATTCTGCAACTTCGTCGGGAATGTCCTCGTATAGTTTGGAGGTTTCTGGAATCGGATGAGCGGCTAGGAAATCAGCTAATGCTTGGCCTTTGATGGACTTTTGAGGGACGTATACCATATCATATGGTGTTAATAACATCGCCCAAGTCGTGAGTCTTAAGAACGCTTGGCTTGTTCAACAATACTCGAAGAGGATTGATCCTGGAGATGATATGAATAGTCTGACCTGTAACATAGTGTCACATTTTCTGAATGGCGAACATTAGGGCCAAACATTTTTTTCCACTGGATTGTACCGTTGTTCAGCTCCTACCATCATCCTGCTTAAATAGTAGATAGCCTATTCATGACCTTCATCGTTCTTCTGTGCGAGGAGAGCTCCCAGAGAATGATCCATTGCTCGAACGTACAGCAAGAATGGTCTTCCTATGACGGGAGGCACCAGAACTGGAGGATTAGTGAGGTAGCATTTGATATCATTAAACGCTTGCTGACATGCTTCATCCCACACGAAGGATACACCTTTCTACATAAGACGAGAAAAAGGCTGACATCTCCCAGAGAGGTTGGATATGAATCTCCGAATATAAGCCAGACGACCTTAAAATCCCCTGAGTTCTTTTAGATTGCAGGGTGCTCGTATTTCTAAGATGGCCTTGACTTTATCAGGGTCCACTTGAATGCCTTTAGCGGTAATGACAAATCCCAGGAATTTGCCACTGGATATACCCAGAAAGGACTTTGTAGGATTTATTTTGAGTTGATGTTGGCGCATCAACTCGAACACTGTCTTCAGGTCATGGATGTGATTATCCTTGTGGCGACTTTTGACAGTTATATCGTCTACGTAACATTCTACTATTTTGTATAAATGCTCATAGAATATGTTATTCATAGCTCGTTAGTACGTAGCTCCGATATTTTTTAGTCCGAAGGGCATGACCGTATAGCAATATACCCCCAATGGTGTTCGGAAGGCAGTATGTTTCTCGTCTTCAGGATGCATCTTGATTTGATTGTATCCTAAAAATCTGTCCATGAAAGATATGCATTCAAAACCGCATGTATTATCGATCATGACATCTGCGATGGAAAGAGAAAACTCATCCTTGGGGCAGGCTGCATGCAAATCTCGGTAATCTATGCAGACACGTACTTTCCTATTTTTCTTCATGACCGGGACAACATTGGCGACCCAGTCGGGATGTTGTTCTTCCCTGGTGAAGCTGCAGGCTATCAACTTCTTGATTTCAGCTTCAATAGCGTTCATCATGTCTGGACGGAACTGGCGTTGATGTTGCTTTACAGGCTTTGAATTGGGTAATATGTTGAGTTTATGAGTAGCCACTTTTGGATCGAGACCTGGCATATCCTCATAATTCTACGCAAAGACGTCGATATATTCTCTTATCAGTTGGATCATTTCTTTCCTTTCTTCTTCGAAAAGATTGTTACTGATAAATATCGGCTTTGGCAAAAAGTTCATCCCCAACGTCAATTTGGATAACTTTATCTTCAGTGGGAGATTTTCTCTGCTCGAACCGGAGTTTCCATCCATTTGCTGAGCCCAAGAGTCATTCTCAGATTCTTATTCGTCTGCTTCAAGAGAATCTGTTAATACTGTATTTACTGATAATGCTCGTTCGAGATCATTATATGATGAGCCGGAGGACGGTGAGCCATCTTGAGAAGAGAAAGAGATATCCTCATTTGACTCAGAAATTGCAAGGTAGGTGGTATACCCTAACCCAAAACAAGTTTGTTGACAGTAGGGATCACCGTGCAATGGCATTCGTCCGCCTTTCCAGTAGTTGAGGCCTTGTTCCAGCTTCAGGTTATAACCCATACTTTGCATAATCTTTAAAGCTTGTGGGCTATATCTGTGAACCTGTATTTTACCAACATCGTCATTGGGAGAATCTTCTTGTATAGTTGGTTTATTGTGCATGCGATCGAAGACTATTGAACGCTGAACGCTGCGAGTAGGTGGGACAATAAAGATAGAATCTTCATGTGGCCCATATGTCGTGATGACATTAGATGGTGACGCTACTTCCCACACATACGGATGATAGGAATCTATAGCTTTCAAGAATCCGATCAAGAATTTGAGCGTCAATGTACTGGAAAAGAGGATCTTTATTATCATCAGAAAATACGTTCCTGGCTGTATTTACATCAATCGGCTGCTTGTTGCTCCGAATGTTGATGACCAGGGGTGGAGGCTTCTGGTTCAAAGTGATCACTAGAGGATCACCTCTGTTTTCTAACTTAGTTTTGTTCATGTGGATAGCCAGGGGTTCCATGACTTTCGGACGAGTAGTTCGCCCTTTCACCTTGATTGACAGAGGTTGTTCGGCAGAGGGTTCTTTTGGCTCCCGGTGGGATTCCTCCTCTGTTTTGCCTGACACCTCCTCCATGTAGTCTTGGATGTACAACATGGCATCAGAGTAGTAGGATTCTACTCCTTTAAAAGGGTTAAGGTCAGCAAACTCCGTTTGTACTGTTCCTTGGGCATCTACATATTTAAAGCATTGATGTAGAGTCGAAGGCACGATATTGTGGTCGTGGATCCATGGTCTGCCTAGCAGAATATTATAGGACACCTCTGAATCAATGACATAATATGTAGCCATAGATCTGAGGTCGCCAATCTGGATCCTCAGACAAATCGTCCCCAACGGCTTACTTTTCCGGGCGTTAAAACCCACGATTGTAGTGGTAGTGTAAGCCAATTCGCTGGTAGGAATCCTCAGCGGTCTGAGCAGACTATGAGGAATGATGTTGATCGATGATCCCGGATCTATGTGAATCCGGTCAACCTCCATGGAACCAACATATCCGATGTAATAGAGGGGTCTGTCATGCTTGTTGTGTTTCAATAGCATGTCATCTTGAGTGAAAGTGATATTCGGGACCAACTCCATCACACTATGGCATTGAGGACATGCCACAGGTTCTTCGTCAGGGGACTTGAGCTGGGTCAAGTATGCATTCGCCTGCATTAATGCTTCACTCAGGGCTTGACGAGTGTCATTAGAGAGCCTAAGTAGTTCAAATATGGACAATCTGGCTTATGTATGAGCCAAATGGGCCAGGATATCGAAGTTATACGGCTTCTCTAAACCTTTTCTTTGAATATTCTTCAAAGGTTTATCGAAGCGCACTTCCTTTTGCTTCCCCTTGTCCGCCGAAGTTGGTCTTGAAGGAACGGCCTCTGGTATGGCAGGTTCCGGTTCTGAAGGCTTGGCAGCTAAAGCATCTGCCGATGCTTCTTCTTGACTTCCTCCATAGTCCTTGAGGTAGGCTTTTCCTGAACGGGTTCCAGTAGCCTAAACCTCTTCTTCTGATGTCAAGGAACTGTAACCATATGACATGGTTTACGCTTCGAGTTTTTCTTAGACTTAGCCTTAGCAGCTTGAGTCTCTTCCTCGATCTCTGACACCAGATCTGGATAAACCCACATAATCTCGCCCTGCTGGGTAGTTAGGGGTACGAGGTCGTAATTTTGACCCCTGGCTGGAGGAAGATTAATGATGTTCATCGTTGTCCGGGAAATAGGTACAACACCATCCGAAACTTCTTGAGGAGGCAGATTGCCAAATTGGAGAGAGATCATGTTGGCTGTGACCGTCTTCTCGCTATTGCGCAGAGTGATGGCCTTAGCATCGATCAATTCCTAGATTTTCCTCTTTAGTACATAACACGCCATTGTGGGGTGATGTATGTACCTATAGAAAATGTAGTACTTGGGGTTATTGGTACTGCCGACTTCATTAGGCCGTTTTACCTCAAGGAGGGTAATCTTGCCGCTTTTGACGAGGCACTCAAATATGCTTGGAATATCGTCGTCGTCGAAAGAGTACACTTCAATGGGCCTGAAAGTCCCAGGTTTTGTTTGTGTGGTTGCCGCAGTCTTTTGCCTGGATGTATTGATCGCCAGAGCTTCTTTTCCTTTGGAACCACGGGGATGGTCGCTGTTGAAAGATGACCTCTTGCCTTTATCAGAGGTAGATATCATAATTCCATTATCACGCGTCTTCCGACTGTTGTCTTCAGCGGCTACTGCTGAGATGATAAACGAGGGCCAATCATAAAACTGATATGGTCCTGTGAATATCGAGATCACTGAAAGAAGATTCTTCCTGCAAATGTCCACCAATGCTAAGTCTCGAACTCCCGGAGGCATTTGCAAAGTGGCTTGACGAAAACGTTCGATGAAAGTGCGAACGTTCTCTTTTTTCTTCTGCTTTACTTCGATGAGAGAGGACATAGACATGTCCATCCCTCCTTCGTAGAATCGTGCGAAGAACAAAGTCTTGAAATCTTCAAAGGAAGTAATACAATTGTCCGCAAGACTACGGTACCACTGATAAGCCACTCCCGAGAGACAGCCTTTGAACACTAGAGTGAGAAGGGCGTCATTCCCTTGCAATAATACCGTCATCATACTGAAGTAGTTCATGTACTGGCTCGGTGATGTCTTTCCCTCAAATAAAGCCATAGTCTGTGGTTTGTATTTAGGAGGGAAAGGGACCTCGTCCCAGATAGCTGGGTACGGCTGGTTGATTTCCAATTTCTTGAGCTGATCTTTGTGCTTCAAGGCATCAAATTAGGCTTTTAATTCCCGCACTGCCTGCATTGGATCTTCAGCAGGTGGAAGGACCGTAGAGTGGTGAGAGATCGGTTGTATTACAACTTCAACAGGAGGTAATATATTCTCCGAGTTAGGAAGTGGGGGAGCTGCTGATTCTTGATCTAGAACAGGCTCCTTGTTCGCGTTGGATGGTGGTAAGTCTACCCCCATACGTATTTGAGTCGGAGGAACCGATGCTTGAGCTATAATAGCTGTGTATTGAGTCAGCATCATCTGGTGCATATTATCCATCATGGACTATATCTCTTTCAGAGATGCCTCCAACACAGCGATGCGTTGCTTAGTACTTCCTGATGAGGAAGCCTTTTCATGTTCATCTTCAATGGCATAGACCCCCATTTCTCTGGATGTCATTGAAGGGCTAGTATAGGTCTCTGTAGAGAATGACTCTATACTTTCAGCATCTGATTCGGGGATCTGGCGACCCCCAGTGTCAGAATCAGAAGAATACGAAGCCTAGCATCGTGACCTCGAACGGGTGTTCGGAACACCCCAGCTTCAATGTTCTCAAGGAGTTTGTTGAATCTCCTTTGGCTTGGAGTTCTAGAGGGATGACATCTTGAATTCGACCTTCCTCTAGGAACGTGTGAAGCCATGTTCACTGATGCATGTGCAGGCTCTTCTTCCTGGAAAGACAGAGAGTAGTTCAACCGGTCGAAAACCAAAAATGGGGGTATTTTTGACTTTTTATAATATTTAATATTATTAGTTACAATTTATTAATTTTATGATAGTATATTTAATTTAAATAATTATGTGTGATGTGTAATTTAAATATATATGATTATATGCAGTGTTCATATATTTTGAGCTAGCAGAATTGACCTAGAAGCCCAGTAGATGACCACCTGTCTGAATTATAGAATTTTGTATTTAATTATTTATTTAGAATTTTAAATTCTTGGAGTTTATAATTAATTACCGTATTTTATTTAATTATTGCGCATTGCCTTTGCTTCGATATTTGGAGCACTACCCTATCTTTTGTCTCCAAACAAATTTCACAATCTTGCCCTAGACATGCCGACCTTCCATTCTGCTATTTTTGCAAACTCATAATTATGCTCTCTGTGCATTTTTCTAGCCACACAAAAATCATCGCGGACGTTATTTAATAAATTCTTATTTTTGTATCGTTGTGCGTTCAAATTGAAATTAGGGACAATCTTGACCTATTTTTCGTGCGGCCCAAATTAGGATAATATTCCGTTCTGAGTCTTCTTCATTATTGGTATTGATGACCTGACCTAATTTTGGTCCCATGTACTCCTAATTAATTTTAGAACACAACTTGTATTTTATTCTAATTAAATTGAGGATACTATTTAAACCAATTCTGAAAATCTCAATTTAATTCTAGTGCCCTGCTATTTGAGCCCATACCGATCTTACAGCACCCCCTGATCCTACAAAACACCGGACCCCAAATTGCCCGCCAAATTTTCGTCATTTCATGTGTCGGTACAAATACCCAAATTTTAGGGGGCTAATTTGCAAATTTGTATTTTTGTGTCAACACCCCATTTGATTAAAATAATAAGGGAGCCTAATAATTAATTAACTAGCCCCTCACCCTCATCCCCACATGAAATTCATTCATATTTAATCTGGACCACTCATTTAATTGAGTGCATCCTCCCCCTCCATCAAAACCCTCTCCCCTATTTAATGTCACATCAAACCCTAATCCCCAAGCAAGCCCCCACCTCTCTCTCTCTCTCTCTCTCTCTCTCTCTCCTCCATCCTCAACCGTAGGAAGAAAACTCCTTCCCTTATTTTTCTCTTTTCTTCTTCTTCTTTTTCCTCTTCCTTTCTTCTTCTTTCCCTTAGGATTTTTAAATTCAAAGGGGGGGAACCCTGTTCACCCCTCACCCACTGTTCCCAGCCGGGCCATCCAACCACGGCGGCCCTCTCTTAGCCGGCGGAGTCTGCTGCTCCTCCCTCGGCCGCTGCTCAGCCCGATCTGCCGAGCTGCCCGTCCGGCCCGTGCGGCTGTCGACCCACCGCTCTCCACCAGTACATCTCCACCTCTCCGGCCCCTGCGACTTCCCTCTGCTACTCGGCCGACTCCCTACCGCCGGCCACCATCAGCCCACTCCAGCTGCTCCTCCCCCGACTCCTTGTGTACACCCCTCCGGCCGGCGGTTCTCCCCTCGACTCCTCCCCATCCTCCCTACAGTCGGCCACCACCTCCACCACCCTGCACTCCGCCGGACAACTCCCCTCCCCTTCCCGACCTGCTCCGGCGTCCGGCGGCCTGCCACCACCACTCTTCCTCCCCGCTGCCCAGTCTTCAGGCGGCCGAGCCCCGCAGCTCCTGCTGCTCTTCTTCCCGCTGGCCTGCTCACAGCCGGCCAACTCTCTGGTCAGCGAGCCCCCTTGCTCCCTCCGGCGAGACTCCGGCCTAGCCGAGCATTCACTGCTCTCCGACCGAGCCCCGGCCGGCCAGCCATGCCAACTCACAGTGAGTTTTCTCTCTCCTTCTTCCCTCTTTAGTATAATGTATGTTTAGTATATATATATAATGTATGTGTATAATTAATTAGTATGTTAATGTATATATATATAACTAATGTATATGTTAATGTATATATATAACTAATGTATATGTATTTGTACAGATTTAATTAATGTGTAGATATATGTAGGTGTATATTAACGTATATGTACATATACGTGCATAATCAATGTATATGTATATATATAATTAATGTAAAGTATTTATATATATTTAACTAATATGAAATGTAAGTGTATGTATTTAAATTAATTTAGTATATATATATGTATGTATATATATGTACATATGTATATACATTTGAGTATATACTAATATATGTATATGTATAGCATTATTTAATTAATGTTTAAGATATGTACTAGTATAGTATATACCTTAGTATAATGTAACATGTGCATTTTAATATAATGTGTATACGTATATGTATATATTAACATATGCATTTAAGTTAATGTTTAACAGTATATGTATGTGTATATATATATTTAATATGATTCTAGTATATATGATATTGATATATGTGTATAATTACGTATATTGGTGTGTGTATTAGAATAATACTTAGTATATATGTATACATATACATACATGTATTATTTTGGTATATTTTATATAGAATATATGTAATAAAATACGTATTTTGGTATAAATGTATAAGTATGTAAATACGTATTTTTGGTAATTGGTATATATATATGTGTACATATATATATGTATATGGGAAATATAATAAGATTTGGTATATATCTATATAGATATTCAATATATATATTTCGTTTTATACAATATTGGTTGTAGTAATGTGGCACATGTATTTTCAACATATTAAAATATATAACTACGTATTCTAATATATATAACTTGTATATGTATATACATGTATTTTGTATACATACTTAATATATTTTTAATATATAAAATTAATGTATATAGTAATATATTGTTCAACCTCTATATTTAGTATACATATAATTAAATGATGCATATAAATATTGTATATGTACTAAATTTGGTGTATATATATATATTGTAAGCATTAATGTATATGTTAGTTAAATATATGTAATGTGTTTTAGATGTCTATTTAATAGATGATCCTAGGTGACCAGTATCATACCTAGAGAAGTCCCGAACTCAGTATTTTTAGACTGTGTTAGTGTAGCATCTGATGCAAATGTGGTTTTGCTTATGATATGTTATAGGACTGTTGGTTTACCCAGGGGATACTCTGGAACCGGACATCCATAAATACCAGCTAAGGACCCAAGGCAAGTACATTCTCTGATAATTTCCAATTCCTTGATAATTTCTATAAATTAAATAATCATGAAATGTTATATCTGAATCCTTGACACTGTGTTACACGGACTAGTATAGCTTGGATCTGCATTCATGAGATGTTACCTTGATTATCGTTTGATATTGTACACGACATATATATTAGACATTGTACATGATAGATTGGACTTGCTCGTGTATCGTGACATGTCATGGTTGGATCCACAGTACTAGTTGGGGGCGGGAAAGTAGTTAGTAAGAAATGTGATCATAACCTCTTATTGTAGTGTAGAACAATGTAAGTGTTAATCATGCTCTTCACCCATGATTAGCCAGGTCCTGTAGCTATCGTACATGTTCCCAAGCTGATCATATTTTGAAACTACTATTTCAAACACTTAGAATAGATTACAGTTCCCTATTTAAATCATATACTACATCACCCGTATATGATACTGTTCCTTGTTCTTTCCATTTTCATACATGCACTGACTGTACCATGTTGCCTATTGCTCGTCTCTTTACATTGCCTGTCTATCTTTACTTGCCATTGCATTTATTTTACTGTCTTCTCAGTAGCTAGCATTACATGTTTATTGCTTTATAGTCCTTATCAATTTAATGGAACTGTTATTTGAGATTTGTACTTTGCTCCTTCCTGACTGGAAACATTTTTCCAGACTATGCCTTAGAGGACCGCTGTCCGACACTTTATGGACCATATGGTGAGTAGCTGCAGACTTGGTAGTTAGTTGTGATTCCGTGAGGTCTAGCCGGAAATCACTAATTCTTCTAGTTTTTTGATTAGTTCTTTTAGCAGACTTTTGGTACCGGATTTGTCTCCGACAATTTTTGATGACTGGGATATTGTTGAGTTTGATTATTACTTTAGACTTGTGTTGTATTTAATTTTGTTTCGCTATCTTATCGTGCTGTAATCCTGTGATTGAGTATGTGCTCATTTTATTTGTGTCATCCGTGCCTCCTTATGGAGATTGGATGCTTGTGTGAGATTGGCTAGATAGTATCAAGACCTTGACAGCGTTCTACCGCCGATACTGCAGCGTAGGCTGGACGTACCCACGTACTCGTGCCCCTAAACCGGGTGCGGGTCGTGACACATTTTTAGTGGTGGCCCATGCAGGTCAGACTTCGCGAGTTGTACGATGTCGTAGTAGTGTGGCATCCTTGTTATACTACTGCGTGCCTGCGATAGGATCTAGGACATAGGATACTAGGACGAGAGCGAATACTCAATCACAATTCCTTGAGAGATTTCTGGGATGACCCCTGAGAATCTTATTTTAATTCCAATTTAAAATCATTCCCTTGTTCCGTCAATTCTCACTTATTGATGTTGAATTTGATTGTTATTAATTAGGTATTAAATTAGGATTTTGGTTTCATAGTAGGGTTTGATTTCATATCAAGATGAATTTGCAGACTAATTTATGGTATTAACTGATGACGCATGACGATGAGGACAGTGAAAATGATTAACATTAGAGCTATTGGACTACAGAAGGTGGATTTAAATCTTTAATTGAAGACTAAAAATAAATTGCAAATTTTTGGAATTTTAGAAGTGAGATGTTGTTATAAAAACTTTTTGAGGATTCAGATTCGATTCAATAAACCTAGACAAGTCTGTAAGGATTTTTGTGATTAAGTTTTTTTTTTACTTCAGTAATTAGATAATTGGTCTTGAGGAAGTGTATGCATTTACTTTAAAATTTTCGAGGAGTTAGTTTCGAGGACTTTGTTTGGAGGATAAAATCTTATAGTGGGAGAGATATATTAGTATATAGTAAATAAGATACATGTGTAAGGATCTGTTGGCTTGAGCATAATTGAGATTTCACTGCAACTGACTTAAGTGTTCATCTAGGATGATATTAGAGAGAGCAGTACTTAGTATGGTGTGTTGCATTTGATATGCACTTGAGTGATAAGGATAACTAGTATCAGCAATTGCAGTAGGTAAGGAAGCTAGCAGTGAGTATATTTCTGGTAGAACTGTGGTACTTACAGGGATAGAGGTATCAGACCATGGATGCATCTTTGACTTGTGCAATCACAACTAGAATTTATTTCCAATCTTTTATCTTGAATGTTGCTTCTTTAGAACTGTACTGTCCTTCCTTGATGATATCGCATTTTTGCCTAAATTGATTCTTTGGGATCTGTCTTCAGGATGTCGCCGCAGACACGATCTATGAGAGCAGGAACATCAGCTTTAGAGGGGTCTACCACCTCTCCACCTGAGGGATAGACAGTAGTAGTTCCTCCTACATCTTCAGTGCATGTAGGAGTATCTGCACTTTTCGGGGATCCTCCTCCCCCACCTGTCCAGAAGATTGCCGCAGCTGTGACGGACAACCTTCCTCCTCTACCGACTCCGCTTCCCGGAGGTTTGCCCATTGATGGGACGCAGATGTTTACCTTGATCCAGGGCATGGTAGATGCCCAGAGAGTGACGGCAGACGCTCAGCGAGTTCAAGCTGAGGCTCAGAGGGTGCAAGCAGAAGCGCACCAGGCACAAACCGAGCTGATGAGAGAAAACATGGAGAATGCTCATCAAGTGACTCTCCAAGCTTTGGAGAGAGTAGCACAGTACCAGCAGTTTCCTAGCCAGCAGCAGCAGAGATCAGGTACTATAGTGGATTTCAAGAGGATGATGCCTCGAGAGTTTAAAGGCACCGAAGGGATACTCTGCGCTGACGACTGGCTAGAGGATATAGAGCGGAGCCTCCGATTGACCCAGATTCCGGAGAACTTATAGATAGAAGCCGTTGGCAGTCAGATGTTCGATATCGCACTCACGTGGTATTGCACGGAGCCAAGAATTACTGCACAAGGACTTACTTGGGAGACCTTCAAGAAACTCTTCAAGGAGAAGTTCTTTCCCGACGTGGCATTGGGAACCTTGGAAAGTCAGTTTCATGACTTGGCTCAAGGAAACATGTCGGTCGACGAGTACGCTGCAGAATTCTGTAGATTGAGCCATTTTGCATCATCTATGATTCGGGACCCAGGAGATCGAGCCCGAAAATTTAGAAAGGGACTGACAAGAGAGATTAGGTCGCGCACTTCTGGTCGTCGTACCGCTACCTATGAGGCTATCTTGATGGATGCTCAGATCACAGAAGAGGATCTGGATCTCAGTCCTAAGAGGAGTCATAATACTTTTGGAGATACGAATGGTAGCACAGGACCAGCCAAGCATCCCCGTATTCAGCACCAACAGCAGTACCAAGTACCATTTCATATTCAGCAACAACCATGGACATTTTAGCATCCACCGCAGTACCTAGCACTAGTTCCTATCAAGCAACATCCATGGGCGTATCAGTATCAACAACAGTACCAGGCACTAGTCCGTGTTCAGCAGAATCAGCAACAGCCTCCAAGAGAGATACAGCAGACTTGTCATTTCTGTAAGAAGCCAGGTCACCTTTGGGAGAGCTGTAGAACGAGGCTAGGACTTTGTTTGCACTGCGGCGCTGCGGGACATCAAGTAAGGGATTGTCTTCTAGCCCCTTATCTTCCCGGCCAGCGCGTAGTTTCAGATTATAGAGATCCAGTTAGGCTACCTGTGGAACCGTATAATGCTCAGCACCCGCGAAGGGAACCACCCCAGCAGGGCGGGGCATTTGCGATGATGGTCAAGGAGACCGATACTACAGGTAATGTGTTAGCAGGTTTTGTTCTATCCTTCCTTCTGTCCCTCTCTACTTGATTGATTGATTGATTCCTTAGTACAAGTTGTATGCATGATTTTCTTGTTATAATGTAGTTAGTAGTACACCCTGATACAGAGACTGCAATACCATGACAAAAGATACCATGACCGTACATATCCCCTTAGATTGCATGTTGTATAATTGTAGGAAGGTTTTCTTAGACCATGATTATCGGGGTTTGACCATGACGAAGATTCAGAAAGGAGTTATGACTTGACAGGAGAGACAAGATGATTAACAAGATGATTAAAAATTTGAGGATAAGCATCGATTTAAATAAAGGGCCAAGAATTTAACATGACAGAATTTATGATCTATTAATTCCAGGAAGATTATGGCATATTTAAATTGGTTATTAAAATTTGAAAATTTGAAAGATTTATCAATATATTTATTTAATGGCAAGTTACGAATTTTAAAATTTTATATGAGATGTTGCAATTAGAGAATCTTAAGTATCACATTGTAAGTATTTCGAGGAAAGACGAAATCGAGGAATAAAATTTTTTGATGGACTAATGTTTGAATTCAAACATTGGACGAGATTACATTTTATATATTGTGCATTGAAAAAAAAAATCAAATTGAGGAGTGGATATTAAATTCAGAGTATTAAATTATTAACTAAAATTTTGGGGAAATTTTGATAAAAATGGACTTTGATTTTTCCGAGGATTTTTCAGGAATGCAATAATTTCAGAACTTTTGGAAAATTGTGAAAGGACCTTGTGGATTATTAACTGATTTCGTGGTTGATGAATTTAAAATTGAGGTGTATGATTAAATGCTACTATGAGGATTTTAAATTTCGAGGACGAAATTCTTTTAAGGAGGGTATACTTGTCACTACCACATTCCGAAAACGGGGGTATTTTTGACTTTTTATAATATTTAATATTATTAGTTATAATTTATTAATTTTATGATAGTATATTTAATTTAAATAATTATGTGTGATGTGTAATTTAAATATATATTATTATATGCAGTGTTCATATATTTTGAGCTAGCAGAATTGACCTAGAAGCCCAGTAGATGACCACCTGTCTGAATTATAGAATTTTGTATTTAATTATTTATTTAGAATTTTAAATTCTTGGAGTTTATAATTAATTACCGTATTTTATTTAATTATTGTGCATTGCCTTTGCTTCGATATTTGGAGCACTATCCTATCTTTTGTCTCCAAACAAATTTCACAATCTTGCCCTAGACATGCCCACCTTCCATTCTACTATTTTTGCAACTCATAATTATGCTCTCTGTGCATTTTTCTAGCCGCACAAAATCATCGCGGACGTTATTTAATAAATTCTTATTTTTGTATCGTTGTGCGTTCCAATTGAAATTGGAGACAATCTTGACCTATTTTTTGTACGGCCCAAATTAGGGTAATATTCTGTTCTGAGTCTTCTTCATTATTGGTATTGATGACCTGACCTGATTTTGGTCCCATGTACTCCTAATTAATTTTAGAACACAACTTGTATTTTATTCTAATTAAATTAAGGATACTATTTAAACCAATTCTGAAAATCTTAATTTAATTCCAGTGCCCTGCTATTTGAGCCCATACCGATCTTACAGCACCCCCTGACCCTACAAAATACCGGATCCCGAATTGCCCGCCAAATTTTCGTTATTTCATGTGTCGGTACAAATACCCAAATTTTAGGGGGCTAATTTGCAAATTTGCATTTTTGTGTCAACACCCCATTTGATTAAAACAATAAGGTAGCCTAATAATTAATTAACTAGCCCCTCACCCTCATCCCCACATGAAATTCATTCATATTTAATCTGGACCACTCATTTAATTGAGTGCATCCTCACCCTCCATCAAACCCTCTCCCCTATTTAATGTCACATTAAACCCTAATCCCCAAGCAAGCCCCCACCTCTCTCTCTCTCTCTCTCTCTCTCTCTCTCTCCTCCATCCTCAACCGTAGGTAGAAAACTCCTTCCCTTCTTTTTCTCTTTTCTTCTTCTTCTTCCTCTTCCTTTCTTCTTCTTTCCCTTAGGATTTTTAAATTCAAAGGGGGGGAACCCTGTTCACCCCTCACCCACTGTTCCCAGCCGGGCCATCCAACCACGGCGGCCCTCTCTCAGCCGGCGGAGTCTGCTGCTCCTCCCTCGGCCGCTGCTCAGCCCGATCTGCCGAGCTCCCCGTCCGGCCCGTGCGGCTGTCGACCCACCGCTCTCCACCAGTATATCTCCACCTCTCCGGCCCCTGCGACTTCCCTCTGCTACTCGGCCGACTCCCTACCGCCGGCCACCATCAGCCCACTCCGGCTGCTCCTCCCCCGACTCCCTGCGTACACCCCTCCGGCCGGCGGTTCTCCCCTCGACTCCTCCCCATCCTCCCTACAGCCGGCCACCACCTCCACCACCCTGCACTCCGCCGGACAACTCCCCTCCCCTTCCCGACCTGCTCCGGCGTCCGGCGGCCTGCCACCACCACTCTTCCTCCCCGCTGCCCAGTCCTCAGGTGGCCGAGCCCCGCAGCCCCTGCTGCTCTTCTTCCCGTTGGCCTGCTCACAGCCGGCCAACTCTCCGGTCAGCGAGCCCCCTTGCTCCCTCCGGCGAGACTCCGGCCTAGCTGAGCATTCACTGCTCTCCGACCGAGCCCCGGCCGGCCAGCCACCCCAACTCACAGTGAGTTTCCTCTCTCCTTCTTCCCTCTTTAGTATAATGTATGTTTAGTATATATATAATATATGTGTATAATTAATTAGTATGTTAATGTATATATATATAACTAATGTATATGTTAATGTATATATATAACTAATATATATGTATTTGTACATATTTAATTAATGTGTAGATATATATAGGTGTATATTAACGTATATGTACATATACGTGTATAATCAATGTATATGTATATATATAATTAATGTAAAGTATTTATATATATTTAACTAATATGAAATGTAAGTGTATGTATTTAAATTAATTTGGTATATATATATGTATGTATATATATGTACATATGTATATACATTTGAGTATATACTAATATATGTATATGTATAGCATTATTTAATTAATGTTTAAGATATGTACTAGTATAGTATATACCTTAGTATAATGTAACATGTGCATTTTAATATAATGTGTATACGTATATGTATATATTAACATATGCATTTAAGTTAATGTTTAACAGTATATGTATGTGTATATATATATTTAATATGATTCTAGTATATATGATATTGATATATGTATATAATTACGTATATTGGTGTGTGTATTAGAATAATACTTAGTGTATATGTATACATATACATACATGTATTATTTTGGTATATTTCATATAGAATATATGTAATAAAATACGTATTTTGGTATAAATGTATAAGTATGTAAATACGTATTTTTGGTAATTGGTATATATATATGTGTACATATATATATGTATATGGGAAATATAATAAGATTTGGTATATATCTATATAGATATTCAATATATATATTTCGTTTTATACAATATTGGTTGTAGTAATGTGGCACATGTATTTTCAACATATTAAAATATATAACTACGTATTCTAATATATATAACTTGTATATGTATATACATGTATTTTGTATACATACTTAGTATATTTTTAATATATAAAATTAATGTATATAGTAATATATTGTTCAACCTGTATATTTAGTATACATATAATTAAATGATGCATATAAATATTGTATATGTACTAAATTTGGTGTATATATATATATTGTAAGCATTAATGTATATGTTAGTTAAATATATGTAATGTGTTTTAGATGTCTATTTAATAGATGATCCTAGGTGACCAGTATCATACCTAGAGAAGTCCCGAACTCAGTATTTTTAGACTGTGTTAGTGTAGCATCTGATGCAAATGTGGTTTTGCTTGTGATATGTTATAGGACTGTTGGTTTACCCAGGGGATACTCTGGAACTGGACATCCATAAATACCAGCTAAGGACCCAAGGCAAGTACATTCTCTGATAATTTCCAATTCCTTGATAATTTCTATAAATTAAATAATCATGAAATATTACATCTGAATCCTTGACACTGTGTTATACGGACTAGTATAGCTTGGATCTGCAGTCATGAGATGTTACCTTGATTATCGTTTGATATTGTACACGACATGTATATTAGATATCGTACATGATAGATTGGACTTGCTCGTGTATCGTAACGTGTCATGGTTGGATCCACAGTACTAGTTGGGGGCGGGGAAGTAGTTAGTAAGAAATGTGATCATAACCTCTTATTATAGTGTAGAACAATGTAAGTGTTAATCATGCTCTTCACCCATGATTAGCCAGGCCCTGTAGCTATCGTACATGTTCCAAAGCCGATCACATTTTAAAACTACTATTTCAAACACTTAGAATAGATTACAGTTCCCTATTTAAATCATATACTACATCACCCGTATATGATACTGTTCCTTGTTCTTTCCATTTTCATACATGCACTGACTGTACCATGTTGCCTATTGCTCGTCTCTTTACATTGCCTGTCTCTCTTTACTTGCCATTGCATTTATTTCACTGTCTTCTCAGTAGCTAGCATTACATGTTTATTGCTTTATAGTCCTTATCAATTTAATGGAACTGTTATTTGAGATTTGTACTTTGCTCCTTCCTGACTGGAAATATTTTTCCAGACTATGCCTTAGAGGACCGCTGTCCGACACTTTATGGACCATATGGTGAGTAGCTGCAGACTTGGTAGTTAGTTGTGATTCCGTGAGGTCTAGCCGGAAATCACTAATTCTTCTAGTTTTCTAATTAGTTCTTTTTGCAGACTTTTGGTACCGAATTTGTCTCCGGCAATTTTTGATGACTGGGATATTGTTGAGTTTGATTATTACTTTAGACTTGTGTTGTATTTAATTTTATTTCGCTATCTTATCGTGATGTAATCCTGTGATTGAGTATGTGCTTATTTTATTTGTGTCATCCGTGCCTCCTTATGGAGATTGGATGCTTGTGTGAGATTGGCTAGATAGTATCAAGACCTTGACAGCGTTCTACCGCCGATGCTGTGGCGTAGGCTGGACGTACCCACGTACTCGTGCCCCTAAACCAGGTGTGGGTCGTGACATGTCCCATGATGAGAAAATGTGTATAACTGCTGCGAAGATCATGGCATGCAAGCCACGTAGGTAACTGCCCCTTGCGTAGAAAAGGTTGGCATAGAAGCCAATAACTGTCACCATGGCGTAAAAGGCAAATAGTTGTCAAACTGCCGTAAAAGCCAGGTAGGCGTAAAAGCCTGGTAGCTGTCAAACTGGCATAAAAAGCCAAGTAGCTGTCAAACTGGCATAGAAGCCAGGTAGGCGTAGAATCCTGATGCTGCAAGGATAGGTAGCTAGCGTAAAAGATAGCCGATCCTCCTTCTTTGACTGAGGTCTTGAGCGTTTTCTGGACCAAATAGCCTTATCACGCACCAATACAAATATAGCCTGAGTTGGCGTATTTCGAGGAGAGCATACGGCGTACTCCTATAGTTGAAAATAGCCAGGTCGGCGTATTTCAAGGAGATAGCATACAGCATGCTCCTATAGCTGAAAATAGCTTGGTGGCGTAATATGCAGAGATGCTGATGTGGACGTATTAGCCATAATTATGGTTCACCTAGTCTTTGAAAATATAACCAAATCTCATGTATTTAATACAGAGATCTGCCACCATTCTGAGCATGAAATACAGAGACGTGCCTCGAGCTCTGTACGAAGATCTGTCATCATTCTGAGCATTAAATACAAAGACGTGCCTCGAGCTCTGTACGAAGAGCAGCTTTTGATGTGGCAGTTTGTTTTGTCTTCTGCTGAGCGTAAAAGCTCACATCTGCCTGTGTAAAACTAGGCAGCGTATTCCCTTGTATGCGTAAAAGTACTTTTGTATCAGGAAAACGTCACAAAATAACGGTTTGGGTCTCTGTACCGCACCATCATTATAGCCATCGTCTGGATAGCTGTGCAGTACTCATTGTCAGGAGTCAGATTCACTGCATGATCTGACAGATTCATTCGAGGAATACGAAGCGTTCCCCATACAACTTCCTACCACATTAAAAATGGATGAGTTTTACGCCATAAAGGCGGTATAACACCCTTTTTACGCTGAAGCAGCCTGGAAATACTGCATTACGCGGATTGTCCTGGAGCTTATATTTTATGCTGTACTAGCGATAAAGCTCTGTTTGTACGCCGAAGGCTCTGAAGTCACGTCTTACGCCACCCAACACTGAAATACTGCGTATAACTCTACAGCATATTTTTCATGCTTCTACAATGCTCAATGAAGAATTCTTTGAAAGTAAAAGCAGTTCGATTAGAGCGTGGGTACGTCCAGCCTACGCCGCAGCATCGGCGGTAGAACGCTGTCTAAGTCATGTAACTATCTAACCAATCTCACAGGAATATCCAACTCCATAAGGAGACACAAATATCACAAAATAATATAGAATATACTCAATCACATAAGCTAAAGCACGATGAGATATCGAAGCAAGCAATAAAATAGAAGACAAGTCTAAATAATAATAAATAGTCTAACCTGCAATCAATAACATCCAATCTCCAAGTATGCTGAAAACAAGTCCTCTATGTCACAGTCTGGAAAAAATATCCAGTCAGGATTGGAACGAAATACATCTCTAACAGCAGTTCAATGCATATTGACAAAAACTATAATACAGTGTAAAGAAATACAAGACAGATATGAATAACTGGCAATAAAAAATACTGACGAGCATGGATATACTGAAAATAAAAATATTGGAATAAATGGAATACGGAAGCATATGTCATCATCAATGTACATCTAGCAATAAAATAGAATACAAGTACACACTAGAACAATAAACTGGTATATAAGTGTGTACAAGAACAATAACTAGAATATATGGAGATGCTAGATCAATATACTAGAGATGCATGTCAAGAACATCTAACTAAGTATGTGAAACATCAGCATATCATGTGATCGGCTTGGGACTGATCAGGCTTGCTATGTATGACTAGCTATGATTCATGTAAGGTCAGGCTAACCATTCAGATAGCTATGATGCAAACAGTAGTCAGGCTAGTCACACATAACAGGCTATGAGGCATATAATGGTCAGGCTGTACCGACATGAGGTGTGGGTGAGCTATGATGCATGTAAAGTTGGGTATGATCACATAAGCTACTAATATTTCTCCATTTTCCCCCAGCTAGCACGATGGATTCCAATTATGACTCCTCGTGACAGGTCTCAATGATGCCAATTCGTGTAAACAATAGTGTCAGAGTCATATACGTTATACAACAAGAATTATAGAGATAATCAACATAATAAAAACTGTCAGAGAATATACTCGCCTGTGGTTCTACTGCTGGCAATACCAATAACCTGATTCTGAAGTCTTTTCTGAACAATCCAACAATCCTATAGACATATCACATAATACAATATTGTATCAGACATTACACTAATGCACAATAAAAATGCACTGAACTCAGGGGCTACGCTGGGTATGATACTGGTCAACTAGGATCAAATGCGCGTCTAATTGCACGGGTGTCGCGTTTGTTATTGCAGTGCAAGACAGACAGACAGTAATAGTACGGGTCTTGCCAATACGTGAGTGTACATATGGCAGTCTTCTAATAATTAACAGGGTTACAGGTCAATGTAAATACGGGATATCCATAATTACACTCGGGTCGCCTAGTACGTTCATAATTATACATATTATCAATTAGCACATATCATTAATTAAATATAATATATATATGTGTGTATACCAATAATAACATACAAAATATGTATAAGTGTATATACACTAAATAGAATTTTATACTATATATATATGTTTATATATACGTACCACATATTTATATATATATAACGACCAATATTTATATGTATACAAAAGAATATGTATACTGAATATATATATATATATATATATATATATATATATATATATATATATATATTTACCAAGTAAAAATATACGTATACTATATTTATATATATGTACCAATTTAACACATATACTATATACCTGTATATATATGTGTATATATATATCAATACATACATACTAACATATTTTATTGAATACGTATATACTAATTTGAAAATATACTATATATATGTATATGTGTATACATACGAATCATACATATACTAATACATATACTACATACATACATACATACATACACCCATACACCAAATACGTACACGCGTACGTGTACGCGAGGGGAAGAACCGAACCTGTATGCATGCACGACGACGACGGGGATGACGCCGGTGTCCACGACGACGATGACGAAGACGAAGGCGACGACGACGACGAAGATGAAGGCAACGATGACAACGAAGGTAGTGGTAGTGGAGGGGGATGGTGGTGCTGGGGTGGTGATACCGGTGGCACTGGTGGTGGTAGGGTGGCACTGGTGGAGTGGTGGTGTACAGCGGGGTGGCGATCGAGTTCAGGCGGGGTGGTTCAGTGGTCGGTATCGGGTTCAGGTGGTACGGTAAAGGAGGAGGCAGGGGGTGGTGGTGCTGGTGGCATGGGGTGGTGATGCTGGTGGTACGGGGTGGTCGAGAAGGAGAAGGAAGGGGGTCACTGGTCGGCCAGAGGGGATGCAGGGAGGAGGGAGCTCGGAAGGAGTCGGGAAGAGATCGAGTGAGGCAGAGGGAGGTTTGGCCGGAGGTGGATGATGCTGCGGGGTCGGGAAGATGGCCGGCTCGAGGTCGAGGACAGCAGCTCAGGCGGAGCTCGGCGGAGAAAGATTGGCTCCGAGGGACTGGTCGGTTCAGGCGGGCTTCTAATCGATCGGCGGAGGATCTCGTCGACGAGTGGAGGAGTCGACGAGCAGACAGTGGCTCGTGCAGCGGCTCCCATGTTCAGTCGTCGGGGATGATCCGTCGGGACTGGCGAGGTTGTCCGGCGGGGTCTGAACTCCGGCGAGCGGATCTCGACAGGGACGGAGAAGAGCTCTGGTCGGGTACAGCGGGTTCGAGGAGAGGCGGGGAGCTCCGGGCGGATCTGAGGCGGGTGAGGGAGGTCCGGTCGATGGGAAACGGGGTCGTGGGGGTGGTGCGCGGGTCGTAACAGCGCCGGAGAAGGAGGACAGGTCGGCAGGGCTTGGCCGGGATCGGGTGATAGTGGTGGAGATGGTTTTATTTTCTCCCTCTTTTTTTCAAAAGAACGAGGAGAAGAAGAAGAAGAAGAAGAAGAAGAAGAAAAAGAAAGGAAGAAGAAGAAATGTATAGGCTACGGTTTTGTGAGGAGTAAGGAGAGAGAGAGGTGGGGGTTTTCCAAGGTTTGGGGATTAGGGCATGCTTGGGAAAGGGTGTGAGGAGACATTAAATAGGGGATGTTATGTGGGAATGTGTGGTGATGATGAGCCCAATTTTGAATGGGTGGCCAGGATTCGTCATGGAGAAATTACTCATACAAAGAGAGGGGTTGGTTGACTAGTCAAGGATTAGGGCTTCTCTATTTGGTTTGAACCAATGGGGTGTTGACACCTAATGTAACATTTGCAAATAAGCCCCTTAAATTTGGGTATTTGCAGAAACACATAAAATGATAAAAAATTGGTGGGCAATTTGGTGTTTGGTATTTTGTAGGGTGAGGGGGTGTTGTGTGTTTTGCATGGGCTTAATGAATGGGGTATTTGGATTAAATTGGGTTAAAATTAGATTAGTCAAAGTTGGTATCCCCAATTTAATTAAATAAATACAAGCGGTGTTCTAAAATTAATTGAAGGTACATGGGGCTAAAATTAAGTGGGACAGAAGTATCATAAATGAAATAGACTCAGAATAGAATATTACCCTAATTTAGGTTACACGAAATAAGTCGAGATTGTGTCTCCAATTTCGATTGGAATGCACAAGGATACAAGTTTGAATTTATATCAAATTAAATAAACACGTCCGCGACGAATATTGTGCGACTAAAATGAAGCACAAGAGAACATAATTATAAGTTACACAAGGATCGAAAAAGAAGGCAGGTACGTCTAGGACAAGGTTTTGGAATTTGTTAGAAGGCAAAATCTAGGGTAGCGCTCCAATTATCGAAGCAACGGTAAGGCGCAACAATTAAATAAAATTACGGCAATAAATATAATCCTTAATAATTAAATCCCCAAAATTACAAATTAAATATATCACACTATATTTCGGTCAGGGCTCCTTCTAGTGGGCATCTAGGTCTAGTCTACTATCTCATGCATTAATGAACACTATATAATATAATATATATATCTATACACACATCATGCAATATTAATACATTAAAATATGAAAAGACGAAAATACCCCTGATCTGAAATATGGGGGTGACACTTGATGATAAGGGATGAGGTCTTCATGCCAAACCTCGTACTCTCCCCTGATCTGATTGACTATCAGCTTGGAGTCTCCGTAGGCTTTAAGATATTCTATGTCTAATTCTTTAGCTAATTGGAGACCGATGAGTATAGCATTATATTCTGCCACATTATTGGAACATGGTTCACCGAGAGAATATGCTCCATAAATGAGTAGTTTATCAGGAGATACTAGGACTATGCCAACTACAGCTACTATGTTGCCTTTGGGTCCTATTCTTGAAGTGTCATCAAAGAATAGTTTCCAGGTGTCATCTCTCATTGCCATATTAGACTTTAAGACTTCATCTGGGATGTCATCATATAGTTTAGAGGTATTCAGTACAAGATGAAGTGCCCATAAATCAGCTAGCGCTTGACCCTTCACTGCTTTTTGCGGGATATATACCATGTCATAAAGCGATAACAGCATTGCCCATGTAGCTAACCGATAATTGAGTGTGCTCAGCATAGTCATCAATACTCGGAGAAGATTTACTCTGAAAATGAAATGAATGTTTGACCTGACACGTAAAAATTATGTCTTCTGAATAGAAAATATCAAGGCAAGGCATTCTTTTTCTACCGGATTGTATCGATGTTCAGCGCCGACCATCATGCGACTGAGATAATAAATCATCGTTTCATGGCCTTCGTTACTCTTATGTTCAAGAAGAGCTCCTAGGGAGTGATCCATTGCTCGAACATACAGCAAAAAATATTTTTCTATGATCGGAGACACCAGAACCGACGAATTTGTTAAATATTGTTTGATGTCGTCGAAGGCTTATTGACATACTTTATTCCAGACAAAGGATACGCCTTTCTTCATTAACTAAGTGAAGGATCGACATCATCTGGAGATGAATCTCCTAATGTATGCCAGACGACCTTGCAGACTAAGAAGTTCTTTGAGATTGCGTGGAGGCTGCATTTTAATGATAGCTTTGATTTTATCGGGATCAATGTGAATATCTTTGAAAGTTATAACAAATCCAAGGAACTTGCCACTGGAGACTCCCAGAAATGATTCAGTTGGATTCATCTTCAACTAGTGTGGAGTATTAATTCGAATATAGTCTTCAAATCTTGATGGTGATCATCTTTGTAGAGACTCTTAACAGCGATGTCATCTACATAGCATTCTACCATTTTTTGTAAATCCTTCTGGAAAATTGTACTCATGGCTCGTTGATACGTTGCACCCGCATTTTTTAAGATGAAGGGCATGATTGTATAATAGTAAACTTCCAATGGTGTACGAAAAGAGGTATTTTTTGTCATCAGGCGATATCTTGATTTAATTGTACTCTGAGAACTCATCCATGAAGGACATACGTTCAAAGACATATGAATTATTGATCATGACATCTGTGATGAGAAGAGAAAATTTATCTTTTAGGCAGGCCGAGTTAAGATCTCGATAATCTACGCAGACCCGGACCTTTGTATTTTTTTTATGACTGGAACGACATTGGCTACCCAGTCAAAATATTACTATTCTCGAACGAAGCCACATGCTATGAGTTTATTGACTTCTGCTTCAATTGCATCCATCATATCCGGACGGAATCGCCAATGTTGTTGTTTCACCGATTTAGCATTCGGAAGAATATTGAGCTTGTATATAGCTATTTAAGGATCTAAGCCAAGCATATCCTCGTGACTTCAGGCGAAGACATCAATATACTCCTTTATTAGATGGAGTAAAGTATGTTGATCTTCTTCAGGGAGACTCTTGCTAATGAAGAATGGTCTTGGGGAAGATTCTTCTCCTACAACAATTTAGACTATTTTATCCTTTTAAGGTGGTTCATATTGCTCAAATCAAAGTTTCCATTGAGTATCCACTTGTTGTGCCCATGGGTCATTCTCGAATGGTTCTAATAGGTCAACATATTTATCATCTGGGATAGTTGACACCATATTTACAAAGAAAGTGTGTTTGAATACGTCACCCATGCTTTCGTCAAAATCCTACAATGATGAGTCAAAGGAATGAGAATGCGTCTCTTCTTCCGATTTTGAACTTTCAGGACTTGTTGGTGGTGTAACATATCCCAAACCATGACCAGTCCGTTGGTAGTATATTTTCGGCTTGCCTTTTGGAGAGAGGTGATGTATAGGAGTTTATTTGCCTTTTTCATAATTTAGTCCCAAACCAGATTTTAAGTTGTCTCCCATCCCTTGCATAATATTTTTGGATGGTTGGCTAGAACAATACGGTTGTATCTTCCCCCATATCCTCATCAGAACCATTAGTCTGTGCGACTTTTATTTTTGGCTTTGCCAAAAATTATCTGATGTTGCTTGTCCTGTCTCGTCGGGACTATGAAGTTTGCCTCCTCATATGGTTTATATAACAAACTATATTGAAATGAAGATGCCACAGGTATAGACAGAGGTTCGTAGAGGTGAAGAGCCTCTAAGAATTTTTCAGCAAAGGGTTCAACATCAATGTAGTGTGTAGTAGTGTCTTTGTCATGCCCCAGTCCCAAAATACACGGGACCAGGCCACGTGGCAATAGCCAGCTAATACGTCTCCGAGGGATTTCCTAATTTAATGGATCCTACGAAGCGTACTCCGTTGTCCTAAAATACTAACAAGTCTAATACTAACATCAGAACAGGTAATCTAATCTCATCCACAATATAAACAAGAAGTACTAAAAATAAATACTGGAAGATAAACGCCAGTCTGAAATATCATAATAGAATCCAAAATATCTAATAGGAACAAACCCACTACTATGATGTAATAAAAGTACTAAAAGACAGATAAAAAGAGTAATGACTAGGGCATCGGCTGACTAGATAAGGATGCTCCAATCCTAGGCAGAAGGCCTACCAATGATCAAGGGAACTTTAATGGTAGAACCTCTAGCTCCTCCTCAGATGCGTACCTCATCTCATGTCCGGGTCCGTACATTGTAGGATAATATGGCTCATCCAAATATGGAAGGGAACCAGGTCCTCAGAGGGACATAACAAGATACAAAAATGCATGCCTTATATATATATACTGAATAAAATAAAGGGGTATGCTAACCATCTATGTGACTGCAATGTGAGGACACCCTGGTACGTATGGGTCAGTGTAGGCATAACGTTCAATACTCCGAAGAGCGTGGTATATGTACATATAACGTCCATCATTTCGAAGAATAAGATATCTGCAAATATATATGCGTCTGTATCGCTCCGAAGAATGCGGTATCTATATAAAGGAAGTCATTGGATCCGTGGCTCCTCCGGATACTACGGATTCCAATGTATGTATCCCATACGCCTACTAGTTGTCCTCCTAGCTCAATATAGATATACAAGTCGAATACACGACGTACATACCACCTATCTATATGCCAAGTCTCTACTAATTATATAACCTTAATTATGTACTAACTGTGATTGTCACGACCCGCACACGGTATAGGGGCACGAGAGCGTGGGTACGTCCAGCCTACGCCGCAGCATCGGCGGTAGAATGCTGTCTGGGTCACAATAACACTAACTAAATAAACACCTGTCAATGATATACATCTCCATAATCTCTCAATGTAACTCAATCACAACAACTATAAGGCACGATAAAAGATGAAAGGAATAACATAATTAAATACCAGGTCCCAACATAAAGATAACTCACAGTCCAGCTGTCCAACACAAGTTCCCAATTAACTTAACATGAGTCTAATATAAACTAAAATAACCTCGATGAGTCTCAAGCATAAAATAAATACTATCTAGGTAGCTGTAGGCAAAGTCTCATCTAGAAGCATGGTCTCTTCTAGGATCTCTGGTACATAGTCTGCTTCTATACCTGGTCCGTAGTACGTAGTACAGAAATCCTCAAGGTTTTCTGGAAAAAATATCCAGTCAAGATTTGAACAAAAATACACTTCTAACAGCAGTTCCACATATATTGACAAAAACTATAATATAGTGTAAAGAAATACAAGACAGATATAAAATAACTGGAAATAAAAAATACTGGAATAAAGAATGCAGGAAATAGATACTGGAACATCATCATCAATAGCATCTGACAAGGGATAGAACTACAAGTGTGCGCAAGTACAAAGAACTGGCATATAAGTGTGTATAAGAATAACAACTAGAACATATAGAAATAGAAGATCAATCTATCAAGATACATGACAAGAATCATCTAACTAAGTGTGAGAAACATCAGTATATCATGTGATCGGCTTGGGCTATATGACTCATTACATTAGTTAGCGGTCATCCCCAACAGGTCAGGCTAACCAGATGTAACAGCGATGAGGCATGTAAAGGTAAGGCTGCACCGACGTGAAATATGGGTGAGCTAATGCTGCATGTAAGGGGTATGATCACATAAACTACTAATATTTCCCCGTTTCCCCAGCTAGCACGATGGATCCCAATTACGACTCCTCGTGACAGGTCTCAATGATGCCAACTCGTGTAAAGAACAGTGTCAGAGTCATGTACGCTATACAACAAGAATTATAGAGATAATCAACATAATGGAAACTGTCAGAGAATGTACTCGCTTGTGGTCCTTAGCTGGCAATACCACTGTCCGGGTTCCAAGGTGTCGTCTGGATAATCCAACAGTCCTATAGACATACCATATAATATAATACTACATCAGACATTACTCTAGCACACAATCAACATAATGATCTCAACAGGCTACACTAGGGGTGGTCACGTCTGTCGTTGTTGTGCATAACAGACAGTCAATAGTATGGTCTTGCCCGTACGTCAGTGTATATTTAGCAGTCTGTTATCATGCTACAGGGTCACAATCGATGTAACTGCAGGATATCCTTGATTACATCCAAGTCATCAATAATATGATCTATCATACATAATTGTCTATTAGTTACCATTATATTAGATATTGTATATACATATACTTTAATGGAATTTTATATCTTGCATCCATATTAACCAGGTACTAGGGGGATGTACACAATACATCTACCATCATATTTTAAATCTTATTATAATGCATGTACTCTATGTATATACTAATTAGGTTCGCATGCGTTATGGTTATACATATATATCAAGGTACTCAGAGTAACTATATACGTATACCAAATACCCATACGTACTTACGTACGCATCAAGTTTATATATGTCTATATACCAGTATTCAACGTAGCAAGTGCGAAGGTCTCCAAGGGAACTATATGTGTGCGTACACGTATAAGCAAGAAGGAACTCGAACCTGCGTGCGAAAATGAGACGTGCGTCTCACGGCATCGTCGAGTCGAAGGGCTGCTCCGGTCGGGTATAGCGAGGTCAGCAGCGTACCGGCGGGAACCTCGGTCGGCAACGTGCGGCATTGTCGGGCAGCTTTGTTGACGGGATCCGACGCTCAGTCAGGGCGGGTACAGCGCTCGGGGTCCGGCGCTCGGGGCAGCGGGTGCAGCGCTCGGTGGCAGCGGGTGCAGCGCTCGGGACAGCGGGTACAGCGCCCGGGGGGTCCGGCGCTCGGGGCAGGGTGCAGCACTCGGGGGTTCGGCGCTCAGGGCAGGGTCCGGCGAGTTGTTCGGCGGATCAATGGGAAGGTCGGGTTTGAGAATAGGGATGGTAGTAATTTTCGGCTGTGGTTTTTAAAGAAAAGGAAAAAGAAAAGAGGTTTATATATATAGTATTGTGTAAGGGGTTGACCTAGGGTTTGGGTTGACTGGTCAACCCTCTTGGAATTGACCTCTTATGGAGATATTTCAAGGGCCAAGATTTAATAGAATTAAAATGGTAGGCTAAGATGAATTAGTTCCAAGGTTTTTGAGACCATGGTTTAATGGAGATTGATGTTGCACTCTCACAGTCCCAAAATTATGGAAAAATATACATGAAGGGGAAATAGATTTATTCGCGTGTCGCATCCAATGGGATTGTTACCTTAATACGCTTTTGCATAAAAAGTGTCCAACAAAAGGAAAATTGCACAAAATTGAATTTATTGAGGATTAACTACGATGGGTTGCGACATCAGTTGGAAACAAGGGCTCGCATAGCGTCCTAATTATCGAAACTACGATAAATTACAATAATCAAACAATCATCCTTAATTATTTAAATATAATTAAATATCATGCAAATCATTTACACATTAATTACAGAAAGACGAAAATACCCCTAATCCAAAAAGTGGGGGTGACAAGTCTACCCTCCTTAAAGAATTTTGTCCTCGAAATTTTAAAATAACTATCACTAGAACAAGCAATCAATTATTGAATTATACCTCAAGTCTCGAAGAGATATGGATACCGCTCGCACATTTTGTCCTCTCTCTCCCAAGTTGATTCTCCTGGAGAGTGATTTCTCCATGCAATATGAACCAAGGGAATAGTCTGGTTCCGCAATATCTTCTCTCTATGATCCAAGATCTCCACCGGTTGTTCAGGATAGCTGAGTGTCGGTCCAACTTCGATCTCCGAGTGATCTAATATGTGACTAGGATCTGCTACGTACCGTCTCAGCTGCGATACGTAGAACACGTTATGCACTCCATCTAGAGTAGGCGGCAAGTCTAGTCTATAGGCCACTGCACCGACCCTTGCAAGAACACTGAAGGGCCCGATATATTGTGGACTAAGCTTTTCTCCTCTGCTGAAACGAATCGTGCCCCGTGTCAGAGAAATCCGTAGGAACACCAAATTGCCAACCTAGAACAACGATCTTAGCATGCAACCTAAATAAAGCAATCACAATCCAACAAAACAAATCAAAACAATACCTGAAACTCTAGGGGTCTACGGTAACTATCTGCCCAATGTCGCTGTCTGTCCTGCGCCACTCGTAGTCTGTCTCTGATAAGTTTTACCTTTTCTGCTACATCCAAGACCATTTTTGGTCCTAACAAGGCTCTTTCTCCAACGTTATCCCAAGATAAAGGGGTACGACACCTCCGTCCATATAAGGCCTCGAATGGTGATATCTCAATGCTGGCCTGGTAGCTGTTGTTGTAGGCAAACTCTATCAAGTGTAGATGATCCTCCCAAGAACCTCCGAGATCCAAGACGCAAGTGCGTAGCATGTCTTCAAGAGTCTGAATAGTCCTTTCAAACTGGCCGTCTGTTTGAGGGTGATATGCGGTGCTAAACTTGAGCTGAGTGCCAAAGCTAGACTGCAGGCTCCTCCAGAAATGGGAAGTGAAACGACTATCCCGATCTGAGACAATACTCACAGGAACTCCATGTAATCTGACAATCTGCTGTACGTACATCTCTGCTAGCTTCTCCGTGGAAGTACCCACTTTAAAAGGTAAGAAGTGGGCTGATTTGGTCAACCTATCCACGATGACCCAAATTGCGTCTTTTCCTCCTGGAGAACGAGGAAGTCCCGAAACGAAGTCTATAGTCACGTGCTCCCACTTCCATTCTGGAATGGGTAAAGGTTGAAGCAATCCCCCTGGCCTCTGTCGATCTGCTTTCACCTGTTGGCACACTAAACATCGGGATACGAAGCGTGCTACTTCGCGCTTCATACCATACCACCATACATGCTTCCTCAAATCTCGATACATCTTGTTGGCTCCGGGATGCATCAAGTACTGAGAGCGGTGTGCCTCCTGTAAAACTTCTTCGCGCAGCTCTCCACTCGGCACACATATCCTCGTGCCATGTCGAAAGGATCCATCATCCGCAATAGTGAAATCGTCTATCAATCCTGCCTGAACTTGTGCTCTAATATTCCGTAGAGTCTCATCATCGTACTGCGCAGCTCTAATTTTGTCCATCAGTTCCAATTGAATCTGCAGTACCCATATCTGAATCTCAGCTCCTAGAACTAATACCTCAATTTCCAAGCTTTCAAGATCAGCTAATAAGTGTCTATCCGAAGTCAAACACATAGCCATTGGGTACCTGCTCAAGGCATCCGCGACTACGTTGGCTTTTCTTGGATGATACTGTAATAAGATATCAAAGTCTTTCATCAATTCTAACCACCTTCTCTGTCTCATATTCAGCTCCTTCTGTGTAAACACGTACCTTAAGCTCTTGTGGTCTATGAAAATTTCTACACGCTCTCCGTACAGATAGTACTTCCACAGCTTTAGGGCAAAGATAACTGCTGCTAACTCCAGATCGTGAGTGGGGTAGTTCTTTTCATAAGGGCGTAATTGTCTTAAAGCATAGGCAATTACTTTCTCGTGTTGTTGAAGAACGCATCCCAACCCTTTTCCTGAAGCATCACTGTATATAGTGAATCCACCTGTCCCTGAGGGCAATGTCAAAACTGGTGCTGTCGTTAGTCTCCTTTTTAGCTCATCGAATGCAGCTTGACATTCTTCTATCCAGACAAATTCTATATCTTTCTTGGTCAGCCAAGTCATTGGCTCTGCAATCTTGGAGAAGTCTTGTATAAATCTTCTGTAGTATCCTGCTAGTCCGAGAAAGCTCCTGATTTCAGCTACCGTGCTGGGGGTAGTCCATGACTTCACTGCCTCTATCTTCTTTGGGTTAACTGAAATTCCGTCACCTGTCACTATGTGTCTAAGAAATTCAACCTCTTTAAGAAAGAACTCACACTTTGAAAGCTTTCCGTATAATTTCTCTCTCCTGAGAGTTTCTAAGACTATTCTCAAGTGCTCTTTATGCTCTTCTGGGGTTTTTGAATATACTAGAATGTCGTCAATAAACACCACTACGAACCTGTCAAGGTACTGGTGGAACACCTTGTTCATCAAGTTCATAAATACTGCTGGTGTATTGGTTAAACCAAACGGCATTACTGTAAATTCAAACTGGCCATATCTGGTTCGAAAGGCGGTCTTCGGTATGTCTTCTTTCTTCACTTTCACCTGGTGATAGCCTGACCTCAAGTCTATTTTTGAAAACACCTTTGCTCCGTTCAATTGATCGAAAAGATCATCTATCCTCGGCAGCGGGTATTTATTTTTAATAGTGAGGTTATTCAAGGCTCTATAATCGATACACATACGTACCGTGCCATCCTTCTTCGGTACAAATAATACCGGTGCTCCCCATGGCAATGAACTGGATCTAATAAAACCTTTGTCTTGCAGCTCCTCAACTTGTTTCTTTAGCTCTACCAATTCGTTGTTGTTAACTCTATAGACATGTTGCAAAATAGGCTCCGCTCCTGGTATCAAGTCAATAGAGAACTTAACATCTCTATCTGGCGGCAAACCTGCCAACTCCTCAGGAAATACATCCAGGAACTCCGCTATAAGTGGATGCGGTAACTCTTCTTCTTCCACCCTGGCTCCGCAAAAAGTGCCTCTGCTTCGCTCCTCTGCTCCTCTGGCAATCTCAAACTCTGGCTCTCCTGGTGGTCAAAATACTACTCTTCCTCCGCGACAATCTATAGAAGCATGGTGTTTACTCAGCCAGTCCATTCCGAGTACAATATCATATTCTGGAAGTGGCATGACGAGTAAACTCATGCTCAACTCTCGTCCTTCCAATGACACTCTCCGATCCTTGCAACAATCACGAACTAGGATAATGCCTCCTCCTGTCGTGATCTTGCAAGTCCTATCTAATAGTTTTGTTTCTAAATGATGTTTGAGGGCATAAGATACAGATACGAAACTATGAAAAGTGCCAGAATCAAATAATGCAAGTGCTGGAATAGAATCGAGTAAAACTGAACCTGAAATCATGTCTCCAGCTGACTCGGCCTCCTCAATGGTCATGGCGTAAGCTCGTCCTTGTGGTACTCCTCTCTGTTGCTGCTGCTGCTGAGCAAACCTCTCCTGCTGTGATGGAAGTGGAGGTCCTCTCTACTGGCCTCCTGGTACAATAGGTGCTCTGGCTGGTCCTCTCTGAGCTGCTCTTCCTCCTTGGCGAGTCTGAATAGCTGGGCAGTCCCTCAACTGATGTGCTGCTGATCCACACGATAAGCAAGTGCCCAACCTTTTTCTGCAGATGTCTCTTGTATGTCCCATCTTCCCGCAATACGAACATGGGGTAACAAGTTGATTATGTCTTTGTGGTTGCTGTTGTTGAGCATGTCCTCGAACTGGTGCCTGTTGCTGGTGTTGTTGCTGGTGTTGTTGCTGGTGTTGCTGCTGGTGCAACCTATGTTGTAGTTGGAAGTGTGGGCACTTGGCTGGTCCTGTGTTACCTCCTATTGCTCCAGATGTATCGCGTCCTCTCTTGGGCCTGAGGTCCAAGTCGTCTTCGGCAATCTGGGCATCCATCAGAATACCCTCAAATGTAGCAGTACGTCGTCCTGAAGTACGAGACTTGATCTCCCTATTCAATCCTTTTCTGAATTTTCGAGCTCTATCTCCTGGGTCTCGAACCATCGATGGCGCAAATCGACTCAATCGACAAAATTCTGCAGCATATTCATCGACTGACATGCCTCCTTGGACTAAGTCATGGAACTGACTTTCTAAAGCTCCCAAGGCTACGTCAGGAAAGAATTTCTCTTTGAAGAGTTCTTTAAAGTTCTCCCAAGTAAGTCCTTCAGCGGCGAGTCTCGGCTCTGTACGATACCATGTCAGTGCGATATCAAACATCTGACTGCCAGCGGCCTCTATCTGAAGAATCTCTAGAATCTGTGATAAGCGAAGATTCCTTTCTATGTCTTCTAACCATTCATCAGCATATACTATTCCTTCTGTGCCTTTGAACTCTCGAGGCATCATCCTCTTAAAGTCCACTATGGTACCGGGCCTCTGTTGTTGCTGACCTTGATGTTGCGGTTGTCGTGCTACTCTCTCCACAGCCTGAAGAGTCATCTGATGAGCATTCTCCATGCTCTCTCTCATCAGTTCGGTCTACGCCTGGTGTGCTTCTGCTTGCATTCTCTGAGCCTCAGCTTGAACACGCTGAGCCTCTGTTGGTACTCTCTGGGCCTCTAGCATGCCTTGCATCAGTACGAACATCTGTGCCCCGTCAGCGGGCACTCCTCCGGGAATCGGTGTCGGTGGTGGTGGAAGGTTGTCTGTCATAGTTGGGGCAATCCTTTATATAGGTGTGTGACGCCCCGCTCCGCGCCGACGTTATGTATCAAGGTGAGTGGGCAGAACTTCGTTCTCTGATTCTTGCATGCCTTAATAATATCCTGAGTTTTTGCTTGCAATGTTTTCTTAAGAGAATGATATAACCTGCCTTGCATGTTAATGAACGAACTCATCTAGCTTGTCTTTGAAACAAAGTCTGCTTAACGAGAATCCTGAATCGCTTGCTTAGAATGCATGAACATGTTCATTATCGTCTATGCTTCGAGAGGACCATACTGTGCCTGAACGTGTTCAAGTGATAAGTCGAATTGCCCCGTAACAACGATTATATTCTGATAGTTCATCTCGTCTGCATACTAGAGTTTATTTGATAGTGTTCCATGCATTCGCACGCGGTCGGACAATGGCTTTTGGTGGAGAGCTGAACTGCATGCGTCATAGCCACCATGGGTCACAGCTGCCATTAGCATCAGAGAATGAGTCATTGGTATGCTGTTCCACCAGCTGCCGATCCTGAGATACTCGGTGACCGCCCTGCATATAGCTAAGTCATTGTGTTGGCTTGGATAGTGACTGCCCCTAAGAAAGTGCATTGTGTGTCTAGCTATGCATCTGACCCTGGAGTCGCACGAGACACACTGCGCACACCCTGGAACATGAACGGTTTGCTTGCTTGCATATTCAATATGAAACTCTGTTTCCAAACATGTTTCCAAACAAGTAAATTGACTCTGCTAGAACTGCATGAAACAAACCTAGGTAAAACTAGAAAGATCACTAGTAATGTAATATTTTATAACATGATTACTTAGTGCCTGTTTGAGTGAATGCTTGTTTCTGTTCAGTTGATTTAACTCACCAGTACTTGTATAAAGTGCTGACCCACCAACAGTTTACTTGCTTACAGGTACTGGATCGTTCGAGGGAGCGATAGGCGTGCCACAGTCCCAAAGACCCGGAATCCTGGTTTCGATTGTTGCCCCGAGAATGCTATCGTATAAGGGGGCATAATGTATGGAACGAACGTGTGCCTTTGCTAAAAGAAACCCAAGTTGCCTCCATTGTCCCGAACACTTAGTTGGCTAATGTATTGCATTACAACAAGTCCCTTTCCGCTGCTAACTCGATTGATGCGATGATAGCCAACTATCAACTTAAACGATTGGCCTTGCATGGGTGCAACCCCAGGCCCGTGTGGCATCACGTCCCCCGAAAGCTTGAACGGGCTATTCGCTTGGCTCCCTTCCTCCCTTGCACCCGTGGGACGGGCGCGATGATTCGCGTTCGGCGCGCCGAGGCACTGTGATACGTGTTCGGTTCGTTAATCCTGGCCACATGGGGCGAGGCAGGGCGGAGCGGCGGCCCGAGCGGGACCGGGGTGTGACAAGGTGGAGGAGGAATCCCATTAGTTGCAGACACTCCCACACGAACAGGAGATGTAGAAGAATCTCCAGGTATCTGTTCGTCAGGTTGAGAGGTGGCAGTCCTCTCTGAATTGGCTGCTCCCATTCTCATGGATCTAGTATTCGGCGATATCCTGAATACAGATCAAAGAATCAATTATGATAGATATGATATTATCAAGGAAGGAAACTACAGTGCTAAAGGAAGCAATCCATTAGAATAGCAATAAGAAGTTCAGAATTTCCTAGTGTGATTGAGCATATTCTCATCCTAGATCCTATTTCCTATATCCTACACAGGCTCGCAGCAGTACAACTAAGTTGTCGCACTACCACGATATCGCATAACTTGTGAAACTAGACCTGCATGGGCCTCCACTAAAAACGTGTCACGACCCGCACGCGGTATAGAGGCACGAGAGCGTGGGTACGTCCAGCCTACGCCGCAGCATCGACGGTAGAACGCTGTCTGGGTCACAATAACACTAACTAAATAAATACCTGTCAATGATATACATCTCCATAATCTCTCAATGTAACTCAATCACAACAACTATAAGGCACGATAAAAGATGAAAGGAATAACATAGTTAAACACCAGGTCCCAACATAAAGATAACTCACAGTCCAGCTGTCCAACACAAGTTCCCAATTAAACTTAACATGAGTCTAATATAAACTGAAATAACCTCCATGAGTCTCAAGCATAAAATAAATACTATCTAGGTAGCTGTAGGCAAAGTCTCATCTAGAAGCATGGTCTCTTCTAGGATCTCTGGTACATAGTCTGCTTCTATACCTGGTCCGTAGTGCGTAGTACAGAAATCCTCAAGGTTCTCTGGAAAAAATATCCAGTCAGGATTTGAACGAAAATACACTTCTAACAGCAGTTCCACATATATTGACAAAAACTATAATACAGTGTAAAGAAATACAAGACAGATATGAAATAACTGGAAATAAGAAATACTGGAATAAAGAATGCAGGAAATAGATACTAGAACATCATCATCAATAGTATCTGACAAGGGATAGAACTACAAGTGTGCGCAAGTACAAAGAACTGGCATGTAAGTGTGTATAAGAACAACAACTAGAACATGTGGAAATACAAGATCAATCTATCAAGATACATGATAAGAATCATCTAACTAAGTGTGTGAAATATCAGTATATCATGTGATCGGCTTGGGCTATATGACTCATTATATTAGTTAGCGGTCATCCCCAACAGGTCAGGCTAACCAGATGTAACAGCGATGAGGCATGTAAGGGTAAGACTGCACCGACGTGAAATGTGGGTGAGCTAATGCTGCATGTAAGGGGTATGATCACATAAACTACTAATATTTTCCCGTTTCCCTAGCTAGCTCGATGGATCCCAATCACGACTCCTCGTGACAGGTCTCAATGATGCCAACTCGTGTAAAGAACAGTGTCAGAGTCATGTACGCTATACAACAAGAATTATAGAGATAATCAACATAATGGAAACTGTCAGAGAATGTACTCGCCTGTGGTCCTTAGCTGGCAATACCACTGTCCGGGTTCCAAGGTGTCATCTGGATGATCCAACAGTCCTATAGACATACTATATAATACAATACTACATCAGACATTACTCTAGCACACAATCAACATAATGATCTCAACAGGCTACACTAGGGGTGGTCACGTCTGTCGTTGTTGTGCATAACAGACAGTCAATAGTATAGTCTTGCCGGTACGTCAGTGTACATTTGGCAGTCTGTTATCATATTACAGGGTCACAGTCGATGTAACTGCAGGATATCCTTGATTACATCCAAGTCATCAATAATATGATATATCATACATACTTGTCTATTAGTTACCATTATATTAGATATTGTATATACATATACTTTAATAGAATTTTATATCTTGCATCCATATTAACCAGGTACTAGGAAGATGTACACAATACATCTACCATCACATTTTAAATCTCATTATAATGCATGTACTCTATGTATATACTAATTAGGTTCGCATGCGTTATGGTTATACATATATATCAAGGTACTCAGAGTAACTATATACGTATACCAAATACCCATACGTACTTACGTACGCATCAAGTTTATATATGTCTATATACCAGTATTCAACGTAGCAAGTGCGAAGGTCTCCAAGGGAACTATATGTATGCGTATACGTATAAGCAAGAAGGAACTCGAACCTGCGTGCGGAAATGAGACGTGCGTCTCGCGGCGGCGTCGAGTCGAAGGGCTGCTCCGGTCGGGTACAGCGAGGTCAGCGACGTACAGGTGGGAACCTCGGTCGACAGCGTGCGACATTGTCGGGCGGCTCTGTTGACGGGATCCGACGCTCAGTCAGGGCGGGTACAGCGCTCGGGGTCCGGCGCTCGGGGCAGCGGGTGCAGCGCTCGGTGGCAGCGGGTGCAGCGCTCGGGACAGCGGGTGCAGCGCTCGGGGGGTCCGACGCTCGGGGCAGGGTGCAGCGTTCGGGGGTCCGGCGCTCGGGGCAGGGTCCGACGAGTTGTTCGGTGGATCAATGGGAAGGTCGGGTTTGAGAATAGGGATGGTAGCAATTTTTGGCTGTGGTTTTTGAAGAAAAGGAAAAAGAAAAGAGGTTTATATATATAGTATTGTGTAAGGGGTTGACGTAGGGTTTGGGTTGACTGGTCAACCCTCTTGGAATTGACCTCTTATGGAGATATTTCAAGGGCCAAGATTTAATAGAATTAAAATGGTAGTCTAAGATGCATTAGTTCCAAGGTTTTTGAGACCATGGTTTAATGGAGATTGATGTTGCACTTTCATAGTCCCAAAATTATGAAAAAATATACATGAAGGGGAAATGTATTTATTCGCGTGTCGCGTCCAATGGGATGGTCACCTTAATACGCTTTTGCATAAAAAGTGTCCAACAAAAGAAAAATTGCACAAAATTAAATTTATTGAGGATTAACTACGATGGGTTGCGACATCAGCTGGAAACAAGGGCTCGCATAGCGTCCTAATTATCGAAACTACGATAAATTGCAACAATCAAACAATCATCCTTAATTATTTAAATATAATTAAATATCATGCAAATCATTTACACATTAATTACAGAAAGACGAAAATACCCCTAATCCAAAAAGTGGGGGTGACAGTGATGCATATCACATGCACCGATAGCTAGTCGGGTACGCGAACCCGCATCCCAACATGAGTTTGTCACCGTTATACGTGTATAAGTGTCAGGGTCTAAGAAGATATCAGAATATCCTCATAATGGTGGGTGAGTCTGCTAGTGACTATGTCCATTATACTACACATCTACGTACTCGTCAACTGCACCCGAGTCAATCTCGGACGCGCACAGTTATATAAAATAAAGCAACAAGATATCATACAATATTTGTATAATTTAAATTAAACATTAAATATGGCAAGGTATCTTGCCTGGGTCCTCAAACTGCGAGTGCCAATAACCTGCTCCTGAAGTCCCTCCTGAATGGTCCAGCGACCCTATACATATAATATAATATAGCAATACAATTATCAGTCACTAAAGTAATACGGATAGAAATACTACGCTGCTCTTCGGCACTGATGCAAGGGGTCACGCTGGTCAACTAACAGAGTCGCGTGTGCACGCAGCTAAGACGTACATGTGTCCTGTCCTCATTTACTATGTACTTCAAGGTAGCAAATTACCAAAGTCCTGTTACAAAACTAATTACGTTTTGTACAAAAATATCTATCCTCATTATCATGTTAAGGTGCACTTGGTCAATGTCTAGGTTTTTAGGTAATTCACAGTATTTTTATTAACAAGTCATTTATTATTTGAGTAATTACTAATCATTAATTACTAATCTAAATAAATACATACACACATATATATTTTACTTAGGGTTTTTACATTACTCGTGTCCGTTCGACGACACATTGACACTACGATACATGAAATTTTAATTAAAATAGTCATGCAATACCTAGTCGTGGCCAGGGTGGTCTGTGCTCGTCAACGACCTGCTCTCCGGAGTGGGGCGTAGCTACGGTGGTGCAGGGGGAAGCAGCAGCGGCAGCAGCAGCCTCGGTAGCAGTTGCAGCAGCAGCAGCTGCGATTGGCGGTGGATCTAGTCGTGGGGAAGGCAACGGTCAAGCTGGTAGTGGTGGTTGGCGGTGCGGGCATGTGGTGGTCAGGCGGGCTGGGGGTGATCGTGGTCGGGTTGAGGTAGAGTCGGGGAATGGTACGGGTTGGTGATGGTAATGTTGATGATGGTGGTACGAGTGGTGGTTGGCGGTAGTGGCAGGTGATGGTTGCTGGTGGTGCTGAGGTGGTGGAGACGGTAAGGTTGGTGGCGGTAGTCAGGCGGTAAAGGTGGTGGTTGGAAGTCGGGATAAGGGAAGTCGGGTGGGTGATGGTGTTGATGATGGTTGTTATGGAGAGGGAGGTGGCTGTCAGGTGCAGGCGGTTGGGAGGCGGTGGTTGGACGTCGACGGGAAGGGGCAGGCGGAGGAGGTGATCAGGTTGAGGTGGTGGCGGCCAGATGTGATCGGGGGAAGGAGGAGGCGGGTGATCGGGTTGAGGGGGAGGAGAATGGATTCGGCTAGGGTTTTATTAGGTTAGGGGAGAGAGAAACATATATATATATATATGGAGAGAAGAAAAAGGGGGTCCTTCTAGGGAATTGGGCCGGCTAGGGTTTCTTGGGACGGGGAACATTTTATCATGATGGAGTGTAGGGTGTATATGGGCTAGGTTGGGTCTAGAATTGGTGAGGTTGGTCTTCATAATAATTTAATTAAAAACTAATATACAAGGTGTTCTTTAATCAATTTAAAATACATGGGGTTAAAATTGGGTGGGACACAAATGTCATGGGCTTAGTAGACTCAAAATAGATTAATGCCATAATCTGGGTTGTATGAAAGTGGATTGGGTTTGTGTCTTAAATTTCGATTGGAACGAACAATTATGCAAGGTTGGATTTATTGGGATTTAAAACTAGACGATTTCAACGAATATTGCGCGACTAAAATGAAGCACAAGATAAAGTATTTATGAGTTACACAAGGGTAAGAAGGTTAGTCTGGCATGTCTAAGAAATGTTTATGAAATTTGTTTGTAGGTAATAGCTAGTGTAGCGCTCCAACTATCGAAGCAACAGTGGAGTGCACTAAGTGATAAATATTGTACAATTATATCAAACACTGTGCAATAATTCAAATTGGCTCCAGATTAACCCTAATCTCTCTATCTAAGCTAAGTAAACCCAAATCTGCTAAGTCGACTAAACTCTGCATCGTATGCGTCTACGGTCATATTTTCTTGTTCTATATGCAGGAACTGGGAGTACAGGGTATTTCTGACTGTAGCCGAGAAATACTTTATATTGAAGTACTCTAAAAACTGCTCCCATATTTGTGTCTTGCCTACACTGCGCTCTATGGAATCCCACCAGTGATGGGCGTTGCCTTTCAGTTGAGCCCTCACTGCGATCATCCAAAGGTCTGGATGTAGCTGAGAAGCCTCTAGTAGCATCTTCGTATTGGCGACCCAATCGGAGATCTCCTCTGTAGTCTCGTTGCCCGAAAAAGTATCCGGGCCCATCTGGCGGAACCCTCGTATAGTACCAGTTAGCTAAATAGGTGTAGGGGCTGGTGCGGGTGCTGGTGCAGGTGTCCTTTCCAGGACAATCATCAAGCTCTGTCTCAACATCTCGGTCTGATGCCACTGTGCATGTATCATAGCCTGGAAGAACTGAAGCATCTGTGGCTGCCCATCTGGATATGGCATCTGTGGTGGAAAGGGTGGAGGTGGTGGCAGCGGAACCTCTGGCTGCGCAGTAGGTGTCTCTTCAGATGTCGGCCTCTCGATTTGCGGCATCGGCATAGCCCCCGAAGTCTGGCCCTTGAAATGATGCATGTAGATCGTCTGTGAAGTATGTCCCTCGTACTGCTGCATAGGATCGCTCTGAGAAGTCTCGCGCCAATATATCAGCGGGGCCTGTAGAATCACCGGGGCCTGTGGTGGTGGTTGCTCTCTAGGTGGTCCCTGGGATAGCTCCTCTCTCAGGGTGGTATCGGCTGGCACCACGGCACCGTATGCTCCTCGTCCACTGCGCAAGTTTATCTTGCTGCAAGAGATAAAACTTTATTAAAAGAGTACGGAATCAAGCAAATAGGATGCATATATTTAGAAATAATACGAAGGAAGTTCAAAGACGTAATCAAAGTGGATGAAACCTAGTAATTTCTATCTAATTGCAGGCTCGCTGGGCATGTTACCATACCGCAAGCGATAAACAAGACCTGCATGGGCCACCACTAAAACCATGTCATGCCCTAGTCCCAAAATACACGAGACCAGGCCACATGGGAATAGCCAGCTAATACGTCTTCGAGGGATTTCCTAATTTAATGGATCCTACGAAGCGTACTCCGCTGTCCTAAAATACTAACAAGTCCAATACTAACATCAGAACAGGTAATCTAATCTCATCCATAATATAAACAAGAAGTACTAAAAATAAATACGGAAAGATAAACGCCAGTCTGAAATGTCATAGTAGAATCCAAAATGTCTGGTGGGAACAAATCCACTACTATGACGCAATAAAAGTACTGAAAGACAGATAAAAAGAGTAATGACTAGGGCATCGGCTGACTACATAAGGATGCTCCAATTCTAGGCAGAAGGCCTACCAATGATCAAGGGAACTCTGATGGTTGCACCTTTAGATCCTCCTCGGATGCGTACCTCATCTCCTGTCCGGGTCTATACATTGTAGGATAATATGCCTCATCCAAATCTGGAAGGAAACCAGGTCCTCAGAGGGACGTAACAAGATACAAAAATGCATGCCATATATATATACTGAATAAAATAAAGGGGTGTGCTAACTATCTATGTGAATGCAATATGAGGACAACCCTGGTACGTATGGGTAGGTGTAGGCATAACGTCCAATACTCCGAAGAGCATGGTATATGTACATGTAACGTCCATCATTTCAAAAAATGAGGTATCTGTAAATATATATAGGTCCGTATCGCTCCGAAGAACACGGTATCTATATAAAGGAAGTCATTGGATCTGTGGCTCCTCCGGATACTATGAATTCTAATGTGTGTATCACATATGCCTACTAGTTGTCCTTCCCACCCAAATTAGATATACAAGTCGAATACACGACATACATACCACGTATCTATATGCCAATTCTCTACTAATTATATAACCTTGATTATGTACTAACCTTGATTATGTACTAACCTTGATGTATGTCACACGCACCGATAGCTTATCGGGTACACGGACCCGCATCCTAATATGAGTTTCTCACCGTGATGCGTGTATAAGTGTCAGGGTCTAGGAAGATATCAGAATATCCTTACAATAGTGGGTGAGTCTGCTAGTGACTATGTCCATTATACTACACATCGACGTACTCGTCGACTGTACCCGAGTTAATCTCGGACGCGTACACTTATATGAAATAAAGCAACAAGATATCATACAATATTTGCATAATTTAAATTAAATAGTAAATATGGCAAGGTATCTTGCCTGGGTCCTCAAACTGCGAGTGCCAATAACCTGCTCCTGAAGTCCCTCATGAATGGTCCAGCGACCCTATACATATAATATAATATAGCAATACAATTATCAGTCACTAAAGTAATATGCATAGAAACACTACGCTGCTCTTAGGCACTGATGCAAGGGGCCACGCTGGTCAACTAACAGAGTCGCGTGTGCACGCAGCTAAGATGTACACGTGTCCTATCCTCATTTGCCGTATACCTCGAGGTAGCAAATTACCAAAGTCCTATTATGAAACTAATTATGTTTTGTACAGAAATACCTGTCCTCATTATTATGTTAAGGTACACTTGGTTAATGTCTAGGTCTTTAGGTAATTCGTAGTATTTTCAATAACAAGTCATTTATTATTTGAGTAATTACTAATCATTAATTACTAATCTAAATAAACACACACACAAACATATTTCACTTAGGGTTTTTATATTACTCGTGTCCGTTCGATGACATGTTGACACTACGATTAATGAAATTTTAATTGAAATAGTCATGCAATACCTAGTCGTAGCCAGGGGGGTCTGTGCTCGTCGAGGACTTGCTCTCCGACGTGGGGCGGAGCTCCGAGGGTGCACGGGGAAGCAGCAGCGGCAGCAACAGCCTCGGCAGCAGTTGCAGCAGCAACAGCAGCGGTGATTGGCGGTGGATCTGGTCGTGGGGAAGGCGACGGTCAGGCTGGTGGTGGTGGTTGGCGGTGCTGGCAGGTGGTGGTCAGGCGGGCTGGGGGTGATCGGGGTCGGGTTGAGGTAGAGTCAGGGAATGGTGTGGGTTGGTGATGGTGATGTTGATGATGGTGGTGCGAGTGGTAGTTGGCGGTGGTGGAAGGTGATGGTTGCTGGTGGTGCTGGGGTGGTAGAGAAGGTGAGGCTGGTGGCGGTGGTTAGCGGAAGTCAGGAGATGGAGGTGGTGGTTGGAAGTCGGGAGAAGGGAAGTCGGGTGGGTGATGGTGTTGATGATAGTGATGATGGTTGATATGGAGAGGGAGGTGGCTGTCAGGTGCAGGCGGTTGGGAGGCGGTGGTTGGACGTCGACGGGGAGGGGCAGGCGGAGGAGGTGATCGGGTTGAGGTGGTAGCGGCCGGATGTGATCTGGGGAAGGAGGAGGTGGATGATCGGGTTGAGGGGGAGGAGAATGGATTCGACTAGGGTTTTATTAGGTTAGGGGAGAGAGAAACATATAGATATATATATATGGAGAGAAGAAAAAGGGGGTCCTCCTAGGGAATTGGGCCGGCTAGGGTTTCTTGGGGCGGGAAACATGTTGTCATGAAGGAGTGTAGGGTGTATATGGGCTAGGTTGGGTCTAGCTTTAGTGAGGTTGGTCTTCACAATAATTTAATTAAAAACTAATGTACAAGGTATTCTTTAATCAATTTGAAATACATGGGATTAAAATTGGGTGGGACACAAATATCATGGGCGTAGCAGACTCAGAATAGATTAATGCCATAATCTGGGTTGTATGAAAGTGGGTTGGGTCTGTGTCTTAAATTTCGATTGGAACGAACAATTATGCAAGGTTGGATTTATTGGGATTTAAAACTAGACGATTTTAACGAATATTGTGCGACTAAAATAAAGCACAAGATAGAGTATTTATGAGTTACACAAGGGTAAGAAGGGTAGTCTGGCATGTCTAGAAAATGTGTATAAAATTTATTTGCAGGTAATAGCTAGTGTAGCGCTCCAACTATCGAAGCAACGGTGGGGTGCACTAAGTGATAAATATTGCACAATTATACCAAACACTGTACAATAATTCAAATTGGCTCCAGATTAACCCTAATCTCTCTATCTAAGCTAAGTAAACCTAAATTTGGTCGAGGGGGTTTACAATCTTCTTTATTCATAAAATATACATTTTTTTTATCTTCCACATAGTCGGTAGAATCTTTAGCCTTGACAGAAGGCTTGGAAAGATTGATGACTAGGGGTTGATTCACTAATGTTGATTGCTTGTTACGACGAAGGTCGATAATAAGGGGCTCATTCTCCAGTATTGGCAGTTCATTCCATCAAAAGTTGATGACTAATGTAGATGACTTGTGCAGGTCGATGCCGAGAGGAGTTGGCGAGTAGTACATCCTTTGACTCAGATTATCATAGGCTCTTCTTTTAGAGTATTTTTAGCTTCATCATTATCTTGATTAACTCCTTCTTTCATGTACTCTGGTGTAGAGCGCAGAGTCAATAAAATAGGCTTCGACACCTTTGAAAGGGTTGAGGTCAGTTACCTCTATCTTGACCTCTCCTCTACTGTTCACATATTTGAAGCATTGATGTAGGGTGGAGGGTACAATTTTATGCTCGTGTATCCATGGCAGTCCTAGCAAAATATTGTAGGATACGTCAGAGTCAATTACATAACATGTGACTTCAGTACGTAGATCGCCTATCTGAATTTTTTGGCGTATCTTTTCCAGTGGTTTACTTCTTCCTATATTGAAGCCTATAATGGTAGTACTGGTAGCAGACAGGTTATGCATCGGTATCTTCAATCCTCTTAGTAAACTTTTATGAATGATGCTGAGTGAAGAACCAGGGTCGATGTGAATTCGATTCACCTAAATAGATCCGATGTAACCGGTATAATACAGAGGCCTGTCATGTTGATTATCTTTGAGTAGCATGTCATCTTGCGTGAAGGTGATGTTAGGAATCTTCTCGATCACGTTGTGGCATTGAGGACACGCTAATGGATCTTCATCAGGAGTCATGTTTTGATCTAAGTATAAGTCTGCATGTACCAGAGCTTCGCTTAATACTTTGCGAGTCTCCTTCGACAAATGAAGTAACTCAAATATGGAGAGTCGGGCTGGGATATTGTCCAGTTATGCTAATATATCAAAATTATAGGGCTTTTCAAGTCCTTCGGGTACATTCTTCTTTAGTGATTTGTCGAAGTGCACTTCCTTTTGCTTCCTTTTATCTGCAGTAGTAGGCTTCGAAGGACCAAGTTCAGTTCTAACAGGAGCAACAATAGTCGGCAAAGTAGAAAGAGTGTTAGGAACATCTTCTGGGACAGATTCGTAGGTTTTATGATAATCTTTGTTAGACCTGGTACGAGTCAGGGCTTCTTCTTCAGGCATTGGAGAAAGAAGTACCATGTTGCAGGACTTGAGTTTCTTTTTATCATGTCTCTGCTTGGGGCAATTATGTGGGCTAGTTTTATCGTAACACAATCCACTACGGGATTTGTTGGACTGTCCTTGGAGTTATAGAGGAATACGTTATCCCTAGCCAAAGTTTAAAACTTCAGCTTTCTAGAAGTCATACCCCATATTTCACATTAAGCGTACAGATTGCTTGTTGTAATAATAAAATTGGGGATGATCCTCCTCAAGCATCTGAGTTGAGGTGGATGCTCTAATGGTTGCAGAAGAAGGAGAAGGAATTTGTGTAGGAAAACCTTCATAAGAACTAAAGATTTGGTGTGCCCTATACAGCGGAATGCTATCAATCATTGACCATTGCCGGTGCGTTAAGTGAAGCTTGCAAGCAGAACTTGTTGGGGCAATATTCAAATTTTAAAATCTGATCTCGAAAGATACATCTTCCTGATGTTGGTCCTGATTTTCGTCCGAATGAGGATCCAAAAAAATTATATTGCATGATCTATACCTCTTACCCTTCTTGGATTTTGAATTGGAAGATACTGCTCCATGGTTATAATCTGGCAGCAGGTCGAGATGAATCCACATAATCTCGACATAGTTTGCGGTAAGAGGCACTAATTCTTCTATTGGACTTTTAGGAGGCAAACGATTTACCACTTTCATCGTAGCTCGAGGTATTGGGACGACATCGTTGGGGACTTATTGTACTGGAAAGTCATCGAATTGAAGAGATACCATATTGGCAGTAACTATCTTCTCTTCATTGTGAAGGGTGATAACTTTAGCATCTATCAACAGATGTATCTTCCTTTTCAAGATATAATAAGCCTTGGTAGGGTGATGTATATATCGGTGGTATAAGTAGTATTTTGGGTCATATGTTTTACCAGTCTTATTTGGTTGCTTGATGTCAGGAAACTGCAACTTGTTGCTTTTTTATAAAACATTCAAAAATGTTGTGCATATCGCTCTCGTCAAAGGAATATTCTTCCTAGGCCTGGAAGACTCTGGAGGCTTTTGTGCAGGAGGAGAGGTGATTCACTTTGACAAGTTTTGTCATACCCTAGAACCAGAATACTGGACAGCGGGAATGACAAGGTCAGCTACATATACTTAGAGCACACCGGTACTCTGTATATACGGTGAAGCTATAAGACATGAGTGATCACTAATACAAACCAATAGTCAAGCCTAGGTCTAACAACCCTAGTGTCTTAATCACAAGAGCAATAGGAATAATAACAAGATGTAAGATCAGCTAAAGTATAATAGTAAAGCATCCCAAACTATAATATACAAATGATCATGAAGCTAGTGAGAATCTAAGTTGTACATGATCAACCCTAGGATATGTCAATCATGCTATTGCCCGTAGCCTAACAGATCAAACAAAAAAATAAGCTAAATACATGCTCGGTAGCTAAACCCCAATAAAAGTAGAATATATATATCAGAGGAGAGAAGTAAGAAAACCCACTCAAGTAGTCTGGTGCTTCTGGTAGTCACCATCCTCAAGAAAGTATGAAAGATCCTCCGATGCTGCTACTGGATCTGGCCATGCAAAACTAGTGGGATCAGACCCCAAATAACAAGTACCATAAAGGAAGCCAATCTAGGAAGTTAAACCAATAACACATGCAATACAAATACTGAAAGTAAAGACTGAATGTAAATAATCTCAGGATAATAAAAAAAATATTGTAAACCTGCAAATAAGATATATCTTGAACTGATAAGCAAAATAAAATAACAAGTGCATAAAATAAAGGTATGATCATGCAAAGCCTAGACTAACCATCATCCATAAATTATGAAAAATCATATAAGTATGGCTTGATAATTTAACTAACTAGGGTTATCATAATCCTAATTACTAACAATTATAATGCAACGCGTTACTAGAGTAACTTTTGATCATATGCCCCTGCAGTCTGTTTGGGATATCCATACACACAAAATAGCATCGTATACTCCTCAAGATACTCCACAAGATAAACTACTGGATACTCCACAAGATACTTCACAAGATAACCATATGAATAACCGAAAATGCATGCAATCTAGGAAAATCCCTAGCCATATACTAAGTGAATCTCTAGTTATTAAATCCTAGCTTTTTCTTATATAAATTCGGGTATGGCATTCCACATAATCCATCCTAGACATGATGCAACAAGACAAGTTTTAATAATAATATAAATAATTTTTAATATATATTGCACAAACGGACTCATGTAATCCACGACAACAACCAAGCCATGTGAAACCAAGTAAAGCCAGATGAAGCCATGTGAAGCCAGGTAAAGCCATGTACAACCATGTGAAGACAAGTCCATCTAGATGAAGCCAAGTAAAACCAAGTCAAGCCATGTCCGATGATGCCCTGTAAAGTCATGCCAAGTCAAGTCCAGTCAATTATGTCATCACGTGTAGCCGAGAAAAGCCGGGTGAAACCGAGTAAAGCCAAGTCAAGTCAAGTCATTTGAAGCCATATAAGTTCATGTCTAGTCAGGTCAAGTCATCATGGGTGTAAAAGCCAGAAGAATCAAAATAAAATTACGAAAAATAAGAATTCCTAAAGAAAGAGCACGATCGGTATATCGTCGGAACAGTCCAGTACACCGTCGGTATACCGGTCCAGAGTTAGAAAAGACACAATAAGTCTGGATTCCAACAAATTGTTATACTGTCAGTACACTGTAGTATACCGTCGGTATGTTGTTCCAAGTAGGCAATAAAGGATCTTTAAAATAAAGTTCCACAAATTCGGTATACCGTCGGTATACTGTAGTATACCATCGGTATACCGGCCAAGACAAATATCATGAAGTCGGTTAACAATGTCGGCAAGGATTGGTATAACGTCGGTATACTGTAGTACATCGTCAGTATGCCGATAAGGTACATATAAAATATCTAGAAATCTAAGTTGCTCGAAATTGGTATACCGTCGGTATGCCGGTTTCAAAGGATAAACATGGTTAAAGTCAAGTACGATTTTCGGGACCCAAATTAAATCCCAAAAATTATCAGAACCAAGTCTACCAAGAAGTCAAGTCTAGGGTAAGTATCATATAATAATATAGACTAAATCTCACGGTCACAACTCCGGTACTGTATCTTTTACCGAGTTACCAAAAATAGACGAAACAAGATTCTACCAGAAATTAAAACTGAAATAATCAAAAGGCTCTAAATCATGAAATGAACAACAATAGTAATGCATGTCTAAGCTAAAAAGCAACAACCAAGGCTCTAAAAAAGTAAAATGACAGAAAGTAAGTTCACAAAATCGGCAAGGTATACTTGCCTAAAGCGAGCTTCCAGCCTAAACCTTCTAGTCCACCACCATGAAGGGGTTCGAAAACCATACTCCAGGTCTCAAGACCACACTCCAAGATCAAGAGAAAAGGGTGAAGAGAAGAGAGAAAGAGAAATGAAAAATGAAAAAGAAAAGAAAATCAAGGGCTATTTATAATGAAGTTCTCGAAAAGTAAAACAAATATCTTCCAGGAATTATATTTTTGGTATACTATAGTATACCGTCAGTATACCAGTCAGGTAGTAAAGTTTCAGTTATGAGAATTTTGAGCTTCCTCGAGAACCAATAAAATGCAATAAATAGCACAAAAATACATATCCGCATAAAATACAAATATTGTGAGACGAGTCTCACAACTCTCCCTACCTTAGAAATTTTTTATCCCTTTTTAGTAAACTGTGATACCAATTGTTGGCTATGCCGGCCAAGCATCCCATGAACAATCTGGTAAGGAGAGCATCCTCTTTCTGTAAATGAGTCATCATCATATTGAAGTAATTGATATATTGGCTCGGTGATGTCCTGCCGTCAAACAAGACTATCGATTGGGGTTTATATTTAGGAGGGAATGGAACATTATCCCAATGCAGAGGATAAGTTTGTTTCACCCCCAGCTTGAGGAGTTGGTCTTTTTTCTTTAAAATATTATCCTGTGCATGCAACTCTCGGTTAGCTTCGAGAGGATCTTCGGTTCGGAGTGGTGCGGCAGAGTGATAAGATCCTGGTTGAACAGGTATCATCACTGGTGGAGATCCACCCCCAATATTTAGAGGATTAAGTGTTGGCGTTGCTAACTCTTGGTTTATGACCTCTTCAAAATTTGTGTTCTCCTGCAGAGGTGTTGTTCTAGGAGTAGGCTGTGCAGGTATAAATGAAGCCACTTAGACATGTGTTGTTGTAACAGAATATTGGGTTGTCATCATTCAATGCATATTTTAGATCATGATATGCATGTCCCTGAGAGCGGCCTCTAATAAGTTGAGGCATTGTTTAGTGGCTTCTGATAGAGAAGCATGTTATTCATCACTGACGACGTAAATGCTAACATCCATGTATACGACAAAGGGATTGGTAGAAAGAACCGTGTAGTTAGAATCTACACTATCAGTTTCAGAATCGTGGGGATTGCTACCCCCAATCTCGAATTCTGAGGAATAGGTATTCTCGTGATGAACGAGCTCCGAACTTTCGAGAACGAGTATTTTGGTATACTCTTCCAAAGGAGTCAACGAGTTGGTCAAATCTTCTCTGGTTGGATTTTCTTGAAGAACTTATTCTTGATTTTCTCCTACCATAGGGAAGATGTGAAGCCATGTATGCTGAAGCAAAGAGCGATTCGTCATCATGCTCCTGGTTGTCAACTTGCTTTGTATATCGAGGTTTAAGAGACATAGTGTAGGTTAATCGGTCAAACACAGACCGCTTTGTTAATGCATAACAACATTCAATTATAGCTTTATGATAATTACAACGATGTTTATTACATAACACCGTTGTCATGTCAGAAGGGTCCCTCTCTTTATATTTTTGTACAATAAGCTCACGTTAATCGAAAGAGGAAATAGAAGAGGAGGAAGAGGGCAGACTCTGCCTCTTTACATGAGATACATTAAATCTTCAATACATATTTTTGTCCCTTATGTATAGAGTGATATGCTGGCTTGATTGGCAAGTAATTCGTCGTATCTCTAGTTTTTGCCCTTCAGGGAGGAGAGAAAGTTGTTACTAGCAATCCTCTTGTGTACATGCGTACAATCTGCATATTGTGAAGAGATTGATCCTGCTTGGCGCACTTTTTGTGGCACAGATAGTGTTGGTGCAGTTTGTCTATATACATTTAATTTTGTACGAAGATCTTGGCTTGGTGCACTAATAGTAGGCTTCTGACGGGTGGCGCATAATTTTCCAACCACTGTGCGCGTAATCATGATCGTAGGAGAATGATTCTTCCTGACCAAGACTTCATTTGTGTGCTTATTGGTTTGGACATCGGTGTCTATGCCTTGTTGGCGTTGATTTTACAACGAATATGCACGGGCTGAGAAGCTTGGGTGTGGATCACCCTTTGCTTGAAATTATGCGAGTTACGTGCATTGTATCCCTAGTTTAATGTAAGGGATTCAAAAGCTTGGGTGTGGATCACTCTTTGCTCAAAATTGTGAGGGTTACGCAAATTGTATCCCTTGTTTAATGCAAGAAAATTATCTACCAAGTTATTGAACAGAATTGACAGGGAAACTCTCGTCAACCAGAATGTTATTTTCCTTGTTGGCAGTAACTTCGGGATATGCATGACGAGGGTTTGGCACCTATACTTTGCGAGTTTTTCTCAACTTGAGTGCTGATGAGGGGTGAACACTACCCCCAAAGTGGAGCATTTCTTCAATGCATGTTGGTCAAACTTCACGACCAAGGTCTTCTGCGTTGAGCCGACCGAAGCAGTGTCGAGTTGAGCTATTACCTTCTAGTCAGAGGAAAAAGAAGTCCCCAGCTGATTTACCATCTTCTTTGTGAGAAAAAGTTTATACAAAACTTTTGTGTTACAAACTATTTAAAAAAAGTACAAGAGATACTAAATAGGAATTTAAGAACTATTAATTCTGGGAAAGTACAACTGTAGAGATCTGATCTGTGGACGATCACTTTACTCCTTGTACCACTCAACGATGAAGAAATATAGGGACTGCTGTGAACAAGTTAGAGAGTTGAACAATAATAAATCTCTGGCAACAACGGTACGAGAAGCTTTTATTTCTCTCACTTTGTTCTTGAATTTTAAAGACTTGAAAATTTTTGCCCACTCTATTTTTCTGTCTAGGTGTATTTATAGAGTTTAGGAACGGTTATGAGACTGTGCGCGCACTTTGGATAGTCAATATTGTTTTACCATTGTGCGCGCACTTTTGGTGGACTAACACCCCACGTTCTGAATAAGTGGGTGCACAACTTACTGCCTGCTTGACACATTGATTCCTATACGAGGAAAGCATAGGTCGTAGGGACAGTTATTTGTACACTTTTCATGAGAATTACGGCATGTAAGACGCACGCATAACTGCTTACTATAGGTTAAGATAATATACGAACTTTAGAAGTCATCTGGAGACTGGCGTATTCTTGGAAAGATTAGCACTGCGGTACATTTTTGAAGCAGTTAAAACGGTACACTTTTGAAGAGATTGGCATAGAGGTGCACTTTTGAAGAGATGGGAACTATGGCACACTTTTGAAGAGATTGGCACAGCGGCGCACTTTTGAAGAGATTGGCACAGCGGCATACTTTTAAAGAAGTTAGCACAGTGACTAGGTCGCTAAACGATAACCTGGGTCTGCGTGCCGCATCACAGCTGTAATGATGACTTCTGACTCTTCGATTTCTTCATCTGTCAACTGTCAGTCTGCTGCATTAATCGTTTGTGCACAAGCTTTTGTAACACTAAGAAAGTGTGCCATCTTCCGAAAGTGTGCTAAAGTATTGAGCACTGAATTCTGAAACAAGTAGAAAGTGCGCCAAACAGATAGAAAGTGTGCCATCTTTCCACTGTAGGGTTTATTTGTAGAAAACTGTGACATTAATCTGACGCACATTTTTTTATGCTTCTACAAGTCCCAAGTGCCCCAGCGACCATCCATAGGAACCAGAAACCTTGCGCACAAGTTGTCCATGGCCAAGCGATTTCTAAAAACTAAATTATCAAATGAAGCAATTCAAGACAACAAGAAGCATAAAACAAGTAACATGGCATGATCTGATTGTATAGTCTTCCTATTAGGTTGATCGTATAGTAAAGTGTTCTACAAATGGCGTAATAACAAAAGAATATATTCTAGCTAGAATTGAAACACGATAAAAGCACATTCTAAGTGAAACTAGCATGCAACAGTATAATCGTTCATAATTGTTTAATAAGCATCAAGTATTCCAAGTCTATTCTATTTTTATTTGGATATTTTTTAAATATTATGGTATCGTTGATCGGAACAAAATCAAAAGAGGAAGATTATTAGGTGTGAAGACTTGGAAGAAGGATCAACTAATCTAAAGAAATGCCACTCACAAGTTGGTGAAGAGAGAGAAATGGAAGAAGTTCTTCAAGACTCCACTCGCGGGACGCCTACATGATCACCTGTATTGCCACGAATAGACGATCAATACCTCTTCTTATCTTTCTCCCAAAATTGAAATAAAAGCGAAGTTCAATGAAGGAAAATAATAAAATCCATTAAAACCGTTCAAGAAAGCACAAGTTCAAAAACCAACTAGAAAGCAACAATGCGACAGCAAAAAAGGCAAGAAAACTTATAGCAGAGAGGTCCTCTTGACTCTGCCGCTAACTCCGTCCTCAGGACACGGTCCACTAAATTTGGGAGTCGGTTCCGAAGAAGCCAATCTATAACGAGAAAAGGATCATGATTCAATCTATCCCGATCGAACAATACCGAAAGTATTTCTTAGCCGCGCTCCCCGTAATAGGGGAATGGTGCACTACATGTGTGATATCTAGAAATTTTTACGCACGCTTCAAAAGTCACGAATACGAACGCTTCAGGTTGGTGAACAGGTTGGGAAAGGCTTCAGCTCCTCGCAGCTTCGCCTTGGCTTGGAGAACCTGTTGTAACATGGGTCAGTACATCTAAATATAGTAGTGAGGGCGAACTAACCTAATTCACCAAATCGACACGGTATTCATTTGAAGCATGCAACATTATTATTATGTGATCTTTCTATATTGCCTTAGTCCAAGTTACAAACATACGATAGAAATGAAAGGACATAACAAAATATGCCATTGTTCGGTGACTTTTACATGTGGCTGTCTTAACTACCTGCACAAAACTTACCATGTCCTTTTATGCCATGAAGACATAGTTAGCTTACACAGTTTAAATATATGTAGAGGGTCATTGGTTGGACGAGGGATGGTCAGATGTCTTTCCGGTTCAGGTAGCTAGCCCTTACCGGATGTCCTGACTCATCCTATGCTAGGAATTCTGTAACGACCTACTCCGCTCAGCTCAACAAGAGTAATAAGTAATGGTGCAAAGATGTTCGGAGTTAGCCAATTTAGTGGTTTGCTCAGAGTCCCGCTCGATCGAGGCAAACCCTCATTCAGGTAGGTGGCTTCGGTGAACCTGTCTTTGCTCGTCCTGCACACATAATAATACGGACGATACATGCTAATCGCTAGAAGAATCCCTTGATGCATGCTAATAAAAGAAGAGAACCTGCATAGCTAAGGGAATAATCCCAACTTGTTTTACTCTGTATAGAACATGGAAGTTAAACCTGCTGCTAGAGATAGAGATTTTATATGCATTGCACTTTTATGAGTAGAGATTTTCTTATGCCTCAATAGTAATTAACCCTCGCATTATTGCAAATACACGTCACATAGACTATGCCACGATTAGGAGCACTTCACGGTTTAGGGTACACTAAGTTTAGCCGGAAGACTATCCAGTAGTCGTTCCGAGGCAAAGATAAGTATAACATGGTTACTTTTCAGGAAGGCTACAATTAGTCATTCCTTGGCTCAGAGATGGAACATAGGATCTCAAGAAATTCAGGTCGCCAAGGTAGTCTCCAGTCAGGGAGATATATAGAGATGAGAAGTTGAGATTCAAGGAATAAAGATCAGTATGGAAAGAATGGAAGAAGAGATTTGCATGGTCACAGTGTCATGCCCCAGTCCTAAAATACGTAGGACTAGGAACACGTAAGCATGCCAGCCGTATGTATATGGCAACTCCAATATATGGATACCATAATACACACATATGCTGTAATATGAATATAAACTCACATGTGGTATATATAATGTCACAAGTCACAGATATGCTAATCTCATCCACACAACAAGTCATAGAAAAGAAATACTAAACTAGAATAAGGAGTCTGAAATATCCAAAATAATAGTCGGGTGGAGACAAATCCACTACCAAGGACTATATCCAAAACTAAAATGAGAGAGGAGTATAAAATCTCCAATATAAAATAATGTGAAGACAGAAGTGTATCAGCTAAAAGAATCCATCGCTAGATAATCAACGATGCTCAGAAGGTAAGACCTCATCTGCAAAAAGTAATGCATCAGGTCCAGGCCCGTACTCCTGCGGATACCCCTGATCGTCTATACCTGGCAAGGGACCAGGTCCTCAGAGAGACGTAACAAGATACAGAAAAGCGAGCCAACTTGAATACAGTAAACATGCATATAATTTGAAAATATATAAGTACGCTGTACAAGAAAATCTATATGAATGCAAATGAGGACAACTTTTCGACGTATGGGCAAGGGTAGGCTACTCGATCTACATCACAACTCACACACACGTCAATGGACATCAGAAATCGACATACCGCGGGGGTAGCGACCAGCGAGACTCCAGAAATTTACATACCGTGGGGGTAGCGACTAGCGCGACATACGCCCGTAGTGCGAGCTATACACTACAGTTTACCAGAGTGGTTAAAAGTCCATACGTCTAATGATTGTCCTCTCATGATACTAAGTGTCATGTGTGTGTCAACATATCTAATATATAATAATGACTAAAAGAAACTATGCATGCAATAAATAAACAGAAATGCAATAAATATAAAGAAATATACTAAGCATGCAAAATACTGTAAGCAATTTGGTAAGGTATCTTGCCTGGCAAGAAAGCTACAAAAATGTAATGTCCCGATGTCAACTCCAAGAGTCAGAAGCTAAGGCCACAGAATGAACGTCTCCGGATGCTGAAATAAATATCACCAACGTTCCCAGAATAAGCAAAATAGCTAAAAAGCACTTCCCTTTCGTCCAATTTGGACACAGGGGCAAACCGATAATTTTGGGTTAAAGCGGGGTCCACATGTGGCCCACTTTGCACCGAAAAGCGTGCCAAGGATAATAGTCTCTAAATAGGATAAATTATAGGTCAAACAACTCTAGATGTCAATACGAACCCAATGGTATGTCCAAATGTGGATTCCGATGGGCTAAACACAATTTTGTCCAAAAAGTCAACTGTGGAGCCTGCCAATTGGCGATTTGGTCAACCGTCTCAGAATTGCGTGAAAATTGGGTCACAGGACCAGCGCGTTACCACGAGTCCAGTGGTGTAAGTTCCGTCGCAATCTGACGTGCATCAGAAAATGCGTGCGACTTTCATAAAAGTTGCGACAGGGGGTGTGTCCGTGGATACGGGCTGATTCCGGCGCGCACACGCGTCCGAATCAGTCTTCGCAAATTTTTATGTGTCCGGTTACACTGCATGCACCGTTCGGTACACTTGGTACACGACAGGGCTGTCCCGTTTGATGGGGCGCGCTCCGTTTCATAACTTTTGGAAATCTGGAAAAGTGGGTTCGCGAAGTTTTGTGATAAATTTAATTCTGTCCACAGCAGTTAATAATCTAGGGTTATTTAACAGAAAATAAACTAGGTCAAGTGGTCTACGCATACAAAAAAGAATCACCAAATTTGAATCTCTGTGGTGGGAGATACGAACTCGGTAACATAGTTGGTCACCGCAGTTTTCTGCGATCCCAGAATTCGGTCTGCTTGTGCCAACTTGGACTCTATTTTCTCCTATGGGTACACGTTGTTCGAGATCTGCTATCATATAAATATGGGAGAGGGTTAAGGGGTGAGCATATCGGTGAAGATGGAACGGCGTTTGGTTGAGCGAGTCGACAGAAAACAACTCCGGAGCGAGGGTACCTCGTGTGGAAATCTGCAGTGCGCGGGGTCGGGGTCGTCGGGATTGGTTTGGACGGCCTGGCGGGGTTCTCTGGCTGCGGTGGTGGCTCTCTAGGTCTAGATGAGAAGAGGAGGGTCTGAAGATTTTAGGTTAGGGTTTAGAGAAATAATATATATATATCTATATATATAAATTTGAAAGGGAGAGAGAGAATGGTCGGGTCCGTGGGGTTGCAAGGGGCGCTGGATGGGAATTAAAGGGGGGACGCTGTGCTGTGGGATGGCTAATTAGGTTTGCTAACTTTTATTTGCTTGATAAGTGCTTTGATTTGGTTTTCTAACGTTGGAAAGGGGTTAGTATTATTAGTTTTATTAGGATAGTTATTATTATTAGTTTTATTAGTTTTATTATTAATCTTTTCTTTTCTTTTCCTTTCTTTTTCTTAAATATATATATACATATATATATTTGTATATATATATATATATATATATATATATATATATACTTATAAAAAAATTTATAGATTACAATAATGCACACCGTTAGGCTAGCAACTGCTCAAGGGGTCTCCTACATAAAATAAATTCCAAAAAATTCCTGATGGTCCTATAAATCCTCTAAGTGCCCGAACACCTAAAAATTAAAATTATTAAAAATCTATTTCTCCTATTTAGCACATAATTATCATAATTAAATTATTAATTAATAAAAAATAATAAATATGATTTTTTTAAAATAGGGGTTTTACATTCTACCAAACTTACAAAAAATTTGTCCTCGAAATTGACACTAACCCATATTCATAATGATAGCTATAGCTATTACACTACATTGGTATCTAGCAGGACTCCTAAAACTCATGGTCTGCCATTCTAACACTTCCTCATATATTGCACATACACTATTCTATCATTCTCTAACTCGTCTACACTACCCAACTTACAAAAATTCTACTAGTAGTCACATTCTTTGAAGCTATTGTCTAGGTTTGTAAGGCAAATATATTTATTGGGTCGAGAATCTTGGGATACCTGTCTAGAATCTCATAACTATGACTTTTTTCTGTAATCGTCAAGTATCATAGTCTAATACTGCCACGCCACCTGGCCAGTATGGCTGCAAGTAATTCGACTACTCTACCATAATCATCTGGCTGCAACTGTCGCTACCTCGCCAGCGATTTGTCATAGTCATCAATTCGTAACAAGTGCCTTCAACTCTTTCTTAGGCATAGTCTAAGTTTTTAGGGAGCCACTTAAGGTCTTGACTAACTATTAAGGGTATGATCTAGCTCGAATGATCTAACAATTTCTACTAGGCTACATGGTTCTACTTAAGGGTTAAACTAATAAAGAATACAGATATTGCTATAGTGCATATACATATATTAAGAACTCATCCTTAGCTTATCAAGCATTACTAACACATTTATATTTTTCTAACAAAATAGGGGTGAGGTTGATATGAATCAACAATTAATAATGGCACGAAAGATACAACTATGATAGGAAGAGTTAAGCACGAGATGAGGAATGAATATAAAAGGAGAAGATGAGTCACCCAAGAGGGCGAGATAAGGATAGGGGAAGAATACTACTAATGCTACTCACGTCATCCATTAGCATCGCGTGTATGCCACCTAGGTAAAATATACATACATCCTCATAACTGCTAAGCTACCATATATATAATTCTACATCTATTTGTGCATCTAAGATCTTGTGTCACACTGGGGTTATGAGTATGCAAAGACAATTATAACTAAAAGGTCGTACCTGTATCTACGGCTTCCTGTGTCTGCTCTCCCATACTTGTCATAATGAGTGCTTGGCCTTGTCCTTGGTTGTTCAACTGGGGTCTAGTCCCCTCCATTTGTGCAGACTGTAGAAGCAGTAGTGGGTCCCTTTAGTCTTCTATACTTGAGGGTGTATGCGGTGTTCCTGATTCTAGTGCCATAGACCTCTGGATCTGCTGAGGACATCTTCGGGTTTGATGGTGACTTGATCCATATATCATGTACAGTCCCAATCGACGATGACAGTCTCTATGAATATGACCTATCTTACCACAAAAATGACAAGTACGAGGGTCCTTGGTTGGATATGGTGCGACATTATCTGGTTGCTGGCGTATCAAAGGGTGTCGAATGGGTCATCATTGCTGTGTCCTTACTGGTCCTTGATAAATTCTTGGTTGAATTCTGTTTCCCTTGTTGATGGCCTCCTGGATCCTGGCCTCTATCAATAGCTCGGCATAAGAGATCCGGGACTGGGAGCTAGTGTAGTGCTGGAGCTCCTGAGTCAGCCCACGGTGAAACCTCTTAGCCTTCTCCAAGTCATTAGGTATTAGGACTGTGCCATACTTACTGAGACGGCTAAACTCTGCGTCATACTCATCAACCGTCTTGTCCCCTTGCTCTAGATGGAGGAACTGATCGTACAATGCGTCCTTTACAGTATCCGGGAAGTACTTTCTCTCAAAGTACTCCAAGAATTATTCCCAAGTCTGACGCGTACCCAACTGGCGCTCCATTGATTCCCACCAGTGATGCGCGTTGCCTTCTAACTGAGTCCTCACGCCTATCATCCATAGGTCAGAAGGTAATTGTGATGCCTCTAACAATTTCTTGGTATTGGCAATCCAGTTCGTGGTCTCCTCTGGACTTTTATTGCCCTTATATAGCTTAGGGCCCATCTGCACAAAGTCTTTGATTGAACCAACCCAAGCTTGTGGTACTGAAGCTAGCACCTGGGTTGGTATAGGGTCTAGTACAGCCATTCTCTCAAGTGTTGCTAGAAATTCTAGCCTCTACTCTGCTGCCTACTGCCTCTGTTCTTGTATTATCATCTGGAAGAATTAGAATAGCTGTGCTTGGCCATCCTGCGGTGCTGGTGGAGCTGGAAAAGTTCCATTAGGTATCATGGAAGGGATTGATGGAATTTGATTGTTAGTCAGTCCATCCGGTCCGGGAAGAAGAGGAGTCGTTGAGGTCACTCCGGGCGATTGGTCGTCGTCCCCTGGAGACGTGTTGTCCCCGGTGGCGGCATGCCCGTTATGCAAGTTTATCTCTCTGCAAGAGATGGACGAAGGATTAAGAAGAGTACATGAATCAAGCAGGATGCAAGCACTTAAGTAGTACATGTTGGAAGGAAGGTAAGTTATAGTCAAGTGTGGATGAGATCTAAAATTCTAATCCTAGGTGCAGGCCCGCTTAGTACAGTTACGTAACCGAAACGGCTAACTCGACCTGCATGGACCACCACAAAAATATGTCACGCCCCAGTCCCAAAATACGTAGGACTAGGAACACGTAAGCATGCCAGCCGTATGTATATGGCAACTCCAATATATGGATACCATAATATACACGTACGTTGTAATATAAATATAAACTCACATGTGGTATATATAATATCACAAGTCACAGATATGCTAATCTCATCCGCACAACAAGTCATAGAAAAGAAATACTAAACTAGAATAAGGAGTCTAAAATATCCAAAATAATAGTCGGGTGGAGATAAATCCACTACCAAGGACTCTATCCAAAACTAAAATAAGAGAGGAGTATAAAATCTCTAATATAAAATAATGTGAAGACAGAAGTGTATCAGCTAAAAGAATCCATCGCTAGATAATCAATGATGCTCAAAAGGTAAGACCTCCTCGGCAAAAAGTAATGCGTCAGGTCCAGGCCCGTACTCCTGCGGATACTCCTGATCGTCTATACCTGGCAAGGGACCAGGTCCTCAGAGGGACGTAACAAGATACAGAAAAGTGAGCCAACTTGAATACAGTAAACATGCATATAATTTGAAAATAAATAAGTACGTTGTACAAGACAATCTATATGAATGCAAATGAGGACAACTTTTCAACGTATGGGCAAGGGTAGGCTACTCGATCTACCTCATAACTCACACACACGTCAATGGACATCAGAAATTGACATACCGCGGGGGTAGCGACCAGCGAGACTCCAGAAATTGACATACCGTGGGGGTAGCGACCAGCGCGACATACGCCCTTAGTGCGATCTATATACTACGGTTTACCAGAGTGGTTAAAAGCTCATACGTCTAATGATTGTCCTCTCATGATACTAAGTGGCATGTGTGTGTCAATATATCTAATATATAGTAATGACTGAAAGAAACTACACATGCAATAAATAAATAAAAATTCAATAAATATAAAAATATATACTAAGCATGCAAAATACTGTAAGCAATTTGGCAAGGTATCTTGCCTGGCAAGAAAGCTGCAAAAATATAATGTTCCGATGTCAACTCCAAGAGTCAGAAGCTACGGCCACAGAATGAACATCTCCGGATGCTAAAATAAACATCACCAACGTTCTCAGAATAAGCAAAATAGCTAAAATGCACTTCCCTTTTGTCCAATTTAGACACAAGGGCAAACCGGTAATTTTGAGTCAAAGCGGGGTCCATATGTGTCCTACTTTGCACCAAAAAGCATGCTAAAGGTAACAGTCTCTAAATAGGATAAATTATAGGTCAAACAACTCTAGATGTCAATACGAACCCAACGGTATGTCCAAATATGGATTTTGATGGACCAAACACAATTTTGTCCAAAAATTCAACTGTGGGGCCCACCAATTGGCGATTTGGTCAACCATCTCAGAATTGCGTAAAAATTGGGTTACAGGACCAGCGCGTTACCATAAGTCCAGTGGCGTAAGTTTCGTCGTAATCTGACGTGCGTGCAGAAAATGCGTGCGACTTCCACAAAAGTTGCGACATGGGGTGTGTCCGCGGATCGGGCTGATTCCAGCGTGCACACCGTCCGAATCAGTCTCCGCAAATTTTTACGTGTCCGGTTACACTGCGTGCACCGTTCAGTATACTAGGTACACGGCGGGGCGGTCCCGTTTGGCGGGGCGCGCTCCGTTTCACAACTTTTGAAAATTTAGAAAAGTGGGTTCGCGGGGTTTTGTGATTAATTTAATTCTGTCCACAGCAGTTAATAATCTAGGATTATTTAACAAAAAATAAACTATGTCAAGTTGTATACGCATACAAAAAAGAATCACCAAATTCGGATCTCTGTGGTGGAAGATACGAACTCGGCAACATGGGTGGTCACCGCAGTTTTCTGCGATCCCAGAATTCGGTCTGGTTGTGCCAACTTGGACGCTGTTTTCGCCTATGGGTACACATTGTTCGAGGTCTGCTATCATACAGATATGGGAGAGGGTTAAGGGGTGAGCATACCGGTAAGACGGAAAGGCGTTTGGTTGAGCGAGTCGACGGGAAACAACTCCGGAGTGAGGGTACCTCATGTGGAAATCTGCAGTGCGCGGGGTCGGGGTCGTCGGGATTGGTTTGGACGGCCTGTCGGGGTTCTCTGGCTGCGGTGGCGGCTCTCTCTAGGTCTAGATGAGAAGAGGAGGGTCTGGAGATTTTAGGTTAGGGTTTAGAGAAATAATATATATATATATATATATATATATATATATATATATATATATATATATATATATATATATATATATCTATATATATAAATTTGAAAGGGAGAGAGAGAGAATGGTCGGGTCCGTGGGGTTGCAAGGGGCGTTGGATGGGAATTAAAGGGGGGACGTTGTGCTGTGGGATGGCTAATTAGGTTTGCTAACTTTTTTTTGCTTGATAAGTGCTTTGATTTGGTTTGCTAATGTTGGAAAGGGGTTAGTATTATTAGTTTTATTAGGATAGTTATTATTATTAGTTTTATTATTAATCTTTTCTTTTCTTTTCCTTTCTTCTTCTTAAATATATATATACATATATATATATATATATATATATATATATATATATATATATATTTGTATATATATATATATATATACTTATAAGAAAATTTATAGATTAGAATAATGCACACCGTTAGGCTAACAACTGCTCAAGGGGTCTCCTACATAAAATAAATTTTGAAAAATTTTTGATGGTCCTATAAATCCTCTAAGTGCCCGAACACCTAAAAATAAAAATTATTAAAAATCTATTTCTCCTATTTAGCACATAATTACCATAATTAAATTATTAATTAATAAAAAATAATAAATACGATTTTTTTTAAAAATAGGGGTTTTACACACAGACAACTTGTTGGCACAAGGTAGAGAGTTCTTGAATGATATCTGACGCATCAAAATCGTGTTAACCTGAAAGAACTATGCTAGCTGAATTTCTAGCATAGTGGTAATTTTGGGACGTCCAGTAAGGCTTACTACCGAACTAAAATGACAGTCATCTCACCGGGTGTATTTGGTACTCCCAGTAAGGCTAGTAACCAAACTAGGAAGACAACAGTTCCACCCGAACATCCAAGATGGCTTGCAGAGCCAGTGACCTTTCATATAGATTAAGTCAACTTAATAGGGGTAATTCGCGTACAGATTAATCAGCTACGGTAAGGTTTGGAGGCACGGTGCACTATATAGTTCGAGTATCATAGGTCTGCTACAGAGACACATTCGAGACACTAAGTTCAAGATACTTAAGTTTACATATATGGCTTTGTATCATCATTATACTTGGGTAATATTATGCTTGAAAGGGAAGGTCGGATAGCAAGAAACGGTAAGATAAACTCAATTATTTACTACATGACAATATTATTTCAAACACGAGTGTGCTTTACATTTATTATGCTATAAAACTGATCCTAAGTCAATACTAAAAAGATAACATAATTAGTCGGTGCACATAACTTATTAAACGTGTTTGGATTTATTTAGTGGATGATAAGCCTCCCCACTAGTTTATTTAATGTACTGATACCCCTACCAGATTGTGTACAGGGTACAGGAGAAGCTCGTTCGGTGCGGAGTTTCCTTCGTGCGTACTACGACGTGGAGTTTGCTCTGGAGCCTTGGTACGTTATAGCCAGAAGCTGAAGCACCATATATGGGACGTAATGTATTAGAACATCGCCTATTGTATCATCTTCAAAGTTTTAAGTTGCTTGGTTTGATTCATTGTATAGAGAGAGAGAGCCTGGGCGATTGTAACATTTGGCCTAGCACCGTATAACCTCAGTTTTAATCAATAAAGAGCTTTGTTTTATTTCATACTTGTGTTTATTCAACTCTCTTCCTAGGGACAATCCGTGCGACTCTGTGGCTTAGCATTTTTATCGGCCATTTTGGTGCTTGCCTTGCTTGGGCTCAACTTAGGCTCGTACGACATTACACCGAATGATGACTTTCGGTCCTTCGGGACCGGGGTGTGTCAACTTCAGCTAGCAAATTTTTTACCTAGGACAAAGCAATCCCAGTGCCCCAGTGACCATTCGTAGAACTATACTCTTGTGCCCAAGTTGTCCTTGACCATGCATCGTCTAAAACTTAGTTATTAAACAAAGCATTCAAGACAACATAAGGAAATGAACTTCTCGGCATACTTTGATAGTATAATCTACCTACTCAAGTGATCACATTGAAAATATATACTACTCGCTGCATAGATATAGATAAATAAATTTTAGTTACAACAGAAACATAAAATAGGTACACGCATAGCGGACAAGCACACAACAATATGATCGTTCGATAATTTATTTGTGACAAGAATCAAGTGTTTCAAACCTACTTCTTTTTATGTTGACACATATTATTATTATGGTATCGTTGATCGGAACACAATAATAGAGTTAAATTATTAAGATTAAAGATTTGGAAATGTCACTTCCTATCCAGATATACTTGGAATATACTCAAGTTGGCACACTTCAGGTATATTTCAAGTGCATGGTTGAATAGAGCTTGGCGCACATTGGCTAGTATTGATTGTATGGTGGTGGCAGCTAGGGCGTATGGCTTGGATTTATAAGAGAGATGATAAGCCTCCACACTAGTGCATTTAGTGTACTAATAGTATACCGTCGTTATGCCGGTTTCCCAGGATAAACATGGTTAAAGTCTAGTCCGATTGATAGTACCCATATCAAACTCTAAAATTTACCATAACCAAGTCTACCAAGAAGTCAAGTCTAAGGTAAGTCTCATATCACAATATGGACTAAATCTTACGGTCACAACTCCGGTACCGTATCTGTTATCGAGTTACCAAAAAGGGACGAAACAAGATTCTAACAAAAATTAAAACTGAAATAATTAAAAGGCTAGGAATCAAGATATGAATAATAATAGTAAAGCATGTCTAAGCTAAAAAAAATAACCAAGGCTCTAGGAAAGTAAAATAAGTTCACAAAATCGGCAAGGTGTACTTCCAGCCTAAACCTTCTATTCTACCACCACGAAGAGGTTTAGAAACCACAATCCAGGTCTCAAGACCATTCTCCAAGCTCAAGAGAAAGAGGGTGAAGAAAAGAGAGAGAAAGAGAAATAAAAATTGAAAAAAAAAGAAAAGAAAATCAAGGGCTATTTATAGAGAAATTCTCGAAAATATCTCAAAAAGTAAAACAAATATCTTTCAGGTAGTATACCATCGGTATATTGTAGTATACCATCGGTATACCAGTTTGGTAGTAATTTTTCAATTTTAAGAATTTTGAGCTTCCTCGAGAACCAATAAAATACAATAAATAGCACAAAAAATACGTATCTGCATAAAATACGAATACTATGAGACGAGTCTCACAACTTTCCCCTCCTTAGAAAAATTATATCCCTTTTTGGTAAACTATGATACCAATTATAGGCTATGCCGGCCAAACATTCCACGAATAATCTGGTAAGGAAAGCATCCTCTTTCGGCAAATGAGTCATCATCATATTAAAGTAATTAATATATTAGCTCGGTGATGTCCTGCCTTCAAACAAGACTATCGATTGGGGTTTGCATTTAGGAGAGAATGGAATATTATTCCAATACGGAGGATAAGTCTATTTTACCCCCATCTTATGAAGTTGGTCTTTGTTCTTTAAAATACTGACCTGTGCTCGCAACTCTCGGATAGCTTTGAGAGGATCTTCAGTTCAGAGTGGTGCGACAAAGGAATAAGATCCTGATTAAACAGGTATCATCACAGATGGAGATCCACCCCTAATATTGAGAGGATTAAGTATTGGTATTGTAGACTCTTGGTCTATAACCTCTTCTGGATTTGTGTTATCCTGCAGAGGTATTATTCTAGGAGTATGTTGTGTAGGTATGAACGAAGCCACTTGGACAGATATTGGTATAGCAGAATATTGGAATATTATTATTTAATGCATATTTTGCATCATGATGTGCATGTCCCTAAGAGCAGGCTCTAATGAGTTGAGGCATTGTTCAGTAGCTTCTGATGGAGAAGCGACTTATTCATCACCGATGACGTAAACGCTAACATCCCTTTGTACGACAGAGGGATTGGTAGAAAGAACCATATAGTTGGAGTCTACACTGTTAGTTTTAGAATTGAGAGGATTGCTACCCCAGTCTCGAATTATGAGGAATAGGAATTCTTGTGACGAACGAGCTCCAGTTTTCGAGAATGGATATTTTGGTATACTCCTTCAAAGGAGTCAACGAGTTGGTCAAATCTCCTCTGGCTGGGTGTTCTTGAAGAACTTATTCTTGATTTTCTTCTACCACAGGAAAGATGTGAAGCCATGTATGTTGAAGCAAAGAGCGGTTCATTATCATGCTCCTGGTTGTCAACTTGCTTTGTATGTCGAGGTTTAGGAGATATAGTGTAAGTCAATCAGTCAAACACATACCGCTTTGTTGATGCACAACAATATTCGATTACAGCTCTATGACAATTACAATGATGTTTACTAGAAAATATCGTTATATTGTCAAAAGGGTCCCTCTCTTTACACTTTTGAACAATAAGCGCATGTAAATCAAAAGAGAAAATAGAAGGGGAGGAAAAGGAAGAGGACAGACTCTGCCTCTTTACATGAGATGCATTAAATATTCTATGCATATTTTTGGTCCCTTGTGTATAGAGTGATGTGCTAGTTTGATTCACAAGTGATTCATCATATCTCGAGTTTTTGACCTTCAAGAAGGAGAGGAAGTTGTTACTAGCAGTCCCCGTGTACATGCGCATAATCTGCATGTTATGAAAAGATTGATCCTGCTTGGTGTACTTTCTGTGGCACAGACAGTGTTGGCGCAGTTTGTCTACATGTATTTAATTTTGCATGAAGATCTTGGCTTGGCGCACTAATAGTAGGCTTCTGACAGGTGGCGCATAATTTTCCCTCTACTATGCACGTAATCATGATCTTAGAAGAATAATTCTTCCTGACCAAGACTTTATTTGTACGCATGTTGGTTTGGACTGCGGTATCCATGCCTTGCTAGCCACGTATATTACAACGAATATGCACATGTTGACAAGCTTGGGTGTGGATAACCCTTTGCTTAAAATTATGCTAGTTGCACGCATTATATCCCTTGTTTAACGCAAGGGATTCAGAAGCTTGGGTATGGATCAACCTTTGCTCGAAATTACACGAGTTGCGCTAATTATATCCGTTGTTTAACGCAAGAAAATTATCCACCAAGTTATTGATCTGAACAAAATTGACAGGAGAACTCTCGTCAACCAGAATGCTCTTTCCCTTGTTGGCAGCAACTTTGGGATATGCATGACGAGGATAGGGCACCCAGACTTTACGAGTTTTCTCTACTTGAGTGCAGATGAGGGATGAATACTACCCCTAGAGTGGAGCATTTCTTCAATACATGTTGGTCGAACTTCATGAGCAAGGTATTCTGCGTTGAGCCGACCAAAGCAGTATCGAGTAGAGCTATTACCTTCTCGTCAGAGGAGAAAGAAGTCCCCAGCAGAGTCGCCATCTTGTTTGTGAGAAAAAGTTTAAATAAAACTTTTGTGTTATAAACTATTTAAAAGAAAAAAACTACAAGAGATCCTAAACAGGAATTTAAGTAAAATTAATTCTGGGAAAGTATAGCTGTAGAGATCTGATATGCGGACAATCACTTTACTCCTTGGACCACTCGACGATGAAGAAATATAGTGACTGCTGTCAACAACTTGGAGAATTGAACAATAAGAAAGCTCTGGCAACAATGGCATGAGAAGCTTCTATTTCTCTCACTTCGTTCTTAAATTTCAAAGACTAGAAAATTCCAGCCCCCCTCTGTCTGTTTATCTAGGTATATTTATAGAGTTTAGGAATGATTATGAGAGTGTTCGTGCACTTTGGACAGTCAACACTATTTTACCATTATGCGCGCACTTTTGGTGGACTAACACCCCACGTTCTGAAAGAGTGGGTGCACAACTTACTGCCTGCTTGACACGTAGATTCCTATACGAGGAAACCATAGGTTGTGGGGACAATTATTTGTACAATTTTCACAAGAAGTAAGGAATGTAAGACACGCACTCATAACTGCTCACTGTCGGTTAGGATAATATGCGCACTTTAAAAGTCGTCAGGAGACTGGAACATTCTTGGTAAGATTGGCACTATGGTGCATTTTTGAAGCAATTGCCACTACGGCGCACTTTAGAAGAGATTGGCACAACGGCGCACTTTTGAAAAGATTTGCACAGCGGCGTACTTTTGAAGAAGTTAGCACAGTGGCTGGGTCGCTAAACGATAACCTGGGTCTATGTGTCACATCACAGCTGTAATAATAATTTCTGACTCTTCGGTTTCTTTTTCTGTCAGTTGTCAGTCTGCTGCATTAAATGCTGAGAGAGGGAAGATCGTTTGTGTGCGAGCTTTCGTAACACTAAGAAAGTGTGCCATCTTTTGAAAGTGCGCCAAAGTATTAAGCACTTAAAAAAGTGTGTCTTTCTTCTGAAACAAGTAGAAAGTTCTTCATCTTTCCACTGTAGGGTTTATTTGTAGAAAACTGTGCCATTTATCTGAGGCACATTTTTTTTATGCTTCTACAAGTCCCAAGTGCCCCGGAGATCGTCCGTAGGAACCAGAAACGTTGAGCACAAGTTGTTCATGGCCAAGCAATTTCTAAAAACTAAATTATCAAACAAAAGAATTCAAGACAACATGAAGCATTAGTATCAGTCATCTAGCTGACCATGGTTATGGTATTAACTTCGTTAAAGACAAATGCTCTATATATGAAAGATCTACAGGTAATGTTATCTTTGAAGGGATCAGGGAAGATTATATATATTTTTTCTATCTTGCAAAAGATACTAACAATGCAGAAAGATGTCTATACGCTAACAAAGATGACAGCTGGCTATGGTACATACATCTAGGACACGCAAACATGGACACTATTGCAAGATTGTCCATAAAGAAGTTGGTAAGAGGCTTACTGGAGATTACTTTTAAGAAAGATATGGTATGTACTGACTGAAAAGAATAAAGCTACTAAATCTTCTTTTAAGTCAATCAACGCTGTAAGTACCTCTAGACCTCTACAACTCTTGCATATGGACTAGTTTGAATCCAGTAGAGTCGCCAATCTTGGAGGTAAGCTTTATGCTTATGTTATTGTTGATACTTTTTCTAGATACATATGGATTTATTTTCTTGCAAACAAAAATGAAGCATTCTCTGAATTTGTCACTTTTTGCAAAAATGTTCAAAGCAAAAAATATTTCATAATTACTCGTAATCAAAGTGAACATGGAGACAAATTCAAAAATAGTGATTTTGAAAGATTTTGCAATAAAAATAGTTTTTCTTATGAATTCTCTTTTCCTAGAACTTAGCAACAAAATGGTGTTATGGAGCGGAAGAATAGAACTCTTGGCGATATGGCTAGAGTCATGTTAAATCAATATAACCTTCCAAAATATTTTTGAGCTGAAGTTGAAAGTACATGCCATATTTTGAATATGGTGCTTATTCGACCTATATCGAAGAAAATCCCCTATGAACATTGTTTTGGTAGAATCCCCACTATTAGTTACTTTAATTTTTTTGGTTGCAAATGCTTTATTCTCGATACTAAAGATAACCTAGGAAAGTTTGACTCAAAAGTCGATGAAGGTATTTTTTAGGTTATGCCACCAAAGGTAAAGGATTTAGAGTATTCAACAAGAACTCATTGACTGTTGAAGAATTAATGATTGTTACATTCGATGAACTCAATACTCAAGTACTAAATGACAGCGACGATGAAGGTAGTCAACCTGCAACCAACAAGACATCTGAAGATACAACCAGTACAAGTCGTCCAGAAAGTCTGCCAAGGAGACTAAAGTTCTCCACAGATCATCCTAAGGATTTGGTAATAGAGTGAATTTGAGATGAGCATGATAAAGAACTGACATTCTTCCTAGGATTGCAAATCATGCAAGATTCACAAGGAATCTTCATCAATCAGGCAAAATACACGAAGGATTTGCTCAAAAAGTTTGACATAGATAATACAAAGCCTATCAGAACTCCAATGGCAACATCCACTAAGCTTGACCTTGATGAAAGCGGTAAACCAATAGATATATGTAAGTATCGAAGTATGACTGATAGTTTGTTATATCTAACTGCTAGTCGCCCAGACATTATGTTTGTTATATGCCTTTATACTAGATATTAGGCTAATCCTAAGAAATCACATTTGTGCGCAGTTAAGTGTATCTTCAGATACTTTAAAGAAACTTTGTCGCCAGGCTTATGGTATCCTAAAACCACTTCCTTTGACCTTACTGGTTACTCGGATGCTGATTTTGCTATATGCAAAGTCGATCGAAAAAGCACCAGCGACACTTGTTATTTCCTAGGAAAGTCTCTAGTCTCCTGGTTTAGCAAGAAATAAAATTTAGTTATATTTTCAACGACTGAGGCTGAGTATATCGCCGCAGGACGTTGCTGTACTTAAATTTTATGGATGAAGAAAACCCTAGAAGACTTCAATCTGCACTATAATAACATTCCTATTCTCTGTGATAACACTAGCACCATTAATCTCACTAAGAATCCAGTATGCCATTCACGCACTAAGCACATAGAAATCAGACATCATTTTCTAAGGGATCATCAATTACACGGAGATATTTGCTTAGAATATGTTGACACGGAACATCAATTAGCAGACATCTTTACTAAACCTTTAGCTGAAGATCGATTCAACTTTATCCGTCGAGAATTTGGTCTTTTGGATTCTAATAAAATATAAGAATCATAAGATGCTTTAAAATTTTGTCATATTTTTAAAAGTTTGAAAATTTTGGATACAAGCCGAAAGGGCCCTTCTGTCAATAAGGTATAAAAAAAATCTTAAGCGACACGGTATTTAAGTGTCTTCGGACCACTGCTAGCAAGGATCCGACCTCTACAGATACTCCGATATGATCTAAACTCTTAAAAATGTACGATTTAATTTAGCACTTATTATTCTGTATTTATATCAATTCAAGAAAGGCATAATATCGATTAAAGTTACATTAAGATTTTGAAAATAAATGTACACAGAATTCAGACCAAACTTGGGCCGAGCTCGGACCAAACTCGGTTAGGTTAATTCCAGAATATGTTATGTCATTAATCTTCTTCCTAATTTAGGTTTCTGCTAATCTATTTATACATCTTTTTCATGGCTCTTCATATAGACCAACGAAAAATATCTCCTTATCCACAAATAAACCTAGTTTTTCTTCCTACATCTTTCCCCAATGGCCCCTAAAAGAAAAATAGATTCCTTTTTTGACTCTCTTTTCTGTCCCATTATGCCAAACATAGAAAAATTCGACGGTTTCACTTTTCCAAGCCTCAAAAGTTTAAATGATTAGTTTAATAACTTCTCTAAGAGATGCATTTGTCTTTGCCATCCTATTGTTTTTTCTTCCCAATACAATGACTATCAACCTATTCTTCAAAAACTCCAACTTGAAGAACTTGTAGCAACCCGTACCCATTTTACACCAATGTTATTCAAATGTTCTATTGTAACTTAGCATATGAATATAATACTATTTTATCTAGAGTTCATGTCATTCTAATTGAATTCGATGCGGATGACTTGGGTGAAATCCTACGCATTCCTGCTGACGGACAAACCCTAGTCAATATCACTCAAGTTCAATTCGAATATGATTTAACTATAGACTCTTTCAAAAATATCATTTGTAATGCTCATGAATGTCCACCTGAAAAATTTTACGCTCGATATTTGAATGGTCACTTCTTTGAAATGCATTGTATTATCTTTTCAACTTTTCTACCTAAGAAGACTTACTTTGATGAGGTCTTTTATTTAGAAATATAGGCTTTATACCAATTGTATTTTGGCATTAACTTCAATGTTCTCCAAACCATCATTTCTCAAATGGTTCAATGTCGAAAGAAAGGGCGTCCACTACTCTACACCATGTACTTGCCAACCATTTTCAGCTACTTCAACATTCTATTGGATACTTGTCCACATCTTGAGGAGCCTTTATCCCTCAATAGAGTTCGGAGAATTGAGCCATCTATGCTTCTACCATATAACTCGTCATCCAACTCCAACACACATCCTGCTAATCCCGTCCCTCTTATTGATGAGCCACCGCAAACCTTAGAGTCTATTTTTAATTTGTTGCATGATCGCTTCCACAAAGAAGATATACGCTATCGTGCTTCTGATCACCGCCAAACTCTTCAGACTTAAGTTCTTGTCAATACTTTGATAGACATCTAGTACACATGTCATGACTCGCACCTAGAATAAGGGTACGAGTAGTGAGCAATGTCCAGCCTATGCTGCAGCATCGATGGTAGAATGCTATCTGGGTCAACCATATTATCTAAATATCTCACACAATATTAATAAGGTACCTGTCAATGTCATCTCCACTCCAAACGGAGGAACAAATATAATAAAATGATAATGATATCCATACTCAATCACAATATCAAACTAAGGAAGATAAATCACGATATGGAATAAACGAGAAAAAGAGTCACAATACATCCACAAGTCCAAAATAATATATATATACATACCAAGAACCTCAATAAAAGTCCAATACAAGTCTAAATAATAAGTCTAAGTCTCCTCAGCATCTGGTACTAGGTCCTCTTGCGCTAAAGGAGTATCCTCTAATGGTACACCGTCCTGTGGCCCATAGTATATGGTACACTGGTCCACTAGCCAATCATCTAAAAAATATATTCAGTCAAGATTGGAATGAAGTACATACCTCTGAAAGCAGTTCCAAATACATAATCGAGCATATATAACAGATAATAGAAAAGAATACAAGATAGCTAACCATAAGAATGGAATAAACTAGAATGAACAAGTAATGTACTAGAATAAAGAACTGGCAATATGAATAACTGCAATTGAAAGGAAATGGATAAAACTAACTAATGTGCCATAGATTACAAGTTCGTTATGTGATCAATTAGGGTCGAACACGAATACAATATGGTAACTCGATTACAAGTGTGATATGTAATCGACATGTATACGAATACACTTTGGCTTGATCATATAACCAACTCCTACTCCTCCATCCCCAACCAATACTCATGGATCCAATTATGACACATTACGAACACGAATATGGGCACACTAAACACGGGCAGCATGTGAACACAAAGTACACGATAATCAATACCCGATACACACGATGAAATACATGTGAAGGAGTATTCGTTGAACACGGTAAGGGATAACATCTCCTGATAGGATCCAAATAGTACCAATTTGTGTAACCACCGTATTGGAATCAAGTATACAGTTCTAAAACATACGATATATACACTATCATAAAATAAAAACTATTAGAGAGATGTACTCGCCTCTGGTCCGAAGCAAACGAGTAACTCGGTGTCCGAGCAAGTGTCACACAACCCTATGGAGGAATTTTAAGTTAATTTGGTTGTAATAAGAGGTAAATGAGTAAAGATGCATGCTTCTAAGCTATTTCTAGGTCTGATTAGGTCTTGGGTAGGTTTCTAAGTTATTAATTTGAAAGTAATAGCTAACTAGGTATTGGTGCTACATATCTTGAGTACATCTTAGTCTAATAGGTGATACCTTGTTATACTAATCAACCTAATATCAATAACAATAATATCTTGACCTAGGGTTACCTTGGTTTATAGTCCCACATTAACTCTTTAGGGGAACACTGTGTTATATTCGATCACTTGATAAGTGATAGTGCAATTAAACTGCATTATCAAGACACCTCTGTTACACCTCATGATACCTGTGAACATCCTAATTGCTGCAGATAAACCCTCAACTGCACCTTGAGTATAAGACCATATTATATCAGATCTTAATACATGGTACAGTGGTTAGGCCTGCTACCTCCTTCCATAATTCCTCAAACCTTCATCAACACACACCACAACACTACTCATCTGGTATTCCTCTAGCCTATTACCCGAGCCCCCTGTTGAAGATACACTCACGGACCACTGTTGTGTGTCTAACACAGCAAAATGTCTAAATATTGTTGTTCATGTATGCCCGACCATAATGTCTATAGCTGCTAGACCTGGCACTTCCCCCCTCACTATACCACTGCTATCATTGACTATTACCTGTGCAGACAGAGCCTTCCTACCTAATCTAGCTCAAGCTTGGCAGTTACTTAAAGCTAACTACCTGTTGCTGCTACATCACACAACTTAACCCTCTAACCTGATACCCTTCATACTAGTTGCCTGCATCCAGATTTCCTAATTGCTGCTACTGTTGTGTCTAATTGATCACACTTAACCTCGAACAAGCATCCTTATAACCTGCACATAATAAAATTAACCCAAAATACACACACACTGAACTCAGGTAACACCCCCTCCCCTCACAGTCATCAATGGATTACAGATACACATAGGAACTCTATTAGTTAAGGGACACACACCTACTCATGCATAGTACACACATTAGTTCAAACATAAGTATAGATATATCTATATACACAATATCTATACATATATACATATATAATCACTTGCTAGCATATACTTAACTCCATATGATATTATATTGGCATTTAATCAAATACATGTATAGCACACTTAGGAAAATGATGATACATCTCCAAATGAGGTGTCAAAACCCAAATTTCTCTATGATAATCATTTATATATAAATAATACACTATAATACAACTAAACTAACTCGCTACAATGAGAATTAGGAAGTAATTGCATAAAATGCCCAAAATTGAGCCATATATCACACTGTATCATAAAATACCGTAATATGGCCTTCATGTATCCATTTGTGGACACGTACCTAGTCCCACAACCTCGATCTAAGTCTAATTAGGCTAAATTAGTCTCATGACACATACTTGATGTGTCAATCTCGTAATTCTCCCAAAATACACACAAATCAATACATATAATTCATAATACATAACCAATTAATCTGGAACTTGTTCCTATAGGTAGCCCTATGCTATGGGGTCATTCCTAATGGTCAAATGCATGATTCGAGAACTAAAATAAAAAGAAAATTCAGAAATTACTAATTGGAAGATTGTTTCCCAATGAATATACGAGTGGACACCATCCGGACATGATCTCTCCGCTACGGCTCCTCCTCCTTGTGTTTATTGCTTCTCCGTGATCCAAAGCTCCTTAAAGAATGAGAATGGAAGGAATTTGCAAGTGAATTGATAGTAAATTAATAGAGAGGTGGGAGAATTGGGGATCTATAAATTTGGAATCTCATAAATGGATGAACAAATAAAGTAGAGAGAGAGAGAGAGAAAAGGCTCATAACATGGTCGGCCCCTTTCCCCTTTCCCAAGTAATATATAAATGTCCAATATGCCCTTTCATGGTGAATTGTGAGAAATAATTAAGGGTGGTATTTTGGAAAGTCTCTAACTAATTGTAATTAGGCTAATCCTTCCTAATTAATTAATGAGGATGGGTCTAATGATCTTGGTCCTTGTTGGGCTCTATAAATTGTCATGACAACTCTAATTGGGCTCACATGGGTTAAGTCTAACTAATAGACTAGCCTCCTAACTATAATAAATAATACAAGTCACAAGTAATTCATATAACATACTAATAATTAAATAATTAATACAAACATCAATTAAATATTATAGCCCACTAATATAAATATTATATTCCTAAAATAATTATCCATGCAAATTACCAAACTACTCCTAGTTGGAAAAGTGAGGGTGACAACACCATATGGAAGCATCCAGTCGGACCTTTTTGGATTCTCCGAAATCCAAACCAACCAGAATTTTATATTGATCACCCCTATGTTCAGAGACATTTGGATCTAGCTGATGCCTTCTTTGTTCCAAATAGAATAGTTGAACCTGATGATGAAGACGAAGACAATGATAACTAGATGCTCAAAGGATTTTGAATGTTTGAGGATTAGTTTTGGTTGTTCTACTATGATGTTTCCATTACACATCTTTATTGTAAGCTTTCCTTTTTAAAGAACTAAAGTTTAATAAAAGCAATAATTTTTTTCGCTATTTGTCATTAATTATTGGTTCTTATTATTGTTATCCTTTATATGCTTTACTCTCTTATTTTCTTGTCATACATGATATCTTACCGATTTTGGGGGAGCATGTCATTTCGATCAAATAACAACGGGACAGAAGACTTAAATGATAATAGCATACAAGATGATACTTGACAGACGTTGACTTCAGCATATCAAACTGCTCCATAAGTTACGGGGGAGCCTTGCATATCAAAGACTTGCAGTACCATTCATAGTTTATCAATTATCAAAATGGTTGAGATTGTTGGCCCATCAGTTCTCAGTCAACTTGATTTTGATAGTTAACTAAAACATGCATTAATATGTCATAATCTGAAGACTTAATATTGTCGTTACATGTCATCTGTACTACATCTTTCAAATATAATTTTTTACTTTATTTGAGTATAGGACTTTTAAAAATTGAGTCGCACTGGCATAACCCAAATTTTACTCAAATGAACCTTGAATCCAATCACAAAATCAGTCCACATTCATTCACAAAGTCTACCATACTTAGCACCGAACTTGGACCGAATTCATGCCGAACTCGGTTATCACTTTGGTATAAAATTAGTACATTTGTGATATTCCTTATTTCCTGGCCCAACGTTCAAAAATTTGAATTAAACCTCATCTGAATTTTGGTCGAATTTTGATTGCCAATACACTATAAATAGGATTGGATTTTCATATTCTTACTCACTCATTTTCTCTTAATCCTTCTATCCTATTATGAGCAAACATCTGAGCCTTAACTTTCCCATCTCCAAGAGCAACTCCCCAGCCTTCCTAGTGCCAAGTGCGGTCTCGGTCTAGAAGTCTACAAAGTTGTAAAGAGCTTGGCTCCATCAGTTTTTCTCTCTCTCTCTCTCTCTCTTGTTGTGAAGTTATAAGACTTCGGTTCAAATCTCGTGGTGTAAAAAAGTGGCAAGCCTTCAGATCAAAGCTTGTGATTCACTATAGGTGATTATAGTGGATAAATCTCTGAGGTTAAGTTCTCAGGACTGGACTAGTCCTCTCAAAGGAAAACCAGTATATATTGCGGTGTTTGCGTTTGCTTTCTCTCTCTACTTTACTACTTTACTTTACTGTCTTTATATACATTGTTAGTTAGCAACTGCCTTCATTCTGATAATTTTTAATTGGGTAGATTATTCCGCTGACTCTATTTACCCCCCTCTAGAGTTACTTTATGGTCCTTCAAGTACATATTGCAAATATGAAGAAACATGATCGGCTATAGTTTTATTCTTAGTATTTGTTGTTGTAATTAATTTCTAGTAGTGTTCTAATTATAGTTAGTTCTTGGAGTTTTCATATTTATGGTGGTTAATGGTTTTATCTTAATTTTATTATGAGGGTTTTCATGAGTATATTTTCCTAGGGAATGATCCACCAAAAATGAAATATTTTCAAAAGATATTTTTTCCTGATTTCGAGCCTGGATTTTTCTTTGATTTATGGTTCTTGTTGCTTGAGGAATAGAGCACTTTCATGGTCTTAAGCTTGAGCTCTGAGTGCATCAATGGTGGGTCGGTTGGAGAAGAAGAAGAAGAACAATTACTAGAAGTACACAGAAGGATTTGCATTATGGGCGCATGTTGAGTGTGACCCGCAGTCCATGGGCACATGTTGAGTGTAATCTGCATTCCATACCCGTGCATACTTTAAGAGTACTACCATTTTTTTTGCAAAAGTATGTCAAGGGGATAATTTTTTAGAAAATCTTTCTTAACGCACTTTTGGAATACATCAGCCTCTGGTGCACAATTGATGTACTAACGAACGAACCAAGCAAAAGTGCGTCAGTCTACCTTTCAGCGTACTTCTGACCAACTTCTTATTGATTGGCGCACTTTTAACCAAAATTAATAGATCGGCACAAAATTGACACATTGTACATTAACTATCAAAAGTGCACCGCTCTTATGCATATATCCCTTGGCGCACTTTCTAGACGCTCAACAGTTGGCGCACTTTTAATATATTAATGACCCGGCACACTTGTTATCTCTTGGCGCACTCTTGCTCGGTTCATCCTCGATAAGTAAGCCTTGACTTTGGTATGTCTCGATTCTCGAGGCCCTTGACTGTCGTTCCTTCGACTGTCGCTCACTCGTATTTTGTTTTGAAGTTGTTTTGCACTCGCAAAGTGTGCCACTTCTCTTTCTCGTAATTATTGATTTATGCGCCACATCTTCCTGTTGTTCTATTATCAATTTTGTGCATCATGTTATAGACTTCTGCGCCATGACTTCTATGACCTAGTGTTATAGGTTTGTGCACCATATAGTTGCTTGCTTGTGCATAGTGCGCCACTATTCCTGACTAGCCAATATTGGCACTTGCAAAGTGCGCCGACCCATGACTTCTTGTGATTGATTGTGCATGCATGGATCCTATTATGAACTTGATGCTTGTTCTATATTAGTTGAGTTTGACCACGATTGATGATTTATGACCCCAAAAATTGAGGAATTAATGAGGCATTCATGACCGTAACTCGATCATATGAGATATTAGATTCCTAATTAATTATGACTCCTGACTTTATCAAAACATGATTCATATGACCAACTGATAGGTTTGGTATCCTGAATTAGTTATTGTATTCGTGCTAATACACTTTTCCTACTCGCCTGTTTATAATGGCTATATTGTACACTGAGTGTGGGATATTGGCCAACATGTACACTGAACGTGACATGATGATTCCTACTCTGTGCATAATATAATATTCTTGAATTCTTGGCACGAAAATGATAATGGGTCAGAACCATAGCGTGGCTAGGGTATTGTTTGTTTGAATGTTGCATCGATATTTGGGTGAATCCAGACCAGACTCCTTATATTAAATGAATTTATATCGAATGTTCCCATACTCTGTATAACATTATTAAAAGGAATGTTCATATGGCAACGACAGGAAATTCCATATCATTATAGGGTTAATTAGGTAACATAAAAGATGATTAGAATATGGGGAGGGAATAGCATCCTGAGATCGTGTGTGATGGGCCACCCCGTGATAATTTTTATGGCATGCAAAGCTGGCCACCACTGATATTGTATATTATCTGCATGTAGTGGAGTGCAATATTTAATATTTTTATATTTAAAATGAGCCAATATTTTTTCTATAGGTTGGTTGGAACTATTGCTGATTTATCATCGCGGTGTCCCTATGGGGGACTAGTGCGACAATTAGCACGGTGGCCTAATGGGGGACTGGTGCGATCATAATTTTCTGCCTGTATAATTTTGGCTCGGTTAGCCCTGCTCGACATGGGATAATCTGAGGATGCTTATTATTATTATTATTATTATTATTATTATTATATCTGGGATAATCCCAGACTCCACATAACAAGCCGTAATATAGTTTGGCCGTTCTAACCTTACTTGGTTGTGATTATAACCCTTCTAGTAGCTTAGGAACATGGACTGTCATAGTGTGGTGTTCAACTCCTGTCCTTGTTTGGTTGGAGATTTGATTCATTATGCTATGATAGAATATGGGCCGAACTACAACACATAATCTAAGCTTGACCATAATCATGGGACGTACCTTATCTTGGATGGCATGGCATTTTCTGTCCTTGTTTGGTGAAGGAGTATCATGTTATCCCGAAGATGGGGCACGCGTCAATGATTCTTGGCTCTTGCACTTTATGCTTGATCTGATTTTTGTTTCTTCATTCGTGCTTCCTTATGGTACTTGCTATTTGGGGTCTAACCCCACTGGTTTTTTATGGTCAGGTTTAGAGCCAGCACCAGAGGATCCAGCTTATCCCCCTTACGATGGCGTGTACCAGACGGATGGTCGCTGAAGGGAACGAGTGGATTTCTTAATCACTGCTCGTCTTGTATATTCTTCTCTTTTGGGCGTTTAGCCACTGGCACATGTTAGCCAACTTTTTAGGACATTAGTTCCTTTTTACATAACTGTAACATAATCAGACTACGGCTGATCTTGGCTGTGTAACTATTGACATTCTGCTGGCCTAACATTTTGATGGTTAGATCTATAAAATATTTCGATGGAGCATTTGGGATACCTTATGGCTTTAACTCACATGTTCTATGTTGTCCTTGCTTGAATAATTGAGACATAGTTGTTTTGAGACCCTAGGAGACTTGTTTGTAGCATATACCCCCTTATCTTTCTATAGCTGAAGCCTCTGTATGACGTTCTATACCTTATACGGGGGATTTGGCCATGCCCATCTCCGTATTCCGGTACTGGGGCGTAACAAGATTTTAGTGGTGCCCCATGCAGGTCTAATTTTTTAGACTTGTGGGGTATCATAATCTTAGGAGTCTGAGTCAAACATGTTACTTCTTGAATTCTTGAATCTGTTTTTCTCGATACTTAGCTTGAACCATCTGATTGATAGTTTCTTTGTTCCTTCCCATCATGTTCTTAATGTCTTTTGTCCCTTTCTTCCAAGGCTTCCCCATCTTCGGTTACTGGAGCATTAGAGGCATCGAGAAGACCAGTAGGTCCGGGCGAGATGGGACAATAGCGTGAGCAAGTATTTCTTTAGGATCCGGTTCGGATTGAGCCAGTGGTTGGGCCCCCAGGTGAGATAGTGGCAGAAAATATTGAGCAACCTGCTCCAAAGGTTCCGGCTCCCCCAATAGTGCCAGTAATGCCCGCAACACTTGATACCCCTTCTTTATTAGAGATTATCAGGGGGGTGATGGCCGTACAGCAGCATCAGATAGAGGTACAGCAACTTCAACAGCATAAACATAATGTATTATTGAACCAGGTGTTACAAACAGCTCTAGAAAGAGGTGGAAGGATAGATTTGGGGTCGTCGGTTAGATTCTGTCGACTTAACCCCAGTACTTTTATGGTACGGAGGATGCCATCATGGCAGATGATTGGCGCCAGGATATTGAGGGTATTTGGCAGCGACTAAGGTTTCGCCTAAGGAACAGGTTGACCAAGTTCAGTTGCAACTTCAGGATGTCGCCAGGGACTGGTGGCAGTAGAGAAGGTCGGCTTGAGATGGCCTATTTCTTGGGGTAATTTTAGGATTCAGTTCAGAATGAAGTATTTTAGAGCCGTGGTCCAGTTTGAGTTACAGCAAAGGTTTATTAACCTCAAGCAATCTGGTAGAATAGTGGACGGCTACGCAGCAGAATTTAGCCAACTGAGTATATCTGTACCAACAATGGTGGCAACAGAGCCAGATAGGGGGATAGGATTCCAGCAAGGACTTCATATAGAGATTCTACAATTGGTAGAGGGGCACAATTATCATACTTTTGATGACGTATTAGTGGCGGCCAGGAGGCACGAACTAACATTTCAAAGGATGACATCGAAGACACGAGGCCAGAAGAGGTCTTATGCACAGATCATTGGAGGAGAAGCATTGTAAAACCCCATATTTTTAAGTTATGATTTTAGATTTTTATTTATTTATTTTATTGTCAAATTCCTTTAGGAAATTTTCTCAATTAAATTGGAATTAAAAATCTTCAATCTAAATTACTTATATAATATTTATCTAATATTATTTTACTAAATTATTCTATTTATTATAAAAATATTTATTAAAATATTATAAAAAAATTAGAATTTGATTCATGTACAAAAATATTTCTTAGTAATTTTTTAGACTCTCATTAGGGTATAAGAATATATATATATATATATATATATATATATATATATATATATATATATAGTTTAAACAAAAGAAAAAAATAATAAAACCAAATCAATATCTCGTAAGATATTGAACCAATATCTCGTGAGATACAAGCCTCAAGCAAAACCCGAACCCCCCTTCCAGAACGACCTTCCGGCACTGGGCAGGCGTCAGCCCCCATACATGGAGCACAGCGGGCGGCAAAGAAAGGAGGCGCGACCAGACGACCCCGCCCCCTTTATCCTATATATAGCACCATATAACTTAACCCTAACCCTATTTTTTAACAATGAGTTCTAGACCTACCCTACCCCTGCCTCAGCGCCGCTCCCCGACCCTAGTCGACCACCACCTGTCGCATGGACGGCCACCCCAAACTCGGCCGACACCGTCCGTGCGGTCACCTGCAGTAGTAGTTTTCAGGTACCCCTCTTCCCATATTCATAACTTTGTGCCCGCCAAACAAAAAAATCAAATCGCTTGATTTTTTTGGAAAGCCCACATGACCCTCTAGGATTCTCTCCAAGCTGGACTAGTTTTGGTGTCCTGATTTGGAAGAAAAATCGATCCAAAGTTAGACGAAAAACTGTTCCAAAATAATTAAGAAAATCAATCCAAGTACCCATGTTCATGTCCAGTTTTCTACCAACCCTTTTAATATTTTTAAAATTTATTTGAAGGGACTTATTCACAATATAACCAAGATTATTTTGGTTCTTTTAGTTTTTATTATTTTGTAATGTTTGTTAAATTATTCTGCTTTTTAAATGACTAAAAATATATTTTTCCAAAACCCAAATCTTGCGACACAAAATGCTCCCTCCAAACGGGACCACCTCGTCGCGTATCAGTTATACCAAAAGGCGTATATGGTATTTCTTGACGTGTGGGATTTCATGGAAGTTGATTTGGACGTGTGTGCACGCCGGAATCAACATATATCCGTAAAAGTCTCCCGTATTGACATTTTTTATAATATCCTAGAAGTTTGTGACCGCTCGTCGGAATGCAAAGAAACTTATGCCATTGGGTCCGTGGTATCACGTTGGATATGTGACTCAAGTTTCACGCGATTCTGAGACAGTTGATCGAATTGCCATTTCGATGGCCCCACAGTTTAACTTGACGAGCGATTTTGTGATCGGCTCACCAAAATCCAAAATAGGACATACCATTGAGTTTGTATCATAATTTAGGATTTGTTTAACCTATAATTTGTCCTCATTTAGAGATATTTACCCTTGGCACGTATTTTGGCACAAAGTGAGCTACATATGGACCATGTCTTGACCCGAAATTACCTTTTTGCCCATGTGTCCAAATAGGACGAAATGGTAGTGTTTTTTGACTATCTCGTGGATTCTGAAAATATTGGTGATGTCTATTTCAACATCCGGAGACGTTCGTTTAGATCCGTAGCTTCTTATTCCTTTTGCTTGTCGTTTGGACATCTATACTCCACAGATTGCTTGCCAGACAAGTATACCTTGCCACTGTGCTATTTAGTTACATTCATTGCTGCATATTTATTTTTTATTGTTTATTTCTATTTATTTTTCTATATAAAATTGTGCATCCAAGAAAGACTTTGGTGCAACGACGGTTGCGTCATCTTTTGTCTTTTATTTATATTATGCATGTTGACCTAGTTTTATGAGACTACCCCATGATTTGAGGCATTATTATGTTTCAGTTGGCCGTGACACATTTATTACAAGAGTTGTGAGTCTCATGTATGATACAGACTTGCATATTAGGCTGGCCACCTGTACGTATAGGTCGTACAACGGATAAGGAATATTTGCTAATAGAAATATCATGTTTAGTGGACTTAGTAGTTACTAAAGGTGTTTGCATGTTATGGATGTGACACGTTAGTAGAGTTGGGTGGAGAGAATAATGAGTAAGCGTATGAGACTCCTATACACTTTTTGTTTTATAACTCATACGCTCCACCGCAGATGCGTGGTCGGATGACCTTTATATTATTTACAGGTGGCCTCTGACGATCGAAAGACGTTATGCTTTATAGACCATTAATTTCCAGGGAAAATTATGCCAATCCTATTATTTTAGCCAGATAGTCCATACGAGAAAAAGTTGTTCTTAAATTGCATAACACATAGACTAGTTAGGCGACCATGTTGGATGTTTATTTTCAGTATATTGTGGCATACTTTTATGTATCTTGGTACATCCCTCTGAGGACCTGGTCCCTTTCCAGGTATAGACGATCAGGATTATCCGCAGGAGTACGGACCAGGACCTGACGCATCATTCTTTGTCGAGGAGGTCTTACCCTCTATGTACCCATGATTACTTCATAGTTGATGGATCTTTTAGCTGTTGTTTCTTTATTTGACATTTTATTTTATTGGAGTTTCGTCCTCTTCTATCATTTTAGTTGATATAGTTGTTTGGTAGTGGATTTTGTTAGCCTAATAATCGGACCATGTTTTGGAATATGGTTATTTGATTAAGTTTAACTTTTTAATATCATTAATAAACATTTTATCACTGCATTATTAGTACTTAAACTTATCATAGTCCAAATATGTATTAAATGTACAATAGTTGCTACAATGTATATTGCTTTGTGTCGTCTAATATGTATCTGCAGAAAAGTAATAAGCAAGATCAAAATGTAAACTTATGCAATAAAAAAATCATGATGGGCCAAAGATGACATAATCCCAGAAGATTTCTCTGAACTTGTCATGCCCCAGTACCGGAATACGGAGATAAACATGGCCAGCTACCATATACAAGGTACTATATGTCGTACGATGATCACAGTTGTATAAGACAAGGGGGTGCATGCTACAATCAAGTCTCCTATGGCTAAGAACTTCTATGTCTCATTCATTCAAACAAAAAATTGTAAGCATAGAGCATATATGATAAGCAATAAGGCATCCCAAATATTTTCTCAAAATATTCTAGAGTTCAGTGGTACAAAATAAGAAGCTGGAAGAATAACATAAGTACATGATAGCGATCAGCTGCAGTCTGATTTAATATAATCATGTAAGGAAAACTAATGTCCAGACGAGCCGGCTAATAGGTGCCGGTGGCTAAACGCCAAAAAAAGACGTAAATATGCAAGACGAGCAGGGAAGAAAAAAATCCACTCGCTATCCCCTGCGACCATATTCCTGGTGCTTACCATAATTTGGGGAAAAGTACATTGGATCCTCAGGTGCTGGATCGAAACCTGGCTAAGCAAAAACAGTGGGGTTGAACCCCAAATAGCAAGTACCACAAAGGAAGCACGAAATAGAGAAACAAAAACCCAAGGAAAATACATAATAATACATAGGTTCAGTGTCGTAACTTAGGTCCACGGCATATCCTAGCGTTAAGGCCCAATCCTACAACCAAACAAGGACAATGGTTGAACTATCATACTATGATAGTCCACTTCCCTAGGCAACTAGCTGAATAAATACAATCACAACCAATTATATTTCTCCCTAAATTGGTCAATCATTTGTACGGCTTGCTATTTTCTGGAGTCTGAGGTTATCTCAGAATAATGCATAATAAGTATCATCAGATCACGCCAGTGCCGAACAAGAGCTAACCGAACCAATATAATAAAATAAGCACTTGCAGGATACACTAGTCCCCCGTAGGGCCACTGTGCTAAAAATACGGTATTAGTGGTTCTAGTGTTTCTATATTAAAATAGTGGCTCGGCATAATAATAATAATAGTTAGATAGTGCACTCCACTAAGGCAAATGATATACAGTATCTGTGGTAGCCAGCCCACAGCGCACTTATAATAAATCTTTGTGGGAAGGTTCGTTGGCATGATCTCAGGATACTGTTCCCTCCAAATATTACTACCACTTTTAGTTACATAATTAGCCCTATGTTGTGCTTGAAATCTCAAGACGTGGTCACATGAGAATTTTTCTTAAGATGTTGTATAATGTACGGGCATGCTAGATACGAATCCATAGAAGTTAAATTTGGATTCACCTGAGCGTGTATGCAACATTCATCTAATCAATAACCTAGCCACGCTTTGGTAGTTTAACTCACTTATTATGTTCGTGCTCGAAAACAATATACATATATATAATATCACGCGTTCAGGGATTTGGAGGCATTCTCGATGCATACCCCAAATATAATTATATAACCCGTGACAGGATGTATCGCTCCTCGGCGCACATAAAATCATGAATAATAATCAGGCAATAATTGTATCAGCACGGATACAATATTTGAGTCCAATTACCAATATATATTTGCTCACAAGAGTCGGGAAACATTAAATCAAAATAAGCAAGGCCGCATAGAAAATTAGGCTGCATGACAATCCTGGCTGCATGAAAAGATAGGCCGCATGGACCATTTGGTGTCATGCCCCAGTCCCAAAATACGTAGGACTAGGAATACGTAACACGCCAGCCGTATGTATACGAACTCCAATATATGAAAACCATATACACACGTACGCTGTACATGAATATCCAATCCACAGTGGTAATATACTGTCACAATAAGTCACACATAATCTATATCTCATCCACAGCACAAATAATAGATAAATGAAAATCAATAACTGAATATCAAAGATGAGTATCAATAAGAAACCTCAAAGTATGATAGTCGGATGGAAACAAATCCACTGTAATTGATTATACCAAAATTACAAAAGAGAGAAGAGAATAAACTCCAATATAAGAATAAATGTCTCAAAAACAATAGCAACTAGAATCTCTAAACAGATGCAATGAATCACATATAATCCGAAGGTAAGACCTCCTCAGACTGATAAGTAGCGTCAGGTCCAGGTCCATACTCCTACGGATACTCCTGCTCATCTATGCCTGGAAAGGGACCAGGTCCTCAGAGGGACGTAACAAGATACATATAAACATGCCAATAAAGTACTGAAAGTAAATATCCAATGGGGTCGCCTAACCGTCTAAGTGAATGTAGTTAAGAACAACTTTCCCCACAAGTGAGCTATCTGGCTGAAAATTGGGATTGGCATGGTTCTCTCAGAGATCCAGGGGCCTAAAAGGCATGTCATCTTTTGAACGCCAGAGGCCCGCCTGATAATATATAATATATAGTGGTCATCACCACCCGTATCTCCGGCAGGGAATCCGGGCGCACAATAGAAAAAGTGCAAAGGAGCTCAAATGCGGTACTTGTTGTTCTCCCTACCCCATGCTCTAAGCATGTCACATCCATAACACGATAATACCTCTAATAACTGCCAGGTCTGCTAGCATACAAAGTTTCTAACGGTAGTTATCCCTAGCGCACGTCCCACACATACCGATGATCAGTCAATACGTAAGTCCGTGATCTATATGAGACTCACAACTCATGTAAAAATATATCACAGTCAAATGAAACCTAATGCTGCCTCATAAAAATGGGGTGGTCTCATAAAGTAGGTCCAATGCTCATACATAAATAAAAATATAATACGACAACACCGTCGTTGCACCCAAGTTTCCTTGGATGCGCAATTTATATAGCAGTTAAAATAAATGAAATAAATAAACAGAAATAAACATGCATGCATCATATGGAATATAAATACAATACAATGGCAAGGTATACTTGCCTGACAAGAAATCTGTAAAGTGTATGCGCCCAAATATCAAGGACACGGGACCAGAAACTAATGGCCTCCGAACAAACATCTCCTGATGCTGAAATAGACATCACCAACATTTCTAAAATCAATAAAATAGCTAGAAATCACTACCCCTTTGCCCAATTTGGACACGGGCAAAACGGTAATTTCGGATAAAAGTGGAGTCCACGTGTGGCCCACTTTGCACCGAAAAGCGTGCCAAGGATAACAGTCTCTAAATGGGACAAATTATAGGTCAAACAAACTCTAAATGTCAATACGAACTCAACGGTATGTCCAGATGTGGATTCTGATGAGCCAAACACAATTTTGCCCAAAATGTCAACCGTAGGACCCGCCAATTGGCGACTTGGTCAACTGTCTCAGAATTGTGTGAAAATTGGGTCACAGGACTAGCGCATTACCATGAGTCCAGTGGTACAAGTTTTGTCGCAATCTGACGAGCGTGCATAAAATGTGCACAGCTTTCGCAAAAGTTGTGATACGGGGATTGTCCGCGGATACGGGCTGATTCCGACGCACACACGCATCCGAATCTGTTTTTGCGAACTCTCACGTGTCCGGGTACAATGTGTGCACTGTTTGGTACACTTGGTACACGGTGGGACGGTCCCGTTTGGCAGGACACGCTCTGTTTCACAACTTTTAGAAATCTGGAAAAAGTGTATTTTCGGAGTTTTCCAACGGATTTAATTCTACCTACAGCAGTTAATAATCTAATATTATTTAATAGAAACTAAACTAGGTCAAGTGGTCTCCGCATACCAAAAAGAAAAATTGGATTCGGATCTCTGTGGTGGGAGATACGAATCCGGGAACATAGGTGATCACCGCAGTTTTCTGCGATACCCAGAATTTGTCATTTTCTGCCAACTTTGACGTTGTTTTCGCCTATGGTTACGCGTTGTTCGAGGTCTACTATCACACAGATATTGAATAGGGTTAAGGGGTGAACATACCGGTGAAGACGGGGTCAAGTTTTATTGAGCGAGGTGACAGGAAACGGCGTGGGAAGAGGGGTTCACTATTGTGATTTCCTGTTGTCACGCGGTCGCGGGTCTCACGCGGCGAGCGGTGGGCGGCGGCTGAAGGCGGCTCCGACTATACGGCAGTGACGTCGAGGTTGGGCGGCGGTTGTAGGTCAGATGGAGATCTTAGGGTTAGGGTTTTGGTTGGCGGATGGGTTATATATATAGCAAAGGGAGAGAGAGTCGATGTCTGTATAGCGCGGGGGAGATTATAAGGGTTAATGCTAATGCTGTTGTTGTTGCTTGACTTAAAGGGTGAGCAGTGCTGTGCTGCATAAAGAAAGGGGCGGGTGGTTATTGGGTTTGGGGTAGACTAAGGGTTTGGGTTTGGTAACTTAGGATAGATCTATTAGGGATTAAAAACTATTTTTCTTTTCTTTTCTTTTCTAATTTCTTTTTCTTTCTTTTTCTTTTAAATATATATGTATATATATTTATATATATACGTATATACCCATATAAAAATCTAGAATTATATTAATGCATACCATTAAGCTAGCAACTGTTCAAAGGGTCTCCTACATAAAATAAATTAGGAAAAATTCCTATTGGCCCCATAAATCCCCTAAGTGCACGAACACCTAAAATAAAAATTAAATAAAATTTATTTCTCCTAATTAGCCACTAATTACTACAATTAAATTATTAATAATTAAAAAGGGTAAATACGGTCTCTAGGAATAGGGGTTTTACATTCTACCCAACTTATAAAAATTTTGTCCTCGAAATTAAAACTAAGCCACGATAGAATGTCAAGAATGGTATAAGATATAAATTAACAAAGTAAATTTATACCTTGGTCTGCAAATAGGTTCGGAAAACGCTTGCGCATGTCATCCTCGCGCTCCCAAGTTGATTCTCCTGGCGCGCCATGCCTCCATGCTACGCAAACCAAGGGAATAGACTGGTTCCTCAACACTTTCTCTCGACGATCAAGGATTCCCATGGGTTGCTCTTGGTAGGACAAGCTCGTCCCAATGGTGATCTCCGAATGGTCGAGGACATGACTGCTGTCTGCCACATATCGTCTGAGTTGCGACACATGGAATACGTCATATACTCCCTCAAGTGAAGGTGGTAGTGCAAGCCGATATGCCACTTCTCCCACTCTCTCTACCACGTCAAATGTTCCAATATACCTTAGACTCAACTTGTCGTGCCCTCCAAATCGAATGGTGCCTCTGGTAGGTGATATCCTCAAGAAGACATGATTTCCCTCTTTGAACTCCAAGGGACGACGATGAAGGTCTACCCACTGCTTCTGCCTGTCTTGCGCTGCTCGCAAGTATCCTTGAATCTTCTTAACTGTCTCTACGGTATTGACCACCAACTTGGGTCCCAGAATCTGACGTTCTCCCACGTCACTCCAACACACAGGAGACCTACATTTTCTTTCATATAATGCTTCAAATATATCCATCTGAATACGTGCTTGATAGCTATTGTTGTAAGAAAACTCCCCAAGATGTAGGTGGTCCTCCCATGATCCTCCGAAATCTAACATACAAGCCCTCAACATATCCTCCAATGTCTGAATAGTATGCTCCGACTGCCCATCTGTCTGCGGGTGGTAAGATGTACTGAATTTTAGACGAGTTCCAAGACTCTCTTGCATGCTCCTCCAAAAGTGCGATGTAAAGCGCGAATCTCTGTCTGATACAATGCTGACTGATATACCGTATAATCTCATAATTTGTCTCATGTATAAGTCAGCTAAAGCTTCTGTAGACTGACCCACTCTAAAAGGTAAGAAATATGCTGACTTGGTGAGTCGGTCCACTATTACCCACACTGCATCTCTTCCACTTGGACTCTTGGTAAAACCCATGACGAAGTCCATAGTGATGTGCTCCCACTCCCACTCTAGAATCGAAAGTGGTTGCAATAATCCTGCTGTCCTCTGGTGCTCCGCCTTTACTTGCTGACATACCAGACATTTAGCTACAAAGCGAGCTATCTCTATTTTCATTCCATGCCACCAAAAGTGCTGTCGTAAGTCACGATACATCTTGGTGCCTCCAGGATGAATAGAATATATCGAACTATGAGCCTCTGCCATCAGCTCCTATCGAATCTCTTCATTTGGAACATAAAGACGATCACCACATCGTAATGTCCCAACCTCATGAATGCACAATCCGGTCTGCTCTCCGGCCTCTGTCCTTTCCTGCAGTCTCCTGAATCTGGCGTTTGTAGGCAAAGCTGCCTTAATCCTCTCTACTAATGATGATTGTACTTGTAAGTTGGCTAGTGTCCCATCTGCTCCGGGTAATATCACTTCAATGCCAAGTTCTTGCAAGTCCTCCAATAATTCCCTCTGTACTGTCAAGAAGTAAGTTGTTGGTTTCTGGCTTAACGCGTCTGCTACAACGTTAGCCTTGCCTGGATGATAATGTAGCTCTATCTCGAAATCTTTTATCGACTCGAGCCATCGATGTTGCCTCATATTTAACTCCTTCTGTGTGAAGACATACTTGAGGCTTTTGTGGTCTGTATAGATCTCCACTCGTTCCCCATATAGGTAATGTCTCCATAGCTTCAGAGCAAATACAACAGCTGCAAGTTCCAAGTCATGAGTCGGATAATTCTTTTTATGTACTCGTAACTATCTAGATGCATATTTAATTACCTTGCCATGCTGTATCAATACGCATCCCAAGCCTTTCCCTGATGCGTCACTGTAGATCACATAACCTCCTGATCCTGACGGAATAGTCAATACTAGTGCTGTAGTTAGTCGCTTCTTCAACTCTTCAAAGGCGGCTTGACACTCGTCGGTCCATATAAATTCTTGATCCTTAGAAGTCAAACGAGTCATAGGTGCTGCTATCCTTGAGAAGTTTTCCACAAACCGTCGATAATATCCCGCAAGTCCAAGGAAACTCCTTACCTCTGATGTTGATTTAGGAACAGGCCATGTCTCAACTGCCGATATCTTCTCTGGATCAACAGAAATACCATCTCCTGTAACAACATGTCCAAGAAATGAGACTCTGTCCAAGAAGAACTCATATTTGCTGAGCTTTGCATATAACTGCTCTCTCCTCAAAGTCTCCAGAATAATCCGCAGATGCTTCTCATGTTCCTCGTGGCTCTTCGAATAGACAAGTATATCATCTATGAAGATGACCACAAACTGGTCCAAATACTGGTGGAAGACTCGATTCATCAAGTCCATGAAGATAGCTGGAGCATTGGTCAATCTAAATGGCATAACCAAAAACTCGTAGTGCTCATATCTTGTTCTGAATGCGGTCTTCGAAATGTCCTGCTTCCGTACCTTCACCTGGTGATATCCCGATCTTAAATCTATCTTCAAGAACACCTTGGCTCCACTGAGTGGATCAAATAAGTCATCAATGCTTGGCAATGGATATTTATTCTTCACAGTCACTGCATTCAAGGCTCTGTAGTCAATGCACATACGCATGACCTATCCTTCTTTGGTACAAACAACAGGGTGATGCACTTAGTCGGATAAAACCTTTCTCTTCTAGTTCTTTCAACTATGCCTTCAGCTCGTCCATCTCCTTCTTCGCCAGTCTGTAAATATGCGATGCTATAGGTGCTGCTCCCAATGCTAATTCAATTAAAAACTCTACGTCTCCATCTGGGGGTAGTCCTGGCAATTCCTCTGGAATAACGTCTATAAATTCTAAAATAATAGGATGATAAACAACATCGTCCATTGCGAGCTACATACCATCAAGGATTTCTGTGGATCCTCGTGCAAACTCAAGTTCAGGCTGGCCTGGTACCTTAAAAAGAATGCTTCCTCCAAAGCAATCGAAGAAAGCATGGTACTTGCTTAGCCAGTCCATTCCAAGCACAATATCAAAAGTTGGCATAAGAAGGACTAAGAGTTGGGCGTTCATCTCTCTGCCACGTATCACTATAGGACACGATCTACAAATTCTATTAACTGGTACAACTCCTCCTCCGGTAAGAATTCTAACACAACTAGATAAAGGTGTAGAGGCAATGTTGTGTTTGGCAATAAAACTAGATGATATGAATGAGTGGGTGGCTCCCGTATCAAATAATGTCACAGCAGGAAAAGTAAAAGCAAGAGTAATACCTGCTATGGCATCCACCTCATGATCCATGTCATCTATCTCCACTGCAAAAGCTCATTCGTTCCTCTGCGGCTGTCCATGTCCGGCCCTCATATACTGATCCTCCTGGGTAGGTAGCGGTGGTCCTCTCTGAAATCCTCCTGCTGCTGGGGGTCGAGGTGCTCCTGGTCTAACCATCTGTTGTAATGGCTTCGGTGCTGGAAGTGCTAGTCTCTGTACTGGTGGTGGAAGTATCTGCTGCGTTGGGCAGTCTCTCGCCAGGTGCTGTCCGGAGCCACATCTCATACACTGACCCAAGCGGGTCCGACAATCTCTTGAAATATGTCCGATTCTTCCACAATAATTACATTAGGGTTTCTCCGGAATCTAGTACGGTCCGGCTCTGTGTTGCTGATGCTGCTGTGCCAAGGAACGTCTGATAGGTCCTCCTTGTTGTGTCCTTGCTGGTCCCTGCTGTGTCCTTGCCGATCCTTATTGTATCCTCAGCTGACCTCCCTTTCCTTTGCTGATGGTTTCTTACAATCTGACTTCTGTCAGCAACTCTGCATAAGAGATCCGGGACTATGAGCTTGTGTAATATTGGAGCTCCTGAGTCAGTCACCGATGAAACCTCTTAGCCTTGGCCAAGTCATTTGGTATCAGGGCAGCGCCATATTTGCTGAGTCGATTAAACTCGGCATCATATTCGTCAACTGTTCGGTTCCCCTGCTCTAGGTGAAGAAACTGATCGTATAAAGTATCTCTGACGGTATCCGGGAAGTACTTCCTCTCAAAGCACTCCAAGAACTGCTCCCAAGTCTAGCATGTACCCAACTGGCGCTCCATGAATTTCCACCAGTGATGAGCATTACCATTTAGAACCATCCTTACACCCGTCATCCATAGGTCCGTAGGTAACTGCGATGCCTCCAATAGCTTCTGCGTGTGAGTGATCCAGTTGGTAGTCTTCTCTGGGCTCTTAATGCCCTTGTACGGCCTCGGACCCATCTGAATAAAATTCTTTACTGAACCAACTCTAGCTCAAGGTACTGAAAATAGTGCTTGAACTGGTATAGTAGCATGTGCAGCCATCCTCTCAAGTGCTGCCAAAATTTTTTGCCTCTGCTCGGCTGCCTGCTGCCTCTGTTCCTGCATCATCATCTGAAAGAATTGGAACAGCTACGCTTGGCCATTTTGCGGTATTGGGAAAGCTGGAAGGTTCCCAATAGGTGAAGCGGGAAGATCAGATGGAATCGGAGTATGAGTCTGTCCATCTGGCCCCAGAAGTCTAGGAATCGTTGGGGTCCCTCCTTGAGTCTGACCATTGACTCCAGAAGTTGTGTCGCCATCAGCGGCAGTATATCCATTATGCATATCCATCTCTCTGCAGGTGATGTACGAAACGATTAGAAGAAGTATAGGAATCAAACAGGATACAAGTATTAAATAGGAAGGATGAGTTTCAGTCAAGCGTGGATGAGATCCTTATACTCTATTCCTATATGCAGGCTTGTTCGGTACAGTTACGTAAGCGAGACAATATATTCTCGACCTGCATGGGCCACCACTAAAAATATGTCACGCTCCAGTCCCAAAATACGTAGGACTAGGAATACGTAACACGCCAGCCGTATGTATATGAACTCCAATATATGGAAACCATATACACACGTATGCTGTACATGAATATCCAATCCACGGTGGTAATATACTGTCAAAATAAGTCACACGCAATCTATATCTCATCCACAGCACAAATAATAGATAAATAGAAATCAATAACTGAATATCAAAGATGAGTATCAATAAGAAACCTCAAAGTATGATAGTCGAATGTAAACAAATCCACTGCAATCGACTATACCAAAACTATTAAAGAGAGAAGAGAATAAACTCAAATATAAGAATAAATGTCTCGAAAAGAATAGCAACTAGAATCCCTAAACAGCTGCAATGAATCACATATAATCTGAAGGTAAGACCTCCTCAGACTGATAAGTAGCGTCAGGTCCAGGTCCATACTCCTACGGATACTCCTGCTCATCTATGCCTGGAAAGGGACCAGGTCCTCAGAGGGACGTAACAAGATACATATAAATATGTCAATAAAGTACTGAAAGTAAACATCCAATGGGGTCGCCTAACCGTCTAAGTGAATGCAGTTAAGAACAACTTTCCCCACAATTGAGCTATCTGGCTGAAAACTGGGATTGGCATGGTTCTCTCGGAGATCCAGGGGCTTAAAAGGCATGTCGTCTTTTGAACGCCAGAGGCCTGCCTGATAATATATAATATATAGTGGTCATCACCACCCGTATCTCCGGCCGAGAATCCGGGCGCACAATAGAAAAAGTGCAAAGAAGCTCAAATGCGGTACTTGTTGTTCTCCCCACCCCATGCTCTAAGCATGTCACATCCATAACACGATAATACCTCTAATAACTGCCAGGTCTGCTAGCATACAAAGTTTCTAACGGTAGTTATCCCTAACGCACGTCCCACACGTACCGATGATCAGTCAATACGTAAGTCCGTGATCTATATGAGACTCACAACTCGTGTAAAAATGTGTCACAGTCAAATGAAACCTAATGTTGCCTCAAAATTGGGTGGTATCATAAAGTATGTACAATGCTCATACATAAATAAAAATATAATACGACGACACCGTCGTTGCACCCAAGTTTCCTTGGACGCGCTATTTATATAGCAGTTAAAAGAAATAAACTAAATAAACAGAAATAAATATACATGCAACATATAGAATGTAAATACAGTACAATGGCAAGGTATACTTGCCTGACAAGATATCTGTAAAGTGTACGCGCCCAAATATCAAGGACACGGGATCAGAAACTAATGGCCTTCGAACAAACATGTTCGGATGCTAAAATAGACATCACCAACGTTTCCGGAATCAGCAAAATAGCTAGAAATCACTACCCTTTCGTCCAATTTGGATACAGGGGCAAAACGGTAATTTCGGATAAAATTGGGGTCCACGTGTGGCCCACTTTGCACCGAAAAGCGTATCAAGGGTAACAATCTCTAAATAGGACAAATTATAGGTTAAACAAACTTTAAATGTTAATACGAACTCAACGGTATATCCAGATGTGGATTCTGGTGAGCCGAACATAATTTTGCCCAAAAAGTCAACCATGGGGCCCGCCAATTGGCGACTTGCTCAACTGTCTCAGAATTGCATAAAAATTGGGTCACAGGACCAACGCATTACCATGAGTCCAGTGGCATAAGTTTCATCATAATCTGACGAGCGTGCACAAAATGCGCACAGCTTTTGCAAAAGTTGCGACACGAGGATTGTCCGCGGATACGGGCTGATTTCGACGCGCACCCACGTCCGAATCAGTTTCTGCGAACTCTCACATATCCAGGTATACTGTTCACACCGTTTGGTACACTTGCTACACGGCAGAGCGATCCCGTTTAGAGGGGCGCGCTCCATTTCACAACTTTTAGAAATCTGGAAAAAAATATGTTTTTGGAGTTTTCCAACGGATTTAATTCTACCTACAGCAGTTAATAATATAATGTTATTTAACTAAAATTAAACTAGATCAAGGGTCTCCTCATACCAAAAAGAAAAATTAGATTCGGATCTCTGTGGTGGGAGATACGAATCCGGGAACATAGGTGATCACCGCAGTTTTCTGCGATACCCAGAATTTGTCATTTTCTGCCAACTTTGACGCTGTTTTCGCCTATGGTTACATGTTGTTCGAGGTCTACTATTACATAGATATTAAAGAGGGTTAAGGGGTGAATATACCGGTGAAGACGGGGTCATTTTTGGTTGAGCAAGGTGACGGGAAACGGCGTGGGAAGAGGGGTTCACTGTTGTAATTTCCTGTTGTCACGCGGTCGCGGGTCTCGCGCGGCGAGCGGTGGGCGGCATCTGAAGGCGGCTCCGGCGACGCGGCGGTGACATCGAGGCTGGGCGGCTGGGTTATATATATAGCAAAGGGAGATAGAGTCGGTGTCTGTATGACGCGGGGGGTTATAAGGGTTAATGCTAATGCTATTGCTGTTGATGTTGCTTGACTTAAAGGGTGAGCGGTGCTATGCTACATGTAGAAGGGGGCGGGTGGTTATTGGGTTTGGGGTAGACTAAGGGTTTGGGTTTGGTAACTTAGGATAGATCCATTAGGGATTAAAAACTATTTTTCTTTTTTTTTCTTTTCTAATTTATTTTTCTTTCTTTTTCTTTTAAATATATATGTATATATATTTATATATATACGTATATACCCATAGAAAAATCTAGAATTATATTAATGCATACCATTAAGCTAGCAACTGTCCAAAGGGTCTCCTACATGAAATAAATTAGGAAAAATTCCTAATGGTCCCATAAATTCCCTAAGTGCACGAACACCGAAAATAAAAATTAAATAAAATCTATTTCTCCTAATTAGCCACTAATTACTATAATTAAATTATTAATTAATAATTAAAAAGATTAAATATGGTCTCTAGGAATAGGGGTTTTACATTTGGCCACATGGACCATTTGGCTACATACCCATGGTTAAGTCTACTTCTTGGGACAAGTGTTGAAATGACAGTCAAATAAATAAAGTGTCAGAGATGTAACATAAAATGACTGATGTGACTGATGTGACAAGCCATAAAGTGTGTCAAGAAAAAAAAATAAAACTACAGAAATAAGTGCCAACGGTTCAGAGTCATGCGTCCAAGAAATAGGGGCCACATGTTCTCCTGTCATCATGGGTGTCGATTCCGTATGGGGTTCAATATCACATAAAGTCCTCTGCCGCATGGAGCTCTCTAGGACTTAGCAAAATTTTCATTCGTTCAGTGAGTGAAAGCACAAGGTGTTCAAGGATACTGTACAAATTAGCAGTCATGCGTCCAACAAGATGGACGCATACTGTCAGTATTCGGCAAGAGTTTAGGCCGCATAACCCTCTCGGGCCGCATGGCACTCTCATCCGCATAGCACGTGGGCCGCATGAAGACTTCGTCTTCTCCAACAGCAGGCTCAACCATGGCGTAAAAGCTCCAAAAATTGAAATCTTGTTTTGTTCATAAGATCCTCATTTTAAGTCCAAATCAGGTGAACCAAAATCCAAAATGCTCTCAATTGAAAGCTCTATCATGTAGCAAAAATTGATTTTTAAAGACACAAGTTTAATAGATCAAAACTAAGAAAAACTCACAAAACCCATAAACCCTAAGTTAGAAATATTGATCTACACTAATCCTTCCATCAAAACAGAAAACTCCAAGAACTAAAAGTTCTTAGAAACACATAATAAATATAATAAAACAATAATATGGAAGGATTCTCAATTTCTCATGCAAGGTTTACTTGCCTATGACATGGGGAGAGAAAACTAAAGAAGAGGAAGTAATGAAGAAGTGAAGAGAGAGAGAGAAAAATATTGGGTTATATATGGTAGAGTTTGAGGTTTGAACCAAAGGCTCTCATGAGTTGAACCAACCCACAAAATAAACTATAAACCAGGTTAAACCAAAGAATGGGTCTAGTCTCCATGCACATGCAACCATGCTAAAATAAAAATATGTTCCAAATACATATATCGGGAACTGGGAGTGACATTTCTATCCACCTTAAAGAAAAATTGTCCTCGGAATTCGAATCCAAGCAATAGCTAGAGAAGTCAGGAAAAGCACGATATAAATCTACTAGCAACTACACATGCAAGCAATATCATCATAACATAAAGGTGATCACTTGATCACAAAATTCGAGATATGAAAGCATAAGGTAGAATATACCTTCTGAATCGAATAGGTATAGGTACCGAGACCAAACATCTTCCTCGTACTTCCATGTCGATTCTCCAAGAGTGTGATGTCCCCAAAAAACTCGGACAAGAAAAATAGTCCGGTTCTTGAGCACCTTCTTCCTTCGGTCCAATATGGATATGGGTTGCTCCTCGTAAGATAAGTCAGTACCAACGACTAATTCAGAGTGATAGAGGATATGACTCAGATCCAGAACATACCTACGCAACTGAGACACATGAAATACATCGTGTACCTCACGTAACGAAGGCGGAAGGTGTCACGACCCGCTCCCGGTTTAGGGGCACGAGTGCGTGGGTACGTCCAGCCTACGCCGCAGCATCGGCGGTAGAACGCTGTCTAGGTCGAGTACTAACTAACAATCTCACGCTAGTATCCAACTCCATAAGGAGATTCGGATAATACTATAAAAATATTCACAACATACTCAATCACAACTACAGCACGATAGGAATTTAAAGAAATAAAAGAATACAACACAAGTCTAGAGACAACATAATCATACCTGCAATCAGTAACAACCAATCCCCAAGTGTCAGAAACAAGTCCACTAAGGTCACAGTCTGGAAAAATATTTTCCAGTCAGGAAGGAGCAAAGTACATCTCTAAATAGCAGTTCTATATAAATGACATAAACTATGTAGCAGTTCTAGATGGAAATATACCAGACGCATGTATAGGTACAAGAAATATACAATAAAAGAAATACTGGAAATACTGTAAGTAACTGCAGGAAAAGAAACAATATGTCCATGAGCAAGGAACCTATGACTAAGTGTGTGAGTACTAGCTTTAATATGTGATCGGCTTGGGAACTTGATCAGGCTGGTTACATGTGATTAGCTATGGTTCATATAAAGTCAGGCTAACCGTTGGTTAGCTATGATGCATGTAGAGATCAGGCTAATCACACGTAACAGCTATGGAGCATGTAAATGGTCAGGCCGCACCCGACGTGAGATGTGGGGTGAGCTATGGTGCATATAAAGTTGGGTATGATCACATATCTACACTAAAGTACTTCCCAAACCCCCGACTGGTATAGTAGATCCAATCATGGTACGCTATGGCACGGGATTCCCTAATAAGGTAGCAAATCTCCCCGGGAATCAGTGTCTGTACATGCACAAGATATCAAGGAAACAAGTCTTGTACAAGCTACACCATGGATAAGGAATAACATCTCATGACGAGATCCGTGTATACCAATCCGTGTAACCAACGTGTCAGGAACATGAATATTTATACTAGATACAGTGAACATAGGAGATATCATAAATTAGAAACTAATCAGAGAATGTACTCGCCTTGGGTCCTTAGCTGGTAAAACCAATGTCCTGTCCCAGAGTATCGTCTGGAGGAACCAACAGTCCTAAAAATATATCAAATACAACATTTGCATCAGGTGCTACACTAACACATTACAAATACATGAACTCAGGGGCTCTGCCAGGTATGGCACTAGTCAACTAGGGTCATCTAGTAGATAGACCAATATATATATCTATATATATATCACACACATTAATACTATTTAATTATAATTAGAAGACCCTTATAAATTTACACATATACATATTATTCATTTGGTATGAAAATAGATATGTATTTATAGGCTTAAATAAAGCTAACACTTGTATAAAAATAATACTGTATGTTTAATTATAAATCCACTAGGACTTACTTTACACAAGGTATATATATATATATATGCATATGAATATAACCCAAAAATAGAATTTACTATATATACTAAATTCCAAAAATACAATTAATATATGCTATTATATTTACCATATATATACTATCATATAATCTGTATACATATATACATACATATATACTGGTTTGAGGTTGTGAAATTACACATATACCAATTTAAATGTATTTACAATATATATATATGCCTTTTAAAATACATATTTGATTTATACTAGTTGGACATTACCTGAGTATACTCATACATAAAAATACATTTTTAAAATATATATATATTGTTAATGTATTTATTTAAATATATACTAATACTAATACATCACATTGAATACCTATACCATACATATATGCCATTTTAATTTCATGTATAATATATATATATCAATTTAAAAATATACCAGGTATATATACAGATAAATATATACCTATACCAATCTTTTTATATATAATGAAAAATATATTAAGTGTATGCAAATATATATATATATATATATATATATATATATATATATATATATATATATATATATATATACATATACCAATCTTTTACTTAAATACGTATTAAATATGTATATATATCAATTATATTAACCATATACATATACACTATGTATTTACATATCTACTAATTTGAAAATACCCTTTATATAGATATATACATGTATACTAATTTAAAATACACATATACATTTACACATACACATACACATATACTACAAATACGTATTTATATAATATACCTATACAATATTAAATACATACATATATATATATATACGTATGTATATACATACATATATATATAAATCCAGGAAGAAGGAAGAGGGAGATGAGAGGCTCACCGTGGTGGAGCTCGGTCGCCGCTCGCCGGAGGTGCTACGAGGAGGAGGGGCAACCGGAGTTGCTGGCACAGCAGGAAGGATGATGTCGGAGAAGATGGAGGGAGGCCGCCGGGGATCGGTGCAGCGGTATGGGCAGGGGCCGCCGGATTGATCGGCAGAGGGAGGAGATGAGGGAGGAGCAGGCTGTCGCAGCGGGAAGGGCTCGGCCGTCGGGTGGTGGAGGAGGCTCGAGGAGAGGGTGAACGGATGGATGGATGGATGGATGGATGGAAGGACGGACGGATGGATGGATGGTTGTCGGAAGGGATCGTGAGGGGCCGCCGAAGGCTGAGCAGCGGCATGGGGAGTCGGCCTGGGTACAGTGGGGGACTGATGGTGGTGGCATTTGGGAGCAGCCGGAGTTGGAGGGAAGTCGGAGAGCACAGGGGGAAATGGGGAGGAGCAGTGGTGTGGCCGTCGGTCGGGTCTCGGTTGGTCGCCGGAAGAAGAGTGGGGAGGAGGAGATGCTCGGGGACGTGCCGGGGCGTGGAGGAGTCGGCCGAGCAGTCGGAGTGGCCCGCCGGAGACTGCTACGGGCCGCCGGAGGGAGTTGCTCGTGAGGGGGAAGCAGCCGCCGGGTTGATGGCCGCCGGGCACAGGAAGTGGTCGGCTGGGTGCACAGTAAGGGAGGGTGAACAGTGTTCCCCCTATCTAATTTGAATTAAATTTCAATGAAAGAAGAAAGAAAAACAATAAGAAGAAGAAGGAAGGAAGAAGGAGAAGAAGAAAGGAAAGAGAAGAAGAAAAAGAAGGAGTTTACATACGTAGGAGAGAGGGAGGAGGCTTGTGGAGGTGGGGAATCCTAGGTTTCTTGGGATTAGGGTTTGATGTAGACAAGACATTATATAGGGGAGAGGGTTTGATGAAGGGTGAGGATTTGACCCCTAGAATGAGGGGTCCAGATTAAACATGAAGGAAATTAATTCATGTAGGAATGAGGGTGAGGGCTAAAAATAATATTAGGTTCCCTCATTGTTTAACCAATTGGGTGTTGACACAAAAATGTAAACTTGCAATTTAGCCCCCTTAAATTTGGGAAATTGCACAAACACATAAAATGACAAAAATTGGCGGGCGATTTGGTGTCCGGTGTTTTGTAGGGTTAGGGGGCACTATAAGTTTGGTATGGGCTTAAATAGCAGGGCACTGGAATAAAATTGGGATTTCAGAATCAGATAAATAGTATCCTCAATTTAAATAGAAATAAATGCAAGTTCTGTTCAACAATTAACTAGGAGTACATGGGGCCAAAATCAGGTCAGGTCATCAATACCAATAATGAAGTAGACTAAGAACAGGATATTACCCTAATTTGGGCCGCACGAAAAATAGTTCAAGATTGCCTCCAATTTTCGATTGGAACGTACAACGATACAAAATAGGAATTTATTAAATAACGTCCGCGATGATTTTTTTTTTTTGTGCGGCCAGAAATAATGTACAGAGAGCATAATTATGAGGTGCAAAAATAGCAGAATGGAAGGCGGGCATGTCTAGAGCAAGATTATAAAATTTGTTGGAAGACAAAAGTCAGGATACTGCTCCAAATATCGAAGCAAGGCAAAGCGCAATAATTAATTAAAATACGGCAATTAATTACAATCTTCAATAATTAAATTCTAGATAAAATAATTAAATCCAAAATTCTAAAATTCGGACAGGTGTTCGTCTACTGGGCTTCTAGGTCAATTCTGCTAGCACAAACACAAATAAACACTGTATATAATTACTATATTTAATTACACACCTCGCATATTTATTTAAATTAATATACCTATCACGCAATTACTAAATTGTAACTACAATAATATTAATTATTGAAAAAAGTCAAAAATACCCCTGTTTTCAGAATGTGGTAGTGACAAGTCTACCCACCTTAAAAAAAAATTTCCTCAAAATTTAAAGTCCTCATAGTAGTGTTTATTCATTATATTATTATCCATCAATAGTTAAATTCACCAACCCACATAATCCTGAATAATCCACTTTGTCATTTCACAATTTCAAAAATTTTAAAATTATTGTATTCCTGAAAAATCCTCAAAATTTATCATCGAACTCCATTCGTATCATAATCTCCTACGAATCTGATGTTAGTAATTAAAACCCGAGTTGATATCTACTCCTCTAACTTAATCCAACCATGCACATTCAAAATTTCCATCAAAAACACTAATCCATTAGCGATCTAAATCCTCGATTCCTTTTTCCTCACAATACTCAAATAATATAATACTCGCAAAATCCTCGATTAATATTTTTAATTAAATCTTTATCTTCCAGTCCAAAATATAATAATAATCTTCTAAAATTCCTCAAAAATTTTAATGATAAATATATCATAATCAATAATCATCAATCCTACCATATTAAATTCTCAACCTCTCATTTAAATTAAGGTTTATCCTCGAAGTCTAATGATAATTTAATCACATCTCAATCTTGATAAAATCAATAATTTATCAACTCTGCCACATAAATCCTTAATTCTTTATGCTTATCTTCCAAATTTTTTTTTTTTTTTTTTTTTTGCATCTCGTGTCTCTTGTCAAGTCATAACCTTGTCATAGATCTTTGCTTTGGTCCAAACCCCAATGATCATGGTTTAAGAAGGTTCTACCTACAGTCATGCAATTTAAGAAAATATATAGGTCATGTGTCCTGTCATGGTATTGCAGTCTCTGTCAGGGTGTACTACTAGCTACATTCTAACAAGTAAATCACGAATACAAACCACGGCACTAGGGAATCAATCAATCAGAAGATGAAAACATCATGAGAAAAGAAGGAACCTGCTAACATATTTCTTGCGGTATCTCCTATCTCTAACATACACTTAACTCTGGCATATCACTAACTAATTCCTATCCCTGTACACTGGTACCCCTATCCACTAATCATTAATCCACAAGATCCATGAATATATCAATATTGCACACACCTGTATGTTAATATCAAAATCTGATACCAAGAACCTCTAACACGATTATAGGTCAATTGGTGCATGTAAAGTTTGATACCTCTATCTCTTTAGGTACCCCTGTTCTACTATAGTACACCCACTGCTAGTTCTGGTTCCTACTACAATTGTCTATACTATTAGTTCTTATCACTCAAGAGCACACCAGTATAACACACCATACTAAGTACTGCTTTTTCCAATACAACTTTAGATCTCAATCCTGCACAAGTTATCAGATCCTTACACATGTATATCATCTACTCATATATTAATATTCATATTCATATCTCTCATCTACCATAAAATTAATCCTCAAAGTAATCGTCAAGGTTTAACTTTTCGATCAACTTAAAATGAATTGTATATACCTCCTCAAAATCAGATACTCAACCTCGAAACAAAATTTAATCACTTCTAACATCTTTGTAGCCTTAACCATGTTTATTGAATTCATATTTGAAATCCTTAAATTTTAATGACATAATCTCAACTTCTCAATTATTCAAAAATAAAATCTTATTTCCACCTTTTAATTTATAACTCCACAATGTACATATCAGTGCTCACGGTCTCTGATACTCAAGATGCACTCAATGCATCTAGTGTCTATAATTGTGTACTAACATTGTACTGCCTGAATCACTTGTACTATTACCTTCAATGATCAAAGTTATCATCCCTGTATTTTCTTTCATGATTTTAATTTATGTCAACTGGTATATCATATAATTATCATCACACAGAGTGCTTACTGTTATTAACGTCATCCTCGACTAATCCTCGATATAGAATCATTAGCACTCTTGGTATTATATCACTAGCTTCATTAATGGATTATCTCTTCAAGCTCATTAGAACTCATGATCACCTGAATTCTCTATTACACTCATGTTTCTTTACCCTCATGGGTATGTGTATGGTTCCTCATCTCGATGGTTGTATATGTATTTTCTTTTAACCTTTCATAGCCCGTTACACTAATCTGTGATATGCTTCACCCTCTTCATTACTAATTCCGATATTTCTCTACTCATGACACCTTATTATAACTCCTCATGCATATAAATTTCTTTACCTTTAACACGCCCGATATCAATCATCAGATTGGACGTCATGCTCCATTAATCCTTAACACAATTTCTTGATACCTAATTGTTTACATATGTCCAACTAAAAAACACTTACAAACTCCCAAGTCATACTCAGTCAAACTAATACAAGACACTACCAAAATTGTAAGTCACTAATTATCATACTAACAAGGAACCCTCAAGGAATAGAAGCTCGAAAGGAATTGGATTGAGGACAGAAGGTATCTTTACTGCTAGTAAAGAAAAGAAGCGATGGAACAAAGTCCTGGAATAACAGAAATAGATAAGTCTTGAGATGATATTTTAAGAACTAATTTAAGATACAACCTGATAATCATACACGTCTATCCGAAATCATGACACTCAGAATTCTCGCCACGCCAGTAAGCATAGATGCGATAAACGACAGGTTCCGTAACTAAGGTATGCAACCCTATAATCACGTCATCTAGAATCTTCGCCACGCCAACCGGTATGGCTGCAAGAGACCCTAAGTTTCATAACTACAGTATGTACATCCAAGTCAGGTTCCTACGTTCTCGTCATGATAGCTAATATGGCTGCGATAAACTCTAGGTTCCATAACCAAAGTAGACGTTTTACCTTTCTCACTGTCCTCATCAATATATGTTATCAGATGATACCATAAATTCTAGTCCGTAAAATTCATCTCAATTTGAAATTAACTCAACAACGATACCCAGAATTAAAGTTAACAACTGGTCAACAAGAATCAAACTCAACAATGATACCAAGAATTTAATTTAATAACTGCTCAACAAGAATCAAGTTCAGTAGCAACAAGCGAGAGCGGACGGAAACAAGGAAAAAAATTTAAATTGGAAATTATAATAAGATTCTCAAGGGGTCGTCCCAGGAATCTCTCAAGAATTTGTGATTGAGTATCCTTCTCTCATCCTAGTAGCCTATGTCCTATATTCTATAGCAGGCACGTAGTAGTACAACTAATACGTCGCACTACCACGACATCGCACAACTTGCGAAGTCTGACCTGCATGGGCCACCACTAAAAACGTGTCACGACCCGCTCCCGGTTTAGGGGCACGAGTGCGTGGGTACGTCCAGCCTACGCCGCAGCATCGGTGGTAGAACGCTATCTAGGTCGAGTACTAACTAACAATCTCACGCTAGTATCCAACTCCATAAGGAGATTCGGATAATACTATAAAAATATTCACAACATACTCAATCACAACTACAGCACGATAGGAATTTAAAGAAATAAAAGAATACAACACAAGTCTAGAGACAACATAATCATACCTGCAATCAGTAACAACCAATCCCCAAGTGTCAGAAATAAGTCCACTAAGGTCATAGTCTGGAAAAATATTTTCCAGTCAGGAAGGAGCAAAGTACATCTCTAAATAGCAGTTCTATATAAATGACATAAACTATGTAGCAGTTCTAGATAGAAATATACCAGACGCATGTATAGGTACAAGAAATGTACAATGAAAGAAATACTGAAAATACTGTAAGTAACTGCAGGAAAAGAAACAATATGTCCATGAGCAAGGAACCTATGACTAAGTGTGTGAGTACTAGCTTTAATATGTGATCGGCTTGGGAACTTGATCAGGCTGGTTACATGTGATTAGCTATGGTTCATATAAAGTCAGGCTAACCGTTGGTTAGCTATGATGCATGTAGAGATCAGGCTAATCATACGTAACAGCTATGGAGCATGTAAATGGTCAGGCCGCACCCGACGTGAGATGTGGGGTGAGCTATGGTGCATATAAAGTTGGGTATGATCACATATCTACACTAAAGTACTCCCCAAACCCCCGACTGGTATAGTAGATCCAATCATGGTACGCTATGGCACGGGATTCCCTAGGAAGGTAGCAAATCTCCCCGGGAATCAGTGTCTGTACATGCACAAGATATCAAGGAAATAAGTCTTGTACAAGCTACACCATGGATAAGGAATAACATCTCATGACGAGATCCGTGTATACCAATCCGTGTAACCAACGTGTCAGGAACATGAATATTTACACTAGATACAGTGAACATAGGAGATATCATAAATTAGAAACTAATCAGAGAATGTACTCGCCTTGGGTCCTTAGCTGGTAAAACCAATGTCCTGTCCCAGAGTATCGTCTGGAGGAACCAACAGTCCTAAAAATATATCAAATACAACATTTGCATCAGGTGCTACACTAACACATCACAAATACATGAACTCAGGGGCTCTGCCAGGTATGGCACTAGTCAACTAGGGTCATCTAGTAGATAGACCAATATATATATCTATATATATATCACACACATTAATACTATTTAATTATAATTAGAAGACCCTTATAAATTTACACATATACATATTATTCATTTGGTATAAAAATAGATATGTATTTATAGGCTTAAATAAAGCTAACACTTGTATAAAAATAATACTGTATGTTTAATTATAAATCCACTAGGACTTACTTTACACAAGGTATATATATATATATATGCATATGAATATAACCCAAAAATAGAATTTACTATATATACTAAATTCCAAAAATACAATTAATATATGCTAATATATTTACCATATATATACTATCATATAATCTGTATACATATATACATACATATATACTGGTTTGAGGTTGTGAAATTACACATATACCAATTTAAATGTATTTACAATATATATATATGCCTTTTAAAATACATATTTGATTTATACTAGTTGGACATTACCTGAGTATACTCATACATAAAAATACATTTTTAAAATATATATATATATTGTTAATGTATTTATTTAAATATATACTAATACTAATACATCACATTGAATACCTATACCATACATATATGCCATTTTAATTTGATGTATAATATATATATATCAATTTAAAAATATACCAGGTATATATACAGATAAATATATACCTATACCAATCTTTTTATATATAATGAAAAATATATTAAGTGTATGCAAATATATATATATATATATATATATATATATATATATATATATATATATATATATATATATACATATACCAATCTTTTACTTAAATACGTATTAAATACGTATATATATCAATTATATTAACCATATACATATACACTATGTATTTACATATCTACTAATTTGAAAATACCCTTTATATAGATATATACATGTATACTAATTTAAAATACACATATACATTTACACATACACATACACATATACTACAAATACGTATTTATATAATATACCTATACAATATTAAATACATACATATATATATATATGTATGTATATACATACATATATATATAAATCCATGAAGAAGGAAGAGGGAGATGAGAGGCTCACCGTGGTGGAGCTCGGTCGCCGCTCGCCGGAGGTGCTACGAGGAGGAGGGGCAACCGGAGTTGCTGGCACAGCAGGGAGGATGATGTCGGAGAAGATGGAGGGAGGCCGCCGGGGATCGGTGCAGCGGTATGGGCAGGGGCCGCCGGATTGATCGGCAGAGGGAGGAGATGAGGGAGGAGCAGGCTGTCGCAGCGGGAAGGGCTCGGCCGCCGGGTGGTGGAGGAGGCTCGAGGAGAGGGTGAACGGATGGATGGATGGATGGATGGATGGACGGACGAATGGATGGATGGTTGCCGGAGGGGATCGTGAGGGGCCGCCGAAGGCTGAGCAGCGGCCGGGGGAGTCGGCCTGGGTACAGTAGGGGACTGATGGTGGTGGCGTTTGGGAGCAGCCGGAGTTGGAGGGAAGTCAGAGAGCACAGGGGGAATGGGGAGGAGCAGTGGTGCGGCCGTCGGTCGGGTCTCGGTTGGTCGTCGGAAGAAGAGTGGGGAGGAGGAGATGCTCGGGGACGTGCCGGGGCGTGGAGGAGTCGGCCGAGCAGTCGGAGTGGCCCGCCGGAGACTGCTACGGGCCGCCGGAGGGAGTTGCTCGTGAGGGGGAAGCAGCCGCCGGGTTGATGGCCGCCGGGCACAGGAAGTGGTCGGCTGGGTGCACAGTAAGGGAGGGTGAACAGTGTTCCCCCTATCTAATTTGAATTAAATTTCAATGAAAGAAGAAAGAAAAACAATAAGAAGAAGAAGGAAGGAAGAAGGAGAAGAAGAAAGGAGAGAGAAGAAGAAAAAGAAGGAGTTTACATACGTAGGAGAGAGGGAGGAGGCTTATGGAGGTGGGGAATCCTAGGTTTCTTGGGATTAGGGTTTGATGTAGACAAGACATTATATAGGGGAGAGGGTTTGATGAAGGGTGAGGATTTGACCCCTAGAATGAGGGGTCCAGATTAAACATGAAGGAAATTAATTCATGTAGGAATGAAGGTGAGGGCTAAAAATAATATTAGGTTCCCTCATTGTTTAACCAATTGGGTGTTGACACAAAAATGTAAACTTGCAATTTAGCCCCCTTAAATTTGGGAAATTGCACAAACACATAAAATGACGAAAATTAGCGGGCGATTTGGTGTCCGGTGTTTTGTAGGGTTAGGGGGCACTATAAGTTTGGTATGGGCTTAAATAGCAGGGCACTGGAATAAAATTGGGATTTCAGAATCAGATAAATAGTATCCTCAATTTAAATAGAAATAAATGCAAGTTATGTTCAACAATTAACTAGGAGTACATGGGGCCAAAATCAGGTCAGGTCATCAATACCAATAATGAAGTAGACTCAGAACAGGATATTACCCTAATTTGGCCTGCACAAAAAATAGGTCAAGATTGCCTCCAATTTTCGATTGGAACGCACAACGATACAAAATAGAAATTTATTAAATAACGTCCGCGACGATTTTTTTTTTTTTTGTGCGGCCAAAAATAATATACAGAGAGCATAATTATGAGGTGCAAAAATAGCAGAATGGAAGGCGAGCATGTCTAGAGCAAGATTGTAAAATTTGTTGGAAGACAAAAGTCAGGATACTGCTCCAAATATCGAAGCAAGGCAAAGCGCAATAATTAATTAAAATACGGCAATTAATTACAATCTTCAATAATTAAATTCTAGATAAAATAATTAAATCCAAAATTCTAAAATTCGGACAGGTGTTCGTCTACTGGGCTTCTAGGTCAATTCTGCTAGCACAAACACAAATGAACACTGTATATAATTACTATATTTAATTACACACCTCGCATATTTATTTAAATTAATATACCTATCACGCAATTACTAAATTGTAACTACAATAATATTAATTATTGAAAAAAGTCAAAAATACCCCTGTTTTCAGAATGTGGTAGTGACAGAAGGGCAAGACGATAAACAATATCGCCTACCCGCTAGAGAATATCGAACGAACTTACGTATCTAGGACTAAGCTTCCTATGAACCCCGAATCTAATGACCCTATGGGTAGGCAAAATTTAAAAAAACTTGTGGTCGCCGACACAAAACTCTAAAGGTCTACGATGCTGATCTTCCCAATAAAGATGTCTATCTTGTGCAACCCGAAGTCGCTCTCTGATCTACTTGATAACCTCTACTGTCTGCATGATCATTTAAGGGCCTAATATCTTTCGCTCACCAATGTCATCCCAAGCCAACGGTGACCTACACTTCCTGTTGTATAGTGCTTCAAAAGGTTCTATCTGAATACTGGCTTGATAACAATTGTTGTACGAGAATTCTACCAAGTTAAGGTGATTCTTTCAAGATCCACCAAGATCTAAGGTACAGGCTCATAGCATATCTTCTAAGGTCTGGATGGTTCTCTTTGATTGTTCGTCTATCTGAGGGTGGTAAGCTATGAATCTTAACTTTGTGTCCAAGCTCTGGTGCAAACCTTTCAAAAATTGAGAATTGAACCAAGTGTCTCGATCTTATATGATACTTACTGGGACACCGTGTTATCTTACTATCTGTCGCATATATATATTTCAGCCAATTATTCTGTAGACTGTCCTACTCTAAAAGGAAAAAAGTAAGCTACTTTTGTGAGACGATCTACTATCACCCAAACTGCATCTCGACCAGCCGGTGATCTAGGTAAACCAGTCACAAAGTCCATTGTGATATGTTCCCACTTCCACTCTGAAATAGGAAGCAGTTGCAATAATCCTGCTGGTCTCTATTGTTATGCCTTCACTTGCTGACATAACAGATATCGCGATACGATGTGTACTATTTCCTTCTTCATTTTGTTCTACCAAAAGTGTTTCTTGATATCTTGGTACATCTTCGTGCCTCCTGGATAATTGAAATATTGGGAACTGTGTGCTTCAGTCATAACTTCTTGCCAAATATCTCCGCTTGGTACGCATAGACGATTCCCAAATCTTAGCATTCCATTCGCATGTATTGTCAATTCCTTCTGAAGACCTGACTCACATTTTTCTTGTAGCTTTTGGATCTTCGGTTCCTCTGCTTGAGCTAGTTTGATTCTATTTACCAAAGTTGACTGAATCTGTAGGGTTGCATGAACTTATGCACTCTGTGGAATTATTATCTGGATATCCATCTCTCTTAAGCCTTCTAGGTCAACATAAATGCTCCACCTCTTCTGCTAAGTGCATCAGCTATTATATTAGCCTTGTCTGGATGGTACTGAAGTTCTACGTTATAGTCTTTCAACAACTCTAGCCACCTTCTCTACCTCATGTTTAGGTCCTTCTGCATGAACACATACTTCAAACTCTTATGATCCATGAATATTTCTACTCGATTGCCATATAAGTAGTGCCTCCACAACTTAAGTGCAAACACTACTGCTGCTAGCTCCAAATCGTGAGTTGGATAGTTCTTCTCGTGATCTCTAAGCTGCCGAGAAGCATACGCTATCACTCTTCCTTATTGCATTAAAACATATCCAAGTTCTTTGCCAGATACATCACAGTACACTGTGAATCCTCTAGAGCCTGCTTGAAGAGTAATGATTGATGCAAAGATTAACTTCTTCTTTAACTCTTCAAAGGCTATCTGACATTTTGCTGACCACAAAAATTTGACTTTCTTGCACGTAAACCGAGCCAATGGTGCCAAAAATTTAGCAAAATCTGACACAAATCTCTTGTAGTATCCTGCCAAGCCCAGGAAACTACGCACTTCCGCTACTATCTTTGGAATTGGTCAGTTCTCTACTGCCTCTATCTTCTTGGGATCAACTGACACTCCTACTCCAAAAATAATGTAATCAAGAAATGATATACGATCCAGCCAGAACTCACACTTACTAAGCTACCCATATAACCGGTGCTCCCTCAAAGTTTGTAGAACTATCTGAGATGTTCTTTATGCTCCTCCTCATTTTGAGAATATACCAGAATATCATCGGTGAATACTACCACAAATTGGTCTAAGTAAGGCATAAAAATATGGTTCATCAAGTCCATGAATACCGCTGGAGCATTAGTCAGTCCGAATGCCATAACTAAAAATTTGTAATACCCATATCGTGACCTAAATGATATCTTTGGTATATCATGTTCCCGGACTCACACCTAATGATATCCTGATCATAAATATATCTTGGAGAAGACTCTTTCTCCATTTAATTGGTCAAATAAATCATCAATCCTTGGTAATGGGTACTTATTCTTTATGGTCACTACATTCAGCCGCCTGTAATCCATACACAACCGCGTCAATCCATCCTTCTTCTTCACCAATACAGCTGGGGCTCCCCACAGTGATGCACTGGTCCAAATAAACTTCTTCAACTTCAGTTCTTCCACATATCGATATAACTAATCAAGCTCTGATGGTGACAAAGGGTACACCTTCTAGGATACTAGTTCTGCTCATGGCATCAACTCTATACAGAACTTTATTGCTCTAATTGGGGGTAATCTGGGAAGATCGTTGGAAAAGACATCCATGAACTCTTCAACTATCTTGGGCAGCAGGTTTACTTTATTTTCTACTGTTGTGACTCCTCCTTTGTGCTGGTCTCTTGCTATTCTGCTAAGGACAAATTCTTCTAGACCGAGAATTCTAAACAACACTTAACCCTCACGATAGTCTATCATTGTATGATTGTCTCTCAACCAGTCCATGCCTAAGATAACGTCAAAGTTATCCATTGGAAACTCGATCAACTTTGCAGGTAATCAATACCTATATACTATGACTGGATATGCTAGACACATCCTACTAACTTCTACGATCCCATTACCAGTGAGTATATTCAGCCTCACTGGTAATGTCTCAAACTTTAATCTAATTCGTGTCACATATTGTGTAGATATAAATAACTTTAATCTAATTCGTGTCACATATTGTGTAGATATAAATGAGTACGAAGCTCCAGAATCAAATAAAGCTATGGCAGGAAAGGTTGTAACAAAAATGTTACCTGCTACTACATCGCCCGACGCCATAGCTTCCTCCAAAGACAAGGTAAGTGCCTATCCTTGGCCTTGTTAAGCTCAATGATGTTGTCTTCCTTGTTGTCGTAGTTGTGGCCCTTACTAATTCTGCTGTTGGTGCCTATAAAGCTGGGCTAGCGTCGGCAATGGACGCTGAGCCAAAGTTCGTGCTGCTACTGTTGGTCCTACTTGTTGTACATCCCTTGGAGCTGGCAATACAGGAATCTGTTGTATTAACCCTCAAAGCCTCTGCATCAATGGGCACATAGAAATCTTGTGATCGGGTCTCCCACATCTCAAACATAGTCTATTAGCTGTCTGGTAAACATCTCGGATATGACCTTCTTTGCCACAGTAGGTACAACATGTCTGCGCTCCTCGTCGTCGTTGTTGTTATTGTTGCTGCTGCTATTGCGGCTGCCTCGACTGTTATTGCCAAGTTGGTACTATCATTGTCAAAACTACCATCCTCCTCGGCACTGAATCATGGATACGAACACCATGTGATGGTACTAACGTTCGGGGTACTGGTCCTCCCTCATTGTTCTGTCCATAAGGCCTCTTCTGATCCACTCTTCTTGATGCCATCCTTTGAGAAGTAAGCTCAACCCTCTTGGCTGCTATCAACACTGCCTCGAAGGTCTGGTAGTCGTGTACCTCTACCATGTATAAGATCTCCAAGTGAAGTCCCTGCTGGAACCTCATTGCTCTCTCCAACCCTGTTGCCACCAAGGTTGGAGAAAATCTGCTAAGTCGATAAAATTTTGCCATATAGCCGTCAAATGTCCTTCCATCTTGCTTGAGATTAATAAACCTTTGCTGCAACTCACAGTGAGCCACAATCCTGAAGTACTTTTCCCTGAACCGGGTCCTAAAATCCTTTCATGAAATAGGATTCCTCAGTCCTACCTCCATCGTAGCCCACCAATCTCTTGCCAGATCTTAGAGTTGTAGGCGAACGAAGTCAACATGTTCCTCAGCCAAAACTTTAGCCGCCGTCAGAATGGTCTCAATATCCTGGAGCCAATTATCTGTCGTGATTACGTCCTCTGTGCCATCAAAGTATCAGGGGTTCAGTCTATAAAATCTAACAGATGCCCCAGAATCTGTTCTCTCGTCTCGTTCCAGGGCCGTCTGCAACCCTTGGTTCAAGATGATATTACGTTCCTGCTGTTGGAGCTATTATTGCCAATGTTGCTGTTATTATTTTTGTACCACTATCTGGTGTTGTTGGGCAGCAAAAAATCCACAGATAATCTCTAGCAAGGTCGGGGTATCCAGTACTGCCGGTACTACGGGAGGTACGGGAACACCTGGAGCCTGCTTTTCTGTCCTATTCATCGTAGGTTCAACTCGGATCCTTGGTTAGAGTTCTACAAGATTTTGTTCCACTGGCAACTCTATCTCTCTTGTTGCTGCAGCATCGGAGAAAGGAGAATCCCTAAAGAAAAGCACAAGAAACAATAAGCACAGGACGATAAGGAATAAGGAAGCAACCAATCTGGAAGAATTCAAGATGAGTATCGAAGATGACGAATTCAGAATTTCAAGAAGGATCATGTTTGATTAAGACTCCTATAACCATGATACCCCACAAGTCTGAAAAGACAGACCTGCATGGGCCACCACTAAAACCTTATCATGTTCGAGTACCAAAATACAGAGACGGAAATGGCCAGCTACCCCGTATAAGGTACTGTATGTTATACGATGATCACTATTGTATAAGACAAGGGGGTGCATGATATAATCAAGTCTCATATGGCCAAAAATTGCTATATCTCAATCATTTAAACAAGAAACAGTAAGCATAGAGCATATATGATAAGCAATAAGGCATCACAAACGCTTTCTCAAAATATTCTGGAGTTCAACTGTATAAAATAAGAAGCTAGAAGAGTAACATAAATATATGACAGTGATCAGCTGCAGTCTGATTTAATATAATCATATAAGGAAAACTAATATCCAAACGAGCCGGCTAACAGGTGTCGGTGGCTAAATGCCAAAAAAGACGTAAATGTACAAGATGAGCAGGAAAAAGGAAAACCCACTCGCTATCTCCTGCGACCATATTCCTGGTGCACGCCATGAGTTGGGGGAAAGTACACTAGATCTTCAGGTGCTGGCTCGAAATATGGCCATGCAAAATCAGTGGGGTTAGACCCCAAATAACAAGTACCACAAAGGAAAGACGAAATGGAGAAACAAAAATTCAAGGAAAATATATAATAATACATAGGTTCAATATCGTAACTTAAGTCCATGGCATATCCTAGCACTAAGGCCCAACCCTACAACCAAACAAGGACAAGGGTTGAACCATCACACTATGATAGTCCAGTTCCATAGTCTACTAGCTGAATAAATATAATCACAACCAATTCTATTTCTCCCTAAATCGGCCAATCATTTGTACGGCTTGCTATTTTGTAGAATCTGAGGTTATCTCATAATAATACATAATAAGTATCCTTGGATCACGCCAGTGCCGAACATGAGCTAAGCTAACCAATATAATAAAATAGGCACTTGCAGGATGCACCAGTCCCCCGTAGGACCATTGTGTTAAAAATACGGTATTAGCGGTTTCAGTATTCCTATATTGAAACAGTGGCTCGGCACAATAATAATAGTCAGATACTGCACTCCACTAAGGTAGATGATATACAGTATCTGTGGTGGCCAGCCCATAGCGCACTTATAATAAATCTTTGTGGGAAGGTTCGCTGGCATGATCTCGGGATACCGTTTCCTCCAAATGTTACTACCAATTTTAGTTACCTAAATAGCCCTATGTTGTGCTTGAAATCTCAAAGCATGGTCACATGAGAATTTTTTTAAGATATCGTATAAAGTACGGACACTCTAGATACGAATCCATGGAAGTCAAATCTGGATTCATTCAAGCGTGTATGCAACATTTATACAATTAATTACCTAGCCACGCTTTGGTAGTTTGACTCGCTTAATATGCCCGTGCTGGGAAAACAATATACATATATATATATATATATATATATATAATATCATGCATTCAGGGATTTAGAGGCATTCTCGATGCACAACCCAAATATAATTACTTAACACGTGACAGGATGTATCGCTCCTCGGCATACAAAAATCATGAATAATAATCAGGCAATAGTTGTATCAGCACGGATACAGTATTCAAGTCTAATTACCAATTATATATTGGGTCACAAGAGTCAGGAAATATTTAATCAAAATAAGCAAGGCCGCATAGGTCTCTAGGCCGCATGGGAAATCAGGCCGCATGAAAATCCTAGTCGCATGAGAAGTCAAGCCGCATGGACCATTTGGCCGCATGCCCAGGGTTAAGTCTACTCCTTGGGACAAGTATTGAAGTGACAGACAAATAAATAAAGTGTCAGAGATGTGACATAAAGTAACCAATGTGACAAGCCATAAAGTGTGTCAGGAAGAAAAAATAAAACTACAAAAATAAGTACCAACGATTCAGAGTCATGCATCCAAGAAATAGGGGCCACATATTCTCCTGGTTGCATGGATATCGGTGCCACATGGGGTTCAATCTCGCATGAAGTCCTCCTCAGCATGGAGTTCTCTAGGACTTAGAAAAAATTTCATTCGTTCAGTGAGTGAAAGCACAAGGTGTTCAAGGACACTGTGCAAATACAGTCATACGTCTAACAAGATGGACACATACTGTCAGTATGCGGCAAGAGTTTAGGCCACATAACCCTCTCGGTCTGCATTGCACTCTCATCTGCATAGCTCACTAGCCGTATGAAGACTTCGTCTTCTCCAACAGCAGGTTTAGCCATGGCTTAAAAGCTCCAAAAACTGAAATCTTGTTTTGTTCATAAAATCCTCATTTTAAGTCTAAATCGAGTGAACCAAAAGCCAAAATACTCTAAATTGAAATCTCTATCATGTAGTAAAAACTGGTTTTTAAAGAAACAAGTTTAATAGATCAAAACCAAAAAAAACTCATAAACTAATAAAACTCTAAGTTAGAAATATAGATCTACACTAATCCATCAATCAAAAAAGAAAACTCCAAGAACTGAAAGTGCTTAGAACCACATAATAAAAATAATAGAATAATAATATGAAGGATTTCTCTATTTCTCATGCAAGGTGTACTTGCCTATGAAATGGGGAGAGAAACTAAAGAAGAGAAAGTAATGAAGAAGTGAAGAGAGAGAGAGAAAAATATTGGGTTATATATGGCAGGGTTTGAAGTTTGAACCAAACTCTCTCATGAGTTGAACCAACCCATAAAATAAACCATGAACCAGGTTAAACCAAAGAATGGGTCTAGTCTCCATGCACACGCAACCATGCTAAAATAAAGATACATTCCAAATACGTATATCAAAAACGGGGAGTGACATAACAGTCTACGACATCTCCAAAGACACACACCCGGGGGTCAGCGGACGGGGGGTTGAGGGTACAGCGTTCCCCGTGGGGGTTCGGGGGCGAAGGCCCCAAAAGGTATTTAGATTTTATAATCTAGGTACCTCAGGACAACTGTCGACAACGAAAAAAGGCCACCATCTATAAAGGAAAGAAGCCAAGCTATGCAATTATTATTTCCAAACTCTGAAGAAGCCTGCACCTGCTATAGTCGATCTGAAGTCTGTAATAAGTCTTAAAAATAATTGTAAACACAAGAAATGGAAGGAAAAATCGAAAGCTATGGTAAAAAATAACCCAGGATCATTTTTGACTAAAAATTGGCATACCTACGGTATATTGGAGTATACCGATGGTATACTGGAGTATACCGACGGTATACCAATTTTATATAAATATTGCTCTATATCGTTTGGACCGACATACCGACGGTGTACCAGTTCATCACAGTTGGCAATCCAATGGTCGGATTATGTGCATTAAATAATCCCAACGGTCATATTTATAGTCGTTGCTACTGCAGACCGGTATACCGATGGTATACTGTAATATACCGACGATATACTGTTCACAGGCTGAAAGTTGTATTTTTTTTTCTCTTTCTCTATGTTGACCTATATAAAGCCTTGAACCCCTTCTTTCAAGGTTGATCCCTTTGAGACTAAAATTTCCAATGTACAAAAGGACATCCACAAATACACTACTAAAACTTTTATTTGCCTATCCATAAATTGTGTTAGAGTGTTCTTGAGTTGTAAAAGTTAGATCTTTATATTTATTGTAAAAAGATCAAAACCATCTTGTAAGAGGTTAAAGTGTACAGGCCTTCGGATCATAGCTTGTGTGAAGTTAGAGAGCCTTCGGATCAAAGCTCTTATGTAAGAAATCAACGGACCTTCGGATCAAAACTCATGGTGTAACTATTTTACTAATAGTGGATTCAAGCCGGACAAGAGTTTCTGGGACTGGAGTGCCTCGAGGAGGATTCCCGGATACATCGGGTGTCAATATTCTTATTGCTTTACTTCTTGCACACTTAATTTTTAAATTGTCTATTATTAATTATTTGTGCTTGATTTATTATCTTGACCCTATTCACCCCCTCTAGGGTTCCTACAATTGGTATCAGAGCAAGAACTCATTTTCTTTTGGCTTAACATCCTTAGAGTAGATCCTTATTATATATGGCATCATATTCCTCCTCCGATAAAGAGGATTAATTTTTTAGTAGCATAGACAATCATGTTTCTTCTGAATACAAAAAATGCTCTAAGTGGAAAACTATGGCTAATCAATCCTTAGAGATTCTCGATAACCTTCATTTTATAAATGAAGAACTTTTTGAAAAGGCTACTCATTGAGAAAAAGCAAATGAGTTGTTGAGAAATGAAAACCATGATTTATTATCTAGACTTGATTCTCAAAACTCGTCATGTTTTTCTTTAAAGAGTTTAAATAATACTTTGATTTTGAAAATCAAAACTCTCCTCATCAATAGAAGATTTCAAGAAACAAACTCATAAGTAATCTCAATTGAATGATTCTTCTATTGATGCTTTAAAGAAACAAAATAATATCTTTATCTCTAGAATTGCTTTATTTAAAGAAGTGAATAATATTTTAAATGCTAAATTTAATTCTCTTACTTGTATGCATGATGATTTATTGTCAAAATATGATATTCTTAAAACCAAACCTTATCATGCTCACATTAGAGATATTCATCATTCTAGTATGTCACATGATCACAACCATGCTCATTCTGATACATGTGCACACACTAGCATTTGGTACTTTTATTGCTCTCGCATTAGACACATGAGTTTTAGTTGCCCTATTCGTAGGAGCTTTACTACCAATGCAAGAGAAAATGCTACTTGGGTTCCCAAAGTTAACAAATGTGGATCCAAATTTATTTGGATACCAAAGTCTTCACCTCGTGTTGTAGGTGAAGCTTTTTATGCCGGGACACAGCACGATAGAGCGTGTTGGTGATTGCAAAGTTATAATGGTCATCTTTCAAGCAATTGCACCAATACAAATGTGGCCACTAGAGCTAATTTGGTAACATCTAAATGATTCTTCCTTAATTTTTTATATTTATAGAATCTAGCATGTTTCATTTTTATGTCTTGCTACTATATCTCATTGATTTCTTTTAGTTGCTTATTATATAAATCAATGTGAGATATATGATACTAGCATGATTTGTGTATTTCTCTTGTAATCACTTTTATCTGGCATGACTAGTTGCTTAACTTAAAATGGTTAGTTCACACCATGTAGTCTATCACTCATTTTCTATTAGTGTGACACATTTATATATGTATGTTATAATTTCTTAGTCCTTATTTATAAATCATGCATATTACTCTAGTCCATAGGATCTTGAGACTTTGAATTGAGTAAATATTTTTGTCTCTTCGTCTTTATATCAATGAGATAGTTACTCCTCACCGATTTATTTTTAAATATCATATTTAATATAATCGGTTCTTGTGAATATATGTGTTTAGCACTAGTTTCTTATTGCTTAAAAAGTATATACTTATACTTTGATTTAACCTTGTGCTTGCATAATATATTCACTATTGATTCTTGTGCTTCTTTTTGACAATCTCTTATGAATCAATTATGTTATGCCTAATAAAGCTTATTTATACGTGTTTAATTTTGTGATTGCATTTCAACTTTCATTAAAAATACATGACTATATAATTAATCTCTTATATTCATATGATGTTCATGTATTTTTTATATTGTTATATATTTTTGTGTAAATATCTTTATATAGGCATATGGGTTGAGATTAAGTTTTACTTTGATTTGAAGAGTATTCTATTCTTGAATCTTTAAACTTGTGTTTATCTCATATTTTAGCTATTAATTCTTTTGACATATTTGTGTATGTTTCTTTTAATCAATTAGCTTCTTTCTTAAAGTCGTTTTCTTGATTTTATCTTCATGGCTTTTTGGTTGACAATGTGTATATATGCTTTTATTTAATTAAATCTTTTCATGTATGTCTATTTATGATATATATAGCTTTACATATACATTGATGATTGTAACCTCCGATTTTCAAATTTCTGAAATAATTAGATTTTTAATCTTTATATCAAGACTATAGCATATTTTCTCCTTGAAATTGTAGTATTAGATTTTGAGCAATGTTTGATTTTTGTAGGTGATTTGAAATCTTTTATAAAATTCATTTTTCCTGAATGTCGATAAAATAAATAGATAAATAATGATGTAAATATAATACAATAGCTTCAAATATTTTTGGCGTAAAATCATAAAATTATTTGTTTAATAAAAATTTATTGAAGGACTAGTTGTTCATAATAAATTTTCAAATCCATTTGGGATAGTAAATAAATGCATTTCATATTTTCTAGGATTTTCAAATATAGGTTTGTTTAGTAGCTAATTTAATCAGTTAGCCTTGGAAGCCCTTAAAAATATTTCTTATATTATAATATTTTCTATTAATTTTATAAGTTTACCATCTTCCTTTTTCACCCTCATTTTTCCCACATGGAAAGCCCGTTTATTTATTATCTGGGCCATTCATTATTTGGGCCAATCCTCACCCTCTCTCCCTATTTAAGTCCCTCATCACCATTCCCAAGAAACCCTAATCTCCAATTTATTAGCTAGCCCCCACAATTCCTAAAGCCAAAGCCACCACCATTTTTGTGTGCTCGTGTCCGTGTGTCCAGCATCACCGTGTCAGCCGTGATGGCCTCGGGTCTGATCCCGGGTGTCCCACCGTATCCATTCATTTTTTCTGTGTCCAGTTATTACAATATTACATTTTCGTATCCGACACACCCGGACACAACCCCACACTACAGTACGTTCAAACCTGTGTCCAACACCCCGGACACGTCCACCCAATACCAGTATACCACCCTCGTGTCCAGCCCGGACACGTCCACAGTACAGCAACCCAACGTGTCCTGCCCCGGACACGATCCACAGACACGATCCACCCAGAAATCCCAAAACCTAACCCTAACCTAGATCTACCGTCGGTGGCCACGCCTCACCCGCGTCGAGCCCTCGTCGAGTCGTCGACCGCCGCGTCGAGTCGAGATCCACCGCCGCTCTCCTCACCGGAGCCGTTGTCGCCGCCGTCCTGTTGATGCTGGGTCAGATCCGCCGCCACGAAGCCGCCGCGAGATCGAGCTTCGCTGCCGCCGCCGCCTCAGATCCAGTCGACGCCGCCGCTCTTGAGCCTCGAAGCCGCCGATCGCCTCCCCGAGACGAACACCGACCGCCGCCGCCTCCTCGAACCGGACGCAGCGGCCTCGAACCCAGATCTGCCGCCGCCTCGAGCCGAGCACTCGTCGCCGCCGAGCTTCGCTGCCACCGCCACAGCAGATCCCGCCGCCTCCTCGACGGATCCCCCACCGCGTGACCTCGCCGGAGAACCCTCCCCGATCGTGAGCCCCTTCTCTTTCCTTCTTTCCCTTTTCTTATTTCTGTGATTAAGGGTTAAGTTAATTAGTTATCTATTAATTAGTTAATTAATAGATAATTAGTATTAGTTAATATCTGATTAATCAGTTAATTAATTTTTATCAGTTAATTATTTTTTTCAGTTAATTAATTTTTAATCAGTTAATTTTAATCAGTTAATTAATTTATTAATCAGTAGTTATTGTAATCAGTTAATTAATTTCATAAGCAATTAGTTAATTTCATGTAATTAGTTTAGTAAATAAAGTATAATTAGTTTCATTGTTTATAGTGTATAATTTAGTTCTGTATTATATATAGGGATTCGGTTATATTAATATGTAATTAAAAAGGGTTTTTGATTATGCAAAAATATAATAATTTTGGAGTTATATTATTAATTAAAAATATAGTTCAATAATAAAAATAAGATTAATTTGTTAATTGGGCTGGTGACCAATTTTACCATAGATATAAAATTATATTGGCTTTTTACATAAAATCTAATTTTTTATAAATAAACTTTTATTGTAATTATTGTTCAAAATAATTTTAAAATGATTTTTCATAAATTAAGGTGTTACCTTGATTACGAACAATCGACCATTTCCTCTTATTAGCTAACTTGTAAATCTTAACCTTAGCTAAACCCGGTAGGTTTCTCTATGTATTGAGGACTCGGTATCCTTATCTCGATTTTCGTGCCGAGCTCCGATCTTGGACTTCTTTATATAGTTTCTAGCTATTTGGACTGCTCCGGACCCGTTGGAACTAACTGCTAATTCATTTGGGATCACCTTGAGAAGTGTGGCATTATGTACATTCTTTGATTGTTAATATACATATATAGAAATATATTTGATTGATATATATATACAAATATGTATTTTGGTATAAAAATATATTATATACATCTATTAGTGTATATACTCAAATACGTATTTTGTACAATTACTAAGAGACTTATATATATATTATGTATATTTTATTGGTATATACTCTGAGTGTAAATTTGTATTATATACGTATCCCTAATAGATGACCCTAGTTGACTAGTGCCATACCTGGCAGAGCCCCTGAGTTCATGTATTTGTGATGTGTTAGTGTAGCACCTGATGTAAATGTTGTATTTGATATATTTTTAGGAATGTTGGTTCCTCCAGACGATACTCTGGGACAGGACATAATTACCAGCTAAGGACCCAAGGCGAGTACATTCTCTGATTAGTTTCTAATTTATGATATTTCCTATGTTCACTGTATCTAGTGTAAATATCCATGTTCTTGACACGTTGGTTACACGGATTGGTATATACGGATCTCGTCATGAGATGTTATTCCTTATTCATGGTGTAGCTTGTACAAGACTTGTTTTCCTTGTTATCTTGTGCATGTACAGACACTGATTCCCGGGGAGATTTGCTACCTTCCTAGGGAATCTAGTGCCATAGCGTACCATGATTGGATCTACTATACCAGTCGGGGGTAGAGAGTATTTTAGTGTAGATATGTGATCATACCCAACTTTATATGCACCATAGCTCACCCTACATCTCACGTCGGGTGCGGCCTGACCATCTCCATGCTTCATAGCTGTTACGTGTGATTAGCCTGACCTCTCCATGCATCATAGCTACCCAACGGTTAGCCTGACCTTCGTGAATCATAGCTAATCACATGTAACCAGCCTGATCAAGTTTCCAAGCCGATCACATGTTAAAGCTAGTACTCACACACTTAGTCATAGGTTCTTGCTCATGGACATATTGTTTCTTTTCCTGCAGTTACTTACAGTATTTCCAGTATTTCTTTCATTGTACATATCTTGTACCTATACATGCATCTGGTATATTTCCATCTAGAACTGCTACATAGTTTATGTCATTTATATAGAACTGCTATTTAGAGATGTACTTTGCTCCTTCCTGACTGGAAAATATTTTTCCAGACTGTGACCTTAGTGGACTTGTTTCTGACATATGGGGATTGGATGTTACTGACTGCAGGTATGATTATTTTGTCGTTAGACTTGTCTTGTATTTCTTAATTGCCTTGATATCTCATCGTGCTTTAGTTTATGTGATTGAGTATTTCTAGCATTATTTTATGATATCCACGTCTCCTTATGGAGTTGGGTATTCACGTGAGTTTGATTAGATAGTTACATGACCTAGACAGCGTTCTACCGCCGATGCTGCGGCGTAGGCTGGACGTACCCACGCACTTGTGCCCTAAACCGGGTGCGGGTTATGACACATTTTTAGTGGTAGCCCATGCAGGTCAGACTTCGCAAGTTGTGCGATGTCATGGTAGTGCGATGTATTAGTTGTACTACTGCGTGCCTGCTATAGAATATAGGACATAGGATACTAGGATGAGAGAAGGATACTCAATCACAAATTCTTGAGAGATTCCTGGGACGACCCCTTGAGAATCTTATTATAATTTCCAATTTAAATTTTTTTTCTTGTTTTCGTCCGTTCTTGCTTGTTGTTATTGAACTTGATTCTTGTTGATCAGAAATTAAATTAAAATCTTGGTATCATTGTTGAGTTTGATTCTTGTTGACCAGTTGTTAACTTTAATTCCTGGTATCGTTGTTGAGTTGATTTCATATTGAGATAAATTTTACGGACTAGAATTTATGGTATCATCTGATGACATATATTGATGAGGACAGTGAGAAAGGTAAAATGTCTACTTTGGTTATGGAACCTAGAGTTTATCGCAGCCATATTAGCTGTCGTGACGAGAACGTAGGGACCTAACTTGGATGTACATACTTTAGTTATGAGATTTATAGTTTCTCGCAGCCATACCGGTTGGCGTGGCGAGGATTCTAGATGACATGATTATAGGGTTGTATACCTTAGTTACGGAACCTGTCGTTTATCGCATCTATGCTTACTGGCGTGGCGAGGATTCTGTGTGTCATGATTTCTGGCAGACGTGTATGATTATCAGGTTGTATCTTAAATTGGTTCTTAAAGTAACATCTCAAGACTTATCTATTTATGTTATTCCAGGACTTTGTTCCATCGCTTCTTTTCTTTACTAGCAGTAAAGATACCTTCCGTCCTTGATCCAGTTCCTTTTTGAGCTTTTATTCTTTGAGGATTCCTTGTTAAGTATGATAATTAGTGACTTATAATTTTGTTTGTGTCTTGTATTAGTTTGACTGAGTGTGACTTGTGAGTTTGTAAGTGTTTCTTAGTTGAACATGTGAGCAGTAGACTTTAATCTAGAGTTAACCATAGCATAATATCTTGTAGCAATGATTCTAGGATAAGTGTCATTAGAGACTATGATTAGAAGGAGAGTATAGAGTATCAGTAATAGTTCAAGAGTTAGTATCAGAGCCAACATACCCGTCCTGGATAATCATGATTTTGCAATTGGATGATCTACGTGAACAATTAGGTATCAAGAAATTATATTAAGAATTAATGGATCATGATTCAATTTGATGATTGATATCAGATATGTTAAAAGTAAAGAAGGATATATGCATAAAGAGTTGCAATGAGGTGTCATGATTGGATAAATATCGGAATTGGTAATAAAAATGGTAAGGCGTATCATGGATTAGTTTAACAGGCTATAAAAGGTTAAAGGGAAATACATATACATCAATTGAGATGAGAACCATATACTTGCCCATGAGAATAAGAAAAAAAAAATAAGTGTTATAAAAGGTACAGCTAATCATGAGTTCTAATGAGCTTGATGAGATGATGCATTAATGAAACTAGTGATATAATACCAAGAGTGCTAATGATTCTATATCGAGGATTAGTCGAGAATAACGTTAATAACAGTAAGCACTCTGTGTGATGATAATTAAATGATATACCAGTTGACATAAATTGAAATCATGAAGGAAAATATAGGTGATGATAACTTTGATCATTGGAGGTAATAGTACAAGTGATTCAGGCAGTACAATTTTAGTACCCAGTTGGCAGTTGTAGGCAATAGAGGTATTGAGTGCACCTCGAGTATCAGAGACCGTGAACATTTATAAATGTGTACTTGTGGATTTAATTTTATCGTTTCAAGAATGGAAATGAAATAAGATTTTGAGAATTTTAAGGAGTTGAGATTTTATGTTGTTAAAATATTGAGGATTTAAATTTGATTCAATAAACATAGTCAAGCTACAAAGATTTTAGAAGTGATTAAAACTTTATTTCGATATTGAGTATCTGACTTCGAGGAAGTGTATACAATTTATTTTAAGATTGATCGAGAAGTAAAACCTTGATGATTATTTTTGAGGATAAATTTTATGGTAGATGAGAAATATGAATATTAATATATGAGTAGATGATATACACGTGTAAGGATCTGGTGACTTGGGCAGGATTGAGATGACACTGAAAACAGACTTGGGTGTCCATCTAGAGTTGTATTAGAAAAGGGCTTAGCACTCAGTATGGAGTTGCATTTGACGTGTATTTGAGTGATAAGAACAACTAGTATGAACAATTATAGTAGGAACGGGAACTGACAGAGGGTATGGTACTAAAGAGATAGAGGTATCAACTTGGATGCATTATTGAACCATGGCAATATTAGAGGTTCTTAGTATCAGATTTGGTATTAATAAACAGATGTGTGCCATAGGGAGATATTCATGGATCTTGTGGATTAAGATTAGTTGATATGGGTACCAGTGTACAGGAATAGGAATTAGTAGTGAATATGCTAGAGTTAAGTGTTTGTTAGAGATAGGAGATACCGCAAGAAATATGTTAGCAGGTTCTTTTTCTAATATTCCCGTCTCTTGATTGATTGATTTCCCTAAGTGCTGTAGTTCGTATTCATGATTTTCTTGTTAGGATGTAGCTAGTAGTACACCTTAACAGAGACTGAAATACCATGACAAAAGATACATGACTTATATATTTTCTCAAATTGCATGGCTGTAGGTGAAATTTTCTTAAACCATGATCATTGGGGTTTTGACCATAGCAAAGATCTATGACGAAGTTATGACTGACAAAAAGAGACAAGAGGATTAAATTTGTGGATGAGCATTAATTTAAATAAAGAATTTAGGGGTTGTTATAACGGAGTTGAGGGATCATTGATTTTATGAAAATCGAGGTTTGATTGAAATTCGAGGATAAGCATTAACTTAAATAGAGAGTTAAGAAATTCACAGGGCAAAATTGAGGATTTATTAATTTTAGGAAGGTCTTGATATGATTAAAGTGATTGTTAAAATTTGAAAAAATTTGAGAGATTATCATTTTTTCTATTTGATTGCAAGATGGAAATTTTATAGTTTATATTATGAATGTTGCATTGAAGATTCTGAAAGTATCGTATCGTTGAGTAATTGAGGAAAAAGAAAAATCAGGAAATAAATCGTTAATGGAATAGTGTCAAATTCAATTCTCGGGAGGAGGATTTATATTTTGAATAAGCATCAATTGAATTTGGGGTAGAGGAATAAGATGATTGATGGATTAGTGTTTAAAATTTAAATTTTGGGATACAGATTTTTAAATGTTATAAATATACATTGATTGAAATTCAATTGGAGGATTGGATATTAAAATCCTGGAGTATTTAGATACGAACTTAAAATTTTTGGAGGAGATTATGACAAAAAGGGGATTTGATTTTTAAACTTGAAGATTTTTCGGAATATGATGATATAGAATTTTGAAAGGTTGTAAAATAACGATATGGAATTACTTCATGATTATTTGGTTGAAATTTAAATTTTGAAAGAAATAATATGATGAGTAAAAGCAATTATTGAGAATCCTAAATTTCGAGGACGAAATTTTTCTAAGGAGGGTAGACTTGTAACCTCCGATTTTCAAATTTTTGAAATAATTAGATTTTTAATCTTTATATCAAGACTATAGCATATTTTCTCCTTGAAATTGTAGTATTAGATTTTGAGCAATGTTTGATTTTTGTAGGTGATTTGAAATCTTTTATAAAATTCATTTTTCCTGAATGTCGATAAAATAAATAGATAAATAATGATGTAAATATAATACAATAGCTTCAAATATTTTTTGCGTGAAATCATAAAATTATTTGTTTAATAAAAATTTATTGAAGGACTAGTTGTTCATAATAAATTTTCAAATCCATTTGGGATAGTAAATAAATGCATTTCATATTTTCTAGGGTTTTCAAATATAGGTTTGTTTAGTAGCTAATTTAATCAGTTAGCCTTGGAAGCCCTTAAAAATATTTCTTATATTATAATATTTTCTATTAATTTTATAAGTTTACCATCTTCCTTTTTCACCCTCATTTTTTCCACATGGAAAGCCCGTTTATTTATTATCTGGGCCATTCATTATTTGGGCCAATTCTCACCCTCTCTCCCTATTTAAGTCCCTCATCACCATTCCCAAGAAACCCTAATCTCCAATTTATTAGCTAGTCCCCACAATTCCCAAAGCCAAAGCCACCACCATTTTTGTGTGCTCGTGTCCGTGTGTCCAGCATCACCGTGTCAGCCGTGATGGCCTCGGGTCCGACCCCGGGTGTCCCACCGTATCCATTCATTTTTTCTGTATCCAGTTATTACAATATTACATTTTCGTGTCCGACACACCCGGACACAACCCCACACCACAGTACATTCAAACCTGTGTCCAATACCCCGGACACGTCCACCCAATACCAGTACACCACCCTCGTGTCCAGCCCGGACACGTCCACAGTACAGCAACCCAACGTGTCCTGCCCCGGACACGATCCACAGACACGATCCACCCAGAAATCCTAAAACCTAACCCTAACCTAGATCTACCGCCGGTGGCCACGCCTCACCCGCGTCGAGCCCTCGTCGAGTCGTCGACCGCCGCGTCGAGTCGAGATCCACCGTCGCTCTCCTCACCGGAGCCGTTGTCGCCGCCGTCCTGTTGATGCTGGGTCAGATCCGCCGCCACGAAGCCGCCGCGAGACCGAGCTTCGCTGCCGCCGCCGCCTCAGATCCAGTCGACGCCGCCGCTCTTGAGCCTCGAAGCCGCCGATCGCCTCCCCGAGACGAACACCGACCGCCGCCGCCTCCTCGAATCGGACGCAGCCGCCTCGAACCCAGATCTGCCGCCGCCTCGAGCCGAGCACTCGCCGCCGCCGAACTTCGCTGCCACCGCCACAGCAGATCCCGCCGCCTCCTCGACGGATCCCCCACCGCGTGACCTCGCCGGAGAACCCTCCCCGATCGTGAGCCCCTTCTCTTTCCTTCTTTCCCTTTTCTTATTTCTGTGATTAAGGGTTAAGTTAATTAGTTATCTATTAATTAGTTAATTAATAGATAATTAGTATTAGTTAATATCTGATTAATCAGTTAATTAATTTTTATCAGTTAATTATTTTTTTCAGTTAATTAATTTTTAATCAGTTAATTTTAATCAGTTAATTAATTTATTAATCAGTAGTTATTGTAATCTGTTAATTAATTTCATAAGCAATTAGTTAATTTCATGTAATTAGTTTAGTAAATAAAGTATAATTAGTTTCATTGTTTATAGTGTATAATTTAGTTCTGTATTATATATAGGGATTCGGTTATATTAATATGTAATTAAAAAGGGTTTTTGATTATGCAAAAATATAATAATTTTGGAGTTATATTATTAATTAAAAATATAGTTCAATAATAAAAATAAGATCAATTTGTTAATTGGGCTGGTGACCAATTTTACCATAGATATAAAATTATATTGGCTTTTTACATAAAATCTAATTTTTTATAAATAAACTTTTATTGTAATTATTGTTCAAAATAATTTTAAAATGATTTTTCATAAATTAAGGTGTTACTTTAATTACGAACAATCGACCATTTTCTCTTATTAGCTAACTTGTAAATCTTAACCTTAGCTAAACCCGGTAGGTTTCTCTATGTATTGAGGACTCGGTATCCTTATCTCGATTTTCGTGCCGAACTCCAATCTTGGACTTCTTTATATAGTTTCTAGCTATTTGGACTGCTCCGGACCCGTTGGAACTAACTGCTAATTCATTTGGGATCACCTTGAGAAGTGTGGCATTATGTACATTCTTTGATTGTTAATATACATATATAGAAATATATTTGATTGATATATATATACAAATATGTATTTTGGTATAAAAATATATTATATACATCTATTAGTGTATATACTCAAATACGTATTTTGTACAATTACTAAGAGACTTATATATATATTATGTATGTTTTATTGGTATATACTCTGAGTGTAAATTTGTATTATATACGTATCCCTAATAGATGACCCTAGTTGACTAGTGCCATACCTGGCAGAGCCCCTGAGTTCATGTATTTGTGATGTGTTAGTGTAACACCTGATGTAAATGTTGTATTTGATATATTTTTAGGAATGTTGGTTCCTCCAGACGATACTCTGGGACAGGACATAATTACCAGCTAAGGACCCAAGGCGAGTACATTCTCTGATTAGTTTCTAATTTATGATATTTCCTATGTTCACTGTATCTAGTGTAAATATCCATGTTCTTGACACGTTGGTTACACGAATTGGTATATACGGATCTCGTCATGAGATGTTATTCCTTATTCATGGTGTAGCTTGTACAAGACTTGTTTTCCTTGTTATCTTGTGCATGTACAGACACTGATTCCCGGGGAGATTTGCTACCTTCCTAGGGAATCTAGTGCCATAGCGTACCATGATTGGATCTACTATACCAGTCGGGGGTGGGGAGTATTTTAGTGTAGATATGTGATCATACCCAACTTTATATGCACCATAGCTCACCCCACATCTCACGTCAGGTGCGGCCTGACCATCTCCATGCTTCATAGCTGTTACGTGTGATTAGCCTGACCTCTCCATGCATCATAGCTAACCAACGGTTAGCCTGACCTTCGTGAATCATAGCTAATCACATATAACCAGCCTGATCAAGTTCCCAAGCCGATCACATGTTAAAGCTAGTACTCACACACTTAGTCATAGGTTCTTGCTCATGGACATATTGTTTCTTTTCCTGCAGTTACTTACAGTATTTCTAGTATTTCTTTCATTGTACATATCTTGTACCTATACATGCATCTGGTATATTTCCATCTAGAACTGCTACATAGTTTATGTCATTTATATAGAACTGCTATTTAGAGATGTACTTTGCTTCTTCCTGACTGGAAAATATTTTTCCAGACTGTGGCCTTAGTGGACTTGTTTCTGACATATGGGGATTGGATGTTACTGACTACAGGTATGATTATTTTGTCGTTAGACTTGTCTTGTATTTCTTAATTGCCTTGATATCTCATCGTGCTTTAGTTTATGTGATTGAGTATTTCTAGCATTATTTTATGATATCCACGTCTCCTTATGGAGTTGGGTATTCATGTGAGTTTGATTAGATAGTTACATGACCTAGACAGCGTTCTACCGCCGATGCTGCGGCGTAGGCTGGACGTACCCACGCACTTGTGCCCTAAACCGGGTGCGGATCGTGACAATGATCCCTTGATTTTGAGTTTTTAAATTGATATATCCTTGAAATCGGGTTTTTGAGAGAAAAATATTTATTATTGTCTTCCTCATGATTGTATGGATATTTATTTAAGAATCACATGTACTTGTACTTTAACTTGTGTATCTTTCTTTTACCTCAGTTATTAGTGCACTCTTTCAAAACATTATTTCTATTGTGCACTATGAAAGCTTTTTGAAAAATATTTTTGCTTTCTCTAGCATCTAGCTTTCTCGATCTTGATGATCTCTCTTTGTTCATTCCTTGGGTTTTATGCTTGGTTTGTAGTTATTATTTTTAATGATGTTGTAGCACATAAGGATACATGTAATAGATACATCAAATATCTTATGCCTCTTGCTACTATATGTTTGAGCACTTGTTTAAGATCTATTTAATTCTAGAGAATACACTTATTTATTTATGGTAATAATATTTTGTATTATCTAGATCGATCTATAATTTTTATTGTCATGGATTGTTCTCAATACTTGGTAAAAAAAAAATATTGTTATCTTCTTGTACATCTTTTAGCCTTTGTTTTGATAAGAGCCTTTTTATATATGTTGTGTTTATTCTTGCTCTTATTCTTGCTTAGTGAAGAGTCTATAAATCATTTTGATATTTCAAAAATGTATGACCTTATTGGATACTCTAAGCTTAAGCAAGTATCATGTGTATTAGTGACTCAAGTTTTAATAAGCACATTTATCTTGTTAATGGTTTATCTCATTAATCTTAATTTGTTATATAGCTTGCTCTGTTATGATAAAGTGTTAAGCTATATAATTTTAGTTCACTTTTACTCATCTAGCATTTTGTTTTTCATTTTAATCTATATATGTTATGATAGTTTATAAAAATAAGTTTTGTGAATTATCTTGATGAGATTTATTTTCTACATTAGATAGATATGTTTATTCTATAATATTATTTTGATAAATCCTTGATTTAATCTTGTTTGAATAGTGTAGTTTGTGATTCGTTATTTCAATCTCCTTCCATATGAGTCATTAGTAAGCATATCTTGAATTCTCTCACTTTTGAGTCATGATTTTATCGTATCATTATTTCTATCTCATCATATCTAAATTTGTAATATTTTAAATGAGATTGACTATTTTCCATATTTTTTTATTGATTTGGGAGCTTTTATTATAGTATGAACTTGGTATTTCTATTGAAGTTTAGTGATAAGATTTTTAGGATCATGCATGTTTTATTTCTCTCTTGGAAAATGATCATAATGATTGGGTAGTCCAAGATTATCTAACGATATAAGCTTCATGTCAAATATTTTACTCTACCTTAACTACTCATGGATTACCACCTATGAGTCTTTGCTATTTAAACTTAATTGGTTTTCATCTAACTATTAGCAAGGTTTGGTCAATACCGTTGATTGATTTATATATGTGGTAAAGTCCATTAGGTCCATGTAAAGTAATCAATTGATTAATTCTTTCTTAATTAGTTAATCATGGACATATTTTTTGTATTTTTGAGCTATATTATGACATTCATCATGTTTTATTTATTTGATTGGTTATACTTTTAGCTTCATGATGACTTTTTCTCAAAAGATAATATATATTGACCTAAATTATTTCTTTATGAGTCTATCCTACTTAGGTCCATGTTTCTTATCTTTTAATTTATATGCTTTATTGGATATTTCTTTATGTTGCTCATCTTTAAGTACCTTTTACATTATTCTCTCTTTTCTTAAAGATGATAGTTTTTCATTTTTGTGACGATTCTTTTGCCTTATATGCATTGAGTAAGGGGGAGAAAATCTATAGTTGATATATCCCCTAGATCTTGTATTTATCTATTATTATGTTATAAGTGCTTTGGAACTAGATACGCATATTCTTAGGAGGGAAAATTAATTGGTTTAATTCATTTACATCCTCTAATATGTGGTATAACTAGTTCATCATGAACTCATATTGCTTCTTGTTAATATCTTTTTAATTGTGTTCATGATATGTGAAGGGTTTGTGAGAGTATATGCTATTGTCTTAATTATCTTGTTTCTCTCTCGTTTATGGGTTAATAGATATAATCATCCTAAAATAACTTGTTTATCTTTATTGATGATCTATTAAGCTTTCATTACCTTGGCTTTCCTTATATGCTAAATTATTTTGGCTTTCTTTGCTTGGACTTACCCTAAATTCATGATTATCTAGATTGGTCATACTTTGAGGGGGAGCATTCAAGTCGACTGAATCTCTCTTTCTTAAGTATTTTTCTCCTTGACCTTCTTGTTTATCTAAAATTTATTCGTATAGCATGTTATGGTAATTTAGTTCAAATGCATGAACTTGGGTAAGCGGATAATTCTGTAAATAGGAAGATTCATGTATATCCATTTGACTTCTTTTCAATAATTATACTCTTTTTATGGCATTGATCCTCTAATTTGTATGGGCAAATTATGAATCATATTTGTTTCCTTGATCATTGTTAAAAGCTCTTATTATATCTTTCATCCTTCTATAATAGTATCTATTATATTTGCAAATATCTAATCTTTATGGCTTTTGTTAGAAATCTATTCTTTCCAAACTAGAGTAATATTTTATATCATATTATGTTTTTTATTTCTTCCTTGGATTTTTAGTTGGTAAACCTCTTATTGAATTATTCTCATCTTTCCATTGATATTACCAAGTACCTTGTGTTTTGACAACCAATATTTTAATTGGTATTATACATTAATTATGTATTTTCAAAAAAATAACTTGTCTTTACCCACTTCTTCTATTGCTTTCATAACTGATCTTGATCATGATTATCTATGCCTTCCTCCTGCTCTAATTTATGTACTTTAGATTGAATTCCTTGCATCTACTAGTAGGGAAGCTTATTTTTTATCATGTCAATGGAGGAGAAGTAAGTTTAAGTATGTGCTAGTATGTTTAAAAAGGGGTAAAAGTAATTTAATTAATATGCTTTTAATGATGTATGCTTATATCTTTTACATATTAGTGATATATACATCTATTGTATCTATCTTAAACTTAACCAATTTACCATAATCAAAAAGAAAAAGATTGTTAGCCCATTGATTGTATCATATTTTTTAATATGGTAAATTGATTAAGTTTAGCTTTAAATATCACTAACCATTCATGAAATCACTATTGCATGTATACTCTTCATCCACCTTTAGTGATATATGCTTATTATTTTATATATTAGTGATATTAGCTTATTATGATTATTGGGCTAACAATTTTCCCCTATTAAAGCCATTTTAAACTTAACTGATTGTCATAATCAAAAAGGGGAAAATTGTTAGCCCAATAATCTAACCATGTTTTCGAATATGGATATTCGATTAAGTTTAACTTTTAAATATCACTAATAATTATTCTATCACTACATTATTAGTACTTAAACGTACCATAGTCCAAATGTGTATTAAATGTACAATACTTTCTACTATGTATATTGCTTTGTTCGTCTAACATTCATCTGCAGAAAAGTAATAAGCAAAATCAAAATATGGACTTATGTAATGAAGAAATCATAATAGGCCAAAGACAACGTCTTCCCAGAATATTTCTCTAAATCTCCTACGATATCTCCGAAGCCATGCACCCGGGGGTTCGGGGGCGAAGCTCCCGAAAGGGGGCAGCGCCCACCGTGGGGGTTCGGGGGCGAAGCCCCCGAAAGGTATTCATATTTCATAATCTGGATATCTCAGGACAATTGTCGTCAAAGAAAGAAGCCATCATCTTGTTGTCTGATAAAATAAATGAAAGATATAAAAACGAGGCTTTATACGAAAACTTGCTCTTTATGTTTACAAACAAGCAGTACAATTAATCCTATACGAGGATGTCGAGTATAATTTTTTAATCTGGGTAAATATTGCTATAGGAGTCTGATCTGCAGTCGATCACTTTGTCCCTTGGACCACACGATGATAAAGAAGTGTCGTAGAAGACAGAAAGCAGCTTCGAAGGTTGCTGAAGAGAGTGGATGCTCGATGCCAAAGTCGTTGATCACTACTCTTTGCCTGAGCTCTGGATTCTTCTCTCTCAAAGACTCTTTGACTCTCAGTTCCTTGACCTTGGATCTGATACTGGATTTCTTGACTAATTTTTGACCTTGGATCTGATACTCTATTTTTCGACCTTGGACCTCTGTCAATAGAGGTCTATATTTATAGAGTTTTAGTGACAGTGACCACTCAGTTGGTATAGAAACCAAGTAGTGGAAAGTACATCACCCTTTTACACGATGGTTAAAATAACCGTTGCCCGCGTATAAATGATATTTTGAATGAGCGTGTGACGCGTGTCCAATTAAGAGACAACGCGTATAACTGCTGCGAAGATCATGGCATAAAAGCCACGTAGGTAGTTATCCTTCGCGTAGAAGAGGTTGGCGTAGAAGCCAATAACTGTCACCATGGCGTAGAAGCCAAGTAGGCATAGAAGCCGAGTAGGCGTAGAAGCCGAGTAGGCGTAGAAGCCGAGTGGGCGTAGAAGCCGAGTGGGCGCAGAAGATAGCTGATCCTCTTCTCCTGACTGAGGCCTGAGTTGCAAAATGTGCCAAAGTGATGATGTGGACGTCTTAGCCGAAATTACGGCTCTTGGAGATATAATCAAATCTCTTGCATTAAATGCAGAGATCTGCCCCCATCCTGCGCATTAAATACAGAGGCGTGTTTCGAAGGTCTGCCATCCTTCTGTGCATTAAATACAGAGACGTGCCTCGAGTTCTATCATCACTCTGCACATTAAATGCAGAGACGTGCCTCAAGCCCTGCCATCGCTCTGCACATTAAATGCAGAGACGTGCCTCGAGCTCTGTACGAAGAGCAGCTTTTGATGTGGCAGGCTATTTGTCTTCTGTGGAGCATAAACAGCTCACATCTGCCTATGTAAAACTAGGCAGTGTATTCCTTTGTATGCGTAAAAGCGGTTTACGCTAAGGAAATGGCAGTAAATGACAGCCTGGGTTGCAGTGCCGCGCCATCATTATAGCCGTCGCTTGGGTAGTAGTGCAGTACTCTTTGTCAGGAGTCCAGACGTCAGGTTCATTGCATGATCTGACAGGTTCATTTCGAAGAATACGAAGCGTTCCTCGTACGCTTCAATGCTGCATCGAAAGCGGATGAGTTTTATGCCATAAAGGCGATGTAGCACCCTTTTTACGCTAAAGCAGCCTGGACATACTACATTACGCGGATGGTCCTTGAGCTTATATTTTATGCTGTGCTCAGTGAAAAAGCTCTGTTGCACGTTGATGGCTCTGAGGTCATCTTTTTACGCTGTCCAGCATCAACATGCTGCGTATGGCTATCCAGCGTATTTTTCATGCTTCTACAAGACCCCCTTTAAAGCTTTTAAATTTTTCGTAATTTGAAATGCTTTGAATGAAGCATGAAACAGTCAAGTCTGACACGTCCTTCAAGGCTGACTTTATGGCAGAGTTATTGGGGATCCGTTGGGATTCGGAGGGCTCTCTCTTGCCTATAAAAGGCTGAGGAGTGTTCTTTCCATATTTTCTTCACCACACAGAGATGATCGCCGGAGTTCGTCGGGTCGACTTGAGGAAGAAAAAGACCATGTTCTTCCAGCATGTAAGGAGCCAAAAAAGATGGTGTCTTCGAGCAAATGTCCTCTGCAATGATGGATCATGGAAGGATATCATAGTCTTCTTTGCTCGGGATAATCAGCAACTTTGTATGGTGGTTCTTCCGGAGAGAGGAAGGGTCGTATTTGACCACACAGCTTGCAAGCTGTATCTTCTCCTAGTATTTGCGGACGAGAGTAGACAAACTAGCTGTCGTCCGAGATTAAGTTGGGTCGAATACCTCAACTAAATCTGTCATGGCACTGGACACAGGAAAGCAGATTGACCCTGCTTTCTTGTATTAGATGATGGGTCTAGGCCCATTTCTGTATCCTTTCGCCATTCACCACTTTCTTGTTCATCGACTGTGGAAGTCGCGAACTGCTAAAGAAGACGGAAGAGCATCTCCACCAATACGAGAACCTGGTAGAACAGATTCTAGTGGTGGCCTTCCGATGACGATGAGGAAATCCTTTGTAGCGGGATTTCCCTCATATGTAATCATGAAAATAAAGAAAAAACCCTTTGTAGATTGGATTTCCCTCACATGTAATCATGAAAATGAATAAAATTGTCTTTTTCTTTGTATATGATTATTTGCCATATACTTTGCTGTGAAGTCTGAATATGTGTAGCTTCGACACGTCTGGTAACTTTACGCTGAATCTGATAGAAAGAGTGCTAGGTCCCGTCCTGTCTTTTACGCATAACTAGGGATGCATAGAAAGCCGCTTAGCATTCGAGTATTCGAACTGTCCTGCTGTTAGGAATGAGGAACCGCGTAGAATTCTGAACTGTCACTTCTGATAAACAGAATTCTTGTTCAGACATCATCTTCAAGAATGATTTCTCAAAAATCCCTTGGAATAGGGCGAGAAATGGCTGTCAAAAACTGAGTTGCCATCTTGAATTATAGATGAAATATTCAGACTGGAGTCTGGATGAACTTCCAATCGACCCAAGGAGAAGAGTCATTTTCAATGTTGAACTCTGTATGCTTTGGGTACTTGGGATATTTTGAGGTCAAGAAGAAGTATCTTCTGCGTGAACTCTTGCAATTGACCGCCTTGAGAATCGTTCAAATGTACGCGTACTCTGGCCTGCGTATTTTTCAGATATGCGGAAAGTCATCGATCTATAACTGTAGATAAGCATAAAATCATAAGTTCGTAGCCTCTCGAGCGTAAAAGCTGCTGAGCATAAGAGCATCCGGGCGTAGAAACTGTAGATTTGTAGCTTCTGAAAAGGAAATCTTTTGAGCGTGAAGTTGTGGATCTGTTGCTTCTGAGCGTAAAAGCCACCAAGCGTAAAATCATAGATTTGTAGCTGTTGAGCGTGAAGTCGTAGGTTTGTAGCCTCTCGAGCGTAAAAGCTACCGAGCATAAAAGCATCCGGGCATAAAACCATAGACTAATAGCCTGTGAGCGTAAAACCGTAGATCTGTAGCTGTCGAGCGTAGAAAGCTTCTTAGCGTAAAAACTACGAATCTGCTTTGCACGAAAACTTTTCGAATTCGCTGACTGTCCGCCTTCTCTGAGTAATAGACTGACGTAGTACCCAATCATAACCGAATATTAATTATGAGATTTGGTTCGGGATTCGAGGAGTCCATCCGAACTCTATATATATCCCAAGCTTTTGAGAGAAAAACTTTTCATCCGTCTTCTGCGAAAGAAAGCTTTCGACTTTTCGAGTTCTTGTTCGTTTCTTCTCCGAGCCTTCAAAGTTTTCAATAATGGCCCCAAAACAAATCCCCTCTAAGGGAAAGAATATTGATTCTTCTTCTCGTTCTTCTGCTCAAGCGAGAGCATCTTCGGTCGGGCAAGGCGAACTTTATTCTGAGCGAAGTATCCCGCCGACGAGCAGTGCACCCGGCCTTAGAGGTAGAGCTTTTGGGACAAAAAAGAACGACTGAAAATCCTTCGCACACGTTGTTCGTGAACGCGCTAGGTCGTCTTCTGTGCTGATAGCCTCTTTGAGGAAGATGATGAACAGAGACGTTTCATCTTTTACGCCCATATTTCTAATATGTCAGCATAAAAACTCCATATTTTTGCAGTCGGGCGTAAAAGCACAGACTGTCGAAACTTGGCGTATACTATAAATTTGAGTGTTACGCTTCCGGCATAATAACTCAAACTTTGGCAGTCTAGCGTAAAACACAGACTGTCAAAACTTTGTGTATACTGCCAGTCTTGAATTTTACGTCTTAGGAAATGGAGCGTAATGATCAAGTTTTTACAATCTTGGCGTAAAGCACAGACTGTTGATTTTTGGCGTATGCTGCAAGATCTGTAATGTCTAGTTAGGAACTGATGTATTTTTTTTGCACTCTTGCAGTTAACTTGCATGCATCTCCGCTAGCCGATGTGATGGGTTCTGTCGCCTGGATGCTGCATTCCAACTATCTGGAGGATCTGTCGCACGTGACATTTCCTATCTCCGGGCCCCAGTATCCCGAAGGAAGGAAAATTTTGATATCGGCTCAGGGCGAGCGAACGCTGCTGAACATGATTAATGGAGAGCCCCTGACGTACATAGACGGGGACCAATACATAAAGCCGACTTTTCTCTTCGGCGACATGATTGACAAGCAGTCCCAGACGAATCCCAAGAAAGAACTCTGGATTTTCCCTGTCGGGGGCTTGGTCCTGTATCTGTCCAAGATGCTGAGCGACTATCCCATCTCGGCATTCTTTCATTCTACACATCCCAAGAGGATGTCGTGGACGCTGACTCCCGATCTTCACGGCAGGCCGGGAAAGATCTTTTATCAGAAAGGATCTAACCAGGGGTCATTTGTCCGCCGCCCTTCCGGCTCTGTGATGCCGTTCAGGGGACTGTACCCGGGCAGTGTCCCGAGTGAAGACAGCTTGGTGCTCTAACCGGTGCAATTACCAACTTTTTGCAATGATTTCATGGGGCACGGGGGAGTATACCCCAAGGTGAATCCTCGGTGCAATGGGTGGATCACCCCAACAAATCTTCGATAGGCTCGCTTAGCTGAATGGGTCCTGAAGCATTTTCAGACTGAGCTGGAGAGCATTGGTCTGTTTACAGCTGTGAGTGCTACCAGTGTTGGGTTACCTCCCAACCCTAATCTGTTTCTGGCTCTGATGGAGTGATATATCTCGCTCACTGGGACTTTTGCCACTCCACTGGGGGAGTTGGGATTGGCCCTCCACGAGATGGCAGAGATCTCGAGACTGCCGATGGGGGGTACTCCATATGAAGAGTATGTTCCCACGAACCGGGAGTTAGGGGATTCAGACCCTCGGGTAGTAGTTGTGTACCAGGAGCTGATGTGCCACTACCTCGCTTGCACCGCTTTTTATGGTGAGCCTTCAGATTTGGCTCACATCAATAAATGGGCGTCCTACCTCTTCTTTCACCGGGCCAGAAATACTAAGCCAGAGAAGGTTTTGGATAGCAAGGATCAGCCTTTGAATCTTCTGAGCGTGCTTACTGCTCAGGTAGTTGACGATCTTATGGAGGATGCTGGGCTCCGGACTAGATTCTCGACGAAGGGATAGGGAAATATCCCGCAAGCACTAAGGCCTACAGCTATTTGAGGCATTGCCGCAGGCCTCTGTCCAAGGAAGCTCAACTGGCTTGCTTTCTCTCCATATGGCTGCGCCGACTGGTGGTACCGGGTATCGCATCTGCGGATCGCATTCATCGCAACACGCTATGGCCTGCAGTGCGTCTGGTGTTTGGGGCAAGACTAGGCTTGCTCCCTGCCATGGTGTGCCGTATACAAGCTGGCCTGAGGGCCATGACTGATGGGCTGCTCGCCGATGAAACTCGACGTGATAGCTTTTCCAGGGTAGAATTACCATACCTGTATTTGATGGGATGGTTAATTCTCTATAACCCCAGGGTTATGTCTTCCGGCTCTGGCAGTAGTTCGGGGAGTAGTTTCTTGTTGAACTACAAGAATTCCTCCTGGAACGTGACCACAGTTTTAGACTGTCGGCGGGTGCTGAACTTCAGTCACAGCTGGAAGCTTTTCTGCACTGTCCCCTCTGTACATCTCAGTCAACAGGGGATCAGACTTTAGGATGTAGGGGATGGGCAGACCATTCTTTCTCCTGAGGCTTTTAATTGGTTGGTCTGCATTAGACCTTCCCATTTACTATACAGAAGCGAAGACCATTGCTTCTTGGAGCCCTACCTGCCTAGTCGGTTAGCTAGGCAATTCGGGTACGACCAGTTGCACGTGGGCAATGCCGTCACCAGCTTCAGGTCCAGGGGTGGACTCATTGATGGAGCCAGAGGATGGCAATATTTCATCATGGGTCGCACTGAAGCAACTTTTACCGTGCCCGTGGTTTCACTCTCCATGGAGCTGTGCATTCTCTACTCGTATGCGCAGTTCGATGTGGCAACCAACACCTTCCATCGCCACTTTGATATGCATGGAAGTTTTAGGATGCCCTCTTCCAAGCCTGGGGGAAGAGTGAAAATCCCCTTGGTTTCTTCTGACGAGGGTGAAGAGTCTATTACTCCGGATGAGCCCCTGTTGTCGGTACCGAGGGGTGAAATACCTCCGCCTGCAGGGGCTCTGGTAATTTCTGGGAAGCGAAGGGCTCCTGCTCCGAAGTAGACTTTCCCTCGCAAGAGGAAGAAGAAGACGGTTACTCGTTCTCTCTGGATTCCCGACAATGAGGCTCTTGAGCCTGCGTTTTCCCCTATTGGGGCTGATTCTTTGATCGGAGGTTCCTCGCCTTTTAGAGAGGGACCCTCTAATGTTCCGGCTGGCGGTGCCAGAGAATTCCTGTTGGAGGCTGCTTTCGATGCTACCGCTTCAGGTAGTAGAACGAGATTGCCTTCGGGGTCGAGCCGAACAAGGATATCTTTATCCGGGTCAACATCGGGAGAAACCCCTGCCGTGTCTGTCGGTGCGCCCAACGAGATTCCACCTGATGAACCTCGGCTGGAACTTGACGAGGGCCTGGAAGAATATTTGTCGGTGTTGGTTGACACACCACCTTCTCCAAGTATGACAGCTTGCCTAGCATCATTAAGAAATGATTTAGCTGTACTGACCGCAGACGCGACATATACACCATCGGCCATGGGTAAACGTCATTTTTATGCCTCTTTTTAGAAAAGTCAACATCATTTCGATATTAACTTCCTTGTCTTCTTTTCAGGGGAAGACATCTTCGGAGAGGGCAGTGTAGATGCGCCCTTTGGCTCTGTGTCAGGTCCTGGCGGTGACACGGAGGTGCCTGACTTTGAAGAGGAGACACTTTCGGGTGCCGGCTCGTCCGTCAAAAAGATTCTGATATCTCAAGAGGAGGACGAGTCTGTCATTGCGATAATGCCTCCTTTGAGTACGCCGGTCACTTCGTTCGGTGTTGGCGCTTCTTCTTTTGTTGCACCACCTGTTGAGGCGACGGCTGTGGCAACATCGTCCGCGGTCGTTCCTGGAGAGAGTTTCGCCAATATCGCAGCCACTCCCAGCGTTCGTTCGAACCTGGCTATGCTGACTGAGCAGTATATTGGTATCTTCTACACCATTATGAAAATATTGATATCAATGGTGTTGGAGAAGAATCTGAGCTTTGAGTCTCTGAGGAGGTCCTCCCAGTTCGCGATAGTGCCGATCAGGGACTTTAACGACACTGGGGTAGCTGATACACTGGAGCAGATAGTTAATGGTTTGGAGGAACCCATTAACGAATATCAGCAGCTATCTCGATACAGCATTGACGAACTGGTCCAGGCTAGGTTCGACTCCTTGACTGCAGAGCTTGCTGGGTAACTGGAATCTCTGGACAAATCCGTCCAGGAACAGCAGCAGAAGATGGATCAGGAGCGTACCCAACTGGAGTACGTCATTCCTGAGCTGACTCAGTGCGAACTCGACTATGAGAAAGTGACAGCAAGGGTCCGCAGATTGAGATATGAACTCGCTCAAGCGGAGGAACTGGCTGTCTCTTTGTCGGTAACTCGAGATGTGCTGACGAATCGGAAGAAGACCGCCCAGCAGAATCTGACGCAAGCGGGTATTGTCCGTACGGGTTTCGTACGTACTCGGGCTGAGCTATCCTCTTTGAACAATGATGCAGCAAGGTTGGAGCGTGCTCGCGCTGACGTCTTGGACTCCAAGGATTAGAGGATGGCTGCTCTGGCACGGCAGATTCGCGACCTAACTGCTCCTCCCAAATGATGTACTTTTGCTTTTCAATATAATTTTGCTCTTTTTTTTTGGAATAATAAAGAGGCTTTCATCTGACTTTATGGACCCATCATTTTGGAATATAAATGACAGGTTTGGGTGAGAGTGATATCAGAGGTAATATGGACGTGATATACTCTCGATAAGTTTTAGTAGGACATATCTATTCAGAGTTTATATGGACATGATAGAATATGCTTCAGCTAAAATTTGTACACAAAATACTATCAGAGGTAATATAGACGTGATAGGTCTTGAAGTTCCAAATTAGTTAAACATATCTATTCAGAGGTTATATGGACATGATAGAATATGATCCAACTAGTTTCGTTTTGGAAGTAGTTTTGTCATAATGAGATTTTTGCCATATTCCACTTGAGCAGAGGAGGTTAAGCATAGTACATCTTCAGGAATTTGCCATTGATAGGAGCCATTAACAGGTCTCCATTAGGCTTGGCTAACCTATAAGCGTCGTTTGAGAACGTCGTCTCGATCACATAAGGGCCTTCCCACTTGGGCTATAATTTGCCCTTACTCCTGTGAGTAAGAATCATCGGCCTTCTCACAGCTAAAACTAGCTCGCCAACTTTGAACACTCTTTTCTTTACTTTTTGATTAAAAGCTCTGGAAATGCGTGCTTGGTAGAACGCGATACGCTGTTGAGCTTGGAGGCATTTCTCGTCTAACCCTTCTAGCTCTTGAAGCCTTAACAGGTCATTCTTTTCTTGAGTCAACTCATTAGCCACGGCTATCCTGAGTGACGGAATTTGGATCTCGATGGGCAGAACTGCTTCGCTCCTGTAAACTAATGAGAATGGGGTGCAACCTGTCGGTGCTCGTACCGTTGTGTGGTATGCCCAGAGACATTCTTCCAGCTTCTTATTCCAATCCCTCTTGTTCGAAGAGACAAACTTTTTCAAGAGCTTGATAATGGTTTTGTTGAAAGCTTTCGCCAAACCATTAGCAGCAGGATTATATGCCGTAGAGGCCATATTTTGTATCCGATTTTTATCGTAAAATTGATAAAACGCTTGGCTGATGAATTGAGGCTCATTGTCATGAATTATCCTTCGGGGTATCCCAAAGCGATAAATAATGTGATGCTTGATGAAGCTGATCACATTATATGCCTTCACCTCAGCAAGAGGGATCGCCTCTGCCCATTTGGAGAAATATTTCGTGATAGCCAGTATGAACCGGTAACCTCTGGAAGAAGACGGGTGAATAGGACCAATGATATCCATACTCCATGCTTCGAAAGGCCAGGATGCAACCGTAGGATGTAGATATTCAGGAGGTTGATGTATAAAGTCTGCATGGACCTGACAGGCTCTGCATTGTTTTGTATACTTTATTGCATCTGTGATCATAGTAGGCCAGTAATAGCCCATTCTCCTGATGCGATCCTGTAGCTTAGGACCGGGTTGATGCACTTCATATACGCCGTCGTGAGCTTCCCGGATAATCCGATATGCTTCATCACCAGAGAGACATCGTAATAATAGTCCGTCATAAGACCGGCGATATAGACATTATAAAGATGCGTCAAAATAGAAGCGCAATAATCGTCTTTTGACGAATACTACTTCTTTAGGGTCTTTTGGCAAGATTCTGTATGCTACGAAATCTATAAAGGGACTTCTCCAGTCTCTCTTTGGAAGATCTGTGTTCACTGCGTAGCTGTGTTCTATGTGAAAGTTATTTTTTACACAGAATAAATCTCTGTTAAGAAGGATCACCGAATTCTGCCTTCTTATAGGGGTAGCTAAATCTGCAGCTAGACTGGCTAGGGCATCAGCTTCCAGATTCTGAGATCGAGGTACATGCTCTAGGAAGAATCCTTTAAATGTCATGGCTATCTCGACCGTTGCTCGGTGATAGGGGATGAGGTCTGGATTTTGGACTTCATATATTCCTCTGACTTGATTGACGATCAGCAGAGAATCACCGAAAGCTTCCAGAGATTCGACGCCCAATTCTTTAGCGACTTGGAGCCCGATTAGTAGAGCGTTATACTCTGCCACATTGTTAGAACAGGGCTCACTAAGAGAATATGCTCGGTAGAGGACGAGCTTATCAGGAGTAACCAGGATAATCCCTACTCCCGAGACCACGTTTCCCCTGGGACCAGTTCTGGAGGCACCATCGAAGAATAGTTGCCATGCATCGCTTTCCATTATGGAATTATATTCTGCAACTTCGTCGAGAATGTCCTCGTACAGTTTGGAGGCCTCTGGGATCGGATGAGCAGCTAGGAAGTCAGCTAATGCTTGGCCTTTGACGGACTTCTGAGGGACGTACACAATGTCATACAGTGTTAATAACATCGCCCAAGTCGCAAGTCGGGAATTAAGAATACTTGGCTTGTTCATCAATACCCGAAGAGGATTGATCCTGGAGATGATGTGAATGGTTTGGCCTGAGACATAGTACTGCATTTTCTGGATAGCGAACATCAGAGCCAAGCATTCTTTCTCCACTGGATTGTACCGGTGTTCGGCTCCGACCATCATCCTGCTGAGGTAGTAGATAGCCTATTCGTGACCCATATCATTCTTTTGTGCGAGAAGAGCTCCCAGAGAATGATCCATCGCTCGAACATACAGCACAAATGGTCTTCCTATGACGGGAGGCACTAGAAATGGCGGACTAGTGAGGTTGCGTTTGATATTATTAAATACTTGCTGACAGGCTTCGTCCCATGCGAAGAATACATCTTTCTTCATGAGACGAGAAAAGGGCTGACATCTCCCAGAGAGGTTGGATATGAATCTCCAGATATAAGCCAGACGACCTTGAAATCCCCTGAGTTCCCTCAGATTATGGGGTGGTCGCATTTCTAAGATGGCGTTGACTTTATCAGGGTCGATTTGAATGCCTTTGGCGGTAATAACAAATCATAGGAATTTGCCACTAGATACCCCCAGAAAGGACTTTGTAGGATTCATTTTGAGTTGATGTTGGCGCATCAATTCAAATACTGTCTTCAAGTCTTGGATTTGATTATCCTTGAGGCGGCTTTTGACAGCTATATCGTCCACGTAACACTCCACTATTTTGCGTAAATGCTCATGGAATATGTTACTCATAGTCCGTTGGTACGTAGCCCCGGTATTCTTCAATCCGAAGGGCATGACCGTATAGCAATATACCCCCAATGGTGTCCGGAAGGCAGTATGCTTCTCGTCTTCAGGATGCATCTTGATTTGATTGTATTCTAAAAATTCGTCCATGAAAGACATATGTTTAAACCCGCATGTATTGTCAATCATGACGTTTGTGATGGGAAGAGAAAACTCGTCCTTGGGGCAGGCTGCATTCAGATCTCGGTAATCGATGCAGACATATACTTTCCCATTTTTCTTCATGACCGAAACAACATTGGTGACCCAGTCAGGATGTTGTTCTTCCCGGATGAAACCGCAGGCTATCAACTTCTTGATTTCAGCTTCAATGGCGTCCATCATATCCGGGCGGAACCGGCGTTGGTGCTGCTTTACAGGCTTCGAATTGGGCAATATATTGAGCTTATGAGTAGACACCTTTGGATCAAGGCCTGGCATGTCCTCATAATTCCAGGCAAAGACGTCGATATATTCTTTTATCAGCTGGATAACTTCTTCCCTTTCTGCTTCGGAAAGATTGTTACTGATAAATATCAGCTTTGGCGAAAGTTTATCCCCAACGTCAACCTGGATAACTTTATCTTCAGTGGGAGGTTCTCTCTGCTCGAAGCAGAATTTCCATTGTGTATCCATTTGCTGAGCCCAAGCGTCATTCTCAAACAGTTCAGATTCTTGTTTGTCTGCTTCGAAGGAATCTGTCACTACCATATTTAGTGATAATGTTCGTTCGAGAGCATGAGATGAGTCGGAGGGCGCTGAGCCATTTTGAGAAGAGGAAAAGATATCCTCGTTTGACTCAGGAGTTCCAAGGGAGGTGGTATACCCTAACCCGAAATGAGTTCATTGATAGTAGGGATCGCCGTGCAGCGGCATTCGTCTGCCTTTCCCGTAGTTGAGACCTGGTTCCAATTTTAAGTTATAACCCATACTTTGCATGATCTTCAAAGCTTGTGGGCTGTATCTGTGAACCTGTATTTTACCGGCATCGTCATCGAAAGAATCTTTTTGCACAGTCGGTTCATTGCATATACGGCCGAAGACTATTGAATATTGACTGCTGTAAGTAGGCGGGACAATGAAGATAGAATCCTTATGCGATCCATATGTCGTGGTGACATTGGATGATGACGCCACTTCCCACATATACGGATGATAGGAATCTATAGCTTCCAAGAATTTTTGCGCTATAGGTTCTATATCGTCATGGGAAGAGGATTCCTGATTCGGAATTTGAGCGTCAATATACTGGAAACGAGGATATTTATTATCATCTAAAACTTCGTTCCCGGTTGTATTTATATTAATCGGCTGCCTGTTGCGCCGAAGGTTGATGACCAAGGGTGGAGGCTTCTGGTTCAAAGTGATCATTAGAGGATCACCCCCTTTTCTTGACCTGGTTTTGTTCAGGTGGATAGCCATAGGCTCCATGGCTTTTGGACGAGTAGTTCGTCCTTTCACCTTGATTGACAGAGGTTGCTCGGCAGAGGGTTCTTCTGGCTCCCGGTGGGATTCCTTCTCTGCTTCGGCTGACACCTCTTCCGTGTAGTCTTGAGAGTATAACACGGCATCAGAGTAGTAGGATTCTACTCCTTTGAACGGGTTCAGGTCAGCAAACTCTGTTTGTACTGTTCCTTGGGCATCTACATATTTAAAGCATTGATGTAGAGTCGAAGGAACGATGTTGTGGTCGTGGATCCAAGGTCTGCCCAGCAGAATGTTGTAGGACACCTCAAAATCAATGACATAACATGTAGCCACTGATCTGAGGTCGCCAATCTGGATCCTCAGGCAAATTTTCCCCAACGGCTAACTTTTCTTGGCGTTGAAACCCACGATTGTAGTGGTAGTGTAAGCCAATTCGCTGGTAGGAATCCTCAGCGGTCTAAGCAGACTATGAGGAATGATGCTGATTGATGATCCCGGATCTATGTGAATCCGGTTGACCTCTATGGAATCGACGTACCTGGTGTAATAGTCTGTCATGCCTATTATGTTTTAATAGCATATTATCTTGAGTGAAAGTGATATTCGGGACCACCTCCATCACACTGTGGCATTGAGGGCATGCCACTGGTTCTTTGTCAGGGGACTTGAGCTGGGTCAAGTATGCATCCGCCTACATCAATGCTTCATTCAGGGGTTGACGAGTGTCTTGAGAGAGCCTGAGTAGTTCAAAGATGGACAATCTGGCTGGTGTATTAGCCAATTGGGCCAGGATGTCAAAGTTGTACGGCTTCTCCAAACCTTTGTTTCGAATGTTTTTTATAGGTTTATCGAAACGCACTTCTTTTTGCTTCCCTCTGTCCGCCGAAGTTGGTCTTGAAGGACCAGGCTCTGGTACGGTGGGCTCTGGTTCTGAAGGCTTGGCAGCTGAAGCGTCTGCCAATGCGTCTTCCTGGCTGGCTCCATAGTCCTGGAGGTAAGCTTTCCCTGAACGGGTCCCAGTAGCCAAGACCTCGTCTTCTGATGCCGAGTGTACCGTAATCATGTGACACGGTTTGTGCTTTGAGTTCTTTTTGGACTTAGCCTTAGCAGCTTGAGTCTCTTTCTCAATCTCTGACACCAAGTCTGGATGAACCCACATAATTTCGCCTCGCTGGGTAGTTAGGGGTAGCAGGTCATGATTTTGACCCCTAGCCGGAGGGAGATTAACGATGTTCATCGTTGTCCGAGAAATAGGTGTAATACCGTCCGGGACTTCTTGGGGAGGCAGATTGCCAAATTGCAGAGAGATCATGTTGGTCGTGACTGTCTTCTCGCTGTTGCGCAGAGTGATAGCCTTAGCATCGATCAGCTCTTGGATCTTTTTTTTCAGTACATAACACGCCTTTGTAGGGTGGTGTACGTATCTATGGAAGATACAGTACTTGGGATTGTTAGTACTGCCGACTTCATTAGACCGTTTTTCCTCAGGAAGGGTAATCTTGCCGCTTTTGACGAGACACTCGAATATGCTCGGAATATCGTCGTCGTCGAAAGAGTACACTTTAATGGGCCTGGAAGTCCCAGGTTTCGTCTACGTGGTTGTCGCAGTCTTTTGTCTGGACGTATTGATTGCCATAGCTTCTTTTCCTTTAGAACTGCGAGGATGGTCGCTGTTGGGGGATGACCTCTTGCCTCTGTCGGAGGTAGAGATCATGATGCCATTATCACGCGCCTTCCGACTGTTGTCCTCGGCAGCTACCGCTGAGATGATGAATGAGGGCCAATCATAGAACTGATATGGTCCTGTGAACACCAAGATCACAGAAAGAAGGTTCTTCCTGCAAATGTCTACCAATGCCGAGTCTGGAACTCCGGGAGGCATTTGCAAAGTGGCTTGACAAAAACGTTCGATAAAGGTGCGAATATCCTCTTTTTCCTTCTGCTTTACTTCGATGAGAGAGGACATCGACATGTCCATCCCTCCCCCATAGAATATTACGAAGAATAAGGCTTTGAAGTCGTCGAAGGAAGTAATGCAGTTGTTTGCTAGGCTGCGGTACCACTCCCGAGAGACAGCCCTTGAACACCCGAGTGAGGAGGGCGTCATTCCCTTGTAGCAACACCGTCATCATACTGAAGTAGTTCATGTACTGACTCGGTAATGTTTTTCCCTCGAACAGAGCCATAGTCTGTGGTTTGTATTTAGGAGGAAAAGGGGCCTCTTTCCAGATAGCCGGGTAAGGCTGGTTTATTCCTAATTTCTTGAGCTGATCTTTGTGCTTCAAGGCATCAAATTGGGTTTTCAGCTCCCGTACTGCCTGCATCAGATTTATAGCCGGTAGCGGGACCACGGAGTGGTGAGAAATCGGTTGTATTATGACTCCAACGGGAGGTAATACATTCTCCGAGTGAGGAAGCGGGGGAACTGCTGACTCTTGATCTAGAGCAGGCTCTTGGATCGTGTTGGATGGTGGTAAGTCCACCCCCACACATATCTGAGTTGGAGGGACCGATGCTTGAGCCATGGCAGCTGTGTGTTGAGTTAGCATCATCTGGTGCATGTTCTCCATCATGGATTGTATCTCTTTCAGAGACGTCTCCAGTACAGTCATGCGTTGCTCAGCGCTCCCGGACGGGAAAGCTTTCTCGCGTTCATCTCCAATGGCATAAACTCCCATCTCCCTGGGTATCATTGAAAGATTAGTATAGGTCTCTGTAGAAGTTGACTCTATACTTTCGACGTCTGATTCGGGAGACTGGAGACCCCCGGCATCGGAATCAGAAGAGTACGAAGCCGGTTGTCCTGACCTCGAACGAGTGTTTTGGAACACCCCAGCTTTGGTATTCCTAAGGAGCATGTTGAATCTCCTTCGGCTCGGAGTTCTAGAGGGATGACATCTTGAGCCCGATCTTCCTCTATGTATGTGTGAAGCCATGTTCACAGATGTATGTGTGGGCTCTTCTTCCTGAAAAGACGGAGAGTAGATCAACTGGTCAAAAACCGACCATTTTGCTTCAGAATAGCAACATTTAATTAAAATCCTATGACTATTACAACAGCGCTCGCTAAGAGGCATAATAGATATGCTAGAAGATCCCCTCTCCTTGTATTTCTGGATCAGATACTTACGTAGGTCAGGAGGATTTACAGAAGAAGAAGATGATGGCTTGTTCCTTCTGTTCACATCGGTGGGCATGCGGATATTGGGAACCATAGTTTTCCTTGTGCCACCTATATACAACAGGTTGGCCATCTGGGTGGCTGATAATCCCCGAGGAGGGTGTCTTTCCACAAATTGAGCCTTCTTTACGCTGAGGGGCTTCTCCTGGCGTAATTTGGAGATCTGCTCTGGTTGGCGTAAAGCTGAGGATGTCCTCAGTCGGCCGTCAGCTTCTCGCGTAATCCGGAGGGCGGGCAGATTGTTCCCTTGCTGGCGTAAAGGCCGAGAAGTTGAGTAGTCCGCCGCTTGCTTTCCCTTGCGTAGATTGCAGGGATCATCTGCTCTTCTGCGGAAGGCAGATGCATTTTTACGCACGGAGCGCGTTTGGGACTCCTGATTTGGTGCTGAGGCATTATCAGAAATTTTGTCTATTTCGTCACAGACGAAAGACAAAGTTTTATGCGCAGAGCGCGATGTGTACTTCTAGACTAGCGCTGAGGCATTACCAGAAGTTTTGTCTGCCCTGTCAGAGATAGGCGACTGAATTTTACGCGCAAGGTGCGGAGTATACTTCTAGATTGGCGCTGAGGCATTGCCAGAAGTTTTGTCCGCCCTGTCAGAGACAGGCGACTGAATTTTACGCGTAAGGCGCGGAAGAAGCGATGCTACAACCTCGTTGGTCGAAGAGATCGAAGAGATCGGAGAGTCGACAGGAATGGTAGAGGATGTCTTGGGCATCCAGACCTTACGTAGTTTCCTGTTGTCTTGGACAGAGATAGAGTGAGAGCTACCCCCTGTTCGAAGCATGTCTTCGTAGGCAGACTGGTCGAACTGGACGACCAGTGTCTTATTTATGGATCCCACGGATACCGCATCATGTTGAGCAATTGCTTCCTCATCAGAAGAGAAAGATGTCCCCAGCAGAGTCGCCATCTTGTTGTCTGATAAAATAAAAGAAAGATATGGAAATGAGGCTTTATACGAAAACTCGCTCTTTATGTTTACAAACAAGCAGTACAATTAATCATATACGAGGATGTCGAGTATAATTTTTTAATCTGGGTAAATATTGCTATAGGAGTCTGATCTGTAGTCGATCACTTTGTCCCTTGGACCACACGATAATAAAGAAGTGTCATAGAAGACAGAAAGCAGCTTCGAAGGTTGCTGAAGAGAGTGGATGCTCGATGCCAAAGTCGTTGATCACTACTCTTTGCCTGAGCTCTGGATTCTTCTCTCTCAAAGACTCTTTGACTCTCAGTTCCTTGACCTTGGATCTGATACTGGATTTCTTGACCAATTTCCGACCTTGGATCTGATACTCTATTTTTTGACCTTGGACCTCTGTCAATAGAGGTCTCTATTTATAGAGTTTTAGTGACAGTGACCACTTAGTCGGTATAAAAACCGAGTAGTGGAAAGTACAGTACCCTTTTACACGATGGTTAAAATAACCGTTGCCCGTATATAAATGACCTTTTGAATGAGCGTGTGACACGTGTCCAATTAAGAGACAACGCGTATAACTGCTGCGAAGATCACGGCATAAAAGCCATGTAGGTAGTTATCCTTCGCGTAGAAGAGGTTGGCGTAGAAGCCAATAACTGTCACCATGGCGTAGAAGCCAAGTAGGCATAGAAGCCGAGTAGGCCTAGAAGCCGAGTGAGCGTAGAAGCCGAGTGGGCGTAGAAGCCGAGTGGGCGCAGAAGATAGCTGATCCTCTTCTCCTGACTAAGGCCAGAGTTGGCGAAATGTGCCAAAGTGATGATGTGGACGTCTTAGCAGAAATTACGGCTCTTGGAGATATAATCAAATCTCTTGCATTAAATGCAGAGATCTGCCCCCATCCTGCACATTAAATGCAGAGGCGTGTTTTGAAGGTCTGCCACCCTTCTGCGCATTAAATGCAGAGACGTGCCTTGAGTTCTGTCATCACTCTGCACATTAAATGCAGAGATGTGCCTCGAGCCCTGCCATCGCTCTGCACATTAAATGCAGAGATGTGCCTCCAGCCGTGCCATCGCTCTGCGCATTAAATGCAGAGACGTGCCTCGAGCTCTGTACGAAGAGCAGCTTTTGACGTGGCAGGCTGTTTGTCTTATGTGGAGCGTAAACAGCTCACATCTGCCTGTGTAAAACTAGGCAGCGTATTCCTTTGTATGTGTAAAAGCAGTTTACGCCAAGGAAATGGTAGTAAATGACAGCCTGGGTTGCAGTGCCGCGCCATCATTATAGCCGTCGCCTGGGTAGTCGTGCAGTACTCTTTGTCAGGAGTCCAGATATCAGGTTTATTGCATGATCTGACAGGTTCATTTCAAAGAATACGAAGCGTTCCTCGTACGCTTCAATGCTGCATCGAAAGTGGATGAGTTTTACGCCATAAAGGCGATGTAGCACCCTTTTTACGCTGAAGCAGCCTGGACATACTGTATTACGCGGATGGTCCTTGAGCTTATATTTTATGCTGTGCTCAGCGAAAAAGCCCTATTGCACGTTGATGGCTCTGAGGTCATATTTTTATGCTGTCCAGCATCAACATGCTACGTATGGCTATCCAGCGTATTTTTTATGCTTCTACACATCTATCAAGGGAAGAAGCCAAGTTATGCCATTATTATTTTTAGACTCTGAAGAAGCCTGCACCTGCTATAGTTTGTCTAAATTCTATAATAAGTCTTAGAAATAATTATAAACAAAAGAAATGGATGAAAAAATTGAAAGCTAGGGTAGAAAATAACCTAGGATCATTTTCGATTGAAAACCGACATACCAATGGTATACTGGAGTATACCGACGGTATACCAATTTTATATAAATGTTGCTCTTTCTCATTTGGACCGGCATACCAACGGTATACTGGTCTATACCGACAGTATACCAGTTCATCGCAGTTTTAATGGTCTAATTATGTGCATTAAATGATCCCAACGGTCATATTTATAGTCGTTGCTACTCCAGACCGGTATACCGATGGTATATTGTAGTATACCAGCGGTATACCATTCGCAGGCTGAAAGTTACATTTTTGCTCTTTCTTTGTATTGGTCTATATAAAGTCTTGAACCCTTTCTTTCAAGGTTGATCCCTTTGAGCCTAAAATTTTTAATCTTCTAAAGGCCATAAACAAATACTCCACCAAAGCTTTCATTTGCCTATCCACAAATTGTATTAGAGTATTCTTGAGTTGTAAAAGTTAAACCTTTATATTTGTTGTAAGAAGATCAAAACTATCTTGTAAGAGATTGAAGTGTACAAGCCTTCGGATCAAAGCTCGTTGTGTAACTATTTTGCTAATAGTGGATTCAAGCCGGACAAGAGTTCCTGGGACTGGAGTGCCTCGAGGAGGATCCAGGATACATTGGGGTTAGTATTCTTATTGCTTTACTTCTTGCATATTTAATTTTTAAATTGTCTATTATTAATTATTTGTGCTTGATTTATTAGCTTAACCCTATTCAGCCCCCTCTAGGGTTCCTACAGATTTGTCTATACCTAACTATTATTCTTTTATTACTTCGTACTTGAGACTTTCAATTATTTATTTTGGTACTTTTTTACTTATGTCTGTGGATGAGATATAGATGCATGTGACTTGTGTTAACAATATATTTTCCACTTGTGAATTATCTATTCATATTACAACATACGTGTGTGTTATGATTTTCTAACATATTGGAGTGTCATATCCATACGGCTGGCAAGCTACATATTCCTAGTCCTACGTATTTTGGGACTGGAACGTAACATATTTTTGTGGTGGCCCATGCAGGTCAAGAGTATATTATCTCAGTTATATTACTGTACCGAGCAAGCCTGCAAATAGGATTAGAGTATAGGATCTCATCCACTTATTTAATCATCTCCATTGATTCTAATTTCTTACTATCCTTGACTTTTTGATTTGCATCTACCTTGAACTTGTTCTAACATTGTCCTTATCTTCGTGTCCTACAAGATAAATCCTTCTAATGGACGTGTTGCTTCCCTCATTATCACAATAAGCGACTCAGCAACTCAGGAGAAATCTAGAGGTCCATATTCCTCGATGATGTCCCCGACAATACAACTCCAGCCGGGACACCGATCACTGGTAGGCCAGACACCCCTATCAGTTCAGACAGATCCTCAGACTATAGTACCTCCGATGGGGCACCAGCTACAGTAGACTACAAATCTCTAAGGTGGGAGTATGCCACTATCGCCATCCTAGTTTTTGCCTCAGTTTGCCTCGCAAATACTTTTTGTGCCACCTCTACAGTTTTCGTAGCCTGACGGAAATGTTACCTCGACCCAGTTCATGCAGGCCATATTGCAGGCTCAGTGGAAGCAGAATTAGCTGCTGAGATAAGATCTTATAGCTGCAATAAATAGGCTACCTCCCCCACCACCAGCTCCTGTACCAACACCAGCCCCAGTGCCATGACCTTATGAGGGCAATGTCAAGGGTTTCACTCAGTTGAACCCAAAGTACTTCAGAGGTACGGAGACACCACTGGAGGTCTCCTAGTGGCTCATTAGCACCGAGAACTTATTGAAGGCATCGCAGTTACCAGAGGACTTATGGATGATGGTAGTAGACCTTTTTCTTAAGGATAATGCTAACCACTGGTGGAAGGTCGAGCAGAGGCAATATGGCATTGACCAAATATGGAAGGAGTTCTGCGAACTCTTCAATAAGAGGTTCTTCCCTGCCCATGTTCGTAATATCCTCTACGAGCAGTTTCTTTACCTCAAGCAAGGGAACATGACGGTGGACGAGTATGACATAGATTTTAGCTGACTCAGTCATTTCAGCGAGATGTTGATTTACACTGAGCTAGAGAGAGCCAAGAGATTCCACCTTGGACTATCCCCTGACATTAGGTGCTTCACTAGTGCGCAGTCAAGGATATCATATGCGGCAGTTTTGGAGGAAGCAAGAAGTCAATAGCTCATTTTGAAGGAGACACAACAGACACAGAGATGTCCTGCACCAGCAGCACCAGTTAGATTACCTCAGGAAGGACCCATCAGACACCCTTTGGCACATCAGCAACCCCAGCAGCACTAGAGAGCGGGACTGTACCAGACTTAGGAGAAGACCATCTATAATTACTATGGGAAGCGCAAACACATTATGAGAGATTGTCGGCTTCGCTTAAGTCAGTGTATGAAATGTGGTTCTGGGCAGCATATGGCCAGAGACGGTCTAGTGCAACAGGCCTTGGAGCTTCCTCAGCCGACACAGAGGCTAGTACTTCCAACACTGCGACCGACTCAGCAGATGATGAGGCTAGGAGCACCAGGAGCGGGAGCACCTCGACCTCCAATAGGTGGAGGATTTCAGCGAGGACCACCGCTACCTACTTAGGAGGACCAGTTTGCGAGGGCCACGCAACAGGGACCTCTTCAAAGGACTGGGCGGGATTTTGCTATCTAGATAGATGACACATAGCAGAAGATTGATGTTATAGAAGGTATTACCCATGTTTCTACTCTTCCTGCTGTGACATTATTTGATACGGGGGCCACACACTCATTCATGTCTTCTAGTTTTGTTGCCAAGCAGAACATTTCCACTACGCACTTGTCTAGTTGTGTTAGAATTCTCACCGAGGGAGGAGTTGTACCATTTAGCTTTATTTGTAGATCTTATTCTGTAATGGTTTGCGGTAGGGAGATGAAGGCTCAACTCTTAGTCTTTCCCATGCCAAACTTTGATGTTGTCCTTGGGATGGACTGGCTAAGCAAGTATCATGCTTTCTTCCACTACTACGAAGGAAGTATTCTCTTTAAAGTACCAAGCCAGCTAAAGCTAGAGTTTGTACTAGGATCCATGGAGATGCATGATGGTTCTCAGATAGCATTGAATGATGTCATTTATCATCCTATTATTTCAGAGTTTTACGATATCTTTCTAGAAAAATTGTCAGGTCTACCTCCGGATAGAGATGTAGAATTCTCGATTGAGTTGACCCCGAAAGAAGAACCCATAGCGTCGTATGTTTATAGATTGGTGAAGAAGGAGATGGATGAGCTGAAGGCGCAGTTAAAGGAGTTAGAGAAGAAAGGCTTCATTCGACCGAGTGCATCACCGTGGGGACCTCCAGTGTTGTTTGTACCCAAGAAGGGTGGGTCAGTACACATGTGCATTGACTACAGGGCCTTGAATCCTATGACTGTGAAGAATTAGTGCCCTCTTCCCCGCATTGATGACTTATTTGATCAGCTTAGTGGAGCCAAGGTATTCTCGAAGATAGACTTGAGATCGGGATTGTTTGTGGTATTAAACGAAAGAATGAAAGTGTATTTCAATGACGGGGTTTATGCGAAACCCGTGCCCTTTGATTTACAAACAAACTTGTACAATTTAATCCTATACGAGGATGTGGGAGTATAATTTATTTAATCTGGGTATAAATTGCTATAGGTGTCTGATCTGCAGTCGATCACTTTAGCACTTGGACCACACGATGTTGAAGAAGTGTCGTGGAAGACAGGTAGCAGCTTCGAAGGTTACAGGAGAGGGTGGATGCACGATGCCAAAGTCGTCGATCCCTGCTCTTTGCCTGAGCTCTGGTCTCTCTCTCTCTCTCTCTCTCTTTTGACCTTTTGATCTGGTATTGGTTTTCTTGACCAATTTTCTGACCCTCCAATTTGTCGACCTTGTTCCCCATTGATAGGGGTCTCTATTTATAGAGTTTTGATGACAGTGACCACTCCGTCGGTGTAAAAATATGGGAGTGGGAAGTACAGCACCCTTTTACACAACGGTTAAAATAACCAATGCCTGCGTATATATGACCTTTTGAGTGAGCATGTGACGTGTGTCCAACTAAGGGGACAAAATGCGTATATCTGCTGCGAAGATCACAGCGTAGAAGCCACGTAGGTAGGTATCCCTTGTGTAGAAAAGGTTGGCATAGAAGCCAAATGACTGTCACCCTGACATAGAAGCCAAGTAGGCATAGAAGCCGAATAGGCATAGAAGCCGAACAGGCATAGAAGCCGAACAGGCGTAGAAGCCGAATAGGCATAGAAGCCGAATGGTCGTAGAGGCCGAGTGGTCGTAGAGACTGAGTGGGCGTAGAAGCCGCGTGAGCACAGATCCTGAATGGACGTAGAAGCCGCTGCGTACCGTGCCAGAGTGCTGATGTGGACGTCTTAGCCGAAATTAAGGCTTTTGAAGATATAATCAAATCTCTTGCAGAGATTTGCCACCATCTTATGCATTAAATACGGAGGCATATTTTGAAGGTCTGCAGCCCTTCTGTGCATCCGTCGCAGAGACGTGCCTTGAGAGAAACTGTCACCGCTCTGTGCAATTAGACGTGGAGACGTGCCTTGAGTCCCGTACGAAGTGCAGCTTTTGACGTGGCAGACGGTTTGTCTACTACGGAGTGTAAAATAGCTCATGTTTGCCTGTATAAAACAAGGCAGCGTATTCCCTTGTACACGAAAGAGCGGTTTACGCTGAGGGGACTTCAGTAAACGACGGTTCGGTGATGTTTTAACCAAATTCTCTACATTAAATGCAAAGATCCGCCATCATACTGTGGGGCGCATCCCGAGGGGTCTGCCATCATTTCCAGCCGTCGTCTGGGTAGCCGTGCAGCACTTTTTGTCAGGAGTCAGAGGTCAGATTCACTGCGTGACTTGACAAGTTTATTTCGGGGAAGACGAAGCGTTCCTCGTACGCTTTAACGCTGCTTTGAGAGCGGATGAGTTTTACGCCATGGAGGCGATGAAGAACCCTTTTCACGCTGGAGCGGCCTGGACGTACTGCACTTACGCGGATGGTCCTTTGAGCTTATTCCTCACGCTTGATGGCCTTGAGGTCCCCTGCTTACGCTGCCCTGCATCAGTATGCTGCGTAGCTCCTCCCAGCGTATTTTTCATGCTTCTACAAGACCCCCTTCAAAGATTTTAAATTCCTTGGAATTTGAAACGCTTTGAATGAAGCATGAACCGCTTTTGAGGACCGTTCAGATGTACGCATGATCTGGCCGACATATCCTTCAGATGTACGGGAAGTCATGGAGCGTGAAATTATTAGTCTGCAGCTTCTAAGCATAAACTAAACACCATCGAGCGTGAAATTATAGACTTGTAGTTCCTGAGCATAAAGTCATAGGTTTGTAGCCTCTCGAGCGTAAAAGCTACTGAGCACAAAGGCATCCGGGCATAAAACCATAGACTGATAGCTGTCGAACGTAAAGCCGTAGATTCGTAGCTGTCGAGCGTAGAAAGCTCCTTAGCGTAGAACTGTAGATTTGTAGCTTCTGAAAAGAAAATTTCTTCGAGCGTAAAGTTGCGGGTCTGTTGCTTCTGAGCGTGAACTAAGCGCCACCGAGCGTGAGATCATCGATTTGGTATCTGCTGAGCGTAAAGTCGTAGGTTTGTGGCCTCTCGAGCATAAAAGCTACCGAGCACAAAGGCATCCGGACGTAAAACCATAGACTTATAGCTTGCGAGCATAAAACCGTAGATCTGTTGCTGTCGAGCGTAGAAAGCTCCTTAGCGTAGGAACCGCTGACCTTCTTCGTACGAAAAAACTTTTCGAATTCGCTGACTGTCCGCCTTCTCTGAATGATAGGCTGACATAGTACGATACCGTATTTGTTGAGGATATCCCACTAGGGAATTTTTAATGGACCTATTATTTGCTGCGCACATTTAAGTGTAAATAATAAGTTCGAAATAAACCCTATCAGAGGTAGTATGGACGTGATAGGTATTGTGGACTTAACACCACTGGCGTACTTAGAGTTAAGTACGGGTGTTAAGTGTAGATGACAATCGATATCAGAGGTAATATAAACATGATAATCGATAGCCGAGATGATAATCGATATCAGAGGTAATATGAACATGATAATCGATAGCCGATTTTAGGAAGGTTTGTTCAGAGGTAATATGAATATGACAAACTCCCTGGGTTGTGACTCTATCGGGGATAGAGGCATACATCTGCTCAGAGGTAATATGGACATGACAATTTTTGTGGACTCAACACCACTGGCGTACTTAGAGTTAAGTACGGGTGTTAAGTTGAGATGACAATCGATATCAGAGGTAATATGGACATGATAATCGATGGCCAATTTTAGGAAGGTTTGTTCAGAGGTAATATGAACATGAAAAACTCCCTGGGTTGTGACTCTATCGGGGATAGAGGCATACAACTGCTCAGAGGTAATATGGACATGGCAGTTTTTGTGGACTCAACACCACTGGCGTACTTAGAGTTAAGTATGGGTGTTAAGTTGAGATGACAATCGATATCAGAGGTAATATGGACATGATAATCGATGGCTGATTTTAGGAAGGTTTGTTCAGAGGTAATATGAACATGACAAACTCCCTGGGTTATGACTCTATCGAGGATAGAGGCATACATCTGCTCAGAGGTAATATGGACATGTCAGTTTTTGTGGACTCAACACCATAGGCGTACTTAGAGTTAAGTACGGGTGTTAAGTTGAGATGACAATCGATATCAGAGGTAATATGGACATGAAAATCGATGGCCGATTTTAGGAAGGTTTATTCAGAGGTAATATGAACATGACAAACTCCCTGGATTGTGACTCTATCGGGGATAGAGGCATACATCTGCTCAGAGGTAATATGGACATGGCAGTTTTTGTGGACTCAACACCACTGGCGTACTTAGAGTTAAGTACGGGTGTTAAGTTGAGATGACAATCGATATCAGAGATAATATGGACATGATAATCGATGGCCGATTTTAGGAAGGTTTGTTCAGAGGTAATATAAACATGACAAACTCCCTGGGTTGTGACTCTATCGGGGATAGAGGCATACATCTGCTCAGAGGTAATATGGACATAGCAGTTTTTGTGGACTCAACACCACTGGCGTACTTAGATTAAGTACGGGTGTTAAGTTGAGATGATAATCGATATCAGAGGTAATATGGACATGATAATCGATGGCCGATTTTAGGAAGTTTTGTTCAGAGGTAATATGAACATGACAAACTCCCTGGGTTGTGACTCTATCGGGGATAGGGGCATACATCTGCTCAGAGCTAATATGGATATGGCAGTTTTTATGGACTCAACACCACTGGCGTACTTAGAGTTAAGTACGGGTGTTAAGTTGAGATAACAATCAATATCAGAGATAATATGGACATGATAATCGATGGCCGATTTTAGGAAGGTTTGTTCAGAGGTAATATGAACATGACAAACTCCCTGGGTTGTGACTCTATCGGGGATAGAGGCATACATCTGGTCAGAGGTAATATGGACATGGCAGTTTTTGTGGACTCAACACCACTGGCATACTTAGAGTTAAGTACGGGTGTTAAGTTGAGATGACAATCGATATCAGAGGTAATATGGACATGATAATCGATGGCCGATTTTAGGAAGGTTTGTTCAGAGGTAATATGAACATGATAAACTCCCTGGGTTGTGACTCTATCGAGGATAGAGGCATACATCTACTGCTTTCTTGAGGGAGCAAATTGTCACATCAAAGTGAAATCAATTTGCAGTGATCGTCTTCTCATTTATAGATGCAACGTGATGACCTTGGCATCGATCAACTCCTGAATTCTCCTTTTTAGTACATAGCACGCCTTTGTAGGATGATGAATGTACTGATGAAAGAGACAATAATCTGGGTCATCGTCTTTGCCAGCCCTCTCAGGGTATCTGATGTTGGATAGCTGAAGTTTATTTTCTTTCATCAACGTATCGAAGATTTTACTGATGTCATCTTCATTGAAGGAGAAAGTCCCTTTTGGCCTTCGGGCTCCTGATGCTTGAGTTCTATGGTCTTCTGGGAAGATCGTCATTGTTGCATCCTCTTTGGATTCTGAGGGAATTCTACCGCCAGCTTTGGATGTTGCTCGGTTTTGTCGAGGGAGACTACCCCCAGACTTGTCGTTGCACTTGCGGAGATCACAGCGCTCATCTGGTTCCCCGTAGAGGTCAGATATTGTCTTACGCACGGAGCGTGATTTGTACTTCCTATTTGGCGTTGAGGCATCATCAGAAGTTTGGTCTATACCGCACGTAGCGGGAGACTGGTTTCTGCGCGTAGAGCGCAGTGGATACTTCTGGGTTAGCACTGAGGCTTTGCCCGAAGTTTTGGCAGTATCGCGCGTAGCGGGAGACTGATTCCTGCGCGTAAAGCGCAGTGGATACTCCTGGGTTAGCGCTGAGGCTTTGCCCGAAGTTTTGTCTGTATCGCGCGTAGCGGGAGACTGATTTCTGCGCGTAAAGTACAGTAGATATTCCTGGGTTAGCGCTGAGGCTTTGCCCGAAGTTTTGTCTGTACCGTGCGTAGTGGGAGATAGAATTTTATGTGCGGGGCACGGAGGGAGCGATGCTACCACCTCATTGGTCGGAGAGATCGGAGAGATCGGAGAGTCCGCAGGAATGACGGAGGATATCTTGGGCATCCATACTTTGCGCAGCTTCCTGTTGTCTTAGACGGAGAGAGAGTGAGAGCTACCCCCAGTTTGAAGCATGTCTTCGTAGGCAGACTGGTCAAAATGAAAAACCAGTGTCTTCTTCACGATTCCTACAGATACCGCATCGTGTTGAGCAATTACTTTCTCGTCAGAAGAGAAAGACGTCCCCAGCAGAGTCGCCATCTTGTTTGTGGTATTAAACGAAAGAATGAAAGTGTATTTCAATGACGGGGTTTATGCGAAACCCGCGCCCTTTGGTTTACAAACAAACTTGTACAATTTAATCCTATATGAGGATATGGGAGTACAATTTATTTAATCTGGGTATAAATTGCTATAGGTGTCTGATCTGCAGTCGATCACTTTAGCCCTTGGACCACACGATGTTGAAGAAGTGTCGTGGAAGACAGGTAGCAGCTTCGAAGGTTGCAGGAGAGGGTGGATGCACGATGCCAAAGTCGTCGATACCTGCTCTTTGCCTGAGCTCTGGTCTCTCTCTCTCTCTCTCTCTCTCTCTCTCTCTCTTGACCTTTTGATCTGGTATTGGTTTTTTTGACCAATTTTTCGACCCTCCAATTTGTCGACCTTGTTCCCCATTGATAGGGGTCTCTATTTATAGAGTTTTTATGACAGTGACAACTCTGTCGGTGTAAAACCGAGGAGTAGGAAGTACAACACCCTTTTACACAATGGTTAAAATAACCAATGCCTGCGTATATATGACCTTTTGAGTGAGCATGTGACGTGTGTCCAACTAAGGGGACAAAATACGTATATCTGCTGCGAAGATCACGACGTAGAAGCCACGTAGGTAGGTATCCCTTGTGTAGAAGAGGTTGGCGTAGAAGCCAAATAACTGTCACCCTGGCGTAGAAGCCAAGTTGGCATAGAAGTCGAATAGGCATAGAAGCCGAACAGGCGTAGAAGCCGAACAGGCGTAGAAGCCGAACGGGCATAGAAGCCGAATAGGCATAGAAGCCGAATGGTCGTAGAGTCCGAGTGGTCGTATAGACTGAGTGGGCGTAGAAGCTGCGTGAGCACAGATCCTGAATGGGCGTAGAAGCCGCTGCGTACCTTGCCAGAGTGCTGATGTGGACGTCTTAGCCGGAATTATGGCTTTTGAAGATATAATCAAATCTCTTGCAGAGACTTGCCACCATCTTATGCATTAAATGTGGAGGTGTGTTTTGAAGGTCTGCAGCCCTTCTGTGCATCCGTCGCAGAGACGTGCCTTGAGAGAAACTGTCACCGCTCTGTGCAATTAGACGTGGAGACGTGCCTCGAGTCCCGTACGAAGTGCAGCTTTTGACGTGGCAGGCGATTTGTCTACTACGGAGCGTAAAATAGCTCATGTTTGCCTGTATAAAACAAGGCAGCGTATTTCCTTGTACACGAAAGAGCGGTTTACGCTGAGGGGACTTCAGTAAATGACGATTTGGTGATGTTTTAACCAAATCCTCTGTATTAAATGCAAAGATCCGCCATCATACTGTGGGGCGCGTCCCGAGGGGTCTGCCATCGTTTCCAGCCGTCGTCTGGGTAGCCGTGCAGCACTTTTTGTCAGGAGTCAGAGGTCAGATTCACTGCGTGACTTGATAGGTTCATTTCGGGGAAGACGAAGCGTTCCTCGTACGCTTTAACGCTGCTTTGAGAGCGGATGAGTTTTACGCCATGGAGGCGATGAAGAACCATGTTTACGCTGGAGCGGCCTGGACGTACTGCACTTACGCAGATGGTCCTTTGAGCTTATTCTTCACGCTTGATGGCCTTGAGGTCCCCTGCTTACGCTGCCCTGCATCAGTATGCTGCGTAGCTCCTCCCAGCGTATTTTTCATGCTTCTACAGGGATACCAATAGATAAAGATAGAAAAGCAAGACATTTCGAAGACCACATTCAGTACGAGTTTATGGTCATGCCATTTAGATGGACTAATGCTCCAGTTACCTTTATAGACTTGATGAATCGAGTCTTCCATTAGTATTTGGACCAGTTCATGTTTGTCTTCATAGATGGTATCCTTTTCTATTCGAAGAGCCACGGGGAGCATGAGAAGCACTTGCATATTGTCTTAGAGATATTAAGGAGAGAGCGATTGTATGCGAAGCTTAGCAAATATGAGTCCTTCTTGGATAAGGTCTCTTTTCTTGGACACATCGTCATTGGAGATGGTATTTCTGTAGATTCGGAGAAAATTTTGACAGTTAAGACAGTGCTCATTCCTACATCAGCATCGAAGGTGAAGAGTTTTCTTGGATTTGCGGGATATTACCGACGGTTCGTGAAAAACTTTTTGAGGATAGCAGAGCCTGTGACTCAGTTAATTAGCAAGGATCGAAAGTTCATATGGACAGATGAGTGTCAAGCCACTTTTGAGGAGTTAAAGAAGCGGCTGACCATAGCACCAATGTTGACCATTCCATCAGGATCAGGAGGCTACGTGATCTACAGCGACACATCGGGGAAATAATTAGGATGTTTATTGATGCAGCATGGCAAGGTGATTGTATATGCATCTAGACAGTTGAGAGTACATGAGAAAAATTATCCAACTCGTGACTTAGATCTTGCAGCCATTATTTTTGCCTTGAAGTTATGGAGACATTACTTATATAGGGAATAAGTGGAGATCTATACTGACCACAAAAGCCTCAAGTATATCTTTACACAGAAGGAGCTGAATTTGAGACAATGCTGGTGGCTTGAGTTGATAAAGGACTTTGAGATAGAGTTGCATTACCACCCAGGCAAGGCTAATGTACTAGCAGATGCGTTAAGCCGTAAGCCTATGGCACTATTTTTGACGACGTAGAGGGAGTTATTGGAGGGCTTGCATGAGTTTAGCATAGAGGTTGTATTACTCGGATCAGATGGAATACTAGCCAATTTGCAAGTGCAGTCATCTCTAGTAGAGAGGAAACAAGGGCACTTACGAGCTATCCAAGACAGGCAAAAGCAATAGGCAGATCTTCATCGTTGTCCTTTGGAGTTCAAGGAAGGCGATCATGTCTTCTTGAGGATATCACCAACCAGAGGCACTATTTGCTTTGGGGGATACGGCAACTTGAGTCATAGGTATATTGGACCATTTGACGTGTTAGAGCGTGTTGGAGAAGTTGCGTATCGACTGGCACTACCACCTTACTTCAGGAAGTGCATGATGTATTCTATGTGTCGCAACTAAGGCGATATGTAGCAGATAGCAATCATATTCTTGATCACTTTGAGATCACCATCGGGCCAAGCTTGGATTACCAAGGGAAGCCCATGGAGATTCTCGATCATCGAGAGAAGGTATTGAGGAATCAGTTTATTTTCTTGATTCATGTGGCATAGAGACATCACTCACCAGGAGAATCTACTTAGGAGCAAGAGGATGACATGTACAAAAAAAATTGTATCTATTAGAAGATCAAGTTACGATTTACTTTGTTCTTTTCTACCATATAGCATTCTCGTTTCCTTATCGTGCTTTAGCTTTAATTTCGGGAATAAAATTTTTATAAGTTGGTTAGGATGTAAAACCTCTTATTTTTAAATTATAATTTTAGGTATTTATTTATTTTTATTTATTAGCTCAGCGATCGTTACCGACGCAGGCTCAAATATATAGGCAGGATCAACATCAACACCAGCATTAACCGCAGCAGTGAGGATAACAGAGACCACGATAGCGCCACCAGGGAAGGCAACAACAAGAAACTCGACAAGGCCAAGGGCAGGCATTCACCTTGTCTCTGGAGGAGGCTTTGGCATCAGGTGATGTGGTGGCAGGTAATATTTCTGTCGTATCTTTTTCTGTTATAGAATTAATTAAATCAGGAGCTTCGTATTTATTTATATCTGCAAAATTTGTGACACGTATTGGATTGGAGTTTGAGACATTGCCAGAGAGGCTAAATATACTCACTGGTAATGGGCTTGTAGGAGTTAGTAGGGTGTGCCTAGATTGTCCAATCGTAGTGTGTGAAAACCTATTACCTGCGAAGTTGATTGAGTTTCCTATGGATAACTTTGACGTTATCTTGGGCATGGACTGGCTGAGAGATAGTCATGCTACGATAGATTATCGTAGGGTTAGAGGGTTATTTTGTATCCCTGGTTTGAAAGAGTTCACGTTCGTGAGGTCTACAAGAGGCCAGCAAGAAGAAAGAGTTATGGCGGTAACAACGGAAGGAGAACCGATACCCAAGATAGTTGACGAATTCATTGATGTCTCTCCCGAAGAACTTCCAGGATTGCCTCTGGTTCGAGAGGTAGAGTTCAGTATAGATTTGATGCCAGGAACGAAGCCTATATCTCAAAAGGTTTACCAGGTGTCACCTTCTGAACTTGACAGTTATATCAGCATGTTGAAGAGTTGAAGGCGAAAAAATTTATTTGTACCAGTGGGTCACCATGGGGAGCCCCAGTAGTGTTAGTGAAGAATAAGGATGGATCGATCTGACTATGTATTAATTATAGGAAGTTGAATACAGTGACAGTAAAGAACAAGTATCCCTTGCCAAGGATTGATGACCTATTTGATCAATTGAGTGAAGCCAGAGTATTCTCTAAGATTAATCTGCGATTCGGATATCATCAAGTGCGAACACGGGAGGGAGATATACCGAAGATAGGATTTAGGTCTCGATATGGACTTTATGAGTTATTAGTGATGCCATTCAGATTGACCAATGCACCAGTAGTATTTATGAATTTGATGAACCGTATCTTCATGCCCTATTTAGATCAGTTTGTAGTAGTATTTATCGATGACATCCTGGTGTACTACCGTAATAAAGAAGAACATGAAGACCATCTAAGGAAGGTGTTGCAGACTTTGAGGGAGCACCAGTTCTATATAAAACTTAGCAAGTACGAGTTCTGGATAGATTATATTTTATTCTTGGGATATATCATCTCAGGAGCAGGAGTATCAGTGGATCCCAAAAAAGTTGAAGTAGTAGAGAATGGGCCAGTTCCTAAGACCGTGGCAGATGTGCACAATTTTCTTAGATTAGCATGGTACTACATGAGGATCATGTCAAATTTTGTAAGGATCTCCGCACCAATGACCCGGTTGACTCAAAAGGACGTTAAGTTTGTATGGTCAGCAAAAAGTCAAGCAGCTTTTGAAGAACTAAAGAAAAGGTAGATCTCGGCATTGATCCTAACACTTCCAGTAGGATCGTGAGGGTTCACAGTGTATTGTGATACATCAGGGAAGGGTCTTGGATGTGTTTTGATGCAGCACGAGAGAGTTATAGCATATGCATCATGACAGCTTCGGGATCAGGAGAAGAATTACCCGACTCACGACTTGGAGTTGGTAGCAGTGGTGTTTGCGCTCAAGTTGTGGAGGCATTACTTGTACGATGATCGGGTAAAAATATTTATAGAATATAAGAGTTTAAAATTCATATTCACCCAGAAGGATTTGAACATGAGGCAAAGGAGATGGCTGGAATTGCTGAAGGATTATGACGTGGAACTTTAATACTATTCGGGCAAAGATAATGTAGTAGCAAATGCTCTTAACAGGAGAGGTGGTACATTTTTTCTGGAAAACGCAGAAGCATATCCTAGAAGATCTTCAAGAGATGGGCATTGATATATTGTTTCCATAATATAAGGGAGTCCTGGCCAGTTTACAGATACTGTCCACTTTGGTAGACATGATCAAGGAAGCCCAGGCAGGAGATACACGGGTCCAAAAGTTACGAGCAGAATGTGAGTCGGGACTCAGGAAAGAGTTGACTATTCACAGCGATGGGACGTTGAGATTTAGAACTCGTCTTTGTGTGCCTAGTGGAGATATATGACAAAAGATCATGACTGAGGCCCACAATTCCCAGTATTCTATCCATCCTAGCGGTATAAAGATGTACCAAGATATTTAGCAATACTTCTGGTAGAACGGGATAAAGTAAGAGATAGCATGTTTTGTATCCCGGTGCCTGATATGTCAACAAGTGAAGGCAGAGTAGTAGAGGCCAGCAGGATTGTTCCACCCTCTCCTTATTCCGGAGTGGAAATGGAAGCAAGTTACTATGGACTTTATGATCGGTTTACCTAGATCCTCGACCGAACGAGATACAGTTTGGGTGATAGTAGATCATCTCACTAAAGTGGTACATTTCCTTCCTTTCAGAATTGAACAGTATAAGAAACAATTGGCAGATATGTATATGCGGGAGATTGTGAGGCAATATGTTATACCAGTGAGCATAGTGTCAGATCAAGATTCGAGGTTCACTTCTCATTTTTGGAAGAGCTTGCATGAGAGATTAGGTACTAAGTTAAAATTTAGTACGTCATACCACCCTCAGACATATGGACAGTTCAAGAGAACTATCCAGACCTTGGAGGATATGTTACGAGTATGTACCCTAGACTTTAGTAGATCATAAAAGAAATATCTGCACTTTATTGAATTCTCTTATAACAATAGTTATCATGCCAGCATCCAGATGGCACCTTTTGAGGCATTATATGAAAGAAATTGCAAGTTACAGTAAGCTTGGGATGACATTGGTGAGAGAAAGATATTGGGCCCATAATTGATTACTCAGACTGTGGAAGTTGTCAAGCAAATCAGAGAGCGGCTGCAAATTACACAGGATCGACATCTTTATTGGGAAGATCGGCATCGTAGGCCTCTAAAGATTTGAGTCGGCGACCACATATTTTTGGGAATTTTTCCCACTCATGGAGTTATTAGATTCGGGGTTCGCGGAAAGCTTAGTCCATGATACATTGGACCATTTGACATTCTCGAGCAAGTAGGGGATGTTGCTTATCGTCTTGCCCTTCTGCCTTCTCATTATGAGGTACATGACGTATTTTATGTGTCTCGGTTGCATAGGTATGTTCCAGACCCGAGCCATGTCCTCGACCATTCTGAACTAGTCGTGGGTACCGACTTGTCTTACGAGAAACAGCTTGTGTCCATTTGGACCGAAGAGAGAAGGTACTCAAGAACTGGACTATCCTCCTTATCCATGTCGCTTGGGGGCACCACTCTTTGGGAGAGTCAACATGGTAACGCGAGGACGATATTCAGTCTCGGTATCCACACTTATTTGACTCGCAAGGTATATTTCTTTATGCATTTTTCCAATTCCATGATTATTGGTCACCTTGATAGAGTGCTATTAATGTTGCTATATGTATATTATTTGCTTTGCTTATATATTACCTGTGATTGCTTGTTGCTAGATGTGATTGTCCTGATGTCTCTAGTTGCCTTAGTCCAAAAATTCTGAGGACAAGATTTTTCTAAGGTGGATAGATATGTTACTCCCCTATCCCGATATACTTGGAATATACTCAAGTTGGCGAACTTCGGGTATGTTTCAAGGGCATGGTTGAATGGATCTTGGTGTACATTAGCTAGTATTGATTGTGTGGTGGTGGTAGGTAGGGCGTGTGGCTTGGATTTGTTGGAGAGATCTGACAGTTCACCATCAACCCCTTGCCTATATATATCCTTGTTCTCATTCTCTCTCCTCACTTGTTTATTTCTCTTATTTTGCTCTTGGTATTCTTCACAGGCAAGTATATCTTAAAAATATGAAGAAACATGATCGGCTATAGTTTTATTCTTAGTATTTATTATTGTAATTAGTTTCTAGTAGTGTTCTTCTGATTATAGTTAGTTCTTGGAGTTTTTATATTTGAGGTGGTTAATGGTTTTATCTTAATTTTATTATGAGGGTTTTTATGAATATATTTTCCTAGGGAATGATCCCCAAAAAAAAGATATTTTCAAAAGATGTTATTTCCTGATTTAGAGCTTAAATTTTTTTCTTGATTTATGGTTCTTGTTGCTTGAGGAATGGAGCACTATCATTATCTCGAGCTTGAACTCTGAGTGCATCAATGGTGGGTCAGTTGGAGAAGAAGAACAGTGATAAGAAGTACACAGGAGGATTTATATTATGGGCGCATGTTGAGTGTGACCCATAGTCCATGGGCGCATGTTGAGTGTGACCTGCATTCCATACTTGTGTGTACTTTAAGAGTACTGCCAATTTCTTGCAAAAGTATATGAAGGGGATAATTTTTTGAAAAAATCCTTCTTGACGCACTTTTGGAAGACTTCAGCCTCTGGTGCACAATTGATGTACTAATGAACGAACCAAGTAAAAGTGCGCCAGTCTACGTTTTAGCGCACTTCTGACTAACTTGCTATTGATTGGCACACTTTTAACCAAAATTAACAGACCGGCGCAAAATTGGCACATTGTGCATTACCTATCAAAGGTGCGTCGCTCTTATACATATAACCCTTGGCGCACTTTCTGGATGCTCAACAGTTGGAGAACTTTTAATATATTAATGACCCAACGCACTTATTATCTCTTGGCGCACTCTTGCTCAGTTCAGCCACGATAAGCGAGCCTTGACTTTGGCACGTCTTGATTCCTGAAGCCCTCGACTGTCGTGCCCTCGACCATCGAGTTTTTTAGGGATTCGTGTTTTGTTTTATAGTTGTTTTTCACTCACAAAGTGTGCCACTTCTCTTTCTCATACTTCTTGATTTGTGCACCACATCTCCTGCTACTTTATTATCGATTTTGTGTGCCATGTTATAGACTTCTACGTTATGACTTCTGTGACCTAGTGTTATAGGTATGTACGCCATATAGTTGCTTGCTCGTGCATAGTGCACCACTATTCCTGACTAACCTATATTGGCACTTGTAAAGTGCGCCGACCAAGGACTTCTTGTGATTGATTGCGCATGCATGGGTACTATTGTACACTTGATGTTTGTTTTAGATTAGTTGAGCTTGACCATGATTGATGATCTATGACCCCAAAAATTGAGGAATTAAAGAGGCATTCATGACTGCGACTCGATCATATGAGATATTAGATTCCTAATTAATTATGACTCCTAACTTGATCAAAACATGATTCATGAGACCAACTGATAGGTTTGGTATCCGGACTTGGTTATTGTATTCGTGCTAATACACTTGTCCTGCTCGCCTATTTATAACGGCTATATTATACACTGAGTGTGGGACATTGGCCAACATGTACACTAAACATGACATGATGATTCATGTTCGGTACATAATATTATATTCCTGAATTCTTGGCACGAAAATAATAATGGGTCAGAACCAAAGTGTGGCTAGGGTATTGCTTGTTTGAATGTTGCATCTACATTTAGGTGAATCCAAACTTGACTCCTTATATTGAATAGATTCGTATCAAATGTGACTGTACTCTGTATGACATCATTAAGCGAAATGTTCTTGTGGCTACGACAGAGAATTCTATATCATTATAGGGTTAATTAGGTAACATAAAAGCTGATTAGAACATAGGGAGAGAACGACATATTGAGATCGTGCGTGATGGCCGCCCCGTGATAAATTTTTTGGTGTGCAAGGCTGGCCACCACGGATATTATATATCATTCGCATGTAGTGGAGTGCAATATTTAACCTTTTTATATATAAACTGAGCCAACATTTTTCCTATAGGAAGGTTGGAACTGTTACTGATTTATCAACAGGTGGCCCTACGGGGGACTGGTGCGATCATAATTTTATGCCTTTATAAACTTGTCTCGGTTAGCCTTGCTCGATATGGCACGATCTGAGGATGCTTATAATTATTATTATTATTATTATTATTATTATTATTATTATTATTATTATTATTATATCTGGGATAACCCCAGACTCCACATAACAAGCAATAACATTGTTTTGTCGTTCTAACCTGACATTGTTGCGATTATAACTCTACTAGTAGCTTAGGGACATGGACTTTCATAGTGTGGTATTCAACTTCTATTCTTATTTGGTTGGAGAGTTGAGTCATTATGCTATGATGGAATATGGATCGAGCTATGGCACAGAATCTGAGCTTGACCATAATCATGGGACGTACCTTATCTTGGGTGGCATGGCATTTTTTGTTCATATTTCTTGAAGGAGTATCATGTTATCCCGAAGATGGGGCACATGCCAATGATTCTTGGCTCTTGTACTATATGCTTGATCTGGTTTTCGTTTCTTTATTCATACTTCTTTATGGTACTTGTTATATGGGGTCTAACCCCAATGGTTTTGTATGGCCAAGTTTAGAGCCAGCACCATAGGATCATGCTTATCCTCCTTACGATGACGCGCACCAGACGGATGGTCGCTGAAGGGCACGAGTGGGTTTCTTGATCACTGCTCATCTTGTATATTCTTCTCCTTTGGGCATTTTGCCACCAGCACTTGTTAGCTGGCTTATCTAGACATCAGTTCATTTTTACATAACTATAACATAATCAAACTGCAGCTGATCTCAGTTGTGTAACTATTAACATTCTGCTGGCCTAACATTTTGAAGGCTAGATCTCTAGAACATTCTGATAGAGTATTTAGGACATCTTACGACTTTATCTCATATGTTCTATGTTGTTGTTACTTGCTTGAATGATTAAGACAATGGTTTTGAGACCCTAAGAGACTTGATTATAGCATGCACCCCTTGTCTTTCTACAGCCAAGACCGTCATACAACGTTCTATACCATGTACAGGAGAGCTGGCCATGTCCGTCTCCGTATTCCGGTACTGGGGCGTAACAGAAAAGAAGGGTCAATTAATCGAAGGTAAAGCCACTCACTAAATGATAAATCGAGGGAGAGAAAGGGAGTTCTTTAGTGCTCCGCTCGCATGTCACCTACTTGATAACCTGCACACACCAACAGTCGATCGATATCTCCTTATATCGGTTTCCTAAAATTTGATACAAAAATAATGTTTGAAGAATGAAGACAATAAAAATCTATCGAAACTATTCAAGAAAATGCAATTCATAAAACCAATGTGAAAACAACCAAGCGGTATTGAAAACGAGTAACGAAACCAACGCAGTGGAAAGGCCCCTCATGACTCTACCGTCGAGTCCTTCCTCGAGGCACGATCCACTGAATGTGCGACTTGATTCCGAAGAAACTAATCCATAACGAGAAAATGACCTTGATTCAATCTGTCCCAATCGATCGATACCGACAATTTTCTTTAGCCGTGCTCCCTGTGTGGGGAACGGGGAACTACACTACCTTTGTCGTGAGAGAGAGAGAGGGGGGGGGGAAGAGAAGTGAGATGGGGGGATTTTGTCATTTACACTTTTATGTTAACACCGTTAGGAATAGAACAGGGGGATATTAAGTTGATACCTATCAAAGTTGAAGACGTCAAATTGAAAAACTTGAATAGTTGAGGGTATCAAGTTATAATTTAGCCAAGAATAAAAAGAAGTTGAATTGCTACCAATAGAAGGAGAATGGACGGGATAAAAAGGAGAAGAGATGTATGCAAATTGCAGGATCGATCTTGAGCACAAAAATCAGGAATAATTCAAACTGCCCGGTTCGAAGAGGTTCGAATGATTTAACCCAGTTCATCATAAAAAAATATTTTCTGGCATATGTGAACCAACCAGCCTACCAATTCCCACCTTTTTTTATCTTTATCCCGTAGTCATGGGGTTTATTTTAGGTATTTTGAATGCCAAAATGTTTGTGTTGATCCAATATCAACAAATATTATGTTTTCATAAGTATTGTGTTGGTACTTGTCATGCCCCAGAACCATAATAAAAGAGAGCGGGGACAGAACTCAGCCAGCTACGTATACTAGAGTACTCTAGTACCCTAAGATTCGGTCATGGCTATATATAAACATGGAAGGTTAATACTACAAGCCAACAGTCAACCTAGGTCAAGCAATCATAATGTCTTAATCACAACCAAATAGAATAATAAACAAAATATATAATCATCTGAAGCAAGATAGTAAAGTGTCACAAACCATGTATACATAGATGATCATGAAGCTAGTAATACAAAATAAAGAACTAGCAAGAGTAATAGTCATACATGATCAACTCTAGCTATAGTCTAGAATATGCTAATCATGTCTTGCCCGTAGGCTAGAAGTCAAGTCCAAAACATGGGCTAATACATGGTCGATAGCTAAACACCTCAAAAAAATATAAAAGTACGAGATCTAGTGGGTAATGTAAGGGAAACACACTCAGGTCGTCTGGTTCTCCGGGTGGTCACTATCCAACGGAAGGTAAGGAAGATCATTGGGTTCTGCTACGAGATCTAGCCATCCAAAACCAGTTGGGTCAGACTCCCAATAGCAAGTACCACAAAGAAGGCCAAAAACTATAAACTAAAACCAGCATGCAACACAAAACTACAATATACTAAGGCAACAAGTAATCACCTAAAATATATAAAGTGCACCAAGAAATATGAAAGTAAACTGGTAACATGTAAAGTAAACAATGACAAGTAACATGTGCAGGATCATGTAAGCATATATCAGCTCATGTCGAGTGAAGCAGAACATGTAAGTACGGAATCATAAAGTATAGAATAAGCAGGAAACATATAATTAAAAATAATTATAGAAAAAGGATAAGACGACAAGTAACAAGAAAACTTGGAAACTTCACAAAATTGGAGCATAACCCTAAAATTAAACAAGGAGTGGGGTTATAGATCTTTTTTCGAGTCGAACCTAGTCTCTGGTCACTTCCGACACATATGACAATACGAGAAAAGATACTACAAAAGTATAAAGAAAATATCACACAACCAAGAAAGCACGGCCAAGCATGTTCTATGGTTTGCTATCATTAGCTAACTAGGGTTATCACAAAACCTAATTACTAACAAATACAATCTTGAGAACCTCTCTATTGGTCGCATGCCCTGCAGACTGTCTGAGATACCCCAAACGCCAAAAATAGAAAAGAAGTATAGCAGATACACCACCCGAATATGTGCTCATAATGACAAATATCACACAATGGTGAGTCTACATAATCTATGTATATGCATCACTCGATGGTGAGCTGGAAGAGTGCCACTTATGACGGAGAGCTCCAAATCCATAAAAATAAGAAAAATATAGCTAAAATACTGGGACTGCATGCAACTTAGATATTCTCCCCTACCGATGCTCTAATGATGCAAGCTAGTTTTTAATCCTTAACATTTTGTTTAGGATTCTGGTTGTGGCATTCCGCATAATCCATTCTAGATATGTGCTCCCTTCGGTGATATATAAGACTGGATGATGATTTAACAATCACAAATACAAGATAGGACAGGAATACAACCATACGGTTATAGGCATGACTAGCTTGCGCTATAACAAGACACAACAGGTAATATATAAAACAAGAATCAGGAGTGCGTTGCTACGAGCCACTATCTACCATGTACTGGTCAATGATCATAAGTACACTACTATGGGTCACTATCAAGCATGTATTCATGTCAAGTGTATATAGGGTATAAATCATCCCCTAACTATACAAGGTAATCTGGTCATGTAATCATGTCAAATATATCTAGGGTGTAAATTATCCACTAGCTATACACGGTGATCTGTTAATATAATCATGTCAAGTGTATCTAGGGTGTAAATCATTCCTTAGCTATACATGGTGATCTGGTCATATAATCATATCAAATGTATCTAGGGTATAAATTATCCCCTAGCTATACACGGTGATCTGGTCATATAATTATGTCAAGTGTATCTAGGGTGTAAATCATCCCCTAACTATACACAGAGATAAAATAAGATAAGAGTTACACTAAGGTCAATTCTAAGCACTACAAGTCATAAGTAACCATGTCAAAAGTATATGCACATAGGTGCCATGCAAGAAGAACAGAGAAAATACGACAAAAAATAAAGCATATGAAAAAGAGCACATAATCAGTATACTGTTGGTACACACTAGTACATCGTCGGTATGCCGATAAAGAAGACATCAGCTTTCGGATTCCAATAAATCGGTATACCATTGGTACAGACTAGTACATCGCCAGTATGACGATTTAGAACACAACAGATTTCTCAATTCCAAGTCGGTCCAAAATCGGTATACTGTCGGTATACACCAGTATACCATCGGTATATACCAGTATACCGTCGGTATATTGGTTCTCGTAGGTAATTATAGGGAAAAGTCCAAGGAAAGTCTTGTTCCGGGACCGAAATTACATCCCAAAACTCGACAAAAATTGGTCTAGCAAGATGTTAAGACGAGGGGTAGGTCTCATATAGCATATAGACTAAGTTTCATGAAAATCACTCTGGTTATCGTTTCCGACACCGAGTTTCCTATCAGATAAATATCAAAGTTCCACAAGAAAAACCAAAAACTAGCTCAAACTAATTTCGAAAACATGCACAAAGTTGGAAATTACGAGAGAAACATATTTAACAAAAAAAGTTCCATAAAATCCTAAGTATATAAAATCAAGGAAAACGAAAACTGTAATAAAATAATTTTGTTTAAGAGTTTGGTAATATGTACTTGCCCAAAGTCAAGCTCCCAGCGTAAACCTTCTAATCCATTACCAAGAGGGGTTCAGAAACTACACTCTTAGGCCTCAAGACCAAGCTCCAAGCTCCAAAGAAAATGGAGAGAAAATGAAGTGAGAGAAGAAAGAAAGAAAAAGAGAAGAGAGAGAAAATTAAGTGATATATATAGAGGTTGGAAATTAATTATAACCGTTGGATCTACAACATCAACGATCCACGTCTCGATTTAAATCAATCTCGTCCACTCAATCTGGCATCACTTGTATTGGCTGGCATCATATTGATCTACATGTCGGGACTTGGATTCATTGTACTAGTCGGACGGGAAAATACTTTAGTAGACATGTAAATATTTCCAAAATTTGGAATCACCCCCTCAGGTCCAATCTGGAACGATAGCACTCGTACACCTCACGTACGAATTGTCGTACATTACTCCTTAGCCGTTTACATGTCAAAAGTGGTATTTTAACACACTAGTTAGGTCTATACTTTCTGGTTTTACTTTACATTGTTGGTTATATTCTTACCTTTCGTTCTTGCTAGTTTTACTGATTTATTTGTCTTTACATTTTCGTGCTTCCATGTTATCTGATGCACTATATTCTTACCTTTCATTCTTGTGATGTATTTGACTCTTTATTTCTATTCTTTTATTTCATATCGTGCATTTATCTTCCTTTAGTTTTATATTATGACTGAGTATTGATTATCATTATATCATCATATTGTCCTCCATTTGGAGTTAAGATATCATTGGTAGGTACCTTATATATATTGTGTGAGATATTTAAATAGTATTGTCGACCTAGACATCGTTCTACCGTCGATGCTGCGGCATAGGCTGGACCTAACTAGTGTGTTAAAATACCACTTTCAATATTTAAATGACTAGGGGTAATGTACGACAACTCGCACGTGAGGTGTACGAGTGATATCGTTCCATATTGCACCTAAGGGGGTGATTCCAAATTTTGGGAATGTTTACATGTCTACTAACATATTTCTTCGCCCGACTAGTATAATAAATCCAAGTCCTGACACGTAGTTCAATATGATGCCAGCCAATACAAGTGATTCCAGAAGAGTCATGATGATGGTGATGCCAGTAAAAGAGTCCTGAATGGGCCAGCAAGTATAATTATGTATCTCAAAATGAATCCATAATACTATCCCATGTCTCCAGTGTGTCAAGGAATCTAGTAATACAATACTAAAAACAAGAATCATAGTAATTATTAATTAAAGAAAACTATCAGAGAATATACTCGCATGTGATCCAGAGCAAAAGATGGCACTCGGTGTCCGAACTGGTGTCACACACATCTATATATAAATGGCATGTCATTTGGGTGTAAATAAAGTGAGAAATGAACTAAATGCATTAAAACATGCTTTCTAGGTCACACTGGTCAAATTGGGTCAAACTAGTCCAATACCTTAATTTTAGGTCTGTATCTAGCCACCAAGTTGATTACAAATCTAATCTAGTTTATTATAGGTATTTCTTGGTCATACCTAGGTTCTATGGTCAATACCTTGAGGGTATTAGCTAACTAGTTAATATTATCCAGTATCCTATATATAAGATCGTATATATACTAGTTATACTATCATCTGATATTACCCTAGGATATACTTAATACTTTACCAAACCTTACCCTATATCTATATCTTAATTATATAATATTATAGTATTTATACTTCTTAACCTTAATTATCACACTAGTATATCTTGACCGATATCTTCTAGTATCTGTCTTCATACCCCTCACTACCTTAGCACTATTCAAACTCACTCTCTCACTTGCAGGTGAATTCCTTTCCCCCACTTGTTGTCACTGCTATGGCTTGTTATAGTTGTTGTCCAGGTAACTTAACTACTGCTACTGCTCTTGCTTATATTGTTGATGTGTATTAATCCTCCTCAGTGCTTCCTTTTACAAATAATGTAACTCTCCCTTTCATTGCCTACTGCTGCTACTGTCATTGCTCTTCTTCACCTTATAGATATTTTTGACAATGAATTACCTTAGTACAATATGCCTATGACTAATCACAACACTCAACACTTCCCTTCTAATGGGTACACTCCTCAACTATGTGCACACACACTCACCACCATTTCACTAGCAACACCAACACTAAAACTCTCAATTCCATCACTAAGTGTCAGTTTCCAAATGCATCCATGCCATGACTCTAAAGCCACTGCATCGGTGCAGTTTTAATGCACTACTCCAGTATCTGATACTCCCCAGGTATCATATATGACTCAAGCTCAATACCTCTTTTATATACTTCCATAACTTGCTGATACCTGAAAGTACTCCCCCAATATTACTGACATACCGCACACACTTAAATTCTCAAACCCCACTGCTAATAACTTCCAAACAGACTCACTCTCTAACTAGACACAGACAATACTTGCTTATGTATACACTAAGTTACCTCACATGCCTGATATACTGGAACCCTACTAAGTTGCCTACACTCATATATGAACTCACCTACTACTTGCAACTACTGTTGCTATTACTCAGGATCCCCCTCCCTGATTGCTTGAACTGAAACACCTATATCTCTCACCCACACTACTCATGCCTTCACATTGCACTCACCACCACTGTGCTGAACATCCAAGTGCACACAGATATTACACAAGCCAAGCTAACATCCTTCACTCCCTAATACCTGACCGCATACTTCATGAATCCAATCCCCTAATACAACAATACTATCTTAGCAGTTCATGATACTCAACCTATGACATCCTCTACAACACATGCATCACAACACTTAATACACAATCATCTAATGAATATAGTCATACTCATACACATAATTAGATAGATAATTGGTTAGACACACTCACCCACAAGACACCCTTACTCCCCATCACTATTGACACTTGAACACATACACACAGACTACCCAGTCCACGAGTACACCTACTGCTGCTTCTCTCCTTCATGTTGCTGCAACCCTCACTTGCATATCCACTACTGCTTTGTGCAATACAGCTATGCAGCTGATGGTTTCCATTCCCAAACCAGATACACTATAGTATCCTAACGCAAGCAAACTTGAGCACCAATTACCCATCACACCTGCACATCACCTATACCCGACTGAAACAAACCCAGTGCCAATGCACAACTCTAAGTCCTGACCCCCTTCACAGTAAAGACACGTGTACTGCACATACACACCAAATCTGTAAGTATCCTATTGTGACACTAGAATTTCCTTTCAACACATCAATTGCATAAAACTATAACTAATGCAACTTATTACAATAAGAATTGAAAAGAATTCACACAAATCATCCAAAATGAGCCATGTATCACACCGTATCGTGATACGTCCTACTCGTATCCATTTGTGTACACATAGTTATTCCCACAACTCTGATCTAAGTCTAATTAGACCAATTTGGCCTAATGACAAATACTTGGTGCACCAATCACGGATTTCTCCAAATTTGGCACAAAAAACTATATAGAAGTTACAATAAGGGTTAATTTGGCCTAGAACTTTTTTCTATGGGTAGTCCTAAGCTATGGAATGGTTTCTAATGGTCAAATCCATGAATTATAGTCTAAATAATAGAAATTTTAGAATTATACCTATTGGGAGATGGATTCCCAAAGAATGCCCAAATGGACACGATCTGGACACAAGTTCCTTGCCAATTGCTCCTCCTCCAAGTGCTCTTTGCCAATCAAAGCTCCAATGCTCTTTAATTGATGAAAATGAGAGGGAATGAGGATAAATTAAGATAAATTTGGTGGAGGAAAGAAGTGAATTGGAGAAAAACTAATTTAGGGATCTAGAATGAATGAAGAAATGATTTGGAGAGAGAAATTCTCCCCCTATATAGTGGTCGGTCCCCTTACTCCTCTCCCAAGCAATGTACAATACCCAATATACCCCCCACTAGTTGTCATGAAGTAATTAATTAGGAGATATATATTAGAAAGCTCTAATTCTAATAAAAACTAATCTAATCTTCTTAATTAACTAAGGAATGGGTCTAATTGGGCCTAGTCCAATATTGGGCTCAAGGTTGTCATGACATGTTATATTTGGGTCCACTAATGTCAAGTCCAAATAATAGTCTAGCCCACTAACTAATAAATAAATAATACAAGCACAATATTAATTAATAGCACACATAAATAAATATTAATTTACTAAAAATAAAAATATACAAAATGACTAAAATACCATCATCTAGAAATATGATGGTTACAAGTCTACCTTCCTTAAAAAAAATTTGTCCTCGAAATTTAAAGATGATTGTATCTCCTGTAGGTCAAACCCCCAACCCATCTAAAATCCTACAAGCATGCAATAAAAAAGGAATCACTAACTATGGTCATATGTAGTGTTATGATCTATGTCCATCATGGTATTGCAGTCTCTGACAGGATATACTACTAACTATATTATAACACACAAGCAATCTAGAAGGTACTAATAAAGCAAACAAATAATAGGTGGAAGGAAAAGGAACAGAATAGGACGAAGACAAGATAACCCATCACATGTAGCATCGGCCTCCTCGATCGTCATCGCGAATGCTCTGCCCTGCTGGGGTGGCTCCCTCCGCGAGTGCTAGGCAATCTGCGGTACCACGGGTGATGTTCAATACTTGTTACATTCAGATGTTGGCGGATCACACAGATACTGGAGATTTGAAATTTAGATTATGATGTGAATCTTCGAAAACATAGACTTTGGAATTTGATGATTATATTATTTGGTTATGGATAAACAAGTCAAAGAATGAAATTAATGAGTTCCTTGTTGGAAATATCATAATCAAGATATTATCGTTACATGATTAAGTCATCCTTAAAAGTACCCTAGGGAATATTACGAGTTTGATGACAAGAGACTAAAAATTACATCGGTAATCCAAAGATTATAAACTTGTACAAAGAGGGTTAAATGTAATTTTACTTGGATGCTATGGTGGGATAGCCGAAAGACGGATATCGTTGAAGTGGAAGCTCAAATTAACCCTTGAATCTTTAGAAATTTTTACTCATAAGAATTTGTAAGCTATTGGAATTATAATAGGATCTTCTTGACACCGTGACAATGTGGATGAGGGTTTTAAGAATGCGGGATTGTGTAAACCTTTCAATGGTAAACTATTCAAGGTGTTGAAAGAGATGATAAAAATTAAATTTGGGTACAAGGGATGGGTTGGGTCATTTAGTAAGTACTGGATGTTATAGGGAAATATCAGTATATTAGTAGCGTATGATAGATTGTTTGCGTGCCTTGTTATTTGTTTAGTTTTGAGGGATTTGGTCAGTGTTATAAAAGTTGGCCTAGTCGGCCGACTAGGCGGTAGTCGGATCCTACCAACCCACCTTGGCTCCTAGGCGGTCCATTTAGTCAGCAACCGCCTTAGGCGGCTCGAGTCGGTCGACTATGACACTTCGGTCGACTAGTCGGCCGACTAGTCTTTAAAAAATGGGCCAATAGTAGTTCAAATCTTGGAGAAAACAGAAAGAGAAAGAAGAGAATGAGAAGAAATTTGGAAAAAGAAACGCAAAAACCTACTTACCTGCCGACCGCCGCAACCGACATCAATCGGCCGCTGCTGCCGAGTCCGCAGGTATCCTTTTTGTTTTTGCTGCTTTGCTTTACAATTTCTTTTTTTGTTTCTTGCAGACAACACTTCAAAGTGACCAATACTTAAAAGCTTGAGAAAGAGACAAATATGATATGAGTCATATAACCTACACTAGCATTTATTGTACACTTAAAAGCTTGCCTATCATGTGACCTACACTTGAAAGCTTGTGGATACTTCTAACACTTGGTATATTTTTTAATATTTTATTTTACTCATTCATTGTCATATCTAATGTTTTAAAATTCTATTTCACGTGGACACTTCTAGCACTTAGTGTGTGTGTGTGTTTGTGTGTGTCTATATATATATATATATATATATATATATATATATATATATATATATATATATATTATTTTGTTTTTGTTTTTTTAGTTTAATTTTATGTACAAGACTTTGTCACTCATGCAGTCAATGGGCGCCCTCCTAACTTAGGTAATAGGCCTACCAAGGTCCCCTATAATGGAAAAAAGTACAAACAAAGAGGTAGGGTGATAAAAATTGTCATAGGAAAATTTAAGCCAAAGAGCAAAAAAGGAATTAGTTCCTAGTACTAATCTACCACATATTTTGTTTAGCTTATAGCAAGAGAATCTATAAGCATATATGAAATCTGTTTTAAAACATGGCATAATTGCAACTAAATATCCTCAACCTTTTCCATCTTGCAAGTTGCTACCCTAAATTATTTTAATTAGCAAATAATTATCTTGAACATTGCAACTTGATACCCTAGGCCGTTAAAATGATATCTTTCATATTTCTTATTGATACTCTATTTTATTGGTGTAGGGTAGCGAGTTGCAAATATATGGAAGTTCAGAGTAATTAATTGCTAATTATAATAGTTTAGGGTATTAACTTGCTGATTTTTATAGTTTAGGACAACAAGTTGTAAATCGAAGAAAGTCCAAGGTATTTAGTTACAACTAAGCCTTCTAACATAATATTATCGAGTCTGAAAAGTTTGATGTACATAATTACATGCTTTTGACCCATCCTAGATGTATTTTCTTTTTCTTACTTGGATCATTAAGCATCTTATGGAGTAAAGAGAAGACTATTGGAGATGGCTTGGGTCACGACCCGCACTCAGATATTTAGGTACGAGTATGTGGGCACGCCCAGCCTACGCCGCAGCATCGGCGGTAGAACGCTGTCTAGACCTCAAGATCAATACAAGTCTAACTAATATGTAATAAGTATTCAATCACAACAACTAAAGTAAGATATGAATGAGGAAAAACAAATCTAAATATAATATCTCAAAAGTTATCCAAGTCACAAGCTAATCCAAATTATTTATACAACCAATAAGTTCTGGAGACAAATTTGGTCAAAAATCTAATGGAAAGAAACCAATGAAAGGTACTGAACTAGGAAGTACTAAATCTTACTCTCCTGGAGAAGTCCAAGGTGCAGGAGCGGTCTCAACTATATCCTCGTCCAATAGTCTGAGAATGCATGGAAAAGCATTTCTAATATTGTCAACTTATCCAGTCAGGAACGGAACAAGTACTATTACAACCATAAAAATACACAATACATGTATAAATCTATCGTGATGGAAACTATTCAAGTAAGGAACTCATGTAAAGGAACAATTTAAGACAAGTAGAGTATAGAACTATAAACCTGAAACTTGACAACAATGTAAGCAGGTAATAAGATGAACTAGCAATATGAAAACAGATAATAAGAAAAGCTAACAACATATAATTAAATAAACTAGATCATGAATCATAAGTTCTGATAACTGGTAATACTGTGTGACCTAGAATAAGGGTTTGACATGTGGGGGCTATGCTAATCCGGCACGACGTACGTGAGGTGTACGACGGCTATCTATCGAATCGAATAGAAAAATAAGTTTTGCCACATATCTACTGGTGTATCCTCCCACCCGATTCACTCTCACATGGATCACAGAAGACAGTAGACATAATCATGGAATATGAGTCCAGAACCACAAATAGATAGTCACTACTCACGAAGAACGGATAATCATGAACCATAATACGGATAAATATATGTCGAAGATACGGATAGTCTCGAATCACAACATGGAGACTTACAAGTCATGACACGAGGATTCGCATCACAACTCGGACTCACATATCAAAACTCGGATAATCACAATATTACAACACATATTTAACTCAATCTTAAATCAAGATAACCCATTCATGTGCACCATATCATAGTGTCAAGAATAATAGAATTTATCATGTAAAGATAAATTTATAATTATAAAGTACTTGCCGGAAGTTCGGAGCTGGTAGTACAAGTCACAACCTGTTATCGGAGCCCAAGTAACCTATATTAGGAGTTTATTATGTCATTAAGTGAATTGAAATCAGAATCAACCCTATCTATTTGGTTTATGGGTTTCTATGTCATTTCTTATACCAATCGAGTTTATATTAGGTAGGTTGTACTTGGTTTACCTATTACCTACTTGTAATACCTATACTAAAGTAAATACCTTAACATATACCATATATTTAGTTATCCCAATTTCTATTCCATAGTTTAACTATATGCATATCTATATAGTTATATCAATAGGTATCTTAACACCTTACACTAGTATTCCAACTCCAAAATCTTGATACCTTACCTTGGTAGCTTACCTCAAGGTATTAGCATATCTCGTGGATACTACATACCATGGTACTCAAGTATCATATTGATACTAGACTCACTAGTCACTAGGATACTCTCAAGCAAAATATATATCTATATATATACTAACACATATCAAATACCTTGACACTCACTTATAACACACTTGCCTATATATTGGTACTTACCTATCCTTCAAACATACTTAACACTCATCACTAGTATGCACAACCCTAACTTCCAACACATACTTGCATACACCCTCACACACGACCTGTACACTGTTGTGTAGTGTGCAAGGCGGAGGTGACTGTTGTTGTTGCATGTTGCCACTGTTGTTGCATGCTGGCTCTGTTGCTGTTGCATGCTCTCTGCAGTAGTTTCCGCCCCTCCATGCACACACACACACACACACACACACACACACACACATACACAAATATATATATATATATATATATATGGTAAATGTGATATGAGCCATAGTGCTCATATTTCTACATAAGCCATGCACATGTGGACCAATAGAAATAGTGCTTCATCCCATGTGCACCAATGTGCATAAGTACACTCTATTCCTATCCGTCCCCATATTCCGTTTATATATATATATATATATATACACTTACCTTACATGTTCCTAATTAAGAATATAATGAAAATTTAAGAGGAATAAGGGTACCTTGTAAGAAGCTCCTAATTTCTTAGCTAGCAATCCTCCAAGGTTTAGAATTGGAGTGGGATGGTGTGGTGAATGTGTAGGGGTGTCTTTATATATGGAAGGAAGAGAGAGGAAGGAGTTTGGAGGCCTTGTGATAGGCGTTGGGTTTATGAGAGAGAGGGATGAGGGAGAGGTGTGGAGAGTAGCGATGTGTAAGGAGATTGGGTAAGGGCATGTGAGGGGATGGGTTTTATGTGGGGGGTGATGATGTATAAGAATGTAAACACCTAGATTTTTCGAATTTAATTTTAGAATTTTAATTATGAATTTTTAAGTTTTTAAAGATTTTTCTGTAATTTTTAATTAATTATAATAAATATTCTAAAGGCATTTATATTTTTGTGTATTAAATTAATTATTAAAATATTGCAAAAATTATATTTTTGACAGTATAATTAATAATAGGATATTGTGTAATTTTTTTGAAACTTGTTGGGCTCAAAAACTATTTTTAAATAGCTAAAATGCATTATTTTTAAATAAACCAACCCGAACCAAATCAAACTGAACCAAACCAAACCGAGCTAAACCAACTATTGGATTCGGAGCCTACCCCAACCGGTACCCGTGGACCCAAACCCGACCCGCCTCCCTTAAATTTCAGAAACTGCAGCACCCCTTCGATTCTCCTCCCCCAAAAACTTTCGCCGACTACTCTTCTCCTCCCCGTAACAGCCCGTACCTCGCCCCTATAAAGCCCCCAGTAAGACGAACCCCACCACCATCACACCCTCTCTCATTTTTGACAAGCCACCGTCGACGACGACGCCGGACTGCCGTGAACCATCGCCGTGAAGTAGCCACCGCACAACCGCCTGAATTCGAGCAGCATGGTACCCTTCTTCCTACTCTCATATCTCTGTGCACAGTTATCCAAATATTAATCTGTCGAATCCTATGTGAAAACCATATGACCCTCTCAAATCTTGTATAATTAGTTCGGGGTATCATGTCCTATGTTGGTCGCAAATTGAGACACAAAAAAGGAAAAAATGACCCAAATTGGAGTTCAGAAAACTGTCCCAAATCCCCATGTTCATGGCCATTTTTCTTCCAACCTAGTGAATATTTTTAAATTTCACTTGAACAGTAATTTAGACAATATAACCGAGATTTAATCCCTTAAATTAGTGTATTTTAATTTATTGTATGATGTATTTTATTCGTGGTTGAAGTTGACCAAAAACTTGGTTTTCAAAACCTGAAATTTCTTGAAATGGGGTGCGTCCCACTAAACGAGGTGACTTAATCGTGTGCAAATCGCATGAAAGGCGCGTATCATCAACACGAACGTGTGAAATTTTGTGAAAGTAGATTTGAATGTGCGTGCACACCGGAATCAGCGCGTATCCGTCAAAAAGTCTCGTATCGGCCTGTTCTGAAACTCGTCAAAATACTATAAGCAATTTGGCAAGGTATCTTGCCTGGTCTGAAAAGGATGAAGTCCCAACTCAAGGCATCGTCCGATCTACCGGTCACATAAATTAAACAAGTTAGGTTACAAAAGTGGGTAAATAGGTTCCTCCATTTTAATTTATTTTAATTCTGAATAAAATAACCTAAAATAGTATTTTAATCTTATTATAATCTGATATTTATTGTTAAACCCTAATTTTGGTCCCAAAAAAATCAATTTTACGGATTTGTGATCCGTGGCACGCAAATCGAGGCAATCCGTTGACCAAAAAGTCAACCGACTCAAATCATGGATTTATGTATAGAATCCTATAGATTTCAATGCTACATAAACACTAGAATTGATGGTTTCACAAAATCATTAGTCGGTAAAGAGTTATGGCCATAAGGGCGCACAAATAAAAGTTTTCGGTGGTTTCCTACTTACGTCTACGTTGCACGAATTTTACAGTAGATTAAACTTGCATATTAAATTCTATAAAAATAATTTTATAAAATTTTATCATATCAGATTTTTGAAACTTTAAACGGCTCGTAATTCCAAGTTCGGGATCTCCCAAAATCTTTAAAATACGAAAATGCGTCTGATTTCGGACAACTGACACTTTTAGAATTTTCTGGAAAAATAGGTTCATAAATTATTAAAATAATTTATATAATCAGAAAATTAACCTTGATATAGTTCTAACAAAAAAAAAACTGGAGCGCGTTTGGAGTCCAGAGCTAGGAGATATCGTCTTTTTAATTCGTCATAACTAGTAGAAAATGAGGCTGAATTTATGACGAATTTTGACTATTTTTGGACGAAAAAGAGATGAATTTGGGAAAGAAAAATATGAAGGATGAGGTATTTATAATGGTGGACACTACTTAATTAAATACGAATAGGATTGGTTAATTTGGATAGGATTATGATAAATTTAAATAAGGATAGGATATGCATGAAGTTGCTTTCCTAGTAGGTTCAGGATTTGAATTAATTTAAAATAGAGTTTGAATTTATCTCAATAATTTATAATCTTAAATATAATTAAAGATAATACAAATAATTTATATATAATCTTATTAATACTAAATTAGCATCTATCTAATATTAAGACTATATATATCCAAATAAATCCTAAATAATTTTAAAAATCTAAATAATTTTTTTTTAAATTCTAAATAAATTACAAAAAAATAATTAAATATTTTAATATAAAATAAATATTTTATAGGAACAATATGTAAGTATGGTCTTATATTAAATCATAGAAGTCCTAGAAATTTACGTTTCCTATGTTTTAATTACCTACAAATTCTAGAAAAATCTCCAAAAATCTAAAATAGCCTAAAAATAATTCTAAATAAATATTTATATAAGTAAATATATCAAGAAATTTATTTTCTAATAACTAAGAGAATACTCTAAATAAATTTAATATTTAAAATAATCTATTATAATAATACAAAATACACACAAAATACCTATTTTGGGTGATGGGGTTTACAATCTACCCAACTTACAAAAATTTTGTCCTCGAAATTGACACTAACCCATATTCATAATAATCACTATAGCTATTACACTACATAGTTATCTATCAGTGCTTCCTAAAAGTCATGGTCTGTCATTCTAACACTTCTCATTTATTGTCCATACACTATCCTATTATCCTCTAACTCATCTACACTATCCAACTTACAAAAGTTTTACTAGTAGTCACAGTCTCTTGAGACTATTGTCTAGGTTGTAAGACGAATATATTTATTGGGTCGAGAATCTTGGGGTACTTGTCTTGAATCTCACAACCACGATTTTTTTTTGTAACCGTCAAGTATCGTAGTCTAATACTGTCATGCCACCTGACCAATATGCCTGCAAATATTTTGACTACTCTACTACAACGGTCTAGCTGCAGCTGTTGCTACTTTGCCAGCAATTTGTCATAGTTTTAGTTCGTAACAAGTGCCTTCAACTCTTTCCTAGGCTTAGTCTAAGTTTTTGGGCAACAGTTAAGGTCTTGACTAACTTATAAAACTATGAAAAGTATAAACTAGTTCAAACAGTCTAACAAATTTCTACTAGGGTAAATGATGCTACTTAAGGGTTGAATTAATAAAAGAATACAGATATTGCTATAGTGCATATACATAAGGGTTATCGTTATGAATTCATCCTTTAGTTATTAATCATTACTAACACATTTATGTTTTAACTAACAAAACTAAGGGTGGGGTCGAAGTAAACCAATAATTCATAATGGCACGAAAGGATACGACTATGATAGGAAGAGTCAAGCACGAGATAAGGAATGGATATAGAAGAGAAGATGAGTCACCCAAGGGCGAGAGGGTGATAAGAAGAGAATACCACTACTGCTACGCGTGTCATCGATTAGCTTCGTGGATATGCCATCTAGTTAGGATATTAACATATCCTCATAACTGCTAAACTACCTTATATATAATTCTACGACTATTATGCACCTAAGATCTCATGTCACAATGGAGGTCATGAATATGAAATGACACATATAACAAAGGTCATACCTGTATCTACAGCTTCCTGTGCCTGTGCTCTCTTATTTGTCATCATGAGTGCTTGGCCTATGGAGTATATCTGGTACTATCCGTGTATCAACTTATACTAAGCACGAACGTTTGTCTTTCCAAAATAGGGGAAGACAAAAATCAATAATAAAGAATTTCAAGGAGGAGATGATAGAATACAAGTACGGGATTCAAAGGGATTAGAGAATTCGAAAGAGAGTTGCCAAGGTAGTTGTGGATTGAAACCTTATTTTGGTAAATTCTTATTCGCATGTTCACATCAGAATAGTTATGTACCTGACACGATATGCTCTGACCAGTCTAGAGGGCAAATATATTCGTCTAACAAGTTGAGTCAACTATATCCCAATCCACATAAAGTAGTGATACAAAGAGCGAACCAAGTGCACTACGATTGATCAGACCATAATACACTGATTCTGATTTATACAATGTATTAGTGTGGGGCCCCAATAATACATATGTCATGAACAAGCTCAATAAAAGAATAAGCTTACAAAACTAGGCTATAATAGCAGCATAAGTCGAGATAGTAAAAATATAAGTATGCTTGATTATGATGGAGGAAGGTACAGAATAATCTAAGTTCACTAAGAAGATCGGTGTTGTGCCTCTACAGTTTTTATAATAACTCATTGTCAAGGTCTATAGTCGACCAAATGGGTGTATGGGCCTCTAAGTTCTACAGTCTGGATAAATATTATCTTTTTATGCAAGTCTATAGTTGGTGTCATTCATTTATATTTCATTAATTGGTCAGAAGGACCATGTGTTACTAGGTTATAAGGCATACTACCAAACTTACAAAAAATTAAGTAATAGTGTTATTGGATACTAGAGGGTATATACCTAGTATAAGTCATCTTCCTAACCTTATCAAGCACAAAAGAAGATTAACGTTGAGATGGGATCAAGCAAGATGCAATACAAGCAATCTAATGAGAATACAAAATAAAAATTAAGGGAGGTGATAAATAAGTGGATGAGATCCTATATTCTAATCCTATGCGCAGGCTTGCTCGGTACAGTGACGTAACCGAGACAATATGCTCTCGACCTGCATGGGCCACCACAAAAACATGTCACACCCAGTCCCAAAATACGTAGGACTAGAAACACGTAAGCATGCCAGCCATATGTATATGGAAACTCCAATATATGGATACCATAATATACACGTACGCTGTAATATGAATATAAACTCACATGTGGTATAAATATTGTCACAAGTCACCGATATACTAAATCTCATCCATACAACAAGTCACAAAAAGAAAATAAATAAACTAGAATAAAGAGTCTGAATAATCCAAAATAATAGTCGGGTGGAGACAAATCCACTGCCAATTACTATATCAAAACTAGAATGAGAGAGGAGGGTAAAATCACCAATATAAAATAAGGTGACGATATAAGAGCGTCAGCTAGAGGATCCCTCGCTAGATATAATCAAAGATGCTCCGAAGGTAAGACCTCATCGAAAGAGATAAATAGTAAGTCCTGATCTGTGCTCCTGTGAATAGTCATGAACATCTACACCTGGAAAGGGACCAGGTCCTCAGAGGGACGTAATAAGATACATAGAAGCATGCTAATTTGAATACATAAACATGCATAATGTTTGAAAATAAATAAGTACGTTGTACAAGACAATCTATATGAATGCAAATGAGGATAACTTTTTGACTTATGGGCAAGGGTAGGCTACTCGATCTAAATCTTACACTCACACACACGTCAGTGAACATCATCAGCCGACATACCTCGGAGGTAGCGACCCTCGTGACTCCATCAATCGATATACCTCGGGGGTAGCGACCATCGGACACGACCACCATAGTGCGTTCTAGTTGCTACAGTTTACCAGAGTGGTTAAGGCCCATACGCCTACTGATTGTCCTCTCATGATACTAAGTGTCATGTGTGTGTCAACATATCTAATATATAGTAATGACTGAAAGAAAACTATACATGCAAGAAATATACAGAAATGCAATGAATATACAGAAATAAATTAAGCATGCAAAATACTGTAAGCAATTTGGCAAGGTATCTTGCCTGGTCTGAAAAGGATGAAGTCTCAACTCAAGGCGTCGTCCAATCTACCCGTCACATAAATTAAACAAATTAGGTTACAAAAGTGGATAAATAGGTTCCTCCATTTTAATTTATTTTAATTATGAATAAAATAACCTAAAATAGTATTTTAATCTTATTATAATCTAATTTTTTGTTAAACCCTAATTTTGGTTCCAAAAAAGTCAACTTTACGGATTTATGATCCTTGGCACGCAAATCGTGGTAATCTGTTGACCAAAAAGTCAACCGACTCAAATCCTGGATTTATGTATAGAATCATATAGATTTCAACGCTACATGAACACTGGAATCGATGGTTTCATAAAATCACTAGTCGGTAAAGAGTTATGGCCACAAGGGAGCACAGATGAAAGTTTTTGGTGGTTTCCCACTTACGTCTACGTTGCACGAATTTTACAGTAGATTAAACTTGAATATTAAATTCTATAAAAATAATTTTATGAAATTTTATCATGTCATATTTTTGAAACTTCAAACGGCTCATAATACCAAGTTCGGGATCTCCCGAAATCTTAAAAATACGAAAATGCGTCTGATTTCGGACAACTGACACTTTTAGAATTTTCTGAAAAAATAGTTTCATAAATTATTAAAATAATTTATATAATCAGAAAATTAACCTTGATATAGTTCTAACAAAAAAAACTAGAGCACGTTTGGAGTCCGTAGCTAGGAGATATCATCTTTTAAATTCATCATAACTATTAGAAAATGAGGCTTAATTTATGACAAATTTTGACTATTTTTGGACGAAAAAGAGGTGAATTTGGGGAAGAAAAATATGAAGGATAAGGTATTTATAATGGTGGACACTACTTAATTAAATACTACTAGGATTGGTTAATTTGGATAGGATTATGATGAATTTAAATAAGGATAGGATATGCATGTAGTTGCTTTCCTAGTAGGTTCAGGATTTAAATTAATTTAAAATAGAGTTTAAATTTATCTCAATAATTTATAATCTTAAATATAATTAAATATAATACAAATAATTTATATATAATCTTATTAATATCTATTAACACTAAATTAGCATCTATCTAATATTAAGACTATATATATCCAAATAAATCCTAAATAATTTCAAAAATCTAAATAATTTTTAAAAAAATTATAAATAAATTATAGAAAAATATAATTAAATATTTTAATATAAAATAAATATTTTGTAGGAACAATATGCAAGTATGGTCTTATAGTAAATCATAGAAGTCCTAGAAATTTACGTTCCCTATGTTTTAATTACCTACAAATTCTAGAAAAATCTCCAAAAATCTAAAATAGCCTAAAAATAATTCTAAATAAATATTTATATAAGTAAATATATCAAAAAATTTATTTTCTAATTAACTAAGAGAATACTCTAAAGAAATTCAATATTTAAAATAATCTATAATAAATATAATAATATAAAATACACACAAAATATCTATTTTGGGTGAGCGGGTTTACAGTGACATAAGACTTGCATATATATAGATATCATTTTGACACGTTGTACTAGTTAGAGGTCATGATCTTGCGTGTTATGGACATGAGACATCGTGGACATGAGACGTGTGATTACATTGGGTGGGGAGAGACACACAGGCTACAGGCTGATTACATACATATTTATTTATTATTTTGGTGCTTTAGTCTCTTTCCATAGCTTGGCCCATTACGTGATATTACTGCTACCAGCTCCCCGACATAAAGCTTGTAGTGGTTTCAGCCTGAGTACTAGTGATGCTCTCAACTTGTATTTTATATAGCTGGTTACATAGCTTGCGTGTAGATCTATATTTTATATACTATATTTTATTTGGCTTGAGTTATTCTTGTACCTTGCTATGTCCCCTGAGGACCTGGATTCGGATTATGTCCCCAGGTACAGCAGAAGAGGAATACCCGTAGATATACGGGAGAGGAGCTGACACTAGAGCAGTAATGGCACCAAAGGACGAGGTTGTGCCAGGGGATTTCTCCTGAGTATTTTATTATATATACTCAGTTATTTTTGCTTTCAGTTATTCTATATTTTGACTCTTGGATTATTGTATGGACTTATTATCGGGTTATTCCCCGAGACACTTTTTATTGGGATTTATTGATGGACTATATTTCTTTATATTGATTAGTCTATCATATTGAATTGTGTTTATTTTTTGTGGATGAGATTAGAATTAGACTGTGATATATATCTTAGACCATTATATTTTTTTATAGCTTAAGTGCACTCTGACATGTCCATTAAATTGGGTTTGCCCATTGGAGTTGTGCTGCTGGCCAATGCTACGTGGCTAGTCCCTCGGTATTTTGGGATTGGGACATAACATGATTTTTGTGGTGGCTCATACAGTTCTACGACTATATTGCTTTGGTTTCAACTAAGGAACCGAGCAAGCATGTGATTAGGATAAATTATAGGATCTCATCCACTTGTTGATCTGTTCTTGACCTCTATATCGACTTCAAAATAATTTTTTGACTTGCATCATGTCTTGATTCCTCTGTGAGATTCTCATAGTTTACTTTGTATGCAGAGTAATGGACCCACAAGCCAGAGACGACTCCCATAGGTACACCACAAGGTGTTGTGGTCACCTATAACGATGGAGTAACACCAGTGGGTGGAGGTCCATCCGCTCAACAAAGCAATCAAGCAGGTCAGCATGTCTCAAGATTCTGGCGAGACGATATTCCACCACCGCTGCAGTTTACTCCACCAATGCCCATTTGTCACGACCCGCACCCGGTATAGGGGCACGAGAGCGTGGGTACGTCCAGCCTACGCTGCAGCATCGGCGGTAGAATGCTATCTAGGTTATGATACTATCTAATTAATCTTACATGGATATCCAACTCCATACGGAGACACGGATAATCACAATATAATATGAACAACATACTCAATCACATAACTACAGCACGATATGATCTCAAAGAAATAAGATAAAATGCAACACAAGTCTAAAAAGAAATAATCTAACTCAATAATATAATCCAAGTCTCAACAAGTATGCCGGAGACAAATCCGGTACCAAAAATAATCTGCTAAAAGAACTAACTAGATAACTAGTGATTCCGGCTAAACCTCCCAGAATCATAACTGAACTACCAAGTCCAAGACTGTAGCTACTCACCCTGTGGTCCATAAATGGCGGACACCAGTCCTCTAAGGCATAGTCTAAAAAAATATTTTTCAGTCAGGAAGGAGCAAAGTATATCTCAAATAATATTTCTATTTAATTGATAAGGGCTATAAAACAATGAACAGATAATGTTATATACTGAGAGAAGATAGTGAATAAATGCAATGGCAAAATAAAGAGACAGGCAATATAAAAAGACAGGCAATATAGACAATATAAAACAATCAGTGTATATATGAAACAAAGAGAACGAGGTACAATATCATATACGGGTGATGTAGTATATGATCTAAAATAGAGAATTGTAACTATTCTAAGTGTTTGAAATATCAATCTATCATATGATCGGCTTGGGACAAGATCAGGCTGGTTACATATGATTAGCTATGCTTCATGTAAGGTCAGGCTAACCATTGGTAAGCTATGATGCAAGTAGTGGTCAGGCTAATCATATATAACAGCTATGAGGCATGTAATGGTCAAGCCGCACCCGACGTGAGATGTGGGGTGAGCTATGATGCATGTAGAGTTGGATATGATCACATAATCTACTAATATTTCCCCCGCCCCCAACAAGTACAATGGATCCAATCACGACACGTCACGATACACGAGCAATATCCAATATATCATGTATGCAGATCCAATCTATATACTAGTCCGTGTAGCACAGTGTCAGAATCAGATGTAACATTTTTAGATACTGGAATTACAGATATTATCAAATAATTGGAAATTATCAGAGAATGTACTCGCCTTGGGTCCTTAGCTGGTAACACCAATGTCATGTTATAGAGTATCGTCTGGATGATCCAACAGTCCTATAGACATATCATAAAATAATACAACACTGCATCAGACACTACTCTAACACACCTTTATAAATACACTGGACTCAGGGCTATGCTAGGTATGATACTGGTCAACTAGGGTCAGTGTACGTCAAGTTGCACGGGCGTCGCGTCTGTAATTGCTGTGCAATCAGACAGTCAATGATACGGGTCTTGCCAGTATGTCGATGTACATATGGCAGTCTGCTAACATGCTACGTGGTCATACTTGGGTCAACTAGTAGATAGACACATAAAACATATTATACCTATTATTAATTAGCATTAATACTTACAATATATACATGCACCAAATTAAATACATATACAATATATGTATACCAATTAATTATATATATAATATATATATTAGTTGAACAATATATATATACACATCATATTGAATAATGTACACATACTAAATATATGTACATACTTACCATACCAATGGAACAATACCCATATACCAATATATATATACATCATATGTATGCCAAAAATATATTTAAAATATATATATATATTAGTACATATACCAGATAAATACATATACTATATATATATATATATGTATGTGTGTGTGTGTGTGTGTGTGTGTGTGTATTATCAACATTAATATTAAAATATACTAATACTAATACACCAATTGAGTTTATACTATATATGTATACATATACATACCAAATATATATATATATACATATATACCAATTATATATTAAATACATACTAAATACATACATATATACCTACATGCATACGTACACTCATACATACGTACACGAGGGGGAGGACCGTACCTGCGCACGTCTACGACGACGACAAAGACGACGACAACGACGACGAGGTGGTTCTCGGGACTAAGCTAGGCAGGGGGTGGTGGTGCTGGCTCGACGGGTGGCCGCTCGAGGGAAGTTGGGAGGAGAGCAGGGCGGAGATGGCCGGACTGGGGCTGATGTCGGGGTGGAGTCGATGGGGAGATGGCCGGAGGGATGAGCAGAGGGAGGAGTTATGGCTTGGAGGCAGAGGAGCAGCGGCGTCGGGGAGCTCCAGGCGATGGATGGTGCTGTGGTTCTAATGGTGGTGATGGTGGTAGAGAAGGGGAGGTTGCTCGGAAGGAAGGTCGAGCTTCTCGACTCGGTTGGGTGGCTCGTGGTAGAGCAGCTCGGCTCTGGAGGGGGAGCTACGTTTATGGTGATGGTGATAAAGCTGAGGTCGGAGGGGATCGACAGATGTTCAGTCGGCAGGGGGTCTCAGGCGAGGGGAGCTTGGGACTGCGGGGGAGAGCTTCAGGCCGAGTCGTAGCTGTGGTCGGCTAAGTAATGGAGGAGGCCGGCGGAGGAGCTCAGGGAAGAGGGGAGTCGAGGAGGATGGCCGGAGTCGGGGAAAACTGCTCGGTGGTGGTTAAGTCGGTTGGAAGGAGGTCGGGGAGGAGTTGCAGTGGCTCGTGTGTGGAGGAGATGGCCGGAGTGTAGCTCGCCGGAGTCATCGTGGGTGCTGCACAACTCGGTTGGCCGGCTCGTGGCAGAGCAGATCGGCTCCGGTGTGCTCGACGATGGTGTGCTGGGCTCCGGTCGAAGTCGACGGGGTTAAAGGTGGTGGTTATAAGGTGAAGTGGACGGGGGGAGGAAGCTGTGGGCTCGCCGGGGAAGGTGGGGTGCAGGGTGGAGTATGGTGGTAATGCCGGTGGGTCGACGGCAAGGTGAACGGGGGACGGGCCGAGTGCAGGAGGAGCCGGGGAAGGAAGCCGTAGCAGCCGGAGCTTGGCCGGGGCAGTTGGCCGGGGTAGGGGGTTGCTCAGTTGGTTTTTTTAAAAGAAAAGAAAAATAATAAGAAGAAGAAGAAGAAGGAAGAAGAAGAAGAAGAGAAGAAAATTCCTACGGTTGAGAGCTTGTGAGGAGGGAGGAGAGAGAAGATGGAGGCTTCCCTAGGTTTGGGGATTAGGGCATGTTGGGAAGGGTGAGGTGATGTGACATTTTATAGGAAGGGTGATGGGAGGTGTGTGGTGATGATGAGCCCCATTTTGAATGGGTGGCCAGGATTTGTCATGGAGAAAATCATTTATACATAGAGAGGGTTGAGTTGACTAGTCAAATTTTGGGCTTCTCCATTGGTTTGAACCAATGGGGTGTTGACACCTAATGCAACATTTACAAATGAGCCCCCTTAAATTTGGACAGACATATGAAATGATGAAAAATTTATAGAAGATTTGGTGTTTAGTATTTTGTAGGGTGAGGGAGAGTTGTGTGTTTGGTATGGGCTTAATTAGTGGGGTATTTGATTAAGTCGGGATTAAACGGGATTAGTCAAAATGGTATCCCTAATTTAATTAGAAATAAATGCAAGCGGTGTTCTAAAATTAATTAGGAGTACATGGGGCCAAAATTAGGTTGGGCCACAAATATTATTAGTGAAGAAGACTCAGAACAGAATATTACCCTAATTTGGGCTGCACAAAAAATGGGTCGAGATTGCCACCAATTTCGATTGGAACGCACAACGATATAAAGTTGGAATTTATTTAGAAATTAAATAAACGTCCGCGACGAATATTGTGCGGCTAAAATGAAACACAAGAGAGCATAATTATGAGTTACAAAAAGGTCAGAATGGGAGGCGGGCACGTCTAGGGCAAGATTGTGAAATTTGTTGGAAGGCAAAAGCTAGGGTAGCGCTCCAAATATCGAAGCAACGGCAAGGCACAACAATTAAATAAAATTACGATAATTAATCACAATCCTAAATAATTAAATTCTAATTAATACAAATTAATACACAACCCTATAATTCGGTCAGGTGTTCATCTAGTGGGCTTCTAGGTAAAGTCTACCAGCTCAACATTAATGAACACTGTATATATATATAATATTATAAATACACATCTCATAAAATTATTTAAATTAAATACACGCAATATTAAATATATATAAAAAGTCAAAAATACCCCTGTTTCTGGAATGTGGTAGTGACACCATTTTTCCACAAGGACAGGCTATGGACGGACAATAGATGTTCCAAATGTTCTACGCAATGATGCATGCCCAATAGCAGGTTCATCAAGAGGCTCAGCGTCATGAGGCAGAGAACTTGATGAACAGCCTAGTAACCACACTAGAGTAGGCGAACCCACCAGCTAGGCAACCATCGATGGGATCTATCACTGATTTCCACCAGCTAAAGCCCCGTATATTTTCTGGCAAGAAGGATCCCACTGAAGTTCATGAGTGGCTAACAAACACTCAACACCAGTTGAAAGCAGCTGAGCTTCCAAGGGAGCGATGGATGACTTCCATCAGGATGCAGTTGATGGGCAATGCACATCATTGGTGGCTATCTGAGGAGAGACGGCTCAGACCGGACCGAGTCACTTGGGAGGAGTTATCTAGAACCTTCCAGGAGATGTATATTCTAGCCATTGCTAGAGCAAAACTTAGAGATAAGTATAACCGCCTCATTCAAGGCAATATGACGGTAGAATAGTATAACGCAGAGTTCATCCGTTTGGGTCGCTTCATCCCTATTCTGATTCTGACAGAAGAGGAGAAGGCGGAGAAGTTCTTCGATGGAATTAGATTTAAGCTACAGAGATTGATCGGATCTGTTGCACCTACTTCATACACGGACGTCCTTGCTTCAGCACGACATATGGAGCGCATCACCAGGAGAGAGTCCAGCCTGAAATGGTCGTTCACATCAGCACCAGCCAGAGCACCATAAGGGGAGTCTGCAAAGCGACCCCAGAGGAATCCACCACAGAGAGCAGCATCAAGAGCCATACCCCTTCCTACTTATCACAACTGTGGCAAGGTAGGCCATATTAAGAGGGAGTGTCGACGCAAGTTGGGACTATGCTTGATTTACGGATCCAACCAATATTCAGCCAAGGACTGCCCTGAGCGTCGAGAAGGAGCACCGATGGTAGACCAACCAGCTTTACCAGCATCGAGACCAGCCCAGCAGGCACCTAGGCCAGTATATCCAGCATTAGGAGCACCACAGACGAGAATTGGAGGAGTCGGACCACCAGCTCCAGGAGGGTATCAGCCGAGGCCACCTTTAGCACCACAGGCAGCACGATTCCAGCAGGCTCAACAGTAGAGAGGACCAGCTCAGGGACGAGGACAAGCATTTGTATTAGCTATTGAAGAGGAAGCTACTGCAGGAGAGGTCATAGCAGGTACTATATTAGTAGCTTCATTACCTGTTGTAGCTTTATTCGATTCTGGAGCATCGTATTCATTCATACCTGCTAGCTTCGTAGCCACACATAGAGTAGCTACCACACCCCTTCTGAAGACTAAGAGAAGTCTTACGGGACGCGGAATTATCCTAGTTAGTGACATTTGTAGATCTTGTTCGGTAGTAGTCTGTGGAAGAGAGATGCGAGCTCAATTCTTGATCTTTTCTATGCCGGATTATAATATTGTACTTGGTATAGACTAGATGAGTCAGTACCATGCGACTCTAGAATGCCAGCTCGGACGGGTTATATTTAGACCACCTGGACATCCAGTATTTGAGTTTCTTCGGGGAGCCAAAGAGCAAGGTGTTCAGCCTACACTTAGGGTACTCTCTACAGAAGGGGAGTCTGAGTATCCAAAGGTTGTATCTGAGTTTGTGAATATATTTTTCGATGATCTTTCAGGCTTACCACCTGATCGAGAAATAGAATTCACAATAGACTTGACTCCAGGAGCGGAGCCTATCACTTCATCAGTGTACCAGCTAGCACCTAAGGAGTTGGTAGAATTGAAGGAGCAAGTTGATGATCTTTTGGAGAAGGATTTTATTCGGTCCAGTATTTCACCATGGGGAGCACCCATACTATTTGTGCTGAAGAAGGATGGAACGGTACGCCTGTGTATTGACTACAGGGCACTGAACGCTATAACCATCAAGAACTGGTATCGCTTGCCACGCATTGACGATCTATTCGATCAGTTGAGTGGTGCTAGTATATTCTCAAAGATCGATCTTAGATCCGGTTATCACCATATTAGAGTGCGGAAAGAGGATATACCGAAGACAGCCTTCAGGACCAAGTATGGACACTATGAGTTCTTAGTTATGCCGTTTAGTTTAACCAACGCACCAGCTGGGTTTATGAGTTTGATGAACACTCATCAGTACTTGGACAAGTTCGTGGTTGTGTTTATTGATGACATCTTAATATATTCTAAGAGCCACGAAGAGCATGAGGAGCATCTCAGAATTGTGCTAGAGACGCTAAGACAGGAGAAGCTATATGCCAAACTCAGTAAATGTGAGTTTGTATGGATAGGGTGCCTTTCCTGGGACATAACATCTCAGAAGAAGGACTTTCAGTTGATCCGAAGAAGGTTGCTACAATAGAAACTTGGCCCACACCTACATCAGTTACGGAAGTGAGAAGTTTTCTCGGACTTGTTGGATACTATCGGAGGTTCGTGGAAAAATTTTGAAGGATTGCGGAGCCTATGACGCGGTTGACATGTAAGGACCAGGAGTTTGCATGGACGGAAGATTGTCAGAAGGCCTTTGAGGAGTTGAAGTGGCGATTGACGATAGCACTAGTCTTGACTCTTTCTTCAGGATCGAGAGGCTTCGTTGTTTATAGTGATGCGTCAGGTAGTAGACTAGAATGTGTTTTGATGCAACATGGCAAAGATATCGCTTATGCATCGAGATAGCTAAAGGTTCATGATAAGAACTACCCGACGCACGATCTTGAGCTAGCTGTAATAATATTTACATTAAAGATATGGAGGCACTATCTTTATGGATAGAAGGTAGAAATCTTTACTGATCACAAGAGTCTGAAGTATGTCTATACTCAGAAAGAGCTCAATATAAGACAGAGATATTGGTTAGAGTTGATAGTCAATTTAGATATAGATTTATAGTACCATCCGGGCAAGGAGAAAGTTGTAGCAGACGCACTCAACATGAAGCCCACAGCTTATTTTTTGACGATGTAGTCCCAGCTATTAGAGGATCTACAGGAGCTTGGAATAGAGGTTATTTTGCCAAGGCAGAGTGGGCTGTTGGCGAATATTGAAGTTAAGTCATCACTAGTGGAGAGGATTAAGGCAACATTACCCACAGATGCTAGGTTCCGGAGACTTAAAGAGAAGATGGAAGCTGGCATGCAGATGGGACTTCGAATCCATGAGGAGGGAATGTTAAGATGCGGAAATCGCCTATATGTTCCGAATGGGGAGTTGAGATATGAGTTGATGTCTGAAGCACATAGCTCCATGTACTCTATTCATCCGGGAGGTACGAAGATGTACCAAGATTTGAGGCAGTACTATTGGTGGCATGGGATGAAAAGAGAGATTGCACGATTTGTGGTAAAATATTTGGCTTGTCAGCAAGTTAAGGCCGAGCATCAGAGAACCGCTGTTATGTTACAGCCGCTTCCCACACCCGAAGGGAAGTGGGTTCATATCACTATAGATTTCGTTATAGGATGTCCAAGAAGCCCAAGTGGGAAGGATGCAGTCTGGGTAATTGTGGATTGACTCACCAAATCGACATATTTCTTGTCATTCTGAGTTGCAGAATCCATGGAGTTTCTAGCTGACATATATATACGACAGATCGTAAGATTACATAGAGTACCTGTTAGTATTGTGTCTGATCGTGACTCAAGATTCATATCCCATTTTCTGCGAAGCATGCAGGAGAGTCTTGGCATCCGACTAAAGTTTAGTACTGCTTACCATCCACAGACAGATGGTCAGTCGGAGCGCATGATTCAGATTCTGGAGGATATGTTAAGGTCGTGTATGTTAGACTTTGGAGGGTCTTGGGAGGACCATTTGCACTTGGTGGAGTTTCTTATAATAACAGCTACCAGGTGAGCATCCAGATGACACCTTTCGAGGCATTATATGACAGGAAGTGCAGGTCACCGATATGTTGGAGTGACATTGGCGAGCGTCAGATACTCGGTCCGAAGTTAGTGATGCAGACAGTTGAGAAGGTGAAGCAAATTCAGAGTCATCTTCGTGCAGCTCAGGACAGACAAAAGCATTAGACTGACACACATCGCCAACCTTTGGAGTTCAAGGAAGGAGAACATGTATTCTTGAGGGTCTCACCTACTTGAGGTACTATTTGATTTGGGAGTAGATGCAAGCTGAGCCCGAGGTACATTAGTCCATTTAATATTTTGAAGTGTATTGGTGAGGTAGCGTATTGTCTTGTATTACCCCCATCTCTAGAGGGAGTCCATGATGTATTCCATGTCTCACAGCTGAGGAGGTACGTGACTGACCCAAGTCACGTAGTCGATCATTCTGAGATTTTAGTGGGACCTAGCTTAAGGTATGAAGAGAAGCCAATTGGGATACTTGACATTAGTGAAAAGATATTACGGGGTTAGACGATTAGATTGGTCCGGGTAGCTTGGAAACATCACTCATCTGGCAAATATACTTAGGAATGAGAGGATATCATACGCCAGCGTTATCCTCACATATTCGAAGATACAGGTATGACCTAAGAACTACCTATATGTTACCATGATTATTTTTCCTTAGTAGTTAAATTCTTAATTGCAAGGATGCGATCCTTTTAAGGTGGGTAGATTATAAATACCCTAATTTTTAGAATTTAATTTTAGAATTTTAATTATGATTTTTTGAGTTTTTGGAGATTTTTCTGTATTTTTTAATTAATTATAATAAATGTTCTTCAGGAATTTATATTTTTGTGTATTAAATTAATTATTAAAATATTACAAAAATTATATTTTTGAGTGTATAATTAATAATAAAATATTGTGTAATTTTTCTAGAATTTATTGGGCTCAAAAACTATTTTAAATAGCTAAAATGTATTGCTTTTAAATAAAGCAACTTAAACCAACCCGAACCAAACCAAACCAAACCAAACTGAACCAAACCAAACCGAGCTAAACCAACTATTGGATTCAGAGCCTACCCTAACCCATACTCGTAGACCCGAACCCGACCCACCTCCCTTAAACTTCAGAAACCGCAACACCCCTTCGATTCTCCTCGCCCAAAAACTACCGCCGACCACTCTTCTCCGCCCCGTAACAGCCCACACCTCGCCCCTATAAAGCCCCCAGTGAGCCGAACCCCACCACCATCATACCCTCTCTCATTTTCGATGAGCCACCATCGATGACGACGCCGGACCGCCGCGCACCACCGTCGCGAAGTAGCCACCGCACAACCGCCTGAATTCGAGCAGCAAAGTACCTTTCTTCCCACTCCCGTATCTCTATGCATAGTTATCCAAATGTCGATCTGTCAAATCCTATGCGAAGACCACATGACCCTCTCGAACCCTGTATAATTAGTTCGGGGTATCGTGCCTTGTGTCGGTCATAAATCACGACGCAAAACAGGAAAAAAACCCAAATTGGAGTTCGGAAAACTGTCCCAAACTCCCATGTTCATGGCCATTTTTCTTCCAACCTAGTTAATATTTTTTAATTCCACTTGAACAGTAATTTAGACAACATAACCGAGATTTAATCCCTTAAATTAATTTATTTTAATTTATTGTATGCAGTATTTTATTCGTGGATGAAGTTGACCAAAAATTTGGTTTTTAAAATCCAAAATTTTCTGAAATGGGGTGCATCCCACTAAACGAGGCAACTTCGTCGTATGTAAATTATATCGAAAGATGCATATCGTCAATACAGACATATAGGATTTTGCAAAAGTTGATTTGGATGCGCGTGCACGCCGGAATTAATGCGTATCCGACGAAAAATTCGGTATCAGCCTATTCTGACACTCGTCATAATTTTGTGTGTGCTTGTCGTTTTACAACAAAAACTTATACCATCATATTCATAGTGTTACTCTAGTCCTATGACCCAAGTTTGGTTCGATTTTGAGAACGTTAATGAAACCCCTTTTCTTGGGCCCCACAGCTCCACTTGACGGACGATTTCGTGACCGGCTTATCGGAATCCAGTTCTGGATATTCCGTTGGGTTCATATCATCATTCTGGACTCGTAGATACTAAGTTTGACAAATTTGGAGAACTTTGTCTCTGGCACATTTTTTGGTGCAAAGTGTGCCATATGTGGACTCCGCTTTGACCAGAAACTGTCAATTCTGTCCTTGTGTCCAAATTAGACTTTTAGATAGTCAATCCTAGCTATTTCATGTATTCTGAGAGCAATGATAATGTTTGTTCCAGCATCCGGAGGTGTACCTAAAGATTCCACTATTATTGGAGCAATTGAAGGAGTTCAGAACACAAACAAGTGTACCTTGCCAAACTTGCAGTAATTATTTTAATATTATTTGATTGATTTATTTCTGTGATGTACCTGCTCAACCTAGGTCCGTGAGATATTGCTTAGCATCCGAACAAGATTCAGGTGTCGATGCCATACGCGGAGTCATGTAACGTCACTTAGAGAGTTGATATCACAATCCCATATATTTTCGTGCTTGCTTTATCAAGTATGTTATACCATAGGACACTTGACACTATTCATGTGACAGAATCTTTCTTGAGTTATTCATGGTGATTCTGTATAGGCTTACAGGATTCGTGACATAAGACTTGCATATACATAGATATCATTATGACTCACAGTACTAGCTAGAGGTCATGATCGTGTGTTATGGACATGAGACATCGTAGAATAAAACTTGCATATACAAATTGGGTTTGACCATTTGTCACGCCTCAGTCCCAAAATACGTAGGACTAGGAATACGTAAGCATGCCAGTCGTATGTATATGGTAACTCCAATATATGGATACCATAATACATACGTACGCTGTAATATGAATATTAACTCACATGTTGTATATATATAGTCACCAGTCACAGAAATACTAATCTCATCCACACAACAAGTCACAGAAAAGAAATAACTAAACTAGAATAATGAGTCTAAATCATCCAAAAATAATAGTCAGGTGGAGACAAATCCACTACCAATGACTATATCAATACTAAAATAAGAGAGGAGGGTAAATCTCCAATATAAAATAAGATGATGATATAAGTGTATCAGCTAAGAAGATCCATTGCTAGAGATAATAAATGTTGCTCAGAAGGTAAGACCTCCTCGGCTGAAAATAATGCGTCAGGTCCTGGCCCGTACTCCTACAGATAGTCAAGATCGTCTACACCTGGAAAGGGACCAGGTCTTCAGAGGGACATAACAAGATACATAGAAGCATGCCAATTTGAATACAGTAAACATGCATAATAGGTAGAAAATATGTAAGTACGTTGTACAAGACAATCTATATTAATGCATAATGAGGACAACTTTTTGATATAAATCCCACACCTCACACACATTGCAGGGACATCAGAAATTGACATATCACGAGGGTAGCGACCAGCGCGACTCCAGAAATTGATATACCGTGAGGGTAGCGACCAGCGCGACACACTACCATAGTGCGTGCTAGATACTACGGTTTACCAGAGTAGTTATAGCCCATACGCCTACTGATTGTCCTTTCCTTCCATGATACTATGTGTCAAGTGTGTGTCAACATATATATAGTATATAATTATGACTGAAATAAAAACACACATGCAATGAACATATATAAAATATAATAAGCATGCAAAGTACTATAAGCAATTTGGCAAGGTATCTTGCCTGACAAGAGAGCTGCAAAGTATAACGTATAGGAGTCAAGCACACATGATCAGAAACTACGGCCTCAGAATGAATGTCTCTGGATGCTGAAATAAAAATCACCAACATTCCCAGAATAAGCGAGATAGCTAAAAAATACTACCCTTTCGTCCAATTTGGATACAAGGGGCAAAACGGTAATTTTGGGTCAAAGCGGGGTCCGCATGTGGGCCACTTTGCACCGAAAAGTATGCCAGGGGCAAAGGTCTCTAAATATGACAAATTATAGGTCAAATAAATTTTAAACGTTAATACGAACTCAACGGTATGTCCAATTTTGGATTCCGGTGAGCCGAACACAATTTTGCCCAAAAAATCAACCGTATGGCCCATAAATAGGCGGCTTAGTCAACTATCTCAGAATTGTGTGAAACTTGGATCACAGGACCAGCGTGATACCATGAATCCAATGGCGTAATTTTCATCGTATTCTGACGAGCGTACACTAAATGGTACAGTATTTCACAAAAGTTGCGATACGGGGCCTTTTTACGGATACGGGGTGATTCCGATGCGCACACACGTCCAAATTAGTTTTCGCGAAAGCCCACACGTCAGAACATACCATACGCGCCTTTTGGTGCAATTGGTATACGACGAGGCGGTCCCGTTTGGCGGAGCGCACTCCGTATCACAAGTTTTATCAATTTAAAAATAGGTTTTTATGAGTTTTTAACCTAGTTTAATTCTGCATATAACACTAATAAAATAATGTAATTAAAAGAAATTAATTTCGGTTATGTGGTCTTCATATAGCAAAAAGAAAATCTAAGTTTGGATCTCTGTGATGGGAGATATGAGTCCTTAAACATGGGGTCATCGTAACAGATTTCTGCAGTATAAAAGTTATGATTTTTTTCCAACTTGGTTTCAGTTTTCACCTAGGGTTACGCGATGTTCGATGAAAACTAATATACAGTATTAGAAGAGGGATAGATCATGAACATACCGGTGAAGACGGGGTCAAATTTGGTCGAGCGGTGGAGCGGGAATCAACACGTGAACTGGGGTACGCTGTTGTCGCTTTCTGCGCAGCGTGCGAGGGATCGCGGACGCGGGGCGAGCGGCGTTGCTGGCGGCTGCTCCGGCGGTGGCGATGTCGTGGCTGGGCTACGATGCTAGGTCGAGGAGGAGGGTGGATGGTAAGTTTAGGGTTAGGGTTTTTATCAAGTATATATGTATATATATATATATATGACGAGGGAGCGGGGGCTTCCGTGCGGGTGAAGGGGCGGGTGTAGCTGCTTCTAAGGGAATTAGTGGGTAGGGAATTGGTAACGGTTTGCTGGGCTTAGGATTTAAGTTAGCAAAGTTTTTGTTTTGATTTCATTTATTTCTTTTCTTTATTCTTTTACTAAACAACATATATATATATATATATATATATATATATATATATATATATATATATATACATAAATTTTAGAAAATTATATTAGTGTATAAAAATAATCTTTCAACCGTCCACAAAGCCTCCTACATAAAATAAAATAAGGTAAAATAATAGTTTGCTCCATAAATTTCTAGATGCACATTTACCTAGTAATTAAATCCAATAAATTATATTTTCTAATATACAATTAAATAATACAATTCAATTAAATGATTAATTAAATAATTAATATGGTTTTTTAAATTAGGGATTTTATATTCTACCCAACTTACAAAAATTTTATCCTCGAAATTGACACTAACCCCTATTCATAATAAATCACTATAGCTATTACACTTCATTGCTATCTAGCAGTGCTTCCTAAAAATCATAGTTACCCATTTTAACACCTTCTTATTTATTTTTCATACCCTATTCTATTTTTCTCTAACTCATCTATACTACCCAACTTACAAGAATTTTTCTAGTAGTCAAAGTCTCTTGAGGCTATTGTCTAGGTTGTAAGATGAATTTATTTATTGGGTCGAGAATCTTGGGATACATGTCTGGAATCTCATAACCATAATTTTTTTTTGTAACCGTCAAGTATCATAGTCTAATACTGCCATGCCACCTGACCAGTATGTCTGCAAATACTTCGACTACTCTACTATAACGGTCTAGCTGCAGGTGTCACTACTTCGCCAGCGAATTGTCATAGTTGTCAGTTCGTAACAAGTGCCTTCAACTCTTTCCTAAGCTTAGTCCAAGTTTTTGGGCAACAGTTAAGGTCTTGACTAACTTATAAAACTATTAGAAGTAAAAACTAATTCAACAATACAACTAATTCCTATTAGACTAAGGGATGCTATACATGGTTTTAAAGCGATAAGAGGATACAGATATTACTATGGTGCATATACATAAGGGTTATCATTAATATCTTATCTTTTAGTTATCAATTATTACTAACACATTTTATTTTAACTAACAAAATAAGGGTAAGGTTGAAGTAATTCAAACAATTCATAATGGCACGAAAGGATACGACTATGATAAGAAGAGTTAAGCACGAGATAAGGAATGGATATAGAAGAGAAGATGAGCCACACCAAGGGGCGAGATGGTGATAGGGGAAAGACTACTGCTACTCGCGTCATCTATTAGCATCGCGTGTTTGCTATCTGGGTAGAATATCAATATCTCCTCATAACTGCTAAACCACCATATATATAATTTTACGTCTACTATGCACCTAAGATCTCGTATCATAAGGGGGGGTCATGAGTATGAAATGACAATTATAACTAAGGTCGTACCTGTATCTACGACTTCCTGTGCCTGCGCTCCCTTATTTGTCATCATGAGTGCTTGGCCTATGGGGTATATCTAGTACTATCAGTATATCAAAACTTATGCTAAGCACGAATGTTCATCTTTCTAAAATAAGGAAAGACAGAAAACAATAATAAAGAATTCAAGGAGGAGGTGATAGAATACAAGTACGGGATTCAAAGGGATTAGAGAATTTGAAAGGGAGTTGCCAAGGCAGTTGTGGATTAAAATCTTATTTTGGTAAATTCCTATTCGTATGTTCACATCAGAACAGTTATGTACCTGACATGATATGCTCTGACCAGTCTAGAGGGCAAGTATATTCGTCTAACAAGTTAAGTCAACTATATCTCAATCCACATAAAGTAGTGATACGAAGAGCGAACCAAGCGCACTAAGGTTGATCAGACCATAATGCACTGATTCTGATTTAGATAATGTATTAGTGTGGGCTCCCAATAATACATATGTCACGAACAAGCTCAATAAAAGAATAAACTTGCAAAACTAGGCTATAATAGCAACATAAGTCGAGGTAGTATAAAAAAATATAAGTACACTTGATTATGATGAGGAAGGTATAAAATAATTTAAGTTTACGTTGCCATACTAATTTCTTGTCTAAGTCTAAAGTCAACCAAATTGGCGTATGGGCCTCTAAGTTCTACAGTCTGGGTAAAAATTATCTTTTTATGCAAGTCTATAGTTGGTGTCATTCAATTATACTTCATCAATGGGTCAAAAGGACTATGTGATACTAGGTTATGAGGCATACTACCAAACTTACAAAATTTTAACTAATAGTGTTATTGAATACTAGAGTGTATATACCTAGTACAAGTCATCTTCCTAACCCCTATCAAGCATGAAAGGAAAGATAAGATTGACATTGAGAAGGGATCAAGCAAGATGCAATGCAAGCAATCAAATAAGAATGAACAAATCAAGAGAGGTGATTAAATAAGTGGATGAGATCCTATATTCTAATCCTATGCGCAGGCTTGCTCGGTACAGTAATATAACCGAGACAATATGCTCTCAACCTGCATGGGCCACCACAAAAATATGTCACGCCCCAGTCCTAAAATACGTAGGACTAGGAATACATAAGCATACCAGCCGTATGTATATGGCAACTCCAATATATGGATACCATAATACATACGTACGCTGTAATATGAATATTAACTCATATATGGTATATATATAGTCACCAGTCACAGAAATACTAATCTTATCCACACAACAAGTCACAGAAAAGAAATAACTAAACTAGAATAATGAGTCTGAATCATCCAAAAATAATAGTCGGGTGGAGACAAATCCACTACCAATGACTATATCAATACTAAAATGAGAGAGGAGGGTAAATCTCCAATATAAAATAAGATGATGATAGAAGTGTATCAGCTAAGAAGATCCATTGCTAGAGATAATAAATGTTGCTCAGAAGGTAAGACCTCCTCGGCTGAAAATAATGCGTCAGGTCCTGGCCCGTACTCCTGTGGATAGTCAAGATCGTCTACACCTAGAAAGGGACCAGGTCCTCAGAGGGACGTAACAAGATACATAGAAGCATGCCAATTTGAATACAGTAAACATGCATAATAGGTAGAAAATATGTAAGTACGCTGTATAAGACAATATATATGAATGCATAATGAGGACAACTTTTCGACGTATGGGCATGGATAGACTACTCGATCTAAATCTCACAACTCACACACACGGCAGGGACATCAGAAATTGACATACCGCGAGGGTAGCGACCAGTGTGACTCCAAAAATTGACATACTATGAGAGTAGAGACCAGCGCGACACACTACCGTAGTGCATGCTAGATACTACGTTTTACCAGAGTGGTTATAGCCCATATGCCTACTGATTGTCCTTCCCTCCCATGATACTATGTGTCAAGTGTGTGTCAACATATATATAGTATATAATTATGACAAAAAAATACACATGCAATGAATATATATAAAATATAATAAGCATGCAAAGTACTGTAAGCAATTTGGCAAGGTATCTTTCCTGACAAGAGAGCTGCAAAGTGTAACGTCCAGGAGTCAAGCACACATGATCAGAAACTACGGCCTCATAATGAACGTCTCTGAATGCTGAAATAAACATCACCAACGTTCCCAGAATAAGCGAGATAGCTAGAAAATACTACCCTTTCGTCTAATTTGGACAAAGGGGGCAAAACAGTAATTTTGGGTCAAAGCGGGGTCCGCTTGTGGCCTACTTTGCATCAAAAAGTCTGACAGGGGTAAAGGTCTCTAAATATGACAATTATAGGTTAAATAAATTCTAAACGTCAATACGAACTCAACAGTATGTCCAATTTTGGATTTCGGTGAGCCGAACACAATTTTGCCCAAAAAGTCAACCGTGGGGCCCACAAATAGGTGACTTGGTCAACTATCTCAGAATTGCGTAAAACTTGGGTCATAGGAGCAGCGTGATACCATGAATTCAATGGCATAAGTTTCGTTACATTCTGACGAGCGTACACTAAATGGTGTTGTGTTTCGCAAAAGTTGCGATACGGGGCCTTTTTACGGATACGGGGTGATTTTGACGCGCACACATGTCCAAATCAGTTTCCGTGAAAGCCCACACGTCTGAATATACCATACGCGTCTTTCGGTATAATTGGTATACGACGAGGTAGTCCCGTTTGGCAGGGCGCGCTCTGTATCACATGTTTTATCAATTTAAAATAGGTTTTTATGAGTTTTTAACCTAGTTTAATTCTACATATAACACTAAATAAAATAATTTAATTAACAAAAATTAATCTTGGTTATGTGGTCTTCACATATTAAAAGAAAAATCTAAATTTGGATCTCTGTGGTGGGAGATATGAGTCCTTAAACATGGGTCATCGTAACAGATTTTTGCAGCGTAAAAGTTGTGGTTTTTCTCCAACTTGGTCTCGGTTTTCACCTAGGGTTACACGTTGTTCGATAAAAACTAATATACAGTATTAGAAGAGAGATAGATCGTGAACAAACCGGTGAAGACGGGATCGAATTTGGTCGAGCGGTGGAGCGGGAATCAACTCATGAACAGGGGTACGCTGTTGTAGCTTTCTGTGCAGCGTGCGCGGGATCGCGGATGCGGGGCGAGCGGCGGTGCTGGGCGGCTGCTCCGGCGATGGCGGTGTCGTGGCTGGCTGCGGCGCTGGATCAAGGAGGAGGATGGATGGTAAGTTTAGGGTTAGGGTTTTTATCAAGTATATATATATATATATATATATATATATATATATATATATATATATATATATATATATGACGAGGGAGCGGGGTCTTCCACGCGGGTGAAGGGGCGGGTGTAGCTGCTGCTAAGGGAATTAGTGGGTAGGGAATTGATAATGGTTTGTTGAGCTTAGGGGTTTTGGTTATTAGGAAATTAGTTGGGGGGGTTTAGCTTAAGGGATTTGCTAGGCTTAGGATTTAAGTTAGCAAAGTTTTTGTTTTGATTTCATTTATTTCTTTTCTTTCTTTTCTTTATTCTTTTACTAAACAACCTATATATATATATATATATATATATATATATATATATATATATATATATATATATATATATATATATATATATATATATATATATATATATATTTCAAAAAATTATATTAGTGCATAAAAATAATCTTTCAACCGTCCAGAAAGCCTCCTACATAAAATAAAATAAGGTAAAATAATAGTTTGCTCCATAAATTTCTAGATGCATATTTACCTAGTAATTAAATCTAATAAATTATATTTTCTAATATACAATTAAATAATACAATTAAATTAAATAATTAATTAAATAATTAATATGGTTTTTAAAATTAGGGGTTTTACACCATTGGAGTTGTGTTGTTGGCCAATGCCAAGTGGCTAGTCCCTCGGTATTTTGGGACTGGGGTGTAACATAATTTTTGTGGTGGCCTATGCAGGTCTATGACTATATTGCTTTGGTTTCAACTAAGGAACCGAGCAAGCCTGAGATTAGGATAAATTATAGGATCTCATACACTTGTTGATCTGTTCTTGACCTCTATATCGACTTCAAAATAATTTCTTGACTTGCATCCTGTCTTGATTCCTCTGTGTGATTCTCATAGTTTACTTTATATGCAGAGTAATGGACCCACAAGCTGGAGACGAGACTCCCGTAGGTACACCACAAGGTGTTGTGGTCACCTTACGACGATGGAGTAACACCAATGGGTGGAGGTCCATCCGCTCAACAAAGAAATCAAGCAGGTCAGCATGCCTCAAGATTTTGGAGAGACGATATTCCACCACCGCCGCAGTTTACTCCACCAATACTCATTTTTTCCACAAGGATGGGCTATGGACAGACAGCAGATGTTCCAAATGTTCTACGCAATGATGCAAGCCCAACAGCAGGTGCATCAAGAGGCTCAGCGTCACGAGACAGAGAACTTGAGGAACAGCCTAGTAACCATACTGGAGCAGGCGAACCCACCAGCTAGGCGACCATCGACGGAATCTATCTGTCATGCCCCAGTCCCAAAATACGTAGGACCAGGAACACATAAGCATGCCAACCGTATGTATATGACAACTCCAATATATGGATACCATAATACATACGTACGCTGTAATATGAATATAAACTCACATGTGGTATATATATGGTCACAAGTCATAGATATACTAATCTCATCCACACAACAAGTCATAGAAAAGAAATACTAAAGTAGAATAATGAGTCTAAAATATCCAAAATAATAGTCGGGTGGAGACAAATCCACTACCAATGACTATATCAAAACTAAAATGAGAGAGAAGAGTAAAATCTCCAATATAAAATAAGGTGATGACAGAAGTGTATCAGCTAAGAAGATTCATCACTAGAGATAATCAAAGATGCTCAGAAGGTAAGACCTCCTCGGCAGAAAGTAATGCGTCAGGTCCCGGCCCGTACTCCTGCGGATACTCCTGATCGTCTATACCTGGCAAGGGACCTGGTCCTCAGAGGGACGTAACAAGATACATAGAAGCATGCCAATTGAATACAGTTATCATGCAATATAGACAAAAAAATATATAAGTACGATGTACAAGACAATCTATATGAAATGCATAATAAGGACAACTTTTTAACGTATGGGCATGGGTAAGCTACTCTATCTAATCTCACAACTCACACACACGTCGGGAACATCATCAGCTGACATACCGCAGGGGTAGCGACTATCGGACACGACTACCATAGTGCGTGCTAGTTACTACGGTTTACCAGAGTGGTTATAGCCCATACGCCTACTGATTGTCCTCCCCTAGGATGATACTATGTGTCAAGAGTGTGTCAACATATATAATATATAGTAATGACTGAAAGTAAATACATATGCAATGAATATATAAGATTATAATAATTAATGCAAGGTACTGTAAACAATTTGGCAAGGTATACTTGCCTGACAAAAAAGCTGCAAAGTGAAACGTCCAGATGTCAAACACCAAGAGTCAGAAACCATGGCCTCCGAATGAACGTCTTCGAATGCTGAAATAAATATCACCAACATTCCCAAAATAAGCAAAATAGCTAGAAAATACTATCCTTTCGTCCAATTTGGATATAGGGGCAAAATGGTAATTTTGGGTCAAAGCGGGGTCCACATGTGGCCCTCTTTGCACCGAAAAGCATGCCAGGGGTAAAGGTCTCTAAATGGGATAAATTATAGGTCAAACCAATTCTAAACATCAATAGGAACTCAACGGTACGTCCAATTTTGGATTCCGGTGAGCCGAACACAAATTCGCCCAAAAAGTCAAGTATGGGGCCCGCAAATAGGCGGCTTGGTCAAATGTCTCAAAATTGCATGAAACTTGGGTTACAGGACCAGCGCGATACCACAAGTCCAATGACGCCAGTTTTGTCGCATTCTGACGAGCGTACAATAAATGGTGCGGGATTTTACAAAAGTCACGATACGGAAACTTTTTGCGGATATGGGATAATTTCGATGCGCACACGCATCCAAATCAGTTTTTGTGAAACCCCACAGGTCTAGATATGCCATGCGTGCCTTTCGGTGTAATTGGTATGCGACGGGGCGGTCCCGTTTGGCGGGGTGTACTCCGTATCACAAATTTTTGTGCTACGAAAATAAGTTTTTAGTGATTTTCAACCTAATTTAATTCTGCATATAACACCAAATAAAATAATGTAATTGACAGAAATAATCTCGGTTATATGATCTTCACATAGCAAAAAGAATTTCTAGGTTTGGATCTCTGTGGTGGGAGATACGAGTCCTTGAACATGGGTTATTACAGCAGTTTTCAGTAGTTTAAAAACGTGATTTTTCCTAAAGTTGGCGTCAATTTTTACCTAGTTTTGCGCATTGTTCGAAAGAAACTAAATTACAAAATTTAGAGAGGGATAGGTGGTGATCGTACCAGCAAAGACGAATCCAAATTTGGTTGAACGAGGAGGCGGGAATCTATGCGCGAACAGGGGTTCGTCTATGTGATCTGCTGCTGTCGTGGGTGACACGCGACCGTGCGAGCGGCGGCTGTTGTGCGATCTCTGGCCGGTGGCGGCGGTCTGGGAAGGTGGTCGGCGGCGTAGATGAAGAAGGGAGCTAGGGTTAGGGTTTAGGATTATATAAATATGACATATATAGGGAGAACAGGGAAAGGAAGCGGGGGAGGGAAGCGGGCCGCGCGCGGGTCTCAACCGCGGGTGGGGGTTACTGTTTGTTTTATTTTCATTTTATTTTTTTCTTTTTCTTTTTCTTTTCTTTTTCTTATTCTATTTCTTATTCTTTTTTTATTCTATTTCTTATTTTTATTTCTTTATACTATTACTAAAATTATTATTACACTATTATTATTATTATTATTATTATTATTATTATTATTAATAACATTTATTATTATATAATAACTATATACTATTTGTGTATATACTTAAGGTATAAAATATATTTGTACCCAAAATAGATTCTACAAAAATCTATCCCTCTCCTACAAATATTCCTAAAATAAAATAATAGGACTTTGTGCAACAATTCTAAATGATTAATTATCTAGGTACTTAAATCACTACGTATATATTATCTAAATAACTATAAAATAATATAAATAAATTAAATAACTTAATTAATTAAATAAATAAAATATTTAAAATATGGGGTTTTACATTCTACCCAACTTACAAAAATTTCGTCCTCGAAATTGACACTAACCCATATTCATAATAATCACTATAACTACTACATTGCTATCTAGCAGTGCTTCCTAAAAGTCATGGTTTGCCATTCTAACTATTTTCTCATTTATTGTCTATACACTATTCTATCATTCTCTACTCGTCTATACTACCCAACTTACAAGAATTCTACTAGTAGTCAAAGTCCTTTGAAGCTATTGTCTAGGTTGTAAGGCAAATTTATTCATTGGATCGAGAATCTTGGGATACCTGTCTGGAATCTCATAACTATAATTTTTCCCCGTAACCGTCAAGTATCGTAGTCTAATACTGCCACGCCACCTGGCCAGTATGGCTGCAAGTAATTCGACTACTCTACCATAATCGTCTGGCTGCAACTGTCGTTACCTCGCAAGCGATTTGTCATAGTCATCAGTTCGTAACAAGTGCCTTCAATTCCTAAGCATAGTCTAAGTTTTAGGGGAACACTTTAGGTCTTGACTAACTTTATAAAACTATTAGGAGTATGATCTATTTCAAACAATCTAACAAATTTTTATTAGGCTAAATGATGCTACTTAAGGGTTAAATTAATAAAGAATACAGATATTGCTACAGTGCATATACATAAGGGTTATTATTAAGAACTCATCCTTTAGTTATCAATCATTATTAATACATTTATGTTTTAACTAACAATATAAGGGTGAGGTTGATATAAATCAAACAATTCATAATGGCACGAAAAGATACGACTATGATAGGAAGAGTTAAGCACGATAAGGGATGGATATATAGAAGAGAAGATGAGCCACCCAAGAGGGCGAGATGGTGATAGGAAGAGAATACTACTACTGCTATTCGCGTCATTCATTAGCATCGCGTGTATGCCATCTGGGTAGAATATCAACATATCCTTATAACTGCTAAACTACCTTATATATAGTTCTACGTCTATTATGCACCTAAGATCTTGTGTCAAAATGGGGTTATGAGTATGCAAAGACAATTATAACTAAAAGGTCATACCTGTATCTACGGCTTCCTGTGTCTGCTCTCCCATATTTGTCATAATGAGTGCTTGGTCTTGTCCTTGGTTGTTCAGCTGGGGTCTAGTCTCCTCCATTTGTGCAGACTGTAGAAGCAGTGGTGGGTCCCTTTGGTCTCCTATACTTGAGGGTGTATACGATATTCCTGATTCTAATGCCATAGACCTCTGGTTCTGTTGAGGACATTCTTGGGCTTGATGGTGACTTGATCTACATATCATGCACAGCCCCAATTGACGATGACAGTCTCTTTGAATATGACCTGTCTTACCACAAAAGTGACAAGTACGGAGCTCCTTGGTTGGATATGGTGCGGCACTATCTGGTTGTTGGTGTGCCAAAGGGTGTCTAATGGGTCCTCCTTGTTGTGTCCTTGCTAGTCCTTGGTGAATTCTCTGTTGATTTTCGTTTCCCTTGCTGATGGCCTCCTGGATCCTGGCCTCTGTCAATAACTCGGCATAAGAGATCCGGGACTGTGAGCTAGTGTAGTGCTGGAGCTCCTGAGTCAGCCCACGGTGAAACCTCTTAGCCTTCTCCAAGTCATTAGGTATTAGGGCAGCGCCATACTTACTGAGGCAGCTAAACTCTGCATCATATTCATCAACTGTCTTATTCCCTTGCTTTAGATGTAAAAATTGATCGTACAACGCATCCCTTTCAGTGTCCGGGAACTACTTTCTCTCAAAGCACTCCAAGAATTGTTCCCAAGTCTGACGCGTACCCAACTGGCGCTCCATTGATTCCTATAAGTGATGCGCGTTACCCTCTAGCTGGGTCCTTACGCCTGTCATCCATAGATCGATAGGTAGTTGTCATGCTTCTAACAACTTCTTAGTATTGGGAATCCAGTTCGTGGTCTCCTCTGGACTCTCATTGCCTTTATACGGCTTGGGGCCCATATGTACAAAGTCCTTGACTGAACCAACCCGAGCTTGCGGTACTAAAACTAGTGCATGGGCTGGTACAGGGGCTAGTGCAGCCATTATCTCAAGTGCTGCCAAAAATTCTAGCCTCTGCTCTGCCACTTGCTGCCTCTGCTCTGCAGCCTGTGCGGCTGTTTGCTGACTCTGTTCCTGCATTATCATTTGGAATAATTAGAACAGCTGTGTGTGGATATCCTGCGGTGTTAGTGGAGTTGGAACAATCCCATTAGGCACCGTGGAAGGATTTGATGGAATTGGATTGTTAGTCAGTCGATCCGGTCCCGGAAGAAGAGGAGTCGTTGAGGCCTTTCCTAGTGATTGGCCGTTGACCCCTGAAGACGCATTATCCCCGGTGGCAGCATGTCCGTTACGTAAATTCATCTCTCTGCAAGAGATGGATCGAGGATTAGAAAAAGTACATGAATCAAGCAGGATGCAAGCACTTATGTAGGACATGTTGGAAGGAAGGTGAGTTATAGTCAAGTGTGGATGAGACCTAAAATTCTAATCCTAGGTGTAGGCCCGCTCAGTACAGTTACATAACCAAAACGGCTAAATCGACTTGCATGGGCCACCACAAAAATATATCACACCCCAGTCCCAAAATACGTAGGACCAGGAACACGTAAGCATGCCAGCCGTATGTTTATGGCAACTCCAATATATGGACACCATAATACACATGTACGCTGTAATATGAATATAAACTCATATATGGTATATATATGGTCATAATTCACAGATATACTAATCTCATCCACACAATAAGTCATAGAAAAGAAATACTAAACTAGAATAATGAG